>JANBXA010000728.1:0-1200000 GCA_030556225.1 Cricetiscus sungorus | reverse complement strand
AAATTGCATTTAAAATATCACCTTCACTATTTTGCACAGTTGTCATGGTGACTATTTTAACGGAACAAGATCATGCTCCCTGGTGTAGCTGAGGTTTGTGTCCAGGTCATAGTGGAGGGAAACCACTGGATCATCTGTTCGCTCTCTGTGTTCCTGAAGGATGGTGTGCCTGTCACCTCCACTTTCTGCTGTGCTCCTGGCTGTTCCGCTTCTGCCGAGCTTCCTGGTGGAGTTAGTGTATCTATGTGCCATGAATCAGAAGTTGGATAATGAAATGCAGAAATAAATAGAAAATCTGGCAGTTTCCACAGCAGGAATCCCGGGCATGCACACTGTGGTTAGCATCTGCGTCTTCAGAAGGGAAGTGTGGGTTTGCTACAGGTTGCTTCCTGCCCTTCCATCCCAACCTCAAGATCCTCCTCATCGTTCCACAGCATGCTTTTGAATTGTTTTTAAAATTCTTAAGGAATTTACCTTCCAAAAGACAATTTTGAATAAGGCAAAGGGATAGTTGCTGTCTCTGCTTAGAATGTAGAAATTAAATAGTTTATTTCCCAGGGGCTGGCTTTAATTATTTGTCATATGGAAGACTTGGGATCCTGACTTGGGAATCAGGATATTACGTCGTTTTCTAGAAGACTGTTTTGAACCTTTACACACTGATCCAATTAATTGCTCCTTCCCAGTTCTTGATGCCTTTGTGAGCCATTAGCCCCTCTTTTGAACTCTGCTTCCTGCTTACCACTCAACCTTCACAATCCCACACAGACACTTTTTTTTTTTTTTTTTTTTTTGCCATTCCCTTTATCTTAGTCTCTGTTTTGGTTTAGCTGTCTTTCCAACCCTCTGAAAAGATACTTGACTTGCACATAAGGGTGTCACCTGTAAACTGTACTTCTCAACAGGGCAGGGAGGGGAGGGCATGACACGGGACTCATCATTCACTGAAGCCCCAGTGTGATGTTTCTCTGGCCATGATTAGCTCTTTTGCCAAGTACAATTAGAGCTGTCACCTTGGTGAAGTTCAGGGTGGCTCATAGCTGAGCCTACCTACCCTTTTGCATCTGGTGAGACATGCTCAGTCCTCTTTATATCTTATACAACTCTACCAGACTACAAATGAAAACTGCATGTCCTGCTCTCACCTTGACAGCACAAGAGCTGGACAATGTTGCTGGTTGCCACAGAGAAGAAGGTATTCATAGAACTTTCCATCACTATAAGGTACCTCACACCAGGCCAGGATGTAGGGAAAAGACAGCCAGCTATTCTTTTCAGGTCACCTCCAGTGACCTATTTCCTCTAATTCATTCCATCCTCCCTCTCACTTGTTCATTCAACTATGAGTTCATCAGGAGTTTAAGACATTGATGAGGCCAACACCCTCATGATTTAGCCGCAGCCCAAAGCCTAGGGTCTCAACCGTACTGAGGATCAAGGCTTCTTCGGCGAAATGAGTCTGTGGGGGATACTTCACAGTAAAACTTCAGTGTGCAAAGGATGATGAAGAAAAAAGCATTGTTTGTGGATTGATTATAAATATATGATTTTCAGAGAATTAATGCACATTCTCAAAATATACCTAAGCATCTGGGGAAACTGAACAAAGCTGAGATAGACGAAGGAAGAAAGGATGCTGCCAAAGATAGATGCACTGCTTCCTCTGCCTTCTCCTTGCTCTCTCTCTCTTCCTCCCCCTTTCCTATGAGTGCAAGGATTACAAGCCTGTGCTGCCACACTCAGCCAAATTACGTTCTATTTCTCTTTCTTTCTTTTCTTAAAATAGACTCCTTTGATTTTCTTTTCAATCAGTACATGTTGATTACCTAAAATAATGGGTCTCATTTTGACATGTTCATATGTTCATGCCATGTACTTTGATCATATCCACCACTATCCCCATTTGTCCCCCGCCCCTTTCCCCACAAAACACTTCCTCTTACCAAATAGCTTCATTTCTACTTTCTTAAAATCTACATTCTGCCAATGAAGGAAAACATGCCATATTTTTTTTAATCTGCCTTATTTTGTTAAATATGATGTTATCCAATTTCATCCATTTTCTTATAAATGGAATTGTTTTATGCTTTGTGGCTAAATAAAACTATTGTGTAGATATACCACATTTTCTTTTGCCATTCACTTGTTTGTGGACATTCTCAGGAAGGGTCGTATTGATGGGAAAAGACCTGTACCATGATTGCTTGGAGACTGACTTTGTGGCCCTTCTTCTTCTCCTCCTCCTCCTCCTCCATCTTCTTCTTCTCCTCCTCTTCCTCCTCCTATTCCGTCTTCTTCTTCTTCTTCTTTCTATCCCTGCTCTACTGACCTTGCACTCAGGATGTCTTCCATGTGCTCATCCAGCCCAACCCTGCATATGCTTTGCATTAGTGGAGCCATGACATGCTACAGCTTTGGTGAATCCTAGCCCCTAGATGCCTGCATATGTGTGTGTGTGTGTGTGTGTGTGTGTGTGTGTGTGTGTGTGTGTGTGTTGCACGCACATGTTTCTCTGTGGTCACATTAATTTGGATGTGCTGATGCACATGTGTTGCATGTGTATGTGGAGGTCAGAAGTCAATCTCAGGTGTTGTTCTTACTCAGGTGCTGCCCACAGAAGTTTCTAGGAGGGGAGTGAATGGGGTGATTGGAGTCAGACAGGACAGACAAAGGTTGCTAGGATGTACTCTAGCTCATACTCAACACCTGCTCTTGGTTGCTGAGCTCTACTCCAGATAAGCCACCCTAAGGAAGTGACGTTCAGGTGAAGTCCAGACTGTGCACAACTGAAGAGAGGCCAGAAATACCTGCAATTTTTCTCTTTTGCTTTGTGCCCTTTTGTGTTTGTCATCCCATTAAGTAATGTGTTGGAAATAATGTTGGCTTAGGGCCACAGATAAAGAAATACATTTCTTCCTTAGAGTTAGCCACTTAGCTGGCCACTACTTATTGTTTTGTTCTGGTGTGTGTGTGTGTGTGTGTGTGTGTGTGTGTGTGTGTGTTTGCATGCAGCCAAGTATGTAGATATGCATACCCATGCTTGCATAGTAGAAGCCAGAGAAGGCTGTTGAGTGTATTTTTCTATACTTATGTGACTTCTTCCCTTGAGACAAGGTCTCTCACTAAACAAGGAGCCCACTGTTATGGTTAAGTTGTAAGGCCAGAGAGTAAACAGGATCTGTCTGTCTCTACCTCCCAGTGTTGAGGTTAGAGGCACAAGAGGCCTTTTATATGGGCACTTGGGATTCAAACTCAGGTCCTCGTGATTGCACAACTACTCTTAGCCATGAAGCTATCCTTCCAGGCGCTAAGCTGGCAACATTCTCAAAAGTTGACTTGTTGGCTTGCACTTTCCAGTCCTGTCCTAGTGTGTCACCTCCCCAACTCTACTCTGCCCTGGTGATGAAGCCACTAGCATGGTACAGAAGACTCCCACAGGGTAATAGCAGCAGGAGCAGCAGGCCATGTGAGACTAGTTTAGAAAGCCAATACTTCTGGGACATCAACAAAGGGAGCAGCCCAAGAGGTGGAGATAGCAAGGTTGCAGGTTAGAGACCTGCTTGGGTTGTATAGGAAGATTCTATCTCTAAAGACAAAAGAAAAAGTAACAGAAAAATCAAGAAAGCTGGAAGATCTTATTCGAAGATAAGGTAGGCTGTGGGAACTATGGGAAGACAGGACCAGGCTTCCCAGAGTCTTGGAAGGCCATGGAGCACCTTGTGCTTTGTGTTTTATATACCATATTCTAAGACTACAGGCTTTTGGGTTTTTTTAGACGTTGAAGAAGCAGTATAAAGATTAAAATATTTGTGTGAGTTTTAGAGTATTGTATAAGAATTAGGATAATTACGAAATGCCTCCTTACAATTATCTCCAAAGACTAAGGCTGTTGAAAAGATAAGTTGATTCTTTTTCTAACTTATTGCTGCTCAATCTTCACTGTATCCATGAAATCTTTGTTATTCTCTTTCTTTGGAATATAATGAAAAATGTTGTCTCTGGTCCTTTTATGTGTAGAAAAATGAATTGTTTTGCATAATTATAGCTTAAAATTTCACTGCAGCTGATTTCTTAACTCACGCGGTTCAATGGCTGCTGGATGAACTTACCATCTGAAACTGATCCTTAGGCAGTTTGAATCTGGGTTCAAAGCTCTGTTGTTGAACAAACTTCTCTACATAGATACAGATGTACATCTTCTGCCTTTCAGCATGGCTGCTGGCCACCTGTGATCACCAAACCCTTGAAATATGGCTAGATTGATTGAAACTCAGTTTCAGTTTTCATTTAACAATTTTAAATGTCATTATTATTATTACTATTATTACTGCCTTTTCAAGGGTTCAAATCAGGCTCTTGTGTGCAAGACAGTCACCGTCTCAGTGTGCTACTTAACTAGCACAGCTAATTTAACCTTGAGTGGCCACAGGACCTTACAATTATCATATTGGTCAGTGCAGATTTGGATATTGAACACTGGTGTGTGCTGATGTAAACAGAGGTGCCGCAGAAGGTTCTGAAAAGGCCTCTGTTCCAGAATTACAGGCCTACTAGCTAGCCCAAAGGTCTTGAGACAGTTTAGATCAAAACGCTGCAATGGCAAGTACCATTGACACTTAATTCTTTCTTATGAGTCTGGGGCGATGGCTTAGTAATAAAGGGAATGTCTGCAAGCATCCATACTTGAGTTCAATTCCTAGAGCCCTGTTCAAAAAGCTGACTGGGATGTCACATACTTGTGATTTCAGCTCTGGGGAGGTAAAGACAGACAGAGCCTTAGGGCTTAGCACATACACAGACACACACACACACACACACACACACACACACAGACACACACATAAAGACACATACACACACACACACACACACACACACAAAACCACAATTTCTATTGAGTGTGGCAGGCAGTGACAGGAAAGTATTGGGGAGCATGACATCCCAAAGTCATCTAAGAAAAACAGCTTCCTTCTTTGAGTGGCTTTTGATTGCAAGAGGAAGTTCTGCCTATCCATGTCATTGGCTGACTCTCATCTGCCAAGGCTCAGGTGGGAATGAGGGACTGTGATTCTTCGGCATATTAATCCTGCTTGGCTCTACAGCCAAGGGCACTTTAGTGAGAATCATTTTAGATGATCTGTTCACAGCAGAGGTTTAGAAAAAAATTGGCCATTCATGAAAAGAGGAGTCAGGTTGAAGAGCTGACATCTTAATAATATCTTTATTGGTTGAGTATAGCACATTTTATTGACCATGCTAAAAAAAAATCTATAATGTGCGTACCATCATATTTTCCGTGTACACTGGGGGAATGAAATAATTCTCAAACTCTCCCAAGATCTTTCAAGTATGCATGCTATAGAAATAAAAACTAATGGCAGTATAATGGTGACCCACTTCTGCTCAGCCAATAACGGTGCCTCCCATTCATCTACCACAGCACCTAAATCTCAAGCTATTAGGGGAAGGGGACAAGTGCTCGGAAAAATGTTCAGGGTACATCACTTTTCTCCTATAACATGTTGCTACTTTCAGGAAAGAAAACAAAATAGAATAAAATTATTTATAACAATAGAGAAGCTGGAAGTTTCCACTCAACCAGGGTCTCAAACTTCTAGATGCGCCTTCCACAAGCCCCTCTGCTAGCACTGCGCCAGGGTTCTCAGATTGAGAAGTTTCTCCACCTTTGGCTAGTGCCATAGGTTTATCTTGGTTAGGTAAGTGATTGGGCAGAGCAGTGCTCTTGGTATTTTAAATGATGTTCCTGACTTTTGTGATTGTTACACCTCACTGAGCAAAGCTATGCCATGCCACTGATGTTATGCCTACTATATGCAGTTGATTCTGGGTGACAGGAACAGTTTCTATTTAACTTAGTGTTTTAAGAGTACTTGCTTCTCTGGGTCTTCACTTGCATCTGAGTTTTACTGCATTTTGTATTTGCCTTGTGGGACCAGTGAGCATCTATTCTGACTTTTCTCCCTCTCAACTATTGTTCAGTTAATTAAGACCTATACAGTGGGCACTACATGAGCAGTACGAAGGGGTAGAGTCATCTGTCACTAGAGTGCTGCCACTATCTCCTAACTACTGTGTTTTTCTCCAATTCAGCCTCATGGTGCAACCAGGCTGATCTTTCCAAAGTCCTATCCTGCCATGACAGTGTTGCCCACAGACCATCAGTGGCTCCCTACCACCCAAGAATGTCCAAGCTGCTTCTGTAGCTTTTGTCTCACTTGTCCTCCGGACGCCATCCCCATGCCTGTCAACTGAACTTTGCTGAGCCTCTCTGTTCCATTCCACATGCTTGCTTCTATTCCCTTATATGGTAGGCTCACATTTTGCCTCACTTTCACAGTTGCATTCTTTATAAAGCTCCCCCAGACTCTCTGGTCACAAATGACTGTTTCCCATTAGGTTCCTGTAACACATAATATTGAATGTGTTGGATGTATTTGAAATGAAGTATTGATATTTTGTCAAGACCCAATACAACTGTAGTGTTTCTTAAACCCACACTCAACTCATTTTGTTCAGAGCCAAAGTTCACACCAGCTCTGGTTACCCCTGCCATGTTAGGGAGATGATGTTTATTGGCTAGGGCTGACCACATATGTAGGGAGTGTGCCTCATTCATCATCAATCCTTGCAAGGTAATGGTACCTTGGCAAGCTGCTGCATGAACTATACCATGTGCAGAATAGAACTTGACCCAGATCTGAAGGAGATTCAGGTAGGGCAGGAGCATGTGACTGATGAAGTCAGGCTTTCTGGCCTCTCAGCAAAAGTGAGAAAGGGAAACTAGGTGGGGTGACGAGATCCAACAAGTAGAGAGGAGCAGGTTCCTACAGAGGAGCTTTGTGAACAATTTCCAGAAACATTTCCATTCCATCCAGGGACTTTGGGACCATGTCTAGGGCCTTTAATAAGAGCATCTCTCTCTCTCTCTCTCTCTCTCTCTCTCTCTCTCTCTATATATATATATATATATATATATATATATATATATATATATATACATATATACATATATACATATGTATATATACATATATATGTGTATATATATACATTTATATATGTATATATATATATATATATATATCATTTTCTCCTCCTAGTTTAGTAAAAGATAAAAATCTGTCTCAAAATGATTAGGAATCAAGAGGTAGACGTGGTAGCACATGCCTGTCATCCCAATATGTGGGCTTGAGGCAAGTTTGTGCTGCCTAACAAAAGTCTAACATGAAGTCTACAGTGTGTGTGTGTGTGTGTGTGTGTGTGTGACTTTCTCCATTCATTTTATTTAGCTCCAAGGACCAAAACAATTTCATGTGTAAAAAGGATGTAAGTGGAGGTAATTATAGTAAATAAATAAGACCCCCCATAAAAGCAAATATCTCATTATCTCATTTGTAAGATATAAATCACATATTTATAATTTATGTATATGTTGCAGTGGTTGATGGTCCTGATGAGACCTTGATAAGGTATGATCAAACATTCGGAGTGCCTAGATGGACCGACCTTCTCCTGAGAGTTGCCCAAGACCTGGTGAAAATGCACTGGTCCTCAAATTGGCTCTGCCCAGCTGTGTCCAGAGCCTGATCTCACCTCACTTCAATCTGAAAAGTCCTCTGACAGGCAAATTTGAACAGAAAAACAAATGCTAGAAATGTGGGTTTGCCTTTATCAACAAACAACAGAGAGACACGGGTGCGTGGAGTTAACTTACTAAGAGAGTTATGGGTTCTGTTTCTCAAAGTGCCACCATGAGTTGCCTTAGAATCCTCAATCTGCACACTTATTTCAGTTTGAATGACCTTCCCTCAAATTAGACACTCTTTACTGACATCTACAGTGTGAAGATTCTGTTCACCTGCCAGCCACATTTGAAGCATCCTTCTCACTGGTCTCCTTGACCAGTGATCAGCTTTCTAAACCATAACATACCTGAGCTAATCAACTTAAACCGAGAAAAGTTGGGGTATGGAGAGTGGGGATTTCAATGAGTTCAGTATTGATTGGGTGAGAAAGGCTTTGTATCTTTATTTATTTATTTATTTATTTATTTATTTATTTATTTATTTATTTTGGCTCACAGTGTTGTTCAGTTCAGGACAGCTTCGTATTGTTGCTTTGGGGTCTATGGTGAGGTTCCACATCACTAAACAGGGGCATCTCCCTGTCCTTTGAGAGGCTGTAACCCCTGCTGACCCAAGGACCTCCCACTAGGCCCCACCTCTTAAAGACACCATGACCTCCCTTTAGCAGTGAGCTGGGAGAGAACCCTTCCAGGGACTTTCAGGTCCAATCTAGAGAAGCCTGTCAGCCTCTGCCTGTAGCTAACTTTCCTGCTGAACTTTCTTGTGGCTTTGACATTTTTGTCTAAGGGAAACTCTTTTTAAAGATGGAAGATTTTTGGTGAGGAAACCATTATTTATCATCGGATTTCTTTAGTACAATAAACTAAGCTCTCTTTAAAAGAAAGAGAAAAGGAAGAAGAAGTAAAGTTTGGGGCACTTCAAACCTCATCAACTACACTTGATCCCAGACATTAACTTGGCTTATCTTGAATAGAAAAATGCTAGCGGCTCAAGTGCTTCAAGGCTCTGGAGCATTCTCGCTCATCAGGAGGCTGATTAAGCTTATTATTTGGTGTCCAAAGGCTTTCAGGCTTATTGACCAGCCCTCCAGGTGGAAACTGGGAGTGCTCACCTACTTTCAAAACCCTAAGGAACCCAGGTCAGCAGACCAGGCCGGGCCCTCTCATCCTGCCGCAAAAGCTGGAGCTCTGGCTTTTTCTGCCAAGAGTCTGTGGCTTGGGAAGGCTCATTTCTGCTATCCCCCCTGAGAGCAGTGAGTCCCAGCCTCACATTTACAGAAGCCCAGCCATGTTTTCACACCTGGTTATGTGTCCATATTTCCTTGTGTCCAAGCAAGAAGTGAGTTTTATACGTGTCTTTTCACTCAAATACTTCACCTCCCTGGAGAACCATCCTGCAGGCTGGTTCTAGAGTTGCTGGACCTCGAAACTCAGATTTATTCAGTACCGTCAAGTGTCCTGGTGCTTGCCAAGAAAAACAGTGTGGCAGCTGTATCTTTGTGGGTGTGAAACAGCTATAGACTGCTCTGATACCAAGGCTTAGGAGAGGCAGAGGCCTTTGGGCCTTGTTACTGTTTTTAGAGGATGGGGACTGAGTCCTTCTCTGCCCCTGCCATGTAGGTTGTCTTCTTTCTCTTTAAACCACAATTCCCCCCAATTCATGTAGTCCCTAACCACATTGATTTTTGTAAACTGACCAGTAAAAGAAATGTGGATACATCTCTGAAAAGATACTCTGCTGTGTTCATTAGTTTATTTACAACTGGGTATGTCTGATAGGAAATACTTCTAAAAAGAAAGACTTCTAATTTTTAAAAAGGGAAGCTGGATATGTGGCTCATTGGAAGAGCACTTGCTTGGCATGTCTGAGGTTCTGGGTTTGAATCCCGGCACTGACTATAAACAAAATCCAGAGAAAACCAGTGTCCTGGATGATCTGCCTGGGGATGCTAAGGAACAGAGACCACATCAAATGGTACTGGCTGGCGTATTGAAGACTGACCCTGCCTCCCTCTGCCTCCCTTGTATCTGATGAGTGGAAACTTGTTTTCTTTATTCTGAAGGGCACGTTTTCTTATTTCTTCAGTGAATCCAGTATCTATTACCCCAAGGGAAGGTAGGAGCTGACATGTGGATTGTTAGGAGCCAAGATCAACAGTCCACTACGAAGCCCAAGTGTTCTATACTGATGGCTACCTCCCTGGCGGCTTCCTGGGAGGTTCGAGCAGGGAGGGTGGGAACCGTGAGTGCAAGCCACCAGGGAGTTCTGACTTGAGCTTCTGCCAATGTTTCTTTTGTATCAAATGATTATAATTCAGGGGTTTTCAGCCGACTACAGCCACTAAATTATTCCATTGTTGAGCCTCATGCACACACTGCACGGTTTTCTCTGCCTGTCTCCCTGCTCAGTCTCACAGCCATGGCCCTTCTCATTGGGCTCCTGAAGATCTGTCCTTTTGGTTGTTGAGGACTTGCACTGTTGCCATTTCCTTCCATGCTCTGTGCTTTTGTAGGAGAGACATTGGTGCTGTTAGACTATTCAAACAGTGGATCCCAAAGAATCGAAATTTCTCCAGGATCCCTGTGCTGGGAGGACCCTGGTGCCAGGTGGAAGGGGAGCTTATGGCCCAGGAAGATGTTTAGCACAGTTCAGAGCACTTGCTAGGCTGCCTTCTAGGCAAGAGGAGAGCCCAGACGAGGATGATTCAGTGATGGGTAGGGGCACACCTCCACCAGGCCTGCTTGGTGTGGCCCTCTTTAAAATCCAAACCTCTCATCAGTACGTGGAAGACAGACATGGAAGTCACGTGGCTTCTTTGTTTGTTCCGTATCCCAGTGTGGTCACATTGACTGGATCTGCTTTCTCTGATTTTCACTATTATTTGTCTCTTTAATTGGTGTATTGGAGGTGGACTGCTGACTGAGCCTGCCTTGTAGGGGCTGCCAGGTCTCGGGTTCTGACCCCTGCAACTCTAGGAATACATTTTCAGTGCAGCCAGACATTTTCTCATCCTCCCAGAGGTTTCAATAGCACAGAAGTTTTCTTGTTTTTGTTTGTTTGTTGTCACTGTGTCTACCAAATATATGTCCCTTAATAAGCTAGAGAATTCCAAAGACAGGGGAATTGAGGAGTTGAAGCCTCACCTGCAGCTGCAAGACCAGTTCTGTCAGCGTGGCGATTGTCCAGCCAGCCCGCACAGGGGTGGAAAGAGACAGGATGGAGACCCGAGCTTGGGTCCCAACCATCTCCCGTGGAAGGGAATTGCCAGTGAAGGCTGGGCCAGGTGGACTGCAGCTTGGCTCCTCCCACTAAGAAGTTCCAAGGAAGGAAGGGCACTGGGAGGTCTCTCACTGCTCCTCTCCATTCAAGCTCACTGCTCCACTTTTCTACAGCCTCAGGTCACAGATCTTTCTAGTTTGTGCACACCAACTTTCCTTCAGTATTCATTTTGTGGGATTGTGGAGTGTTCAGAGAAGTCATTGTCTGTTCTTTTTCTTAACTTTTTTATTTTATTTATTTTTACATATTGATCCCAGTTCCCTCTCCCTCCCTCCCTCCCTCCTTCGCTCTGTCCTTCCCTCTCTTCCTCCCTCTCTCTTCCCCTCTCTCTCCCCCTCACATGCACCCCCGACACACCTAGGGGTCATCTAAATCTGTCAAGTCACTTGAAGTAGGGACTAGGTCTTCTCTCCTGTCTCTATGTTAAGGAAGTGTCCCTCCAAGGGGGATGTGCCCGCAAGGTCCTTTTCTGCACCAGGAATACATTTCACCCTCTCGGAGCCTTTTCTCTAAGGAGTGTGGGAGCACAGGCCCCAGTTAGAAGACCTCGTCTAATGTGTAGCTGGCTGGGGAAGTTGCTGTGAGCCATGTTACAAGAAACCTGACAGGGAGAATTCAGGGCAATGCTCTGACCTGCCATCAGAGAGGGTCCAACAAGGAAGTAAGGGGCACCGGAAGGTCAAGGCACCGTCAGGAGCTACTAAAGATTACTAGGAGAGAGGCAAGGAGAAAGTTTAGGGAAAGTCACTGAAAGAGCACAAGGTGGGTGAAAGAAAATAGAAAGAAGCGTTCCTTGCTCAGCCACTCAGAGGCAGGCAGGATAATGCCATGTTCTGAATATGCTGCGCTCCTTGAACTTTGTGTGTGTGTGTTCATGTGCATGTTTGTGTCTGTGTTTATGTGCATGCATGTTTGTGTGTGTGCAGAGATACACGTGAGTGTGTGTGTGTGTGTGTGTTTGTGTGTGTGTGTGTGTGCTCATGTAGAGACCAGTGGACAACCTTAGGTGTTGCTCCTTAGCAGTGTTCTGATTTTTGAGATAGGGCCTCTGGCTAGGACTTGGGACTAACTCAGTGGGCTAAGCTAGCAGTCCATCAGTTCACAGAGATCCAAATATCTCTGCCTCCCCAGTGCTGGGATTATAGGCGCGAGTCACCATGCCAGGGGCTGTATGTGAGTGCTGGGAATCAAACTCCAGTTCCTGGCTCTTATAGCAAGCAGTTTACTGACTGAGGCATCTCCACAAGTCCCGAGAGTCTTTGCATTCATAGTGACTACAAGGCATGTGCAATGGCTACTACAGTAGGAGTAGCTAATACTATTACTATGTAATAATAAGTAAGAAAATATTTAGCATTCTTAAACACTGACAGACTAAACACATGAGTGTCCTGATGGTGATGTCCTTCTGTATATATGTTTTTCTTATTGGTTGAACAGTGAATAAAACACTGTTTTATAAGACAGGAAGTAGGCAGGTCTAGGAGATGAGAAGAATTCTGGAAACGGTAGGCAGGCCCTCGCCAGAGTCACCATGCTGCCAAAGCATTATAGGGTAAGTAAGCCATAACCTCATGGCAACACATAGATTGATAGAAATGGGTTAATAATTAAGACAGCCCTAGTCATTGGCCAACAGGTTTATAGCTAATATAGTGTCTGTGTGTTTATTTGGGGCTAAAGGGCTGTGGGACCAGATGGGACAGAAAGCTCACATTACATTGCCCTCTCTCTTCCCCTCTTACCTTCCACTGTCCCTTCCAAATGCTTCAAAGTCAACAGTAAATAGTTACAAAAGTTTAAGGACAAATGACCAAGAGGCCTGTAACTCACTCTGAAACCAGGTGAGCCTGGATGGAACTCACAGATATTTACCGATATCTGCTTCCAGAGTGCTTGGATTAAAGGTGTACGGCCGCGCCCCCCCGTGCTAATAACTAGTTTTTTAAAAAGAAGCAAAAAAGGAGTGCAGAAAATCCATGGTCCTAGGCTAAGCCAGTTTCACAAACCTTTTTTTTTTCTTTCAACATGGCCTCAAACAGCTATTTTAAAAGCCAAACATATGAAATAAAACCAAAAAGATATTAATTTGATTCTTACATGCAGAGGAATGACAGTGGGAAAATATTTAGGAGTCTTTTCTCTGTAATTTATCCATGAGGCTTCTACGAAAAGAAAAAACTGGGTGTACATAGTTAAGGAAAAGCCAGTTCAGTTCAAAGATACAGTGGTCTTGAACCTGAGCCCAGATGTCTCAAACAGTGTGGTTGTATGTTGTGACAGCATGCACAGTGAAAAGTACACCTACCTGTCTTGTGTTCAAACCAAGGCTGCAGGGAAGTTACTCAGTGCAACATGGTTGACTACTGCTTGGAACACCTTATGAATTTGTTATGTTTTATATTTTTTAATACATTTGCAATCAGTGTGCCAAATATTTCCCCATACCCATCCACGTTCATCCAATCACTCAGCCCCACATGGGGTCACACCAGCATTTAGAAAGCAGAGTCACAGACCACTGGAACTGTTAGTGGAGTACCTTGGATCCCATCTCCCTTTCCTCCTACCCATTATGATTTTGCTTTTTAAATTATGCACAAATATTGATTTGATGGGAAAAAGAAAAGACCACGAAGCATTGTGCTATGCACCAGGCACTTTTTAATAACTTTACCTAAATTATTGCTCTTAATTCCCACATAATTATTGCATAAAGCACCTTGCTTTCTGCATTGAAAGCTCTGAGGCAGCAGACTTAGGAAAATATGGATGGCAGACGTTAAGGAGCTTGCTAAAGATTGGCTATGGACCCACAAAGTTGATTCCAAAAGATTTGCTGTTAATGACTCCAGTTATCGACTTTGCATCGTATTTATGCTGGAGTTAAGGTAGCTTGCAACTATATGCTTCAGCATATCAATGTTTCATGAAGGCATGGGCCTAGCAGATACAATCAAACTGTTTAAGAACTTAAGGTCTAAACTGATGGGAGACAAGACAGAAAAACAGAAGAACAGACTACTGCAAATTAGCTCAGGTTCGGTGGGCCCCTTGCCACCTCTTGATTAAAATGAGGTGGTATCGTACATCCATGAGCTTGGAGACTAGGCATGGGTGGCCAGGCAGAGTACAGGCAGTGAATAGCCCCGGGATTCTGGTGTCTAAACTGCTAAGAGAATGTGGAAAAATCCTGCAACTTCTTTCAGGACTGTGAACTCACCTTAGAAAGCATGGAACGCCTCTGTGGATAATTCTGAGGAGTTAGCAATAATATGGGTGTACCATGTAGTACCAATTCAGTGTGAAGTTGCTCACTTGTTTATATAAATGGACAGAGTATCTTTTGCAAGTGATCTTTAATAAAGTTGATTTTGTTTTTATTTTGTCCACACCTGTGTAATCTGACTTTCAGAATGAAAACATGACTAACATTGCCTTGACATGAGTTGCAAGCCTCCACCCTCCACCCCAGTTCTCTACCTAAGATCAGTTCTTATTTTGCTGTTGGCTGTTTCAGGCTGCAAGTCAACACAGTACAAGCATCCCTTCTGAAAAGGCAAAGTGAGGAACGGTCCTATTCTGGGTCTCTGCATTTGGGGTCCTCCCTTCTGTGTTCTCAGTAAGATGGAAACTTGAGCAGCTGGCGTCATGTTGTAGAAACCAGATTATAAAACTTTATATACTGTGGGTGCCTTTTGCTCTATAAAAATCAGTTCTCATGCCAGTCTCAAATTTGGCATCAGCAAGGAAAAGCTAAAACCTAGTACCGGGGGAGCCCTTCTGACATCTCAACCACAGGCTCATGTCAACTGAAACCTTATTAGAAGTGGCCACAAGTAGTCTGGTTTTCATACCTGCCAACATTTTCCTCCAGCCAGCCCTTAGCCACTTTCATAATTCACTTAAAACTACCCAGTCCTTGTAAGTCAATGAGATTAAGCAGTGTCAGCTGCCGGCTTCCAGCAGCTTCTCGGTCGCTGTATTAATATCTGTGTTCTCACCTCTTTCCCCTGAAGGCAGGAGCTTGCATGACTGCAGCCATTAGTTCCATCCAAGATTTCAGTCGAAGGGGAGCCATGGGCAGATGATGTGGAAGACAGATGTTTTTGGAACCATATCCATACATTTTAGCATTTATCAGACGTGCAAGCAGAGTTATTGTTCTCTCTGTGCATACATTCAGAATTTGGGTTTAGTTGAAGTGTGAGGCGTAGACACGCTGTCTGCCCGTGGATAACAGAATATTCTTTTTTTCTTATCTCTCTGCATGTCTCTGTTTCTGCTTATTGCTCCGTTTTTCTTTCTCTCTTATGGGAAAAATAGCTCAAAGCTGGGATGTTTCCACTGTGTTTGCTTTTTTCCTTAGTTCAGGCTGAGTTAGGACGAGCCCAGCTTTCAGTTCTTTTAAGTTGCTTTGCTTTTGGTCAGCACTGTGCTTGTTTCTCAACACAGTAACAAACACCGGAGACAGTGAACTCAAAAAGAGAAAAAGGTTTATTTGGTCTCCAGGTTTTATCCAGGCTTGGCACATGAACAATTGACTGCACTGCTTTTGGATTTGTAGTGAGAAATTTCATCTTGGTGAGTTTGTCACAGAAAACACTGCTTACCTGATGACCAGGAAACAGAGGAGGAAAAACAGATAGGGGCCAGGGTTCCATTACCCTCTTCAAGGCACACACAATAACCTAAAGACATCTTTCAACACTCTAACTCTTAGAGGTTCCCCCATCTTCTAATACCACCTCCCCAGAGTGGGAGAGACTTTTACATAAGGAACTAAACAGATGTTTAAGATCCAAACTATAGTAAAGATTTTGGTTTCATGTAGACCCTGTAAACCACACCATTAACATGGTAACTTAAATCATATGTATGGATTTCCCCCTGTAATAAAGAATCCACTGCTTGGAGTCCAGAGACAATTCTCTATACTCCATAGTATTCCACATTGCTCACACTATTCTTTTCCTAGAAGTAACTTCTACATAGACTAATGACTTGCACTAGATAGATCTACCTGCCAGTAGCTTTTCCAACAGAAGGGAAGGGGGGCCCCCAGAGTCTGAATCTTTGGATTTAAGATTCCATTCATTTGTTTGGGTAAGACTCTGCTGAGGTTTAGACTGAAGCATCCATACACTCATATGTGGAAGGCTAGCACACCAGCAGTGTTTAGAGGTAGGATCTAGTGGGAAGCATCCTGATTGCCCTGCTCTGATGTCATTGAGGGATTGGTCTGTTGATGGGTTCTTAGTTTCACAGGGAAGTGGCAGAAGCTCAGTGAGGTCAAGTTGGAGGAAGCAGACCACAAGGAAATTGTTTTTGAAGGGAGATTTACCCCTGGTGTTTCTCTCCTCTTCTCATTTCCCCACTGTCCTTGCCTTCTACTTTATCTTCTCCCCCAACCTTTATTCATCTTCTACCCCTTTGCCTTCTCTGTTTAAGGGGACCGGTCTCTCCTGCCACTTGTTTCTCTGCTCTTATGTTCTGCCTGACTCCAGGCTCCAAAGCTACTGGCCAACCATGGATTGACTGAAGCCTTTGAAATTATGAGCTCACATAAGTCTCTCTAAGTTGTTCAGCTCTGGCATGTTGTCACAAGATGGAAAGATGACACAAGCTCAGTGTGGAAACCCAAGCTTTGCTCACAGATCCTGAGTTCCTCTCCTTGTCTGTAGAGCAAAGCCCAAGCTCTGGGAAGGTGCATAGCAGGCCTGCTAACCTGCTGTCCAGCAGCCAGGGTTCTATTTAAGGTGACTGAGATTCTTGCTCCAGAAGTCCTGTTGGACAAAGAGAAAGTCTGCTCATTTGTCTGCAGCAAACTTTACTTTATGTGTGGTCGTGGTAAAGATAACCATCTTTGTTCTCACTTACCTATCTTTTTTTTCAGGCTTGGGGATAAATGTGTGGCTTGCCCCAATCTGTCTGTTGGTCCATCACCACTAACTGCTTATATTAAATCTTTCCAGTGCCACTGGCTCCCAACTTCCCCTCCCAATCCCTTTGCAATGCAACCCTTCTTTCTTACTGCATCCAGGGTATTCAGAGTCCTGCTCTGGGACATGGTAGCTCTCTAATGGTCATGGAAGAGCCCTGTCATCTGAGAACAAAGACATATTAAGGGAGAGAATATGCCACAAGGATCTGGACCCGTATCTATCTTCAGAGGGGCCTTCTAAACCTTAATGGGGCCATCTGGGAAGCTGGAGTGTTATGGTAGGAGAGTCCAGTGAGTACCCAGTTTTGCCAAAGCTCTTCATGTTTCTGTTGGTACAGATGAGGATCAGGGTGCACCAGCTGATAATATACAACTGCCCCCATTTCCTCTCAGGTGGGAAATACAATCCATGAAAGGGAAAAGTTGGCCTACTATAGCCCAATTGGTAGAGTGCATGGTCATGACCTGTGTTGTCATGCATGTAACCCCAGAACTCAAGAGGTACAGGAAGCATATTGGAGGATTGCATGACACTCTAAGGAAAAAGGGAGGACTGGGAAGGGTGAACAAGCAGTGGGGGTGTTTCTTGGTGGCTAAATCCCCAGGAAGCTCTAAATTTCCACAGCTCTGATGGGCCCCCTACTCCCCTTCACCATGCTGACCCATCAGTGGGGTAGGATAGAACTTTTCAACATTCTGGCTAAGACCTGTCCTACTGGAGTTGCTGCTTTCCACTCCCAGCTTGTCCGTGCATCATCCTGGTCCCTGTCCCCACCTTGCTCCTAGCCAGACACAGCCAGTTGTATGCAGTTCTTCCATGTACTCTCTCATCCCTCCAGGGTCCTATAAGACTTGACTTTTCTTCCAAGGGAAGCTTTTCTTGGATACCATGTGTTGATAGCACTTCCCAGCAATTTTTTCTTGCTTGACCACCTGCTCGAGACCAAGTTTCTCTATAAGCTGTGGCAGCAAATCTCTTCCATTTCATGATGAGCCCCCATGTCCAAAAAGCATGCACTCTCTGAGGGCTACAATGCTATCTGACTCACGAGGACCAAAAAATATTCCTTGAATGGAAGCAAACTCTGCGAGAGGATGTTTTGCCTTTTTCTCCCTTCTCACTCTTGCTAAAACACTAGTGGATCGCTTTTCAGTTAGTTTTTATTTGTTTGTTTTTAGAGAAGCAGGGTCTAAAACAAATGAAATGCAATAAAAATAACCAAAGTAGAAAAAATAAATTCTAAGAGACTGGTAATATTGTCTCTGGTTGTTGTTTAAATGTGAAAGTGGCAGCCCATGTTTGTTTAAACTTGGTGTGGTTCTTTTCCTTTTTTTTTTTTTTTAAAGAGAGTAATGGCCATGAAGTCTCTGCTTCTCATTTCACCAGCCTTTTATATTGAGATGTGGAAGACATTATGTCTCTCTTGAGAACACACAGAAATGAAAGTAGAGAGTGTGAATTCAGGGGTGGAAAGGTTTAAGCTGGGAGGGGAGAGGGAGGAGGGATATGACAGGGTGAGGTGGGGGAGGGCTAAGCAAAACAAAGTGGGTATTGAAAAAAACATATGAAACCTACTATTCTGTAATCCAATTAAAGTATGAAATAATTTTTTTCGAAGGGGCATACACTGCATGGTTGAATAATGCTATTTCTGGAGTTGTGGGTCAACTAAACAGAAGTGCCAGTGCCACACATGCATGTTACCTCCTTATGCACTATTGGTCAGAGAGGCTCCATGCCCCCCCCAAAAAAACATAATATAGGATCTTGACATTTCTGTCGGTTGCTCATCTTGGTTAGATGATAAGATTCTGTTGCTGAACAACACTGTAGTTGATTATAGAGAGGTCAAGTTGCAACTGAGCTGGAAACTTCCTCCCTGACGGTCAGCTTCCATAGTGCCAGAAGCTGCAGTGCAGCCTTCTGAGAAAGAGAAGGCATCCACAGTCACACCCTGTTATGAATCCTACTGACGTCATACCACTGTGTCATGTAAGATGTGCCTGCTTATTGGACAGTGGCAGGACTGTTACAGGTATTACAACCACTCTATGATTGTATGTAAGCCCACACCACAGGTGGGAACTTATGTGTAGTACTATAACCTGACCAAAAACACATGGCCAGGAAAGTCATAGGCCATTAAATGGGAACTTGCTACTGCTGGTAACTATATTGACATAAAGTAAAACTGCTTTTTTAAATGCCTGTGTTTACGCCCTAAGGCAAATGCTAATCACAACTTTAGTCAGAGAAGTCTTTTTTTTTTTCTTTTGTAGTAAATGTCTGTTCAAGGTGCTGAAAATAAATAATGGTTGAGTGCTCAGCCCTAAGTATGATATTTATGCTATTCCCTCTAAAGTTTGGTGAACATTGTACAAAACTAGAAGTACAATAACTAGAAGATGGGAAGAAGAGCTACAAAATTCCATGTTTGGGCATGCCATGCCATTGCCATGCCATGCCATAGTCCCCATCGTGAACAGGGCCTATATAAAGCAGTCAGTCATGGGTGGTAGCAGGACTCACAGAGCCCTGCCTGTCCTGATAATCAATGTCTATTGACAGTATCTGGGAAAGGGGAGACATTGTCTTTAGTCCTATACCCACTGGTGAACTTCTCAGGCTTCAGTGGGTGATTCCAAGCCCATGGTCACACAGATGACCTTGGTGCGAGACATTTGATCACAAAACAAAAGGACATGACAAAGGGGTTTGTAAGAAGGTGAGGTTGACAGATATGAGAGGGAAATAAGAGAGGGTGGGGTGAGATATATATGAAATTGTCAACAAATATGTTTTAATAATAATAATAATAAACAATGTGTCTTAGTTTGGATTTCTAATGCTGTGAAGAGATGCCTAGACCACAGAAGTTCTTATAAAGGAAAACATTCAATTGGAGCTGGCTTACAGTTCAGAGGCTTAGTCCTTTATTGTCATGGCAGGAGCATGGTGGCATACAGGCAGACATGGTGCTGGAGAAGGAGCAAAGAGATCTATATTTTCATCTTCAGGTAACAGGAAGTGGACTGTTACACTGGATGTGATTTAAGCATATGTGAAACTTTAAAACCTACCTCCACAGTGACACGATTCTTCCAATAAAGCCATACCAATTCCAACCCCATACTCACTATGCCTCATAATAGTGCCAATTCCTATCTGCCAAACATTCAAACACATGAGTCTATGGGGGCCATACATATGCAAACTACTACACTTCATTCTCTGGCCCCCATAGGCTTGTAACCATAACATAATGAAAAACGCATTTCATCCAACTTCAAAAGTCCCCATAGTTCCACACCCTCAACAATGTTTAAAAGTCCAAAGTTCAAAGTCTTCTGAGATCCATGCAATTTCTTAACTGTAATCCCCTATAAAATCAAAATTAAAAAACAGGTCACATACTTCCAACTATTCCAAAATGTAGGAAAGGAAGCATATTGAGGACATAATGGACCAAAGCAAGACTGAAAACCAGCTGCAAACTTTGCATCTCTATGTCCCATGTCAAAACACTCTTCAGATCTCCACCTTTGTTGACTGTAACACACTTGTTTTTCTTGTTCTGGTTCCATTCCCTGTTAGCAGCTGTCCAGGTATTACATGATTCTGGCATCCCTAATACCTTGGGTAATCCAAGGCAATCCAGGATTCAACTTCACAGCTTCACACAATGACTTCTCTAGGTCTCCATTTAGGAACACCCCTGACACTGGCTTTCCTTAGGCATGGAGGCAAATTCCATAGTCCCTTTTAACCTTAACTCTAAAGCCAGAACCATGTGGAGGAAGCTACCAAGCTTTGTTGCTTGCTGGGGCTGGAACATGGCCTCCTCATTAAATTTCAACTTCACCACCTTTCAGTTTTTGATTGTTACCTTTATTGCCTAAGCTTGATTGTTCTAAAACTGAATCTGCAGACCAGGCTGGCCTCAAACTCAGAGATCTACCAACCTCTGCCTCTGGGGTGCTGAAAATAAAGGTGTGCCACAACCAGCTCTAAGCTTTTCTTTAATTACTTTTTTACCAGTTAGAAACATAGCAGGGTGGGATCTTGTCCCATGGTTACCCTTCTCTTTATTCTATTTCTTAATCTGTTTATCTCCTTTACACAGGACTTAGTTACATTCCACTTCCTGATGCTCTTTTTCTCCCCATATTGTACATTTTGTATTTTTCCTTGTCTCCCTAACATATCTCCTCTCTGTGTATGTGTTGGTTTAAACACACACACACACACACACACAGAGAGAGAGAGAGAGAGAGAGAGAGAGAGAGAGAGAGAGAGAGAGAGAGAGAGAGAGAGAGAGAGATATTCAGCTACAATGCCTGGGAATGTTAATTTTCATGAGTTCTTCAAGTCTTTGAGATCCCATAGCTATACTCTGTTCCCTAGTTCTCCTGCCTTTCCACACAACTTAACACCTTAACACCATTCACTGTAGGCACAGATGCTGTTATCTGACAAATATTTAAGATGGTCTTTTGTTTATTTGTTTGTGCCTCAAGGGTTTAAAAAGCTAAGGGAAATGTAAAAGAAAGGAGAAAGGAGGGGAGAATAGAGGAAGGAAAGAAGGAAAGGAGGGAGGGAGGGAAGGAGGGAGGGAGGGAGGGAGGGAGAGAGAGAGGGAGGGAGGGGAGGAAAGACAAGCAGGCAGCATTTAGGAAAGAGAGCTTGCAACTTTTAAATCTGCTTTGCAGACATGAGGGGCTGCTTCTGTTGTGCTCCTTGGAGAGGAGTGTAGAGACTTCAGGGTGTCCCACCCACAGCTTCAGGGGAGTTGAGGAAAGTCCCCAAGCATGGGAGGTCAGTTGGAATCACTTCATACTTGTATAGCAACACAAAAGAGAATTTACCAAGTGGCTTGGCAACACTATTGTTTTGAAGTTTTTTTTCCAGACTCTCAAGATGGAGAGGTTGTTATCACCATGGATTAATAGAGGTTTTGAAATTGAGGGGAAAGAACTTTTTCACTTGGCTGAGATAGTCTCACTTAGCAAATCACCACTCATAGTGTTTTCAGTAACAGCCTGCCATGCATAAGAAATGTCAGGGCATTGGAAGGGAACTACCAACTGGGAGGAAAACATCACTAACAATAGGAGATGGGAGAAAACACAATTCTTCTCATTCTGTTTTGTGTAAAGTGAAGATGATTATAATCATGTGAGAAGTCTTTTTCAATGTCTGACTGCTCCTCTCCATCCTTACCCCTGACAGCTCCCCTTTTCTAAGAACTCCAGCCTGGAGGATGGGGCAGGCCAGTGTTCATCCTATCAAAACACACTCTTTTCCAATTTTAGAACCAGTGCCATAAAATGTAAGTGTGTGTGTGTGTGTGTGTGTGTGTGTGTGTGTGTGTGTGTAGCTGTGCGTGTATGTTTATGGCTATAGAGGCTATAGGTCATTTGTCATGTAGTGTCCACTTTGTTTTATGAGACAGGGTTTTATCAGTCACTCACTAGGACCTGGAACTTGTTTGGCTATACTGGCTGGCCAGTTAGCCGTGGGGGTTTGCCTATCTGCCTCCCCTGGTGATGTTTACAGGTGCACAATACTGTAAGTGTGGTCTGGAGATTGAAGTCAGGTCCTCAAGCCATGTTACAAGTACTTCATAGACTGAACTATGCTCCTAGCCTCAAAATGTAAACTCTTCTAAGAAGAACACTTTCATAGCTGTTTGAGGGTGGCTGGTGGCCCTGGTATACCCTCTGAGACTGTCCCATGGTTCTCAGTCTCAGGAAACACCTTCCTTACTGCCTAAGACACTTCCTTCAAGTACCAGCCCACTTTGCATGCCACACCCATGGTTAAATTTCTTTCTTCTTCTTTATGATGAACTCTTTGCTAGTCTTCTTTCAACCCTCTGTTTAAAGTGATACAATTTTTAGAGATTAATATCAAAGATGATCTTCCACAATTTTACAAGAATTCACTTTGTAATGTTATAGTTAATTGTTGCCTATATGTTTTCAAAAATGAGGCTCCTATCATTGGAGTCTTTTATTTTTGGAGTACACACTACTGAGCCAAATGAAAAGTGTTTCTCCCTGCAAACCCGGTTAGTGTTAGAGACAGACTCTATGTCTTCTGGTAGGGAGCATGTTAGCCCAAGGATGGGATGAGCTAGCATTTCATAATCGCAGAACAATGGTCTCTTTTGTTGTAGACACATGGTTCAGGTGACTGGCAGAGTTCCTTGTACTGTTGGTCCCATGACAGTCAAGGCAGGTTAGGGGGCTATAAGGCTTCTGCTATCCATAGTGAGGTAGTGAGTAAAGGTGGAGATGCAAAGGCTGGCTGTACCAAAGGACAGAGGCCTGGTCACCCAGTGATCACAGCTGTACCCCTAACCTCCCCTACTACACTCAGTATAACACTGGGTCAACTCCTCATTTCTGTAGTAGCAAAGAAGGTGATTGGATATTTGGTATCACACAGCACATGTATCATGGTAGTTTGGGGCCACTGGGATGTAGTTTTGTGTGTGTGTGTGTGTGTGTGTGTGTGTGTGTGTGTGTGTGTGAATGTGTGAATGTGTGTGGTGTGTGTCTTTGTGTGTATATTTGTGCTTGTGTTTGTGTGTGTATGTGTGTGGGGTGTGTGTGTCTGCATGCTTGTCTTTGTATATGTGTGTGGTGTGTGTGTGTGTGTGTTTATGTGTATGTATGTATGGTGTGTTTGTGTGTATGTATGTGTGTATTTCTATTCTCATTGCAGTGAGAACATACTTTACAAAAGCAACTCAAGGAATGAATGAGTGATTTTGCTTTTTGTTTTGTTTTTTATGATTCCCTCATATTGGTCTTCTTAATTTTTATTTACATTAAAAACAATTTTGTTTTACATACCAATCCCAGTTCACACTCCCTCCTGTCCTCCCATTCCCAAGAACCCCTCATCTTACCCCCCCCATCCACTTCCCAGAAAGTGTGAGACTTCCCATAATGGATCATCAAAGTCTGTCACATCATTTGGGGCAGTATCTAGGCCTTTCCCCATGTATCTAGGCTGAGAAAGTATCCCTCCATAGGGAATGGGATCCCAAAACCTATTTGTGCCCTAGGGATACATACTGGTTCCACTGTCAGAGGTCCCATAGACTGCCCAGATCCCCCATCTGACACTCACATTCAGTCGGGGGGCTGGTTCAATCCAATGCTGGTTCCCCAGCTGTCAGACTGAGGTCCCATGAGTTCTTACTTGCTCAGGTCAGCTGTTTCTGTGAGTTTCCCCAGCATGTTCTTGACCCCTTTGCTCATCACTCCTCCCTCTCTACAACTGGATTCCAGGAATTCCTCTCAGTGCTTGGCTGTGAATCTCTGCCTCTGCTTCCATCAGCTACTGGATGAAGGCTCTATGGTGGCATTTAAGGTAGTTATCAATCTCATTATAAGGGGAGGGCATTTAAGGTAGTATCTCCACTATTGCTTAAATTCTTAGTTGGGGTCATCCTTGTGGGTCGCTGGAGATCTCCCTGGTGCCTCCTTACTCTGATAGGCTATGCCTTCAAATGGTGCCAGAATAGGACTGAGGGATTTTGGATCACCGTTTGAAGGCATTAGCCCACCAGAGTAAGGAAGTCATATCATCAGGAGCACAAGGTGGAATGTCACATGACATCCACAGTGAGGAAACAAAAAGCTATGGACTCTGGTACTCAGCTCATTTTCTCCTTTATTTAGTTCAGGACTCCAACCCACATTCAGAGTAGGTCCTTCCTCTTTAGTTAATGCCTCCCAGAAACAACTTCAAAGACACACCCAGAGGTATGTTTCAATGGCATTTGTAAGTCTAAGCATAGTAACAGTAAGAAGTAGCTGTTTGCTGTCTGAATCTCTTACCTTTCTGCTCAAAAAAACAAAAAAAAAACAAAAACAAAAACAAAAAAACCAAAACGACAACAAACAAAAACAAAAACAAAAAACTTGTTCACACAGTAATTATAGTTTACTGCTAAATTTAACTATCTTTTTTTGTTTTTTGTTTTTTGTTTTGTTTTTGCTAAAATGAAACAAACAAACAAACAAATAAAAAACCCAAAGCAAAACCAAAACAATTTGGGCTCATCTAAATGCCTAGCTTTCTGAGGCTGGGGATGTAGCTCAGTTGGGGGTAGAGCTTTCCTAGGACTCATGAAGTCCCGAGTTCAATCCCCAATACCTTGTAAAGCAGGTATTGTGGTGTGCACCTGTAATTCCAGTACTTGGAAGGAAGAGGTAGGAGAATGAGGAATTCAAGGTCATCTTCCACTACAAAGTGAGTTGGAAGTCAGTCTAGCCTACCTGATCTAAGATGTAAATAAAATAATTAAATCAAATCTTGGGGCTGGAGAAATGGCTCAGCAGTTAAGAGCTTTTGCTGTTCTTCCAGAGGATCTGGGTTTAATACACAGCACCTACACACAGTTCACCTACACAAAGACACTTCAACACCTAAAACAAAAAATAAAAAAATTATCTAATCAAAGCAAACCTACTTTTGTTTTTAATACCCCCATGCAATTTTCCCTGTGTGAGCACTTGCTTTGCATTCCTTCAGCATCGTCTCTAACTACTCTAGAGGTCTATTCACTGTACATCCTTCCCAAATCCCAGGAGCTGAAGCTGGTGTTGTGTTACTGATCCTCAATGTCTCCCGTGGGCTCATGTGTTTTAAAACTCAGTCTCCGGCTGGTGGAGCTATTTTGGAAGGTGATGGGAGCTTTGGGACATGAGGCTTTGACTGGAGGAAATAGGCCACTGGGGGCAGCCCTGCTTGGGCCCAGCTGTATCTGTCTACTCCCTCTGTCCTGTCTGGGAGCTCTTATCCCATCTCCCTGCAACCATATTGTTTCTGGGCCAATCTTTCCCCACCATGGGGACTGAAGTATCAGAAGTTAGAAGGTGTTTTGTCATGGTGATGAGAAAGTAACTAATACAGTGAACTTCTTGATAAAACAACACAGGGGAAAGATCTCTTTGCTTGTGTCCATGGGGGCACCTTGTACCCTAAATCCAAGACCACGCCAATGGGATTGGTTTCTCCTTCACGTGGTTCCTGGTGGCTAACATGATCATTTCTGGCTGTGGACTGGGCTGCCTTCCTGGAAAGGATATTCTCAGACCTGTGCCTTACACTGTGACCTCATTTGGAAATGAGGACCATATAGACATTATAAAGTCACAACGAGGTCATAAAGTCACAATGAGGTCATGAATTGTGATGAAGTCATTATTACAATGGCATGAAATCACAATGAGGTCACAAAGTCACAATGAGATCATGAATTACCCTATGGTCTGGAACTCATGATATGGTTATGATTACAATGAGGTCATGAATTATGATGAGGTCATGAATTATAATGAAGTTATAAATTATAGTAAGGTCATGATTACTATGAGGTCATGATTATGATGTCATGAACTGATATTATCATATCATTTGGGTTTAGGATGACCTTAAGTTCAGTGACAGGTGTTATGAGAAGGAAAGAATATACACATATATACACACTTAACACATATGTGCAAACAGTGAAGAGTACTACTCAGCTCCTGTTCTTACTGAGTTTTTGATCAAGTACATGGCACAATCATAAGGAAACTGGATGAATGCATGATCCAATAAATAAGTGAATGACTAAGTGATGTCAGTGCAGGCAGAACTCAGTGTCAGGAAGAAATCGAGCAAGGATGGGGACTGAGAACAAATGGCTAAGGAAAGGTTACATGATTTGGAAAGGCACCTGGAAGGGGACAACAGTCAGATGAGGAAGAAGAGGGCCATGCAAAGCTCTAATGAAGCATCTTCCAGGCAAAAAGAATATCATGAAAAAGCCTTGGGTTGGGAAGTACTTGATGTGAGCTAAGAACAGAAAGAAGCTGGGTGCTGGAATGGAGGGGTGGGTTCAGAGAGTTGGGCCCCAAAACTCTGATCGTGGAAGCCTTACCAGTTATAATGAATTTGACATTTAAAAATTCTAATGGGAAGCCTTTAACAAGCAGGCTTTGTGCATGTGTGAATTTGAGTCTACCTACCAAAGGCAGAATCAATTGTTGGCATATTTTCCATACAGGCTCATGGCTTTGAGATAAAGGTGAGGATCCCAAACATAATTGCATATTTTGAAGATAATTAGCAGGCTGCTGTCTCCCCCAGTGTGCTGTAATTGGAGATTCCTGGGCAGCAGGACCCCTTCCCATAGACTTACTACTAATAGGGAAAGACTCTGGGCCTGCCCTCTTCCTGCCCCAGCCTACAGGAGTGTCTGGTATGAGCAAAAACATGATGTGATAAGATTCCCACTGCCAAGATCACAATGAAATCAGTAGCAACTCTGCCCTGCGGAGCTCACAGTCTCAACATGGTGTGAGCAGCCAAGTGTTGCACACAGTGAGTGAGAAGCACAGAAAGAATGGTACCTGGATCAGAGCAATCCTGCTTCTCTACAGCATTCAGATGACAAGCCCCAACTCACCTCACATGGTCTCCAGAGAGGCTATGCTGAGAAGAAAAGCTGAGAGGTGTTTGGGTGGGAAAGGGAAACCAGTCAGGAAGCTGATCCCTGAGTTTTTCTGATGCCTTTGTTTTGAAAATGGACAGATCTCCCAGCGTTTGAATTTTGATATGTACTTCCTGGGCAAGCCTTCTACTGGCCTAAAATCTTGACAGATAGAATGGGGAACATGTGTAGTCCTCCATTATCCGACAAATCTAGTATTGGAATATCTCAGCAATACTATTCCCATTAAGTTGGTTCTTTTCTTTTCAGGTCTGTGGCAAAGTAGTTTCTGATACAATGGGATGAAACAGGAGCCTTTGAAATTTTTTTCAGTGTTAAGTTATAAAGTGAAGGATTCAGGGAAAGATGCTGAGATCCAGTTCTTATTGCATGTGTGCAATAAGAAGATGGAAGGTAAGTCCCAGTACCCCAGCAGAGGGATCAGGGAAGAAATCTAAGCAGCTATGCCTTCTAAGAGGAGCCAGGCTCAGTTCAGATAGGTCGTGTTCCATCTAGACAGCCCCTGAGTGCACTGCTGTTTGAAATTGTCTACTAGGCATTGAGAGCTGGCTTAGCCAAGGAAGGCTGGAAGAAGGAACATGAAGCCTGCTCTTTTGAACAGGAATACTCAGGGAAGAGGAGACAGAAAGCATTTAGCTGAAGAAATGTGTGACTGAGCATGTGTCTCTCCAAATGGACTACTGATGGCCTTTGGGCTCTATTGACAGTGGATTGGAAGGTGATTTGTCCCACTGCATAACAAAAGGTATGAAGAGCAAAAGCTATGTCCCCAAACACACAGACTTCTGCAGACTCCTTTGTTCTGGTGCAGAACTCTGCAGTGCCTAAGTGAGGCTGGAGCATAGGAGACTGTCACAAAGCATGTGGCAGATGGGGATGACAGTGTGGACCCTATTTGGCCCTGACTGTTCCATAGCTTCCTCAATGTCAGTCAAAGAACAAGAGATCATTAATGTGTGGATCTGTGAGCTCTTGGAAAATAGGCTGTGTAAACAAAGAATTCCCCGAAGTCCTTGAGATGATGTATGTTTTTATATCAGCCAGAGAGACTCGGGCAAACTGTAATGAGCTTGGCAGAAATAGAGATACTTTGTTTCCATCTGATGACCAGGACCAGACCATTGAAACAATGGGCCCCAGAAAGTGGGAATTTCCTGAGGAATATCATGCTGGGAGAAGGAAAAGGCCCTAGCCAGAGGGAGAACTTGTTTTCCAGAAAACAATTTCATAGAGTTTTAACAACTTGTCAGATCACTTTAGATGATGAGACTAAAAGCCCACACAATGCTGCAACAACGGTAGGGAGGACCACATGTTGACCTTGGCCTGCTTAGATGTGTGTATTCCTGCTCCTCTATTTAAACATTCCCAGTCATTTCAAGACTCCAAAGATGGACTTGAGGAGGTCAGTGAGTTTTTTGCCTCTCTTCCCATTGTGGCCACATTGATAAGTCTCCTTTTTATTATTAATTTTGTTCTTTTCGAATTGGTTTCTCAGTAATGAGTAGCTAAACTCAGTTGCTGTGGGTAAGGACTGTGACTTGAGTTCAGTAACAATATTAAAGACCAGTCCCAGCCTGAATCCTCTGGGCCCTGTGTCTGAAGTGCATGGTCAAAGCAATAGGGACATGCCTTCTACTTCTGGGGTGCAACCAAGTCTGCTTCTTGAACAAGATAGTACTATTTCTTCCTCTATCTCTCTGAGTCCGAAAAGTACAATAACTCTCTATCCTGAGCCATCCACAGCCCTTTCCAGCCCACCATAGGGGTCCTCAGTAGGAGTTGTCATTTTTGTTTTTTTAAGATAGTAGCATTATGTCACCTGGCTGGATTTGAACAACTGACCCTCAACAGTTCTGCTGTCTCAACTTTACAACTAACAGCTGCAGTGGTAGGCATTAATCACTGTGTCCAGTTTACATTTCAGAAATGTTTTTTTTTAAAAAAGGGAGAAGACAAAGAAGAAGAAGAAGAAGAAGAAGAAGAAGAAGAAGAAGAAGAAGAAGAAGAAGAAGAAGAAAACAAGGTATACATGCATTTATCTGTTTCTATCTCAAAATCATCCGGTCCCAGGACACATCTGACAGCACAATTTCTGACTTTTGTTGTAGAAAGAAAGAAGACAGCAGAAGTCAAGTGCCTCTGACAGCATCTATCTAAAGGTGTGTGTTGTCTCCTTTGTCTTTCCTGGGAAGAGCCTATTCTGTGACTATATTTAACTTTAAGAGAGTAAGGTTTCACAATTCTACTCAGGGCTCAGGAGAAAAGCAAGATGATATTCTTGATGGTGTCAATGACTTCCAAAGGTATAAAGAACATATGCTGGTGAATAAGGTCAGCCAGGAGACACAGCAGCAACATTTTGGATGACCCCTTTCTAATTCCTTGTGTGTTGTGTTGTGTTATGTGTGTGTGCGTGCACAAGCATTTGTGTACTTGTACATACATGTGTGCACAAAAGTAGAAGACTAATAGAATACAAATAACTCTAAGAACAAAAATCAAAGCTCAACAATTCCCTACTCCACTCACTCTTCCAATTAGCCTTGCTGGCAGGCAGGTAGGGCTGTCCACTTTGCTTGTTGAGGACCCCTATGGTGGGCTGGAAAGGGCTGTGGATGGCTCAGGATAGAGAGTTATTGTACTTTTCGGACTCAGAGAGATAGAGGAAGAAAAAATACTATCTTGTTCAAGAAGCAGACTTGGTTGCACCCCAGAAGTAGAAGGCATGTCCATATTGCTAAGACCATGCACTTCAGACACAGGGCCCAGAGGATTCAGGCTGGGACTGGTCTGAAAACCTCCTCCCTGAGGACTAGCTTTCATGGTATGAAAGAAAACATGGCAGCTTCCAAAGGAGGGAAGCAACCAACAGACCTACCCAAATGTGATGCCTATGAACCACAACTACTACCAGCATGTTAAGATAACTCTAAGATGCAGTACATATCTTGACAGAAACCAACATCTCTCTAATTGATACACCCCCAACAAGAAGGATACTACGCCTGGTACTGGCTACCTAGCCAACTATTCAGTACTAATAAGTACTGGCTCTTAGAAAAGAATCTATAATCACCTCTTTTCTAAACCAGTAAAGTCCTAACTACAGTTCACATTTACCCCAGTACCCACGGTAAGTGTAGTCCTCACCTCTCAACAAGGGAACTTCTCTTTGCAACAGACAAAGATCATTTCAAAAAGCCATAACCAATCAAAATGCACAACTCAAAGAGCTCAATGTAATGGATACATTTACAAAACAACTTCCACACCTAAGGATCAGAGAACACTGCAGAAGACAGGATGAAAGATTGTAAGAGCCAGAGGATCCAGGAGTTTGCTGTGAGACTGTGTCTCCTAATAAAGTCAGAAGCTACATCCATAAAGTCTCACCAACATGACTGTGCAAACATGAGCTGAAGACGGACAATGATAGGCATGCTAATGTGTACAGTGGAAAGCCCATGAGGTCTCAACCCTACAGAACCATCTACAGACAATAAAGAATGTGGAGAGTGGAAAAAATAGTCTCCCCCAAGGGAAAAGTACACCAGTTGGTTATCCAATATAAAATGGTTAGACTTGAAAGGCACATACACACTCATTCAGACTGAGGAGGCTGCATTTGAGAAATACATACTCATATATGTGTGCAACAACAATGAAAAAAGAAGCTCTGAGTTTGAAAGGGAACATGGAAGGTATATGGGAGGGTTTGGAGGGAGAAAGATGGTGTAATTATATTTAACCTCGAAAATATAGAAAAATAATCTTAAAAATAAAGAAACGTGCAGGGGACTGCCCACCCCTCAGGACAACAACAGGAGACCAGGAAGCTTGAAACAACTACAGACTTTTTCCTGGTAGCAAGGTTATCTGGACTCTTTGAACGTCTATTCTTGTGTGACAAGGAAAATGAGAGGTATGAGTATCTTTACTTTTCACCCAGAGAGTATGTGTATGCATGTGTACACATGTTCACATATGTATGGTATATACATGTGTTCACAAGAGTGAGAGTGAATATGTTTGTGTGTGGTGTGTATGTCTGTTCATGTGGGTAAGAGTTAACACGTTTGTGTGTGATGTGTATGTATGTTCATGTGGGTAAGAGTTAACATGTTTGTGTGTGTGCATATGTGCAGGTATACATGCACTTGTGTACACTTCTTTGTGTAATGGCTGAAAGCCAGTCACTCTCTACCTTAATTTGTGAGATACAGTCTCTCACTGAACCTGGAGCTCACCAATTGCCCAAAACTGGCTGGCCTGTGAGTCCCAGAGACCCCCCTGACACTGTTCCTTCAGTGCCAGGGATGCACTAAACTGCCTCACTCAGTTTTTAATGTGAGCCTTGGGGAAACAAAGATTTGAAATGTATTAACTGTGTGCTTGTTTGTGTTCAAAGTTATTGCCTGGGTTTAAAGTTTCCCATCCAGAAGCCCGCCCTTATCAGGTGCAAGGTCTGAGATTTGTTACTTGGTTTTTTTGAAGATAGGAAAAGAATATAAAGAAATGACATAAAGGTTTGGATGGATCAATTTCTAAACATTAGACTGATAGAATCTCCTTCAGTCTGTTGATCAGACTTTTTATGTACCAAGAACAGAGCTTATCCATTGTGATTCCTTTTGTGTGAATCATACCAGTTGAAACCTAGTTATATCAAATTTTAATGATTGCTCATTAAACATGTCTGACTGTGATTAATGCCAAGTTCAAATATACATGAATCAACCCTAACTGATCCCTGCTAATTAGAAAAATGTTTCCAAGTTATTGCCGATATCCTAAGTTGTTCAGAGAAATGAAGCCTCCAAGATGACTTTTATGTTGTCACTCATGTCCAGATTTGTCAGCCAATTTGAATTAGGGTGATGATTCTCATCCCACATGGGGAACCCACCTAAAATGTGAATATAGGAGCCACCACAGCTCCTTCCTGAGATTCCCTCATTATATCCCTAGTACTCAGAATTTTGCCTGGCTAGCATTTGTAGACTGACTTGGAAAGGAGGACTTTCTAAGAAAAAGGAGGAAACCAGATGCTCTTGGGTAGACCATCCTAATAGCTGCTGAAGGACACAAGCTCCCAGCAGCTGATGACTCCAGGAAAGGAGCGGGACGGCAGGCACAAGATTCCAACAAGTCCAGGAAGGGAAGAGAGAATAGAAGAACCCACAATCTTGGAGGGTAGCAGAAGGCCCATCTCTGCTGGTGCAGGTGACTTTGGGGATAATTGCCCCCCACTGGCTCTATAGAAAAAGTCCTTTAATACCTGAGCCCCAGACCAGAATATCAAAGTCCTCCTGTTCTCCAGTTCTACTTCCCACCTACTAGCCACCTCTGAGCATATCTTAAGCATAGACCACCACTGTACAGGTCGTGGGTCACTTTTACACATGTCAGGGAAAGCTTGCATTAAAAATGATAGGCAAAAGGTACAAATGAGGGCACTCCAGGACAACTGGAAGGTAAGGCCATGCTACTAAGAGCTCCGTATGCCAGTAGACAATTCCTCACTTTATTCTTGAAGTGTACACAACACCAATGAATGCTTTCCATCAAAAATACATACTGTTAGAGGGTGGAGCCAGTTGTGGGCATATTTTATTTTTGCCCCAATTGCTCAAGAAGCTGAGACAATAGGATCACTTCAGCCTAGGAATATGAGGCCAACCTGTACCACACTGCAAGATCCTGATTAAAGCAGCTTTTATAGTTAAATTTTAATTTAAAAAAAATCCATTTTGTAAAGTTCTATTCACCATAGGGAGATGTGTTCCTCTACACCCTAGCGTGGGAAACACGCATCCATACCCTTCTCCCAATTTGTACTGGATTTATCTGTGTACTGGACTTTCTTCCTTACTAGGTATTATATGGTTTAAGGGCAAAATATAAAGTCGTTTTTCTTTTAAAGTTCTTAAATCTATTAGAAGTAGTAATGAGAATATGATTTTGATAAACATGAAAAATAAAAAATAACCCAAGGAAATAACGACTTGGGCATAAAAAATCACATTTACATTGACATTGGCAGTGGAGGCATTTTGAAATTATTTTTGTTTTTGATGAACTTCTGAAACCAATTTTTGTTAAGTGAGTTTATACCTAAATTTTGGTTGTGTTAAGAGTTAACACAAAGGTCTTTTATCTGTTCTTAATGTCACCAGCCATATCCTGCCATCGATTTATGGGGAGAAGTCCCTATTGAAATCGATGGGGAGTTTTCTGTGAAAATCAATGGCAGGATGTGGCTGAGAACATACGTTACTGTAAGTTTGCAGCTGCAACTTCGGGGCAGCCCTGTGTGCTACATTCAAAATTAACAATTGGAAAGCATTGTCATTCTTTAGGGAGGGAATAAAATGGAAGGAAGGAAATGCACATTTGTGTAGGACAATCTGTCATGTTCCCACAGCCCAGCAGGCTTGCACTATCTTTTCAATTCTTAAAGAAAAATTCATGGAAGAAAACAAAACAAAACAAACAAACAAAGAAGAACCAACTCAAGAGTCTGTATTTCTAGAATGCACAGTAAGTGTGTGTTACAGAGAGAAACAACACAAGCAGCACCTCCTGCGTGTGTGGCCAACTCCTCTTCATTACTCCATAGCCTGTGGCTCACAGTCACACACTGGTGATAAAGGAAACCAGCCCATATTGAGCAAGACAAGGAGAGAGAAACAGAGAGGACAATCACACACTCATCTTAAGAGACCTCCAGTCTTCCAGGCAGGAAACGTCTGAAACAAATCCCAGAATATCTTCAGAAAAGATGGATAGATATGCATGTGCTCTGCAGAAACTTGTTTTCTGTTTGCAGGACTGCTTCCCATAAACAGGAGTGATTTCTCCTCACAGAGAATAATGGTCAGACAGTACAGCTCCACCTTCTCCAGCAGGGAAAGCATCCATGCCATGCTATGGTACTTTCTCTTCGTTTTGTTTGTTTGTTTGTTTGTTTGTTTTGGGGGATTCAAGGTCTCATGTTACCATGATTGGTCTTGAGCTTTTTAATGTAGCTAAGGATGACTTGAAATTGGACCCATGGACTCAGGCAAAAGGTCTCCTAGTCATCTTTGATTTGTCTCCATCCCCAGGTCAGATCTTTGCATTTGGTGGTACTGCAATGAACAGTGTGTGGCCCACGGGAGATGCTATCAAAGCCTAGGGAAAACAGGTGAGGAGATGCCTGGGAAATGGAGTTCTTTCATACTTCATAAGGGCAAACAAAAACTAAGCAAACTAGAGTTTATTAACTTTGCTGGGCTGTGTTTCAGACACGACATAAGGCACTGGGATTTAGATAGGAAAGATCCCCACTGCTTCTCTGGAGCCTTCCAAATGAGCCATGAAACCACGATGAAGATGGTTTTAGGAAGCCAAGTGTGTGTTTAGGAGGTAACAGGGAAGCTAGCCTTTGTGAGACAGAACATAAAGGTAAAGTTCCAGAGGAGTGGAGGTTGGGTTTACTTAGGAGAGAAGACCTCTATGTGTAGGAGTGGTTATTTTCAGTTTATTCAGGTATAATTATACAGTTAACAAATAAAAATAAAATGTATTTATGGTATACATTGATCTTTTAATTTAGATACACATTATGGAATGATTAAATAAACATAATTAATACATCCGTCACCTTGCCTACTTGTGTGTATGTTGAAATACTTTGTAAGTTTCATGCATATGTAGACACATTCCTTTTCTCATTATTTTGGCAAAATATTCAACAAATGAAACTTAAGGAAGTAGGGGTGTTTTGAAAAAACATGGCCCCCAAAGGGAGTGGCACTATTAGTAGGTGTGGTCTTGTTGGAGGCTGCATGTCTCTGTGGGGGTGGGCTTTGAGGTCTCTTTTGTTCAAGCTTTCAATGTGACTGTTAGCTGACCCCCTGTTGCCTGCAAGATACAGCACTCTCTTCTTCAGCACCATGGTGATAATGGACTGAACCTCTGACACTGTAAATGAGCCACCCCAGTTAACCATTTTACTTTGTAAGCGTTGCTGTGGTCATGGTGTCTTTGCACAGCAATAAAAAACCTAAGACAGAAGTGCTTATGTTAGCTCCATCATGATGGAAGGTTCTGGAGCAGATTGTAGGATTGGTGCTCTCACATCACCCACAAACAGGAAGCAGAGAGGTAAATGAGTGACAGTGCTCATCTCCCTTTCTCCCACTTATTTAGTCTTGGATACCAGCCCACACTCAAACAAATCTCTGTGGAAACACACACAGGTCCAGTTCAGAGGTTTGTCTCCTAATATTAAATCATGCCAGTTTGATAATGAAGGTGAACCATCACACCCGACATCATTATTAACTACAGTTTTCATGTGATACAATTTATGCTCAGAAGTTATTCATTGTGTCCTACTGTAGTTACATGTGCTCTGACACCCTCATTCTTCCCTACACCACACTTCTAGCTCTACTCCCACCCCCAGTCTCTCAGTTTTGACAGGTTTTTTTTTTTAGAAAGGAGAATATTTCCTTTTTCTTGTGACAGATCCTCAAGTACCCAGCCTTGCCTTGAACTTGCTCTGTGCTATGGATGACCATGATCTTCTGATCTCCCTGCCTCCATCTCCCAAACGCTGGGATTATAGGTATGTGCCACCAGGCCCTGTTTATGTGGTATTGGGTATGGAGTCCAGAGGATTGTGCATGCCAGACAAGTACTCTATCCACTGGGATACAGCACCGGTGGCATTCGTTTTAAGTAACCGGTAGAATTCAGTTAGGAGGCCATCAGCTCTTGGACTTCTCTTTGATGGGAGTCTTTTGTGTGTTTTACTAATCCAGTGTCCTTGCTTGTTCTAGATTCATTCAGAGATTTCTATTTCTCTAAGAGTTTGTCTTTGTAGACTTGTGCAGCAGCCTAATTGTCCCGTCTAATGGCTGTGGTCATTTCTTTGGCTTGCTGTTTATTTATTTAGGCCAATTCTTTTTTTAGCCTAAGGATTTGTTGGTTTTTTTAGTCTTAAGAAATATTCTTAGTTTAGTTGATGTGTTGATGTATATTTTAGTTTTGTTGATCTCTCTCTCTCTTTTTTTTTTTTGGTCAGGATTTGTATTTTTGTTATTATTTTTGGTTGTTTGTTTTAGTTTTGCTAATCTTTATATCTATTTTTGCCCTGGTCTTTTTTATTTCCTTCCTAACTTTGGGATGAGTTCCTACTCCTGCAGTTTGCTGGGGTTGTTTTGCTATGAACCCACCTTACCCTCAGAGCTGCTCTTGCTGGCTCCCATGGAAGTCATGTGATGGTTACTCTTGATTGTCACTTGATGTGTTGTACAAATCACCAAGGAAACAAACCTCTGGCCATGTCTGTGTGGAAACTTCTTCACTGAAATAATTGAAGTAGAAAGACCCATCCTAAATGTGGACAGTGCCTATGGAATGGGGTCCCGAACTAAATAAAGAAGAGAAGCTTTCTGACCAGAGAAGCAATGTGAGCAGCTGTCTGAAGCTTTGGCCTCTGTGACTTTCCCACCAGTACTGACTGACTGTGTCCGCACACTGAGCCAAATTAAACCCCTCCTCAAGTTGTTTTTGTCTGTTTCGTTTTGTTGTGCTTGTTTGTTGTAGAAAGTGGAATTAATACATGTGTTTCCACTTGTGTCTGTCTTGGTACAGTTTTAAGTTTGAAGTTTAAATTTTTATTGACCTCTTAAGTGTCCGGGAGTTGCTAATGTCTGTTTGTTGGGGGGAGAGCATCCCTTTCCTTCATGATCCTGATTTCTCATTTCATGAATTCTAGTCAGAAGCTTGGGCCCTGGTTTCTCATGTGGCTGAGTCAGAGTATCTCAGACGGGAGGATTCATATGCAGCAGAAACTTATGAACAGTGGCTCAGGAAGCTGAAGAGTCTGAAATCACAGGGTTGGCCTATGGGGAGGGGCTCCCCTTGCTTTCTTCCTTAGCAGAAGACAGGCAGGGAAGCAGCAGAGTGTGTGTAGCATGGCAAATGCCTCCTTTTATGATAAATATACTCTTGTGATAATTCAGTCTCATTTTATGGTCTAGCTACATGCAGATCTGTGTGTCCAATACATGCCCTTTGCAGATACATTCCCCTTCATTTCCCCATGCTGATGATCCAATGAGATTGGTACTCTTCTTCTAATGCCCTGCTAATGGTATGATCCATAGGCAGTACTGAAATCTCTCATTGAGATTTGTGCTCTTTTTCTAGATGCCCTGCCGATAGTGTGACCCATAGGCTGCACCATGATGTCTCATCTCTACATTGTCTTATCTTATCCCTGAGTTGGTAGATCAGTAAAGCTCTGTTGGACAGTTGACTATTAATATAGAAGGATGTAGAGGCAGCAGGAAGAGAAAGAGGTGGTTGAACACTGACCTAGTCTGTGTGATTATTAAACTGATTTCAGTAGTACAGCTGAGATTAAATTTGGGTAACTATGAGATAGCTCAGACTTCCTATACACTCTTTAAGACACTGACCAGGCTTGTGTTGGAGAGGCAGTCTGAACAGGACTGTTACAGTCTCTTGTGTGAGTTTGTGCAGAGGCCAGAGGCCAAACTTAGGTGTCATTCTTCAGGAGCTTGCTTCTTGAGACAGGAGTGTTTGATTCAGCGAGGCTGCCTGGACTGGGAGTCCTAGTGATCCCCCTGCTTCCATCTCCTCAACACTTGTTGCCACCAAACCCAGCTTTTCTACACGGATTCTTGGAGTTGATTGTAATCCTCGTGCTTATTTGGCAAGTGCTTTCTCAACTGAGCATCTTTTAAACCCCTAACCTATCACTGGCTTGATGAGACCAAAGAAGAGTCAGCTTACCTTTATATAGCAGTAAGTGCTGATTATATGATAACAAGTGCCAAAGTACAATATACTGACAAAGGCTTGAGCATCTATCTATCTGTAAGGAGGGCTGCAGTGAAGACATGGTTTTTGTTCATAGATAAACTTGCAGTATCTCTGGGGAAAAATGTGTGGACTGTCCTGAGAACTAAGGGGCGATTTCTGATCTGGTGTCATGGTACTGTGTGGCAGACCCCAGTATTTTCCTATCTTGCCTGGATGCTGAATAAATAAACTTTCTTCAAGCCAGACTACAGTAAGGAATGCTCCCAGGAAAGTTGAGCAAAAGGTTCATGCTTAGTGCTTCCTTCACTAGACAAATGATGAAGATAAAAATCTGACCATGAGCTTTACGCTCTTGGAATTAAAGAGTAACACAAAATGGATATTAGCTACATTGCTAGGAAAAGCAAATGTGATCTTTGAATCAACAGAGTTCTAGGTCTCTGTCTTTGGGTGTGAGCAGGGACAGCCTCAGTTACTCTATCTTCAGTCAAAAACACTAAAGCTTCCTCACAGGTGCCTGTTGAGGATCAAGTGAGGTCATCTTGTACCTGGAATACAGTGAGAAGGGTTTTATGAAGATAAATTTAAATAAACAGGCCACATAGAACTGCAGTCTGGGGCTGCGGGTGTGGCTCAGCTAGTAGATGCTGGTCCAGCATGCATCATGCCCTGGATCATTCCCAGAACTGTGTGAATCAGATGAGGTGGTGCATGGCTATAATCCCAGCATGTGGGAGGTGGAGGCAGGAGATTCCAAAGTTCAAAGTCTGGCTACATAGAGTTTTAAGGCCAGTCTGAGATCTCTTCTCATGTTAAAAACAATGAAAATAAAATCTCAACACAAAGGAAATGAAGGAAAGAAATGTAGTGATTTGACATCATGTACCAATATACACCCAGAGTATTTATTTATATGTAAATACATTTCAGCTTGAATAAAAAGGTTAGCATCTTTGAACCTGAAAAAACACACTCTTCAGTACCACAGACTGGAAACAAATGCTTGTGTAATTTGAAAGCAAGCATCCACCCACTTACTTCAGGCTTATTATTAAGGCACCATGATTATGATGATGATGATGAAGGTCTAGTGTTAGTAAACACTCACACGGACTAAAGTGAGAGCCCTCCTATGATGCCCTGATCACCCATGTATGTAAAGTATCTGCTGTACAGAAATTTCCCAGACTAGTAGCTGTACTGTTGCTATGATGTTTATAATTTGGTTGTGCCCTTTAATGGCCATGCTGCACAAATTATGTGAAAAAAAATTAGACCTCAGTACAGATGTGATAAAAATTATGTTTCTGCTGAAAGACCAGCTGATATTCTGTGCAAGTTTGACCCAAATCCTATGATAATAAGCTTCATCTTAAGAAGCTTGTGTCTGAGACTGTGTTGATGTCAAACATGTAGACAAATGCAAATTAACTTTGTTATAATAATGCACTCTCGTCTAGTTGAAATGATTATGTTTTCCTACTGATACTTTTAATACACAACTTCAGATTCTATTTTCTATCTAATATATTGTTTGTTATTTTAATCTGCTGCTTCAGTTAATGGCGTTATGTTTACAGAAGCCCATTCCATCTCTCTTCCAACACTGTGTTTATAAATGAATCACAGCACTGGGTTTCCAGGGCAGATTATAACCCAAGGCAATCTTCCTGATATTGCCATATCCAGGTCTTTGGGAAGCAGACAGTACACGTATAAGTAAATAAATACATGCTGTCCAACATCTTAGTAAAGATGTAAAATATTCTCTTTTAAAATGGCTGTTTTGTCTACACACTGCCAAACATGCAGCCTTTTGGCTTTCTGTGAAAGTGGGTGGGCGTTTGGAGATGTGTTCTAGACACAGATCCTGCACTAGTTTCACATCTTTTTTTTTTTTTTACTTGGGTTTGGAAAATGAAGGAGCAATGTTGGACAACAAGGACAGTGACTGTGGTATGCTGGTGAGCACCTTCTGTTATAGAACCCCTAGCATCTCCTCATTCAGGGAAATCTGCTATTTTGCCTGTCAGAGCTTTTGAGGGCTTCCCAGAGGCCCCAGCGGCCTCCCTTTCCTGCAGCAGGGGAGTAGGCATGCATGGGAGACTCCTCTCTTACAGTGAATGCTGGCTCATGGTCTTCTTCAAACCAAACCGCTTAACCAAGCACACGCACAGATCAGGGACATCTCCAACTCATTTCTGTTGCAACAGTGTGGGGCTGGAACTGGGGCTCTGTTGGTCAGTGGCTTGTCCAACATTTGTGAAGATCTAAGTTCAAGCCCAGTCCCACATAAACTAGATGTGGTGGCACATGCTTATGACATCAGCACTTCTGGAGATGTAGGCAGGAAAGTCAGAAGTTCAAGGTCATCCTTAGCTATCTAGCAGTTCAAAGCCAGTTTACAGGGAAAAAAAGTAGGAAAAGGACATTTTGGAGAATTAGGAAACACAAAGACAGCCTACAGTGTTCCTCATGATCACTGTAGTGACAGCTGGAGTCCACTCTGAATATTCTGGGATTCAAACTTTTATACATTATCGTCTCACAGCTTTCTTCCTATGAGACAATGGCTGCTAATTGAGTGTATTTTGGAAATGCTGAAATTGGGCCTTGGCGAGGCTAACTAATTTGTTAAGGACCACACAGCTGAAGACTGCCAGCATCAAGGGCATAAAACAGATCTGCCTGACAGCAAGCCTGCTGTGTGGACTGAAGTCTATGGCCTGTCCCAGGCTCACTGCGTGTGAAAACTTGCAGGTCATTTCTTTCAGTTTTGTAAAATAAAGGAAAAGAGGTTCTTTCTGTCTCTGGGATGGTACCTCACATTCTCACCAAAAGCGTGTTTACCATGTCCCTGACAGTCACCTCTGCCCATCAGAGGTTTTTTCCAGAGAATATTGCCAGAAAGTGTTGCAAAGTTTAGAATTATTTCATAGATTTTGAAATTACACCTAACTTCTATTCTTCCTTCTAACTTTGTGTGTGTGTGTGTGTGTGTGTGTGTGTGTGTGTGTGTGTGTGTGTGTGTGTGTGAATGTGTGTGTGTTATGAATGGTTTATGTATAGAGGTAAAAGGACAATAGGACAATTTGGGGAAATCCTTCTCTCCTTCCATCACATGGGCCCTGTGGCTGGAAGGCAGATTTCCAGGCTTAGTAACAAGTACCCTTACCTGCTATGCTGTTTTGATGCTCCTACCCCCAACCTCCTGGTGTTTCTTAATCCAATTGAGTGGGGTATGGAAATTATCCAAAATAGAGTAACCAGGAAGAAGACATCTGTTTACCTAGTGAAAACTTACCCCAGTGCAAGTCCCTAGCTATGGAAGTTGGGAGCAAGGTAGTTTGATTTTAAAGACAACTGTGCAGGGGACAGAGCTCATTCTGGCTCCAGGTCAGAGAATTTTGAATAAACAATAGGTAGCCCAAGATCCCTGGGAACTAAAGAAGTGAAAGGAACGGGAAGGGCAGAGTCCAACTTCCTTCTCTGGGAACTTGGCCTGGGCTCCATGAGCCAGCCTTGTCCCCTCAGCTCTTGGCTAATCGCTGCAAAGCTCTCTGTTCCATTAGATTTCTCTATGGAATACTGATGTGGGGAGCTGGGGTTTCTATGCTCTGGAAAGAGGAAAGACCTTGGGATTTAGAAGTGTAGGAAGCAGAAGTTATTAAAAGCTTACTTGGACAGTACTATGTGACAAGCCCTTGACATGTGACTAAAAATGTCACAGTCCTAATATTTAGGAGGGGCTTTTAAATGCCCTTGGCAGTTGAATGCTATCTCTGTAGAAGCCAATTCTGGTTATCACTAAGATCAGTGTGCATGAAGGGCTGATTTTGGCTTGACCTCTGTAGCTCTCAGGGAGATGGCAAGACAGCTCGGTATTCTCCCATGGGGCGCCTGCTGTTCCCTGAAAACAATGTGTGCAAAGAGTTAATCCACATGGCCATAGTGGAACATGGCACTCCTTGAGATAAACTCCTGCAGGGGGTACAGGTACATTGTGGGAAAGTGTGTGCCTAATCTTGGTTATTTTATCTTGCTGCCTATTGCATGTGGCCTGGAGTATTTGCTGTTGGCTTTAGCCAACGTGACTGCATGGTAAGATGTGTTTTCGTTTTATGTGTTGACTTTCCATAAAATTTCAGATGTTGCAAAAAGAAAAGTAGCATAAATAAGAGCTGGATATCAGGACATTTCAGAATCAGTATGAAGGGACAAAAAATCAACCATCACGGAGTCTAAATAAAATTGTCACCAAAAATATTAATACTGAGTGAAAGTGTGTGCTACCAGCTGGAAAATAAAAGGGTATATTAGCTGATAATATAAATCAAAGATATAGCAGAAGCCTGGCTCTCTGACTGTGAGACTGGAAACACCTATCTGTCCCTAGATTCAACAGCCTAACTGTGAGAATGTAGTCTATGAGAACAGTTTACAGGGCCTGACAACAACTCAGCAGAGAGTACAACACTTCCCTGATACCATCTGAGGAGTCAACTGGAATCTCTCCCCTTCATTCCCACTAAATTGAAACATTTATATCATGATGATCCTTAGTTCTAACTGCATATTATGCTCACTGCCCTTCCTTGGAAGATGAACCTCAAGCTTGGAAGAACCCAGAACATAAGGCCATCTGCATGACAGAGAGACTGGAAACTGGTAGCTGCCTAGTCCATGAGACTGGATGCCTCAGATGTCCCATTTTGGTGCTGAAAGTTCAAAGAATTCTCAGAGAGTGGCCAATCTCCAGCCTTCTCTGGTAAAGAATCTGGGTTTTGATGTGAGCAAAGGATGGGAGGAACATCGATAGAATAGACAGGATGGCCAGAAAGAAGTGAAGGCAGGCGCGTGCAAGCAGCCCTGCTTTCCTCAGATTCCTTCATAAGTGGGGGCCACTGCTGGAAGGTGCTGCCCGCTGTGCTGGAGGGTCTTCCTCCATTTAGCTAACTCTTTGTGGAAATGTCCTCACAGTCCTACTAAAAGGCATGTCTTCTACTTGCTTCTAAACACACAAATCCAACCAAGTTGGAAACCAAGACTCTTCATCATCACAGGTCGCTTTTTTCTCTCACTCTTTCTGCCTTCCTCCCTCCCCTTCTCTGTGTGTGTGCGCATGTGTGTAGGTGTGTACACATCCCCAGTTGCTCACCTATGAGCACACATGTACATATCATGTTTTTCCTGAAATTTTCTCCTCTGATTAAAAGAATTCACCTTCCACAGTCCAGTCCCCGGGGAGCATCCCAGCCTGGGAAAACTGATGCCCTCATCAGAGACCCGAAGTTGGCACTGGACAAGAATCACCCAAACAAACACTCATGAAACTATGATATCTTTCCTAAAAGTCATTTGTTTTCCCACAAATGCCTTTCTCCCCACTTCCTCTTTTCTCCCTACTAAAATGGTATATAGCTTCAAATTTTAGTCATGTTTTGAGTCACAATTTTCTGTGAACTCCAGAATAACACTTGAATTTTTAATTAATCTGTCTTTCCTTTATCTTTTTACATTTTTAGACTATTATTATTATTATTGGGTACATGTGCCACCACACACCTATGGAGGTCAGAAGATAACTTTATAGAAACTGTTCTCTTATTCCACCTATACATGGATTCTGAGAATGAAACTTAAGTTGTCTCACACACACACACACACACACACACACACACACACACACACACACAAACAAACAAAAACACTTTTACCTGATGTACCATCTCAGTGACCTAGTTTCCCTTCCCTCCCTTTTTCCCTTTCCTCTTCTCTCCTTTTTGTCTCTCCCCTCCCCTCTCCTCCTCTGCTCTCTTCTTCTCTGTCCTCCTCTCCCCTCCTTTTATGTTTCTCTCCCCTCCCCTTCTTGTTTTCTCTGCTTCTTTCCCTCTTTTGTGTGTGTGGTGGTAAGATCATCAGAGCTCTCATCATGCTAAACGCTCTCTACACTGACCCGGATCCCAAGCCTGGCTTCCTTGTTTCATGCCAACACTCTCTCACCTGTTTAGCACACAGTTCTCTAGATGTTAAACGTAAGAGAGTAGAGGGAGTTTTTCTTTCCTGATGAAGAAAATTCAAAATTTCAATGAAATCCAAACTCATTCTTCCTTCTGGTGGTGCTGCCCCCTTGGCACAGGATCAATGAAGCATGGCCTAATGAATGTGGTGACATCTGGAGAGACAGAGCCTTTAACCCTGGATTTCAGAAAGTAGTGAGAGATCATCTCTCTGCAACAAAAGGCTCTACTTGGAGCCTATTCTACTGCAAGTCATAGAGTGACTCCTTGTCCACAGGAGATAATGCTTGAGAATCATTAAAGCAGATTTCTTCCCAAAATAAGGAGTCTAATTTGTGATAGGTGACTATTGCTGGAAGCTGAGCATGCTGGTGGAAAGGGCAGACTTCTCCATTGGCCTCAGATACAGTAGGGATCTGTGCTTGGATGTGCAATGTCTGAACATTCTCCTAGATTTCAAGCAATTTGCTGCACAGTGAATGTAGCTCACCTTCACAAACTCACCACACATTGGCTGAAGTAAGTTCTAGAAACGAGTGTCTGTGGCAGGCTTTATTTTGTATTTGTCATGCTCAACCATTCCTTCCATCCACACCATGATGGCGAATGATGGAGGTGGCTTGGCTGCAGGAGGGGGCATTTGTCCTTGTCTCCTCTTCTGGGGCTTGAAACAAGTAAAGGCTGGAATGTGATTTATAAGGCACTGACATCTGGGTTTCCTGGAAACGAGTGACAAAGCCCCTCAGCCTTCTTCCATGTTGTGACAATCATGCCTTGGACGTTGTGTTGGATTTTGAATTGTGCTGAAAATAAAATGATAGCCTACAGTCCTTCCCTGTAACAACAAGGGTATTAATTCCACATGCAGTCAAGAAGGGCAGCCTTGTCCCCAAGCCTAGAACTGGTGCTCTATCAGACTGTGGAAATAAATTATGTAAATAAAACAATTATCATTTTGGCCTGTATAATGAAAAATGATTACCCAGAAGAATACACAGAGACCACCATTTCAACCTGAAGATTATTTCAAAGTTCAGTAGAGACCTCAAGAACTGCCTAGCAGAGCCATGTACACAGGTTAACAAAACTGATCACAAGAACTAAATAAATGAAAGAAAAATAAGATGAATTAATATTATGCCTTAGAAGGGTGTGGTCAGAATTGTATTTCATGGAGTCACATCAACTCCACTAAAATTGTTTTACAAAAATGACTTTCAAATATCCAGGTGTTACATATGATGATTAACTTCATTCACAAGTATAATAAAGACAATACAAACAACATTAAGAACAGTTAAGTGGCAAGAAATGATATAATACAGATAAAGAAAATGAGATTATGGCCTTGTCAGATTCGATCTCAGGTACCTTAGAGAGTTGGCACTCAGGCTGGTTATCTGGCCAAGGATAGGCTGAAAGTGCTATTAGGAGGCTGCTCTGCATGGAAACCAAAATGACATCAAGCCCCAATAATTCAATTATAGGGAAGGCTGAGTATGATGGGTTTGTTTCCAGTACAACACAAGAACAGTTCTGCTTGGTGTCTTAATTGCTGTTTTAAGATAACAAAGAGGACAAAAAAAAAAAAAAAAAAAGAAAGAAAGAAAGAAAGAAAGAAAAAAGAAAGAAAGAAAAGAAAAGAAAAAAATTCAAAGTCTCTTCATGTTTGTATGTTTGTTCCATAACACAAAGCAAATAAAAGATAACACGGCAAAGTCCAACATGAGCATTTGATGGTTGACACAAAGAGTGCTTTGTTTGGGAAAACATCACAAGGGAGGCTGTTGAGGGCTGGAATAATACCCAGTGGATTAAAAAGAAGAAAGGAAAAGGGAGACAGAAAGGAACTCAGCCTAGATAGTGGCAAGGTAAGCCAGACATAGTGATGCTTTCCTTGTCTTGGACACTTGGGAGTTTGATGAGTAGAACAATCTCTTCCTCTTATATCCTAGCAAGTCATCAACAGTTCCAGGGAGAATGATGGGCCCTGACAGCAAACTGTTGGCAAATTAAGCCAAAGAACAATCACTTCCTCTCCCACAGGAATCCTAAGAGCCCCGAGTCAGGTCTTTGTATGAGCAGGACAAGCCAAGGCTGTTACACTGCCAACCTTGGGGATTATGCCCCCCCCAACCTCCATATCAGAAAACTCCAGAAATGAAATCAAAACATGCATCTCTGCTTCCCTGGGCCACACTGTAAGGAGCAGTGGGCATTGTGTTCTAGTGAAATACAACCAGACCGACTTGATTTTCCATTGAATTTGACTTAATTGTTTAAATGGCAAACAGATTTGGTCCTACTGCATCCTTAGAAATCCTGTGTCTTTAAGCTGAGCTTTACACATGAAAATGGGTGTGAATGGGGAGTTGGGGGAGTTCATGCTGTGTACCTGATTCTGTGGCAGACTTTTCTGCATATTTGATGCCTGCTCTAAGGGTTAGCACCGGGTAGAAGCATTGGTTTTCCTTCAAATAAATGTTACTGCTTAGTGACAAAGAACTGTGCCTTGTTTGTCTATAAATTATCCCACCCATGGACTGAGCTTTAAAACTTTTGATGGCGGCATTAATTAGTTCTTTCATTGCTATGGCAACACTTGACAAAAGCAAGGTAAGGAAGGAGGGTTTATTGTACCTCTCCATTTGAGGCTACAATCCCTCATGGTAGAGGAGGTGGCAGGTTCATGAGGTAGTTGGCACCCTCAATCAAAGCTGAGAGAGAAATGCTGGTGCCCAGCTCAGTTTCTCTCATTTCTTCAGTGCAGGACCACAGTCCATGGAATAGTGATGCCTGCATTTAGGGTGGGTCTTCTCATATCAACTAGCTTAATCTACAGACTCCCTAACAGACATGCGCTGCGCTTTGTCTCTTAGACCTAGAAAGTTGACAGTCAATATTAACCATTACAATGAATGAATAATGGAAAAGTATCCCAGTAAGGATCTGGGAAGTCCATGAAAGAAAAAAAAAAAAATAACACAGAAGCCAGGAAACAAAACACAGGAAACTCTCCTCCGGTAAACCAGTCTTGAACTTGAACATGGCAGGGTGGCAAAGGCATATGGCTGAGGCTATGAGTGGTCACATGTGACTGCATTTTGGGGACAACAAATTGATTCTCATATGGCATCTCTGACCTTCCAAATGTTATATATTAGATTTTGAAATGAGAGGAACACAAACTATAATTCTGTAGAATCTCCCCATCAAGTCTCCAACACAGCCTGTTGAGAAGACAAATCTCGGGTTTTTGTTTGTTGTGATGCCACTGTGACAATATACCTGAGACAATATACCTGAGAGGAGTGCTATGGAATAATCCTACTGTACAATATGTTAATTACACTGTGATCAGTTCGATAACGAACGTGACTGGCCAATGCCTGGACAGGATAAAGTTGGGTGGGAAAACCAGACTAGGGACAGTGGGAAGAAGGGTGGAGTGAAAGGAGACACTATGAGATGCAGAGGAAGCAGGATATGGAGGAAAGCTAAAAAAGCCATGAGCCATGTGGCACAATGCAGATGAACAGAAATGGGTTAATCTAAGTTGTAAGAGTTGGCTGGAGGCACGCCTAAGCTCAACTGAGCATTTATAATTAATATTAAGTCTCTGTGATTATTTGAGAGTGGCTGGTGGAACACAGAGAAACTCTGCCTACAGGGGATGGTTTTGTTCTGGCTCATGGTTTCAGAGATTTCAGCACCTGGCTGCTTGGCCTGCTGCTTTCGATCCACAGTGAAGCAGAAGATCATGTTAGAGGCAGAGGAAAACTCCTTGCTGCACAGCAACCAGGAAGTGGAGTCATAGGAGAGCCAGTGCTAGACCTCAAGCACATCAGTGCTGCGGTCCCACAGGGCCACATACCTCTGGGTGCTTTCTCCCTTCTGGGTCTTGTTAGGAATACCATATGAGCTATCCACTGTTCCTACAAGAGCCAAATATTTTCTTTTTTCTGGCTTCTGCAGACAAGTTGGGAAAATACTTAGCCACCCAGCCACTGGGATTCAAGGTAGCTTTAGCTGCAATCATACTTAAACATCCCAACTCTCCATCCAGTGTCTCTGTGACTGATGTCATACAGTATAAGTGACATTTGCCTTGCTACACAGGTCACTTAGTTAACTAAGTCTGCTTGCTTGAAGTACGAGGGCTACTCCGACCCTTGGAAACCTTAAGAGTAAAGACATCCTTGGTCTGTCAGCTCTAAGAGGCTACCTCAGACTCCTCCTATGTGAAGTCAATATTATTAAAGACTTCTTGTGTGAGAAAGACAGTTCTCCACCACATTCTTTTCAAAATTCCAATCCTCTCTTTCTCTTAAAAATTATCTAGCAGTTGGAGAAAATTATCCATCAGAACCCCCTTTACAGATATGGATCTGCTTCACAGTTAATCTTACTAGCCTCCATCTTCTGAAAAATTCCCCACTTGATAGAGCTGCCAACTAAGCACTAGATAGAGGTTTGGGGAAATTCTAATGAACAGTCAAGTTGTTGGAATAGTCCCTGGAATAAACTGCAATGATATTGAGGGCTGAGGAGATGGATCTGTTGATAAAATCCTTGCCTTACAAGCATAAGGACCTGAGTTTACATGGATCCCCAGCATCCATGTAAAAAACCAGGTATGGTCATGAGCATCTGTAATATCAACACTTGGCAGAGACGAGATGACAGATGGAGCTTACCAGCCAGTCAACCTAGGTGAGCTGGTGAGCTTCATGTTCAAGGAGACTGCTTCAAAGAAGGAAAGCAACTTAAAAAGTCACCTGATCTCAGCTGCTGGCTTCCATACGCTTGCACACATGTGCGCGCACGCGCGCGCGCACACACACACACACACACACACACACATACACACACACACACACACACACAAAGAGAGGGAGGCGGATAATGCTATTATATCTCACTCTGGCTCCTCTCAGCTCCGTGTTCTTTTGCTGTCTCCATAGATTTGTTTGTTTGCTCGCTTATTGAATTTTGAAACAGCATTTCTCTGTGTAACCCTGGCTGTCCTGAAACAAGCTCTGTAAACCAGGCTGGCCTCGAACTCATAGAGATCCACCTGCCTTAGACTCCTGAGTGCCAGGATTAAAGATGTGTACCACCACTTCCTGACTCCATAGTACAGTGAGTAAGACAGGCAGACTTTATTACAGAGTACCATAAGACATGTTCAAACATGATGGTTGGCAGTGACCAAAGAGGCCATTGCAGGGAAAACACTGCTAAATTGATGTTCCATGTCAACTTGAGTGCACAATAGCCAGTGAGACATTGTTGCTCACTTACATGCTGAGGTGGGCTTTGCCCTACTTAAAAAACCTCTAGAACAGTTTTCTTGAGGTGAGGTTTCCTGTTCAGGTGACTGTCATGACCATTTGGATTTATATTAAGGGAGAGGACAACCAATGCCTTTCATATTTAACAGAAAGCTTCCTGTTAGATAAATAGTCATGTTTCCTTCCATTCAGGGCTGTAGAGACAGCATAGATTCTATTGGGGGTTTCATCTGTTTGTTTGTTTTTAAAGATTTTATTTTTATTTATGTGCACATGTATATATATATATCACTTAGGGTTTTATTGCTGTCATTTTACATCATGACCAAAAGCAACTTTGGTTTCAGTTCCATATCATAGTCTATCATTGAAGGAAATCAGGACAGGAACTCAAGGAACCTGGCAGCAGGAATTGAATGGCAGAGGCCATGGAGGAGTATTGCTTTCTATCTTCTTCCTCATGGCTTGTTCAGCTTGCTTTCTTATACAGCCTCGACCAACCACCCAGGGGTGGCGCTTCTCAGAATGAGCTGGACCCTTTTACACCAGTCAACCAAGATAAATGCTTGCTTACAGTCCATCTGGATGGAAGAGTTCTCCCAATTGAAATTCCCTCATCCAAAATGAGTCTATCTTGTATCAAGTCGACATAAAAATAGCCATCATCATTAATTCCTTGTCAACTTGATACAAAAATGCATCATTGTTGAACCATACCCCTTTCTTTCTTGCTCACCCCCAAGATCGCATATTAATACTAAAATCATAAAACATTCCAACTTTTAAAAAGTCCCACAGTCTTTTAAAATTCAAACATTTTAAAAGTGCAGTCTCTTTAAAACGCCCAAAGTCTCTTTAAAAGTTCAAGTTCCTCTAAAATATCCAAAGTTTCTAAAATATTCATAGCCTTTCTAAAATATACATACTTTCTATAAAACTCCAAAGTCTCTTTAAAAGTTCAAAGTCTCTTAACTGTGGGCTTCTGTAAAATAAAAAATAAGTTAAGTACTTTCTTACTTCAAGAGATAATAACTAGGGCACAGTCACAATCAAATCAAAGGAAAACTAAAGTTGAACAGTATAAAAAGTTTAGCTCTTGACATGTGGGACCCCCTCTTGATCCTCTGGGCTCCAAAGGCCCTTGGCAGAAGCACTTTTCCTTTTATGCCACCCACAACACATGTAGCTTGATGCTAGACTCCACACTTGATGCTGTCCTTTGTGGCTATGGTACTGGTATTTCCAATATATCTGGGTCTCTGCTCTAACTCATTTCACCTTCACATATAGCTTCCCCTAGACTCTCTTGAGCAGTTCTAGCCCTTCCACATGGTACCAGCCCCCAACTTCTCTCTGTAACCCCTTCAACCCTGGGACGTGTATTGCAACTGAGACTTAACCTTCACCAGTGGCCTCTCCCATTCTCTCACTATGCCAACCCACAGCTGTTCTCTCTGGTCCCTTCATGCCTTCAAAAACCAGTATTACTTGTGTGGCTCTTACACATTACCCAAGTTTGGCTGCCAGCATGGGATGCAGCCTAGGACCCCTCTGGACCACAGCTTCTGTGTGCTGACCCCGAGGAAATACTCCCAAAATACTTCCCCTCAGTTATGTTGGTCTCTTTTTAATCTCCATTGGTTTTGTGGTTCCAGTTAACCAGGATCAATTGTCCTAATACAGCGAAGGTTTCACTGCAGTAGTTCTGGTCTCTTATTAATCACAGCTGACTTTCCATTCTCAGCTAACCAGACACCACAGATTCTTAACACAAATGGCCCCGATAAAGTCGATAGAGTCTTTGCTTCCCTCTGAAAGTTCACTAGGCAGGCCTCCATCATCTGCATTGCTCTCAGTATTCTTACCTTCCAAGCTCTGAGCATCAATGCCTTCTCCAGGCCAAAGTTCAAATGTTACTATAATCCTCCCCAAAGCGCATGGTCATGTCTGCCACAGCATAGCTCCATTCCTGGTACCAATCCATTTCTTAATCAGAGTGTCTATTGTTGTGATAAAACACCATGGATAAACGAACTTGGAGACAAAAAAGGGTTTGTTTGTTTTGTTTTGTTTCTGTTTTTATTTATTTATTTTTTTTTAATCTTACAGGTTGTAGTCTATCATCCAGAGGTCAAGACAAGGACTCAAGACAGGAACCTGGAGGAAAGAACTGAAGCAAAGGCCATAGAGGAGTGCTCCTTGCTGACTGGCTCCCAATGGCTTATCCTGAATTCTTATAGCACTCAAGACCCACAAGCCCAGGTGGCACTGCCCACAGTGAGCTGGGTCCTCCCACATCAATCAATGATTGAGAGAATGCCCTAAAGATATCCCCATAGGTACATTTGGTGGAGCAATTTTCTCAATTGTGGTTCCCTCTTCTAAAATGACTCAATATGTTGTCAAATTGACATAAAATTCACCATTACAGGTGGTTATGAGCCACCCACTGTGGGTTCTGGGAACCAAATTACATTCCTCTGAAAGAACAACAAATGCTCTTTACATCTGATCCATCTCATTAAGCTCCCGTTCTTTTGACCAAAATTCATGTAACAGGATAGACTAAATAAGTTAAAGAAACAAAAAATGCCTTGTATCTATACAAATAGCACTGCTACACCAGGTAGAAATAGCCTCTCCATCTTTCTATCTTGTTTTTAAGATAGGGTCTCATGAGCTCAAGATAGCTTCAGATTCTTTATATAGACAGGGATGACCTCAAACTTGTCATTCTCCTACTTCTACCTCCCAAGTACTGGGGAGTGTGCCACCATGCCTGGTTTATATAGTTCTAGGGATATGTGGTGGTTTGAGTAAGAATGCCCCCCAAGAGGCTCATGATTTGATTGCTTTGACACCAGGGAGTGACACTATTAGGAGATGTGGTCTTGTTGGAGTAGGTGTGGGTTTGATAGAGGAAGTGTGTCACTGGGGGTGTGCTTTGGTTTGCTCAAACCAGGCCCAGTGTCTCCCCCCACCCTTGCTTCCTGTGGATCCAGATATAGAACTCTCAGCTGCTTCTCCAGTACCTTGTCTACCTGTGTGCTGCCAAATAAAACTCTGAAACTGTAGGCAAGCCCCAATTAAATGTTTTCCTTTATATGAGTTTTGCTGTCGTCATAGAGTCTCTTCATGCCAATAAAACAATGGACTAAGACAGGATGGAACCTTGTCAATACTAGTTCAACACCCTGCTAAGCTACATACATCCACAGCCCAGTAACGTTCACTTCATGGGGCTCGATAAAACTCTGCTACATCCAACTTCCTAGCATTTGTCTAATCCCCAGCTATTTTTCCACTTGGTATTTCAAATTCTGAAAGTGATTGCAGTGCTCTCCCTTCTTTAAAACTAGTGTGTTATTGCGAGTATATAAGGCTGATTATGAGGAAGGGGCCCATTCTTGATGACCTTAATGTCTACTGATTTCTGGCTAGCCCCCTCATAACATCAAGTAGACACTCTTGGAATCCAACCACAGCACCAGGGGTTTGCAGAAAGAGCTTTTTACAGAGAATTGGCTGTCAGAAAGGATGGAGATAAACTCTAGTAGTCTCTCTCCTCTATCAGTTGGGGAAGGGACTAAAGGAAGGAGAAGGGTAGAAGCTCTTGTTGGCTAGATGAAGATGATGAATGGCTCTGGGGTCCTAGAGGAAAGCTTAGATTAATGTCATGCCCCATCCTGGGTCTCATATTTCCTTTCATATTTTGCTCAGGGTGTAGCAGGAGTGACAGTGGTTGTCTAGAGTATTGGCTGAGTTCATTCCCTGGCATAAACGACTGAATGACTAGAAAAGACAGAAGACCAAACCATGGAGAAAGAGAAAGTAACAGCTTTATGCGCTCAGGACAGGAGAAGCCTAAAGCTGGGAGTGTGCTGAACAGATGCTGGTTTGGATATTTTATAGGCCCCTGGTTCCCCCCACCCCTTTCCCATATTGGTCTGTTTTAAAACACACCCCCAAACCTTCCTGCTGTTGCTTCTTACAGAGTCTTCTGGGAACAGGAGGGAGCCATCTCTGGGAGACTGCCTTTTCTTCCCATGTCTATCTATGGCCCTCTACCTCTATTTCAAGGGGATCTCAAACTCATAACAACAAAGTGTTATTTTTAGATCAGCAGGCTGCAGTTGCACATTATAGTTTTGGTTTAAGCTAAGCCAACAACTAAAAGACATTATTTTAAATCTATCAAGAGCCTGGAGAGATGACTCAGACGTTAAGAGTAGTACTGTTCTTTCAGGGGATCTAAGTTTGGTTCTTAACACTCATGTCAGGTGGCTTACAACTGCCTGTAACTCCAGATGCAGGAAATCGTATGTTCTTTTCCGGCCTCCAAGGGCATTCACATGTCTGTGCACCTGCATTCACATACACACATGCAGACAAATACACATGCACAATCTATAAATAAACAAGTAAATAAATAAATTTGTCATCATTTTACCTTAATTTATCTCCATCTCATTTGGCAACACACTATTAAAACAATAATAATGATGATAATAATGATAATTACCACTTGTTAGGCATCTGGATTATGCTCACCTTGGTGTGCACTTTTTATAAGAACATGTGGCAAGCAAAGAAATCTGCTCAGTATGCCTTTTCCCCACACTCAGCTTCTGACTGGACTGTCTGAACTCAGGCCTCCATTAACACCTCTGATTCTCTCATACCCTTATTAGCATGCCACACTTTTCCAGGCAGTCTCTTGGTATGTCATGCCTGAATGACTCGTTACTGGAATTCCAACAGACTCATCAACTGGTCTATGAAAATTATCAAAAAAGTACATCCTAAAATTATTTGCATCATTGGGTTGCTGGGTTATGATTCCTACCCAACCTTGCCAAGTGCCAGTTTGAAAGTTACTCTTAGTAAGATACAACCTTCCCTTCTCCCCAGGGGTTCCTCATGGTAAGTTTCAAACCTGACTTGGTCTCATCAAAAGGTTCCATTCAGAGACTGGGGGTGTAGTTCATTTGATAGAGTGCTCATGTGGACAGATAGCATGAGACACACCCACACGTTACAAAAATCAAGCTTTCAGGTATTGGTTTTACTCTAGAGATATGGGGATTTTGTTCAATTCACAAAGCTTGATTTTTGTTCAAATCTCTCCCAGAAGCGTTAGCCCAACACCCTTAAAGAGAAGCCCCATGTGTCTAAGAAACAGAGCTGTGATGGAGCCCAGTTTCAATATTACCTGTTACTTGTGGGTGCAGCTCATATTGTTTGTCCACATGAGGGTTGCTTTCCCCCAGATAGAGTTTCATGCATTCTACATGCTGGTCTCTAACTAAATAAGGTAGCTTCGAGTGAGCTGGGAACTCTCATCCTCCTGCCTACACCTCCCAAGTGCTCAGATTACAGACCTACACACCAAGGCCTGGTTTATGAGTTGCTGGAGATAAAACTCAGGGCTTTGTGAATGTTAGGTGGCCTCTCTATCAAATGAACTACACCCCAGTCTCTGAATGAGACTTTTTGATGAGAACAGGTGAATTGAGAAAAAACCCCAAATCTCTAGAGTAAAACCAACACCTGAAAGTTAGCCCATCCAGGCAATTTTCTGTTGCATTAGAAACAAGTCCGTGTGATTATGTAACTGGAAATTGACTCTGCAAAATCACTGTAATTGCACCATCTGACAAGTACATGACACGAAGGACAGTGAACTCCCTTTAAATGAATACCTTGTACAGGGAAGATGGAACTAGATGCTCAGGACCAACTTCCAGTTTTTGCTGACGACTGCCCTTTGTCAGGACGCCCGCGGCAGCACTTCATTTTAAAAGGCAGCAATGTTCTCTTTGTTTCTAGCCTGTTTGCTGCCTGGTACAATTACAGAGTAAATTAACTTGAGAGCCATGGTGTGCATTATGCTACTGGTCCTCGTGCAAGCCTTCCTTGGGCTTGTAAGAGAACTCTTTTTTAGACCCATGTTTCACACTATTGGAGATTTTTAAAACATTATCCTTTGGGGTTAAATTTTTTTATTTCTTCCTTTGAAGCCAAATACATATATTATTCTTCTTTGGAACACAAGAAAAAGATTGCCTACAGCTGCCTCTGAGTTACTGGTGAATTAAATCAAAACAGCTATTTCCATTGTAAAATATTTCATTTTATACTCCCTGCAAAACTCGATGAATAAAAGTTACTTCAACAGAAACATCATACTTAAAGATATGTAAAAAACAGATTTATTACTATATTCTCATTATTTTGGTTTCATGTGGTTAGAAAAAATAGACAGAAAGCACCCCTCAACTCATTAGGATAATAAAGTGAATAATCAATTCAGTAAATTAGCTTATTGACACCTATTTCCTAAGTGTCTGGTACGCTAAACCTCTGGCATTCCTATTGAGGAGCCCTATATGGCTCCAGCTTCAGATGAAAATATTGAAACACAATGTGACACAAATTAGACAAAAACAACCAGATAATGTTACTACCTTTAGACAACACAAAGTAATATTATTAATTCAATGACATTTGCTCAGCATCTATTGAATACTACAAAGGCTGGGCAGACATATCTGGTCCCTAGATGCACCCTAATTCTAAGCTTAATTGTGTAAAAGTCAGTCTTACTTTAGAAGGTCAGGAGGCAGGAGACCTTCTGCGATGTGGTGAAGGAACAGCTAATATTGTAAAGGGAAAGGGAATTGGAAATAAGAACCAAGTGTTAGGGTTAGGGTTAGGGTTAGGGTTAGGTTTAGGGTTAGGGTTAGGGTTAGGGTTAGGGTTAACATGATCTGTTCATTAGAAAGGCATAACTGCCTTAAGGCTGAGGCTAACCTGGGAAACATGCTGTTATTTTAGAGCTAGAACTGATAGGAAAGACAGCTAGTCCAATATTGTGACAGTCAGTGGCTACTTCTGGGTGTCTACAGGTGTATGGGTAGGCTTGCTACACAATGGGAGGAATGGGATGAGAGGGGGTGCGAGAGAGAATAAATGAAAGAAGGAACAAAGCAAGTTTCTTCCCTTCATCCCAGCAAAAACCCATCTGTTTCCTCTTTTCTATACTGATTTTTGAGGTTATTAGAAGAAAGAATTCTGCTGAGAGAGGAGGATGGCATTTCCAAATCAGTCACTGTGGTAGTGGTTTGTATGTGAAGTGTGTCTCACAGTCCCGTGTGTTGGAACACTTGGTCCTAGCTGGTGGGGTTCTTGGAAGGTGGCAGAACCTTTAGGAGGCAGAGCCTCATTGGAGAAATTGAGTCATTGGGGTGGGTCTTGATGTCTTAGATTCCAGGCCCCTCCTTCTTATCGACACTCTGCTTCCCTTCCTCGGGTAAATGCTTCTTGTCAGGTGTTCTGTCACAGAAACAAGAAAAGAAAGCAACTAATATACATACCTGATCTAAATCCTTCCCCAAATTCCTGTACCCACTACATCATTCCCTCTGTACTGAGCTACTCTGAAAGCCAGTGTAATTAGATTAGTGTATGGTCAATACAAGGACTTTGGGGTATGACTAAAATTAATGCAGAGTGTCGTATCAGAGCCCTAGGCCAAGAATTAATTTCAGTGTTGAAGAGGCCAAGAGGATCCTACCATTGAAGAGTCTGGGCATACACTTCATTAGTACAGGGCTTCAAATTGGAGATGGAGCTGTAAGATAAAACATTACCTAGGGAAGACTTTCACACACACACACACACACACACACACACACACACACACACACACACACACGAGCCATTGGATGCAGGATGCTAGTTTATCTTGCTCAAAATAATAATGGAAACCAAGTAGGCCACTTTCCTTTTTTTTTCTCCCTAGAGAAAAGTACCCACTATGTGAATGGCAGCCATTTAGGTAAGAGACCCCCTTTTTCTGGTTAAAAAAAAAAAGTTATCCTCAAATCCATGTAAAGAATATTCAAATCCATGGAGGCAATGAATCAAGACAGAAGGTGATCTTTCACTGAGTAGGCACAGATGTTGAAAGAAGCCATTCCCTTCAGGAAAAGTGGGACTTTTGCCTCCTAATATCTTACAGTTTTGGAAGTAATGTGAACTGTTTATCAATGCATACAACATCACAGGCACATGACAAGCAGAGACCACCTGTGCTGGGTCCTGAGTATCCTACTTCACAGCTGACCTGGTCCATTCAACAGAGACAGGAGCTTAGAGGCAATAAATCTTCAAGCAAGACCTGTTCATTCCATAGCACTGACTTCTATTCCTTGTGCCTAAGATAGTGTTAACATTTAGCAGAAACTTAATTGTGGGAAGCCACAGCCCCAGGATGGCGCCTGGCTGGATGATAGGTAGTTCACACTTAGCTGTAAACAAGCCTTATTTGGAAGTGCTTGATGGATCTGGTGCGCTTCCTCCTCCTGTGGCCTATCCGGGATCACCAGGTGGCATGAGCTGATTGGGCTGTGAGCATATTTAAGGGCTTGCTGGGGCTGGGAGAAGCACCGGAAGCTGATGGCAAAAGAGGAAGCTGATGGGAGCAGAGGAAGCTGATGGGAGAAGCAGAAGCTGATGGGGGCAGAAGAAGCTTGTTCAATGATCCTGAATAAAACTGCATGAAGAAGAGTTGTGGTTGGGTGTTTCCTTGCCGGTCAAGGTAGGCGCGCAACACTTAGTAAACATCCATGGAATGTATTAAGTGCATAAATGCAACTCTAGAAAGCATAATAAACCCTGATAGAACTCTACAGATGACAAAGGTCATGGGGGAGTAATTGTTTCATAGGTCATATAAAGTTTAAGGAACAGAAAAGTAAGACAAGACCCCCACTCCCTGAGAAGTCTCTCATACATTGTAGGTTTGGAGACAGCCATAATGGCTTTCCTGATCATGCCCAATATAAGTGGATTTCTATGAAGAAGCAGAACCCAATGTTGGAGTCTCATTAACAACACAGCCTGCTCATCCAACCCACTATTAGCTAGTGGTGATCAACAAATCAGATTACATGTAAGGACATGGTCTGGCTGACTTAGGTCTTGATGGAGTGTGCTCAGCTATAGTAAAATCATATGGAAACAAGTTGACAATTGGCCCTAAGTTCTGTCACAGCCAGAGGTTCTCCTTGTGTGATGGAATTAGAGGTGTACTGAAAGGGCTACTTTACAAAAATATGCCCTCTGCATTCCATAATTTCATCTGAAAGTTCACCTTGCACAGTGATGAGATGGAGGGAGCTGTGCCTTTGATACTGAGGTAGTCAATTTTAACTGTCGACTTCATTGTGTTGAGCAATGTTGGGAATTTGTGAAGTGTAGTTCTGGGTATATGTGAAGGTTAATATTATCAACTTAACAGTATGCAAAAGCACTTGGGAAACTAGCCTGTGAGAGATTTCCTCAATTTGGACATTTCTGTGAAGGATTATCTACATGAGGTTAATTACCATGGGAAAACTTATCTTAATTGTGTGAGGAACCATTTCTGGTCTAGGGTCCTGGGCTGAATAAAAAGGAAAGAGTGAGTTGAGCAAGGGCATTCATCTGCCTCATCTCCTGAGCAGTGTCCAGCTCCTGCTGCTGTGCTCACCCACCAACATGGACTCCTCCCATTGAACTGTGAGCTTCAAATAACCTTTCCTTCTTTAAGTTTTCATCAGGCATTTTGTCTCAGCAACTTGTAGAGTAGCCATTTGTCCGAGTTTGCTTGCTATTGCCATGATAAATCAGAGACCAAAAGTAACTTGGGGAGGAAAAGTGTATTTGGCTTACACATCCTCCTAACTATAGTTGATCTCTGAGCAAAATCGGGGCTGAAAGTCAAGAAGGAACCGAGGCAGGAGCCATGGAGAACAGCTGATTACTGACTTGCTCATGGATTTGAATGCTTAGTCTTCAGGGAGTGGCAATTCTTGAGAAAAATTGGTGGTGGTGGACTTGTTGGAGGAAGTATGTCACTGGGGGTTGGGCTTCAAAGTTCTAAAAACCCAAACCAGCCCCAATTTCTCTTCTCCTGCTGCTTGAGAATCCAGATATAGAATTCTCAGCTCCTTCTCCAGCACCATGTCTACTTTGTGAGGCCATTCTCTCCTCCATGACAATTATGGTCTAAATCTCTGAAACTGTAAATAAGCCCCAGTTAAATGCTTATTTTTAAGAATTGGCGTGGTCATGGTGTCTTTCCATAGCAATAAAACATTTACTAAGACAGAGGACTAAGATGAAAGGTTATGGCTTAAAAGTGATGTATTTGAATATGAAGTTGACAAAGGTAAACTTGTGATATGGATATTGACATGATCTAGACTCACTTAGGAGACATGCTTCTGAACAGAATTTTTCTAGACCAGGTTAGCCTTTAGATTAGGTAAATTAAGTTTGGAAGACCCGCCCTAAATGTGGGTGGCACCATCCCTTAAGATGATGTCCAGACTGAGTAAAATGGAGAAAGGTTGGCACCAGCATCAATCATTCTCTGCTTCCTGCCTGTGGGCAGATTGTAATTAGGAGCCTCTCGTTTCTGCCACCATGCCTTCCTCGATGTGATGGATTTTCCTCCAAACTGTGAACTAGAATAAGACTTTTCAGCCTCAAGTTGCCTTTGTCAGATATTTTCCCCCAGCAACAAGGAACATAATTAATACATAGTTTCTGCAGGGGTGTTTCCACCCCATTATATTGTAAGAGCTTGGCTTCTGAATGCTTTAGTCCACTAGTGGACTAAAACACATAGGCTATGGGGATGAACTGTGCAAGGTCACAAGGGGTGTATCATAGGACAGATATCCCTGTTGTTGTCCTACTCTGTTTTCTGTCCATCATGATGTGAGCTGTTCCACTTTTCCCTGCCCACCATGATGAACTGAAACCATGTGTGAAGTAGATTTTTCTCCCTTTCTGTTTATGTCAAACATCCTTTCTCAGCAATGTAGAACATAATGAACGCAACCATCAAAATACTTGATGCCAAGTATTCTGGAATACAAATATTCCAGCTATTCAAACTCAGACAAACTTTACCTCTGAACACTTTAATTCATAATATTTGAGAATATATTATATTCTCTTTTTGCAGAGAATATTTTCTATTTAGTATTATGAAGTGCAGGTAAAATAGTATGTAAAGTTCTTGACCCATGATGGCTGTTCAAGTCTTATTGCTATTGTCATGAATTCACTCCTTGAGATGACAGTTTGGGTGGCTTAGGCTCTATGAAAAGGTTCAAGAGAGGTCAATGCTGAGTTGGCACCTTAGCCAGGAGTCCTCATTAGCAGTCAGGAAGAAAATACAAACAGGAATGACCCAGCTATTTCACGCGTGTGTGTGTGTGTGTGTGTGTGTGTGTGTGTGTGTGTGTGTGTGTGTGTATGCTTGTGTGCTCACATATATGCACACTCACATTCATGATGGGAGATGTCATTCTGTAAATATGTTTCTTGTATTGGTTAATGAATAAAACACTGTTGTCCAATAGGAAAGCAAGATAGGAGGGATTGGAGACTAGTAGGAAAGAGGAAGTAGTAAGGAGGAGTCAGCATGGAGAGCTTGGAGAGAGCATCATGCCGGGCCATGCTCCCTGGTAAGATGAGACCATGTGGAAATACTTAAATTAGTAGAAATGGGCTAATCATTAAGACAGAGCTAGCCGATAAGGAATTAGTAACAGACCAACAGCATTGTATCAAATACAGAGTCTCAGTGTGTTATTGGGGGGTGGCGTGGTGGCAGGACCGACCAGCAGGGAAAAACCTGCACATATCACATTCACATATATGTTGGTGCTGATGGAGACCAGAAATGCCTCTCTTGATCACTCTGTAACTTAATTTTTCAGGTCCCTCGCTGGCCTGGACCTCACTGGGTAGGCTAGGCTGCCTAACTGGCAGACTCTGAAAACCTAAATTTCTCTGCTTCCAGCTCTGAGATTACAGGTACATGGTGACATATGGTGACATATAGCCTTGCATGCCGGCTGGCTAACAAACTCAGGTTCTCCTACTTATGTAGCAGTTGATTTAGCAACTAAGCTGCCTATTCAGCTCAGACTAGACATTTCTTTCTTTTTCTTTTTATTTCTTTTTTTTTTATTTTACATATCAATCCCAGTTCCCTCTCCCTCTCTTCCTTCTTCCCTCCCTCTCTCCCTCCCTCCCTTCCTCTCTTCCTCCCTCCCATGCCCCTCGACCACCCTCCCATCCCATCCCCCCCCCCACTCCACAGGGAGGGTGATGCCTTCCAGGAGGGATCAATAAAATCTGTCAAGTCATTTGGAGCAGGCCCTCCCCCCTGCCTCTAGGTTAAGGGAGTATCCCTCCATGGGGAATGTGCTCCCAAATTCCTTTTGTGCCCCAAGGATACTTCCTGGTTCCACTGTCAGAGGTCCCTTAGACTGCCCAGGCCTTCTAACTGAGACCCATGTCCAGGGGGTCTGAGTCAGTCCAATGCTGGATTCCCAGCTATCAGTCTAGGGGTCCATTAGCTCCCCTTTATTCAGGTCATCTGTCTCTGTGGGTTTCTGTAGCCTGGTCTTATCCTCCCTTTCTGCATCTGGATTTCAGTTCAGCTCAGTGTTTAGCTGTGGATGTCTGCTTCTGTTTCTATCAGCTCTATGAGGGCTCTATGATGGTGAGTAAGTTAGTCATCAACCTCATTATCAGGGAAGGGCATTTATAGTAGCCTTTCCATTGTTGCTCAAATTGTTAGTTAGTTGGGGTCAGTCTTGTAGGTCTCTGGACATTTCTCTAGAGTCAGTTTTCTCTTCAAACCTATAATGGCTCCCTCTTTTATGTTCTCTCTCTCTCTCTCTCTCTCTCTTTCTCTCTTTCATCTATTCCTCCCCTGACTCAATCTTCCTAGTCCCATATGCGTTCTTCTCCTCCCCTTCTCTTCCTCCTAGCTCCCTCTCCACTCATTGCCCCCCCCACTCCCAATATGCTCAGGAGATCTTGTTCCTTTCTCCTTCTGTGAGGGATCTTGCATGAATCTCTTAGGTCCCTCCTTGTATCCTAGTTTCTCTGGCTATGTGAATTATAGGCTGGTGATCCTTTGCTCTGTGTAAAATCCATATATGAGTGAATACATACCATGTTCCTTTTGTTGTGACTGGGTTACCCCATTCAGGATGGTTTCTTCAAGTTTCATCCATTTGCCTGTGAATTTCAAGGTTCCATTGTTTTTGTTTTTTGTAGCATGTTGTTTTCCGCCAGCCCGCCCGCTGCTAGTCTGGCACACCAGCACCAAATAACATGCTGAGACTCTGTATTTGATACAATCCTGTTGGCCAGTTACCATTATTGTTTATGGGCTATCTCTGTCTTAATTATTAACCCATTTCTACTTATCTAAGTATTTCCACGTGGTCATCTTATCGGGGAGCCGCCGCCGGCATCTTCTTTCTCCATGCTCTACCTCCTGACTCCTCCTCCCTACTTCCTCTTTCCTCCTTGTCTCCTAGCCCCGCCTATCTTGCTTTCCTATTGGTCCAACAGTGCTTTATTTATTAACCAGTATGAGAATCATATTTACAAAATAACATCTCCCATCAGTTTTTGTTTTTGTTTTTGTTTTTTTCGGCAGAGAAGTATTCCATTGTGTAGATGTACCACATCTTCTTTATACATTCTTCAGTTGAGGGGCATCTAGGTTGCTTCCAGGTTCTTGCTATTACAAATAATGCTGCTGTGAACATAGTTGAACAGAGTCTTTGTTGCATGGATGTGGATCATTTGGGTATATGTCTAAGAGTGGGATTACCAGGTCCTATGATAGACTGATTCCCATTTTTCTGAGGAACTGCCATACTGATCTCCAAAATGGCTGTACAAGTTTTCACTCCCACCAGCAGTGGAAAAGTGTTCTCCTTTCTCCACATCCTCTCCAGCATAAGTCAGATAAGACATTTCTGATTGAGGGTTCCCCATTGATTCCTTCCCCTTTGAAGGAGCTAGCCACTGTCTAGGTGACTTTGCTTACTTCCAGGTATCAGGAATTCTGTGAATCAGATGAGAAGCTACTCTTGAAGGATCTCACTGCTTATTCCAGTGAGAGCACAGCTTCTGCTTTGACTTAAGCCTCTGAGGCTGACACCCTAGTTGCTGAGAATCCTCTGTCTGGTTTCCTTGCCCAAACATCAGTTTCTGTATTTCCTAAAATGAATTGAAACTCTTCCTAAATCCATGTTTTCCTAGATGAATTAAATTACACAGAGTCACTGTTAATAAGATTGGTAAATAGAATTAAGGGTGTCAGGCTCTATGGGGCAGCTCAATCAGTGAAATGCTTTCTGTGCAAGCATGAGGACCTATGTTTGACCTTCAGAGCCTACATCGAGAGATTTGGGCATGGTGAGGCATGCATAGAGTTCCAGTGCTGGAGAGACAGAGCCAGAAGGATCCCTGGGGCTTGGTTATCAGCCCACTTAGTCTGATTGGTGGGCTCCAGACAAACAAGAGATCCTGATTCAGGTGGGGAAGCCATTGAGGGAGACACCTGACATCAACCTTTGGCTCTAAATGTAAGTTCACATATGTGCATGCAAACCCACAAGTATATGGGCATATCCATATTAACATACCCATATGTATACATGCACACACACACACACATACACTCCCCTATACACACATGTCATATGTCTGTCATACTAACCACAGAACTGTGCTCTGCTCTTCTTGAGTTTAGTGATCCTATGATATCTTTCTCTTCTGTAAGATTGAAATGTGAACTCTGAAAACCTCCTGAGGGTCACATCAGCTCTTTAAAGCTGTGATAGGCCTGGAGGACAATCATCAGAAACTTTTCAAGCCGAAGGGACATCTGAAAATGTTTGTCAGTGCATCCAGATTTTTAGGAGATGTGGATAGACTATCTACCGTCAGTATCAACCCAGGAGTCTTCCTCTAATAATTAAGGACAGATGGATGAGTCAAGTACAGTAAAACAGTGATTTGTGTTACATAATTTACATCTGAAGGGAATTTCTGCTATTAAACAAGTGCCAATGCTCATGCATGGAGCCCTGGCCCAAAGAGTTCTGATTCTCTTTTGAGAAACCCTTGAATACTCCCTACTCATTAAACTTACAGAGATGATATCTTATTTTACATCTTAAATAGACTCATAGCCTCCTATTATGCAAAAGAATAGAACAGAGTAATCTGTGTGCCTGGCTGTGTGTGCCTTGTGGGTTCAGGTACACATGCAATCGGAGGCCAGAAGTCAAGGCCTACTGGCTTCTCAATCACTCACTTATTTTTCAAAGCAATGCCTTTCAGTAAACCTGCAATTTGTCATGTAATCTGGACTGGCTGAGCCACAAGCCTCTGGTGCTAGGGTTGTGTGCACATACCACCATACCTGGCTTTTATATGTGGGTGCATATAAAGCAAGACGCCCCTCTTGCACTGCAAGTGCTTTCGTGCCTAAGCTATCTCCTCCAACTCGCACAGGGAAATCTTAAAGCAAATATGTTTTGAAGTCTATGAGAGGATGGTGTTTGAAGAGCTGTGTCTAATCAACATCTGAGAGAACCCGTATCTTTCCTGAATTTTTGAATTTATAAATGACATTTAAAACATTCCATGGGCATGATATATAAAAATAGATAGCTTATCTTTTAATTGCACTTGAGAGATGTTATAAATGAAGTCTGCTTGAAAGAAGCAAACACTTTCCCTACTGGTTTAATTTATGCATTCAGACTCCTATTATGTATTGTGTGCCATGAGAAATATGAATACATTTCTTTGTATCTTTGTGGATGTATATGAGTAGCTCCATTTTAATGGTTTTTATATCTCTTTATTATTTCCCCCTCAACTTGTTAATGAGAAAAAAATCACTGTGATTAATTGAGACTGGAAATAGGAAGTGATCACGTGGTTCTCTACATTCGGTCTTGGGGTTATGTTGTATAAATATTCATTATTTTATTATAGCAGACCAAGAACAATGGCAATCCTTTTATTGTGTGGTTTTGAACTCATATTTTGTTTGATTTCAGATATGATCTTTTTTCCCCAAGGCTAGTTTTTCAGCAGGTATTTATTTAAGATGACTTCATTGTGGGTGGCTTTTTCCCTTTTTTTTTTTTTTTTTAATGTAAAATTAAGCTGCCAAAGCAATAGACTAAAAATATTTGACTTCAATAGTCTAACTATTGTAATTATATATTTTAAATGGATTTAAATGTATTTAACGGTCATTTGACCAGAAAAGAATTCAGAAATAAACATAATCCCAACTCTAAAAATCCTCTTGCCAATTGTTGCTGTGAGTTGTCTTCCCCAAACACAAATAAATATACAGATGCTAATAAAGAAACACATGGTCAATAGTCAGAGGGGAAGTAGCATAAGAGCAATACTTAAGCATAATTTCCTTCTCAAACTAGTGTGATAACATTGACATTTTCCCAAGTTTATTTTAAAGGGATTTTAAATAGAATAATACTTACCATTTTTATTTATTTATTTATTTATTTATTTATTTATTTATTTATTTATTTTTGCTATGGCAAAATAACCTAAGCAATTTAAGGCTTTATTTTGGCTCACAGTTTGAGGGACATGGTGGGGGAAGTCCAACATGGTGGGGAGGGCGTGTCACAGCCCATGGGCTAGCGCTGCCCACACTACATTGAGTCTTTGCTCCTTCACCAAACCTTTTCTGAAAAGCCTCTCAAAAGCATAAACAGAGGAATGTTTCCATGGTGAAGCATTCTATATGGGATTAAGTTCCCAATGAAGGTTAATTATCATAAAGGCTCTCTTCCTATGGTCTTGGAGTCAAAATTATATAATCACATAGTAGGAAACTTAGACCATCCCACAGTGATGTTTTTGCAACTTTAAAACATGAAAGAAATTCAGGATGCAGGATTAATGTCTATAGAGTTACATAATCCATGTTCTCACCTGCGTGTACTCCCAGAGTTTTCAGATCCCTTGACTAATCCATACATTAGACCCACTGAATACAAAACCGGTGTGGTTATCGTCAAGGCAGTTGGCGTCTGCCTCTCCTCCTGAGAAAATGATTTGCTTTGGTCAGTGTGTGACCTTTGCAACCTCCATCATGGAGGGCGGTTTCCTGAGCCTTTGCTTGGTGCATTGTTGAGAAACGATTCCACTTAAGGGATGTTCTCTACCTCAAAGGGGTAGGAGCACTGGTGGGTCTCTTCAGTATCATTTGTCACGTTATGATAATTTGCCTGTCTCCAGGATGAACTTGAAGAGCAAGCCCACAGCTGCTACTCATTTAGAGCCGCCGTGAGGCCTGAGAAGCTGCTCTGAAGGGTGTTCTGCAATCAGTGAAGAGATGGGAGAATCAGAGCCAGACCCTTATAAATCACAGTGTCACCAAAGTTGCAAAACCAAGTGCATCTCCTCTGCACTGAGACAGAAATGACAAGTGCATGCTCTCCATGTGCCCAGACCAGGAATCTGCTCTGTCTGACAGGAGGATGGAGAAGCAGCTACGTCAGCATTCAGGAAGCTTCAGGCCTGGTGCTGCTCATGTAGATCTCTAGTGTTTGTAGGCTGGTGATCGCCCGTTCTTGCCAAACAGCCTGGGGTTTCCTTTTCTTTCTTTCTCTTTCTCTTTTTTCTTTTCTTAAATTGGGAAATGCATTTTAACATCTGTGAGTCATTTGTAGCCAGCAACCAGCACCAGGTTTTCGTGTATCTTCTGTCATAGTTTAGTCCATGACAAACACACTGATTTACCATGACAAACTTCTAAAACGTCTCTCCCTTTGGCGGTGACTTATGACAAGTTCCAGTAACAGAAAATTCTTCTTGACACCATTAGCTTGAGTGAGAGAAACAATGTTCTTCATTTCACTTTCCTGTTTAATGCTGTTTAAAACAGCAACTTGAAGAGTCCTTGAGCAGGTGTAGCCATTGCCAGTCTAACTGGAGATGTCCCGTGTGTGTGTGTGTGTGTGTGTGTGTGTGTGTGTGTGTGTGTGTGTGTGCGTGTGCGTGAGCGTGCATGTGTGTGTGTGCTCGTGTGTGCGTGTGAGAGTGTGAGCGTGTGAGCGTGTGTGCCTGTGTGTGTGTGAACAGTTGCGAATGTTGTTCCTCAGTAGTTATCCTCCTTGGCTTTGGAGATGGGTATTAGGCTCAGGGACCCTCCTGTCTCTACCTCTCCAGGTCACAAAGGCATACCACCATGCCCAGCTTTTCTCTGTGGGCTCTGGGAATGGCACTACAGTTCCCCGTGGAAATCACTTTACTGAAGAGCAGTCAGTCTCCCCAGCCCTAAGAAGTTAGTTGCTATTATCAGTATTCTGGTTAAGGTGTCAGGGCCTTGTTTCTGTTTTTCATTGAAAACAATGAGATATGGTTCTTAAAGGTTTTAATGGTAGGCGCTTGCTAATGTGTGCCGTGCATCTAGCCTACATGGTGGTGCTGGGCTGACTCTGAGCTAATTAAGTTGGGCAGAATGGCAGACACAAGACGCCTCCTAAGGCAGCAGGTTTCTTTTCTGCCTGACGTTTTATGCAACTTGTATCCCAAGTGCGTCATGATCCTTAATGTAGTTACATGCAATTCAGTGTAGTTACAGAATTAAAGGTCATGGCTAAAAAGAAAAAGGAAAACAAAATAGATATCAGATAATTACATGGACATGTAAATAATGATAGATGAAGCTAAGTCACCAAAGGTGAGAAAAGATATATGAGGTGGTAGGTGAGTGGGTAAGGAAAGATCAAATATCATAGGTGATGAGTCTTGCTATACAAGGTCTTGAAAGATGAGCCCAAGACACAAGAAGAGCAAGAGGTGAGATAGCACACTTTGTTCAGAGATGGAAGATGGCCAAAATAAATCATCAGGAAAGCCTAGAACAAGAAGATAGATTCATCCAGCTTGGAGTGTGATGGGAAGTGGCCTCCGCACTGGCTGTGATGCTAGGGTAGCTGAATCTGAGACTGAACACGGGGTACGACTGGAGCTGACTTTGCATGCCTTCCCTTGGGTGAGGCCTAACTGATACACAAGAGCAAACCAGAAAACCTAAGGCACAGCTCTCTGCTTCTGCAGCTTGTGTCTTCAGGCAACTCCCTTCTGTAGCCATGGACAGTTTTTTTTTTTTTTTTTCTTATTTCTTGTTTTCCTGTACTGTTTACAGGGTCTTTAAACTGGATTTGTGTGTTTAATCTCCTTCATCTCCCCTTTCACTTTGGTTTTTGAGTGGAGAGGGGCAAAGCTGGAAGAGGAACTCAAACATTCAGGAGCCAGTGAAGAGCACAGGGAATCTTCCCATTTGAAGTCGCCCCTGAAATAGGACATTTTAAGGCTCGCTATCACTAGATTCGCCTTGCCTTGAAAGCAATGTGATTAACATCTGACTGTGATGAGTCTGGTCACCTTCACATAAACAAAAGTTCATATGAACTCCAGAGTTTTCTTTAGTACTTGTTAGACCACAATTGTCAAAAGTTCTCAACTAAATACGGGCCACAACACTGTTAGTTTTGCTTACCGAAAGCGTGTGAAATATTTTTGTTTACTTAAATCAAATGACAATAATGCTCACATGAAGCCCAGTGTTTTTGAGTTAAATACAAAACTTCTCTTTCTTTGTGTGTGCATATAGACATGTATAAATGTATACATGTATAAATCCCTATAAACTCACATTAAACCCATCACTTTTCTTGTTTCTTACCCTTGGGACCAGCAAATCTCCTTGTAAAGAAACCTAGCCAAGAGGTAGTCGCTTGCAGCACTTCCGTAATAATGCCAAATGTTCATGCCTAAGGGAGGGAGGCTGACTCTCTGGAAACAAATCTTTCTACAACACTGAGCAGCCAAAATGGTTCCTTTCATGTCATTATAGTACCAGAAGCAAGAGAGAGCGCGACTCTTCCAGCTTGAAAAAATGAATGTGTTACACTTTTTATATTTCTGAAGGGGTCCTTTGCAGTCCCACAGAGCTATCTTAATGATCATGGTGAGAAATCACACATGGAGTACTATGATTTCAAATGGGCATGACAAGTGTTGAAAAACTAGGTTCTCCTGGGGTCCTAGAGCTGGGAGAATAGGATTCCCTTGACAAATCATGGACATCTGTTGCATCTCTGCAGTTTCTGGAAGAAGTACGAACAAGATTAGGGTGGACTCATAGGGAGTTGTTCGGAGTCTTCTATCTGAACTTTAATAGGATGTGTGAGAAACATCTGCCTGTGGACCAGACTTTTATTGCATTAAAATTATCCAATAGAGTGACTCTGCCCATCTATGACTTATTGGTTTATTTCCCAGTGTCTCTGTTTCAGCACACAAGTTAGATGACAGGTGGCATGATGTTTACTTTTGGTGTGTGACCATTTCTGTTGTGAAGAATTGCATCCTGGGACTGGGGTTGCAGCTCAGTTGGTGGAGTGCTTTGGTCACATACACAAAAGCTCTGGATAAATTGTCAACAGTGAATAAACTGGTCATGGTTCACATCAGTAATATTAGTACCTAGAAGGCAGAAGCAGAGGATCAAAAGTTCATGTTCATTCTTGGCTAAGTGAGTTTTAGACCAGCCTGGGATACATGAAACCGTTTATAAATAAAGGCTAGGAATTACATTCTGTCAATTCTTTTTATTAAATATGTTTTAAGATTTGTTAGTGTATATGTGTCCAGAGGTCAGGCATGCTGGTAGAAGCTAGAAGAGGGTATCAGACCTGGAGCTGGAGGGACAAGTGATTGTGAGCCACAAAATGCAGCTGGGAACAAAGGCTGTCCTAACCACTGAGCGATCTCTCCAACCCACATACTATCAATTCCATCAAGCAGTCAAGAAGCAAATTTGATTCTGACCCATCCCAGGATTAACTTAGCTTTGCTTTGCCTCTGGCTAAACAGAAATCTTAGTTTGTTGCCAGGCTTAACAGAGGTCAAAGCTGAATTTGTGCTCCTGGCAGCTGGATACTGACCAGACATGAGCACACTGGAGTAGCACAAGCTGGTTTGTGGGGCCTGGGAGAAGCGGAGGAAATGATGACACCTCTTTTCTCCAGCTGGTTGTTGGCACCCAGCTATGCAAGAATACTGAGCAGGGCACTCAGCTGAAGCTTCCCCTGGGGGGCGGGACTCAGGCTGTCCCAGCCCAGGTGGGTATCCCTGCTGTGGGTGGGGAACTGATGCCTTGGAATGACTTCTCCTGTTTGTCCTTTGCAGCTTCCTCTCATCCCTAACTGGGCAGGACCTCAGCCCAGCCTCCTCCTACTACTTCCGACCACTTTAAAGTCTTCATTTGTATCCCATGAAACAATAAAATTTGAGAAGGCCTTTTGTGGTACCAAACCAGAAGCTCCCAACATAGGAAACAGGCTTCATTCAATATTGTGTTTTATACAGCACAAATTGGCATGGGATTTTCTACTGCCAAGGGCAAAACAAAACTGAGGCTATGGCTTGGTTGGCATGGTGTTTGCCTAGCATGCACAAAGCTTCAAGGGTTCAGTTCCTAAAGCTACATAAACGGGGTGGAATGGCACAAGCCTGCAATCCTCCTTCAAGTTTTTTCTCTCCTGCATATAGACAATTCAAGGTCAGTTTGGGCTATTTGAAACCTTGTCTCAATAAAGAAATTAATTAATTAAAAATTTTTCATTCATGAAAAATGGGGAAAATGAAACTCAAGGTGGTAAAAAGGTTTCAAAAAAATACAAAGACAACAAATGATGGTATTTTTTATCAAGATATACAAAAATAGCACACGGAACAGAGAGTCATGATCACAAATCTTTGCATTTATTTTAGATCAGTTATGAGTTTTCTTTGCAAATTACACGTGTGTGTGTGTGTGTGTGTGTGTGTGTGTGTGTGTGTGTGTGTGTGTGTGTGTATGTGTGTGTATGTTGCTTTGGGAATGTTAGGCACGCACTCATTTACATGTTTCATACGAATCTTCTTAGCTAGCCTTTTATTCTCTATATGTAGAATTCAACGTGTGCCAAAAATTGCAAACATGACTTGAAGAACGTAAAGGTTAATTCATTGTTATTACTATTGCACGTGTGCATGATGTGTATGCAGGGAGCTGCAGCATGCTGTGGAGGTCAAAGGACAACTTTGTGGAGTTCCTTTGCTCCTATCACTTCTGTGCAGGTTCTGGGAGTTCAATTCCATTGAATACCAGGCTTGGACAGGAAGCACTTTTATTCACTGAACCATCTTGCTGGCTCTTGAACAACTTTTGCATGACTTCCTTTCTTTTTTTTTTTTATTAAATGTTTTCACTTATTTTACATCCCAACCACAGTTTCCCTTCATTCCTCTCTTCACATTCCCTCTCCCCACCTCCTATCTTTCCCTCCCCACATCCACTCCTCCTCCACTCCGATAAGAGCAGGCCTCCCGGGGGAGTCAGCAAAACATGTCATACCATCTTGTTGCAGGACAAAAGTCCTCCCCTACATCAAGCCTGGGCAATTCCTGCATGGGGAATAGGCTCCAAAATTGCATGCCTTTTTTCAAGACTATCACTGATAGACTTTCAAGACTATCAACTTTCTTCTACCCAGCTGATTTGGCCATTTCCCCAACTACTCCAATTCTTGCCAGAGAATCTTTTGGGAGTGAAATACAGATATATCATGTTGATCCTAAATATACAAGAGTGTTCTTTCTAAGCTGAATGCTATGGCACATGACTGGAATCCTATAACTCATGAACTCTTAGCCATATAAATCACAACATCAATTCATAATACATAATGAAATAAAATTAATGCAATCATTTTCAGGAATCAATGCCTGATTCCTTTGTGTATAAGTTGTAGGGTTCATCTTGATTGGATTGAGAATCAACTGGATTAGAAAAGCATATTCTTTGGTGTGTCTATAAAGATCCTTACACTCCTTGGTGTGCCTGTAAACATGCTTACTCCATGGTGTGTCTGTAAGGATACTAACACTCCTTGGTGTGTGTGTGTGTGTGTGTGTGTGTGTAAGGATGTTAACACTCCACAGTGTGTCTGTAAGGGTACTTATACACCTTGGTGTGTCTGTAAAGATGCTTATACTCCATAATGTGTTTGTAAGGATGCTAACATTCCTTGTTGTGTCTGTAGGGATGCTTACACACAGAGAGGAAGATTCACCCTTAATGTGGGCAGGACTTTCCCATAGGCTAGGGTTCGAATGAGGAAAATGGTGACAGTCACCAGCACTCTTTCTACTCCCTGACTGTCAGGGCATGAGTTTCTCTACTCTGCTTCCCCCATCAGGATGCACTGATCCTTCTGAGTCCAGGACCCAAAATAAAGCACTCTTCCCTCCTTCTTATCTGATGTATCCAACTGATACAAAGGTCCAACCTAAGTGATGAATCCCATTCATATCTCAGGTCTCTACTTTCCTTCCACTAACTGACCCTCACTTTGACTCTGCTTTTTTTTTTTTTTTTTTTTTTTGGTTTGGGTTTTATTTTTTCAGTGATTTTACTATTTTTAAAAATCCTAGACTTGTTGCTTTGTATGACATCCCTCATGGTATGTCATTGTGTGTCTGTCTGATGGTCAGTCCTGTGTCGATTCAACATACAACTTTTTCAGCAAATCCTCAGAAGATATTGTGCCTGTTCATGGCATCATACAAGGAAGTATGCGGAGTACACTGTTCCATTATTGCTGATTCTGAGCTAAGGCTATTATTACTGTGTTAAGAAACACATTTCTTCTCACTACAGTTTCTTGAGAGTTCTTCATAATGCAAGTTTTATAGACACAGCTGAGGGAATTAATGGTTCAGAAGGGAAGATTGCGAGAGAATTAGGTTTTTAAGTCTTTTTGAAAGTTGACTCTAAAATCAACCCTTACTTAAGCCAGAAGAGAAGCCATGTAGCTAGACCAAGCCAGTCTAGCTGTGGCCGAATTCTTCTGAAATTGCATTTTATTTTGGGTCATGGACTCTGTTCAATGATAAAGAATGTGTCTGGTTTTTGTACAGGGTTCTCAGTAGGAGTTTCTGAGCTCCTGGGATTTTCCAAGTGACAGAGAGTGTCTTTGCTGTTCTAATTCCCCTACATCCTGCCTATGTTTGTCCTCAGAAGATGGCCCAGGACCCAGGCTAGTTACCACATGAATCCTGAGATTCGAGGCCTGGGTTGTGAAGAAGCCTGACCTTAAGAGACAGAAGGAGGACTTGGGATTCTTGGTATTGATTATGTTATGATTTTATGTGTTGTGTATGTAGTACTGAGATTTCATGTTCATGTAAAGTAGCCCTAGTAAAAACTCTATATGCAGAAACTTGGTAAACTTCCTGGCTGGTGAACACATCGATGGGAGGGGGGAGGGGGAGAGTGTACATACACCATGACAAGACATGTGAAAGAACTTAAGTGAGGAGAAAACTATTGGCCTTGGCCTTGGGAAGCCCAGCCCATCAAAGATGGGAAAGTGTGGAGTGGGAGCTAGTGGCGCATCTCATTAGCATAGTGGTAGATCCAGAACAGGGAGTTAGACCTAGATCCAGGCATGGGCTAAATCTTCAAAAGCACTGTGACCCACATCCTTCAGCTGTGCCCCACTACCTGAAGGCTATAATGGCCACACAGAGTCCCACAAGCTAAAGAAAAAGCACTCAATACACTCCCTTGAGGAGATCAGTTGGAAGCTCAACCTTAATGCAGTTGAGCAGTTCTATAGTGGGAAGACTCAGAAACCCCACACCCAAGACCCTCTAGAACTCATCTTGTGCCTCTCTGCTAATGGCTCCTTCTTCCCTGTGTCCTTTACAGTAAAGCCACAGTTTGTCACACATGTGCTACTTCCCTGCACTGGGAGTTGTTCTAGTGAATTATCAAGCCTGAGGGATCATGGGAACCCCCTGGGTTGGAAAGATTGACTGGGGATGCCATTGAAATTAGGGTATCCTGAGTATTGTGCCCTTCAGTGTGTCGGTCTGAATTTACTAGATATAGCTAGTAAATCCCAGAACTGAATTGCAGAATAGCAGTTGGCATCAGAGCAGGCTCTTCTGCACAGATATTTGACGTAGTTTGTGATAACGTCTGAACTTACTAAAGCTGTAGTTATAAGGCTAGGGTTACAGCTCAGTGGCAGAGCACTTCCCTAGTGTGCATAAGGCCCTGGCTGATCCCTACCACCACTACCACAAAAACAGGAGGACAGAGAAAAGGACACAGAGAGAGGCAGAGAGAGACACACACAGAGACAGAGAAATTTTAATTATGAATAATATGCATGTATATGTACAGACAATGATTCCTTTGCATACATGTACACATGTAAATATGAATTGAATATAGAACCCATCAGGGAAACTTTGACTCCAAAAGACTGATATTCATATCAACAGTTTCATTTCTAATTCTTTAGACAAAGGATCCAAGACCAAGTTAGAAAATTCTCTTCTTCCACATCAAGACTTTAATGACATATCAAATATTTACTTAAAACTCACTTGGGTTTGTCATTTTAAGGAAATGGTGGGTGGTGAGCAACTGACAGAAATGTCCTAAGGTATTCAGGGCAAGGATTTGCTCTACCATAGGTTTCTTTGGTAGGCTGTAGGAACAGATGACAGATAAAAATTTGTGTCCCACTAAACAGGAAAGCTTGCCACTTTGGAAAGGAAGTAGACCCTTCTATACACATGTATTCTTTCCCCCTTTAGGAAAATTAAGAGAGCACTTTAACAAAGTGATTCAAGGGTTTCCACAGAGAATAAGTTGAGGGGTAAAGTTCATTTCCACATCTTTGGGAATGATGGCACAGCTATTCCATGAAGACTTAAAACCATACTGAGGGGTCTGGTAGGGACTCAGTCTGCAGAGCAAGTCTGAAGGCCTCTGTTGTCTATGTCCTACCCCACAACCTACAAGAAAATGCCAAGCATGCCTGTATGTGCTTACAAACCCAGATCAGGGGAGACACAGGCAGGAGGATCCTCTGTGCTTTCCCAGAACTGGGATTGCAAATTCATAAAACTATGGTCTGTTTGTTTATTTTTTCAGTGTCAGTGCTAGACGTAGAACTTAGGCCCTCGGACCCTCATGCTGGGGCAGAAGGCATGTTACCCACTGAACCATCTTCCCAGGCCTTTTTTATTTTGAGAGAGTCTCATGAAGTTGCCCTTCAACTTACACTGTAGCCTTACAGGCCTTGAATTTTCAACCCTCTTGCCTTGGCTTCCCTTGTAGCTGGGACGATAAACCTGTGCCTACAGGCAGGGAGTTGGTTTATTCAATTACTTTGATTTTTTGTCTATTAAACAAGTATGACTACCTACTATGTGCCCAGTACCAGAAAGAGCTGGGAACTTACAATTCTTTGTCTTTCTGAATTTTAAGATCTGTTGTATTTCATCATTATTATTGTTTTCTTTGGATTTTAATTAATGTAGCCATAGAATATTTCCAAACTAAATTAATATTGGGAAGCTACTAAATAAAATATGTAGCACAGACAGAGTGGAATAGGAAGATCTGGCAAGTTTCCTTCCTGTTTTCACCCTAGGCAAAGACTAACTCTTCTGATGTCCTAGCTGTCCCCAGTAGACCTTCTGTCACCTGATACGCTGGCCACTGACCATTGCTCTTAATCAGCCTCCACCCCACCCCCAGTGAACTTTATTTCAATATCAGCCTGTCTGCTGTGCAGGGCTGAGTTCCTTCCAGACTTCATATGGGAAATGTCAGCCCTCCTGTCAACATCCCTAATATTTAAATTCTTGGGATGCCGGAGACTGGCCAAGTGAACAGACAGGACCGACTATATGCATATCCCTCCTTGCACTACTGGTAAGGGCGCTCCTCAACAATGTTTCACGTTAAAAAGTGGGCCAGCAAAGAGGATTACAAGAGGAACCATTTCCCCCCTACAGAGTTTAGTGGGCATATTTAAAACTGAAAGAAGCTGAGTTGAAAACTTATCTGATTGTTCAGCAATTATCAGCCTGAGAAAGAAATTCTTAAGTCCTAGACACATGGACTGAGCAGGAATTCTTGGCTTTGGAGATGATGGGCTTTTTCAGCTGATCAGCAAGCTGAACCCAAGTCTGTTAAGACAATCAAGTCCATCTTTGTGACAGTGTGCCTTTGGATGCCCCCATGAGGCCCTGTAAGGAATTTGGGCAACTCTTCATATGCATAACCCTTTAAGACCATGGCAGGCTTGGAATGCAGAGAGAGAGAGAGAGAGAGAGAGAGAGAGAGAGAGAGAGAGAGAGAGAGAGAGAGAGAGAGAGAGAGAGAGAGAGAAGGACTAAGGACTACTAAGGACTACTTTGGGTTTTGAGACATGGTTTCTGATTGATAAGGGGTCAACCTCTCATGATCTCCCCAGAACTAGGATTACACACATGTGCTACCACACACAAGTAAGTAGTTTCCTGACTGACCCATGTTGAGACCTAAGAATGTGTCTTTACAGAAGGTCCGTCCTTCCACTGCCACCTGTGGCCAGCAGGGAATGGGCTTTCTTCCACATGAAATGATCCGTCCTGCGCCATCCTGTCAGAGTGTGTGAACATGTCTTGTGATTTGGTATGCTCAGATGCTCCTTGGTTGACTCATAAATGCTTGCTGAGTTTTGCTACACCCCGAAGATTCATCTTATGTCTGGCCAGTAGGCTGGGATGAATGCTTTGATCTGATTAGCAGGCCTTAGTGTCCATTTCAGAGTGCTAAAATTAAGCTTGGTGGCAGATTATAGCAGCTGAAGGATTTGTCCTGTTGATCTGGAGCTACAGAGGGAAGTACACATAGGCAGGAGACAGGTGAAGCTGGACTTGAAGAGGTCCTTTCAGAACTGACAGCAGAGATGTCCAGCCCAGGTTGAGGGCTTGGACAGGGATGGTGGCAGTCTGGACATGGAGAGGCTGGGAGTAGGAGGGAGCTGTTTTCTCAAGAGACTGGAACCTGAGATTGCTGAAGAGATACTGTATTTGTCACAGCAAGAAAATCAGTATGTTGGCATTTGGGCTCCAGTGACAGGGATGAAAATGAGATTCTGTGAAAGACATATCAGAGTCAATAGTCAGGGCTTGACTTCAGCAGCAAAGATGAAACAGCCAAATTGAGACAATTTGCCGGAGAAAGTGAACTTGCCAATAATTGCCTCCAACAGAATGTGTGCCTGTGGGGGAGGCGGGGTGCTCCGTAGAGAGAGAAGGGTATGATCTGCCTTCACTGTCTTTACCTGGAGTAGCAGGGGCTTCTTGGGAAAAGCAGCAGGGATAGTTAAATTATTGCCCTGCAGGGGTTGTTGTTGGGACATGAAGATCTGTGTAAGGTTTGTGGGACTGCTGGATCCTGTACAAGTACCTGCTTTTTCTTTTGTAGCTTCTTTTATAGAAGGTCACATGACCCTATGTAGTCTTCATACCTCTTTCTACTATCAAGTATGAGCAAGACCAAACCACTGTGAGTGATAGAGTTTATAAGAGGCTTTCACTTTGTGATGAATTTCAAGGAAGTTCTGTTATATAAAAATCACGGTGGGAGTGGTGTCTCTCATGAGTTCAACCTGCGTGTGACATCTGGGTGTCTATTTATAGCAGACTCCACACTGGATTAGCTCTAATAAAGTGGGCCCCTTGGTATTTACATGATGGCCTGAGAATGCCCAGCTCACTGGGGAATTGGCAGGCATCAAATCATGGTAAGACTAATAATGCTTCCATTTCTAAGTTAAGTTCACAGGCTAACTTCAAAAATACCATCTAGTCATCTACATAAAGCTCTACTAAGGCAGGGGATATGTGATGGTATATCCCCCATCAACTTGCCACACTCAGAAACATTTTGCAAGAGAATCTCAGTGAGAAATTGTCTAGGTCAGGTTGGCCTGTGGGCATGTCTCTGGGTGATTACATTGATTGTGGTAATTGGGGTTGAAAGACCCACCTACCACGGGTGGCACCATTCCCTGGGCAGGAAGCCCTGTACTGTGGAGAAAGTGAACTGAGCATTAACATGCATGCATTAATGAACTGCCCTCTGCCCTTGACTGTGGATGTCACAAGGCTAGCCACCTCGAGGTCTTGTGCCCTTGACTTATCTCAATGATAACTGCCACCTGGAACTGTGAGCCAAGTAAACCCTTTCTCTTCTAAGTTGCTTTTGTCAGAGGATTTTATCACAGCCACAGGAAATTAAGTTAAAGCAGGCGAAGGAGCCCTGTCCTCTGCTATCTGGGTGGGTAGGTGGGTAAGTAAATTGCCCAAGGCCAAGGACAACCTGATTCCTTTCAGGTATAGATTTTTATTAGAATTGATCTTATTTCCTATATAAATGATGTACAAAGAAACATGGGTTGAGAGACCAACCACCTGTTCAATCTCAATCTTGTGGCCATACTAAAAATCATCACATGGGAATAGAGCCTCCTTCAAGGTCCAGAATCCCCCCAGAAAGGAAAACAAACCCCTAACACAAAGCATTTCCCGGGGCCACTGCCTCCAACCCCACCCCAAAGCACATGACTTCTGTGTGATGCTGAGGTCTTCAGTGCCCTTGACTCCCATGTGTTGTCACACAAACCCATACTTAGCACACATACAGTTTTCCAAGCTGTCTAAATGCTCACATAGAGCTAGTGGAAATCACATGTAGCCCCTCGGGATCTCATCTTGTCTGCCACCTTTAAGGTCATCTGAAAGTAGATTTTAAAAAACTTGCTATAGGACATTGTATGGAGCTCTGAGGAAAGGCGCAAGCCCATCATCACCAGACAGCCATGGGGATGCAGGATTTGGAGTGAGAAGAAGTGGCAACCTGCCAATGCCCAGAAGAACAGAGGATGCTGTTTAGGGCAGAGAACCCTGGGGCCACGTTAATGGTTAATAGAGAGGCCACTATGCTAGTGGGCTGCCGTCCAAATAAGATTCAATTTAGCATGGAGGCAGTAAGTAAATGCCACAATCATTTCTAAGCATAAACTTTAATATACATATATTCTGAGATAATATCAGTATCCCAAAACTGTGCCCATGGTCACAAAGAAAGATGGTATTTTTATCATTTTAGGCTCATTTTCAGATGCTGTTTAGAAGTCTCTGAATATCTTTCATTTGTTTCCCTAGATCCCTATAAAGAGGCACTCTGTTTGATCCGACTCAGAAGCCTAGCATCAACATTAACCAATATTGACCCTAATAATCTTTAAGGCAATAATGAACTCACTCACTTTTATAGGAAAACAGTCTTAATAAAAATGAAACTCTTTGGCCAAGAATGTTGGTGTTTCTTATTCTCATTAGGAAACTATGCAGAGAGCACACAGATTCCCCCAAAGATTAAACTTTGTTTCCCAAAGAGCTCCTTAAATGCCACTAATCTTTGGCTTTTACTTCTCATGCTTTTTGCTATTTGTTTTGGCTACCTAGGGAAGTTGGAGCTTATACAACCCAAGTCCTTTGTGGACAGGGAGACAGCTTAGTTGCAACAGTGCTTGAGATGTAGTCCCAGAAGCTTTGTAGAAAGACAGGGTGTGGTGATCCGTGCCTGTAATCCTACCACAGCAAAGGCAGAGACAGGCAGATCCTAGGGGTTCCCTGGCCAGACAGACTAGCTTATTTGGTGAGCTGCAAGGACCAGTAAAATATCATGTCATAAGACACCAAAAGAGCATCTCATTGTCAGGGTATAGCCTGTCTCTCCCAGGCCTTGTGGTGGCCAGGATTCTTCCTTCTTACCTGCAAAAAGCAACGGAACAAAGGAGAGATTTGTTTTGTTTCCCAGTCCAGTGCATTGTGGGAAAGGCACAGTGGAGTTCCTGATGCTGGGAATGAGACTCGGTGGCTCTGACCACCCCAACTGATCAGAAAGATAAGATCTTGGGCCAGATCTAGTAGGCCTCGAGCCAATCTCTACACCCTCAAGGTTCCACGGTCTGCCTGCTGTGCTTTAAATATGAAATGTCTTCTTCAGCCTCACAGGCTTGAACACTTGGCCTAACAACTGTTGGTGATCTTTGCAAAGGCTGTGGAACCTCTGGAAGGTGGAGTTTCATCAGAGGAAGAGGGTCACTGGATGTGGGCCTTGAGGTATATAACCTGGCAGCTCAAGCATGAATAGTTTTGAGTCCTAGTACCCAGTAAGTACCCACAGAAAAAGCCAGGCACCAGCACAGAGGAGAAAGGGGCAGAAGGATCCCTGTGTCTTGCTGGCCAGATAGCCTAGCTGAATCTGTCAGCTCTAGATTATTCAATGAGAGACACTTTTAAAAAAACAAGAAGCCTAGAGAGATCCAGGAAGATAATCATGTCAGCCTGTTGCCTCTGCATGAGCATACATGAACACGCACATGTCTTAACACCCACACAAACACATTCACCCATGTCCACATAAAACAGGAAGAGTTGATTTTGACTCATAGTGGAGCAGCTTCAGCCCATGTGTGTGGATCAGCTTGGCCATAATGATTTTAGACCTGTGGTGAGAAACAAGGCATGTCGTGGCCAGGATGCAAAAGAGAGGAAGACATGGGATCCTCTTCAAGGACCTCCTTCCAACCTGCCGACTTTTTCCCCACTAGGCCTGGCCTCTGAAGGTCTCATTGCTTGCCAGTAGCACCTCTCCAAGGACCTGGTGTTGGGCACATTGGCCTCTGTGGGACATTGGAGACTCACTGTGTAGGAAGTATATACTATTCAGAGTTGCTAAGATGTGATAGAATAGGTGGGTAAGTGGCCTAGATCATGTAGACATTCCCACATGCTCATTTTAGCTCCCTTGTATAGAATTGAGGCCTCTGGATGTTTGGTGATTAACTCCAGCTAGACAATAACAGATCACATTTTCCATGTTACAGTCAGCAAGGAAAAGTTAATCCCCAGTAGAGTACACTAGCCATCCCATACTGGGCAGAAAGACAAAGGACAAGGTTTTCTGCATGGCATTTCTCCTTTGATCCCAAGAAAGCAAACAGGAGCAACAGATTGGCAATGTCTAACAAATTAGGACCGACACGAGTATGGTGATTTCATTACAACAGTTTCTATACTGGGGCTCAGGATGAAATAGTAAAATACATAAACTTTATGTGTCAACTTTCACAAACCACATCATTGTCTCTAAATAGAAAGCAATGCTTGGGCACAATGGCCACATGCTCTTCCTCCATGCCATTGCTGATGGTGTCTTCAGAACTCTGCCTTCAAGCTCTCTGGAACGTGCTGCTTTCAGATATGAGGGGCCAACGTTTCAATTGGCCTGCTTCGCCGTCCTCCTGTTATTTACAGGTGCCGATTCTGAATGCAGGAATTCCAATTTACCAGTGTAATTACCCAATTTATATGCACAAAGGTGGGCTGCCACTCACAAAAATTAATGCTGCCCTAAATAGTAAGTAAGACCAGCTCAGATGTGACTCTCCTTAACCCATCAGAGCTGCTGGGGAACTCCACACACTGAATTACTTTAGCTGCTTCATTTATTGCATTTGGCACAGTGCCTCCATAGGGGCATCCTAACTGAGTGCCCTGGGGGAATCTGGACTTGAAATTGTCAGGTTGTGGGTGGCTTCTGTGAATTCTTCACAAAGGCGATATAATGGTGGAAGTTGTGTGAAATGATTGGTGGGTGGGTCCCCAGGCCAGATGACTGGCAAGGAGGCTTTGCCATCAAAGCAAAGAGCACACCCGTGGGTCTGGGAAGGTGTTTAGTGGGGGTGGATCCATAAATATGGAGATGGACTCTGGGCAAGTTCAATGTTAATGCTAAGATTACTGAAAGAGTCTCGTGTTGCCCAAGAAAATAATCCTGGTAGACCCTGTTTGAGGGAAGAAGCTGACTAAAGAGTTCCCGCTTGGAAGGAAACATGGAGCTTGGTCATTCACTTCTGTATCCGCTATAGAACTGTTAGCATGTTCTCACCTTAGAACACGGATACTCAATAGACAATCTGCTGGATAACTGACCGATTGAGGACTTGAACAATAGAATTAAGGGAAAGCAAGCCCAGAGTGGCTGCTAAGGGCATTGCTATTGAACCATTTTAGCTAAATAAAGTGGCAGAGTATTAAAAGATAGACCCAAAGCTGTGAAGAATAGGACATGACTGTAATCCTTGCACAGTCATGGACAGAGAAGAGGTATGCCCGAACTACGTAGCATGACACTGTCTCCAATAACAAACAAATAAAAATAAATCAGAAATGGGTAAAAATGGTATGGTTCTTTTGCCTCAAACTCCTCATGTTGCTGATGATGATCTTGAGTTTCTGGTTTGCAAAATGCTGGAATGATGGGGCATGAAGCATTGCATGCAGGGAGGACGGTGTTAGCGATGTAACCTAGAAGGCTGAAGGCTGGGCAAGCACTCCACCAGCACACGTCCTAAGCTTGAAGAATAGCATATTTGAAGGAATGCCTTTTTTTCTGATAGACTTCTCCTTTTATTTCCTGCTTAATCTGTTTTGTTCTATCTGAAATGATGACACATTCTGGTTCCCTCTCCTATGCTAACTACAAGAGAAAAGCAGAGGCCTGACGTTCTAAAGTGGGAGGCCTGGCTCTTTAGAACTGAGTAAGTATCACTGTGTTAAAGCAGGAGGAAACCCATGCCACCATGCTACCACAGGGACACAGATGTGTGATGTCACACTCATGGTTTACATGAAAGAAAACCCACCCTTTCACTTGTGTTCTTCTCCACCAGGTTTGTGCTCACTGGTGTCAAGATAACAATGCCTGTCTAATGACAGCTGAACTTATATATACTTCTGAAGATATGCAATGCTCCCTTTCAGCCCCAAGCTTGCAAGCTTGCAACTGTTCGGAGTTGCTGGATACTGCAGTACATTTCTATCTTTGTGCCTGGCAAGATTTTCCAAGCTCTTAAAATTACTTGCCATTTAGGTAGGCAGAAATCCAGGGAGGGATGCTGGAAATAAACATGACTACTGGCTTCGTGCTTCCAGTGGCCTGCTGAGGAAATGGCCCCTTTTCTTCCTGCTTCCAGCCCTCTGCTCTCTTTGCCTTTGGTTCGCTGCATGTGGTCTTAGCACTTCTCATTTATTCAACAATCTGTATAAATTTAACATCAAATGATTAATGACTTCCTTGCCAAATTCCAGGAGAAAATTGTGATAAGATCCCTCTGATATCGATAGCAAATTTAAAAGTCTAATGTAGGGTAATAGGAGTGGCTTTTTGGTTTCTTTTGATTTGTTTATCCCCCCATCATCTTAAGAGATCTTTTGGCTACTTTCTTCTTTAAGGAGGAGATAGTGGAGACGGGAGAGTATGAACAACACAAAGTCTGAATATGCCCTTCTTTGCCCTGGCCAAACAAGGATATCAGCATGGCTGGCCATGCCCAGCAGCAAGCTCTGGAGGGCCTGTTCATCATCACTTCTCACACTGGAGGAATTTTATCTGTCCTGCTTCCCGATAGAGAGAGTGAATCCTAAACCCAGTATTCACAAGGTTATGAGAAAAGAAATGCATTAGTGTTCACACTTACTCTTTCCTGCCACAACAGAATGCATGAATTAATAAAGTAAAAATTGGTGTGCAGATTTGTAAGTGATGTAGCAGAAATAACCACTGCTTTGTACAAAAGCTCCTTATACCCCATGGACTGTGCTGAGTGACTGTAAATGCTGTGTGAGCTCCAGAGGAAGCTCGCTCACTCATGAGCCACAGAAACTGGGAAGAGGTGTCTGAGAGGCATTTCCAGCAGGTAAGTGCAGATGCCACCCCATCCTAGTCTCTGTTACTAGAAGGAGGAGGAGAAGGAGGAGGAGGAGGACGAGAAGGAGGGCGAGGACGAGGATGAGGAGAAGGAGAAGGAGAAGGAGAAGGAGAAGGAGAAGGAGAAGGAGAAGGAGAAGGAGAAGGAGAAGGAGAAGGAGAAGGAGAAGAAGACAGAAGAAGACTGTCTGTGGTAGGGAGATGGCTCAGGCAGGAAAGTACTTGCCTTGTCAGTGTGAAGAACAGAATTTATTTAAAAAGAATAAACTATATAGGCATGGTTGTATGGGATTGTAATCACATAAGGTTATGGGTCCTTGGGCTCACTGTTAAGCTGGCTTAGCCTACTGATGGAGACAGGAGAGACCCTGTGCCAACAAAGTGAAGAATTGAGGAGTGACACCTGATGTCAGCCTCTGGGTTCTACCATAACACCTGTGCATACTTGGTGTGCACACACACGCATGCACGCGCACGCATACACACACACACACACACAGTCAAACTAGCAAATGCTGATGAGCTTTTCTGCTAGTATGAATGTAAATTAGTATAGTCACTATGAAATCATTATGGAGATTCCTCTAAGACTAAAAATAAAACCCCCATATGATCTAGCTCTAGCATTCCAGAAAGAATCTAAGTCAAGCCGCAGACAGTCCTGAAGTCCTGCACATCTGTGTTTATTGCTGCACTGTTCAGAAGAGCCAAGACGTGGAACCAGAGTAGACATCCACTAGCAGACAGCAAAAGAGAATGTGGCAGGTAAAGACCCTGCCATCTGCAGTGAAATGCATGGAACTGGCCTGGGCAGGGGAAGCCGCAGAGGGATTAACATGTGAAGGAAGCCAGTGGGCAGAGGGAGACTGGCAACCCCACATGACCGGGGCTCCATGTAATAGTCTGCTGAGTAGAACTTTGAAAGGCTGGCTGTCCCATCACAGCTCACTCATCTACCTTTACCTGCAGGGTGTTTTGTTTTCTTAAAATTTTTTAACCCCTTTACAAACACACTTCCCCTATTTCTATTGCTACCCATGTATTCCAGGGACATTTCATTATTTGGAAAATACTGCAACCGGGATATTTCAGCAGGCGCTCCCCTGACTCTAAGCTGCAGCTATCCCAGCAGGGCACACAAGAATAGGTATTACCTGTTTTCTTTCCACAGGTGGGAGAGAAAGGAAGGAAGAAAGGAGACATAGATGACTTAGAAGTAAAACAGTGAGGATAAGAAATAGTTATGTATGGGATGGAGGTGAAGACAGAGTGATCAGATTTGAGCAGAGTGTGATGAAAATGTATGAACTAATCACAATGGCCTCAGCTGATATATGTTGACAAAAACTTGATGCTGGACTAAGGATGGGAATTGCTTGAATGCTTGCCTAGTATCGCATATGAAGCTCTGAGTTCAACTCCCAGCACTGCATGAAATGACTGGGTATGGTGTTTTATGCCTATAACCCCAGCATTCAGGAGGTGGGTAAAGGAGGGTCAGGAGTTCAAGTCCACTCTTGCCTGTGCACACAAGAACTCCCAAAAGAGGGCTGTGGCTGTAAAGGCTCATTGATTCAAACCTCAGTAACATGGAGAAGTTGAAACTTTGGTAGTCTAGATCCAAATTACCTTGAAGCATCTTTAGTCCTTTGATAGCCATTTATTGCCCCTCTGTGTACATAATCCTTTTGTATGGTGACCATTAGGTAAACCTTTTGAAATATATGAACAGACTCCTAGATTCTACCCATCAGAGAGCTAAGAATGCTGCTAGGTAACATCTGAACACATAGAGTTTCACCTGCCTTGCTCTAACTCTTTCTAAGTGACAAAATTGCTACCTTATTGGAACATGGTAGTTGGGGCAGCCTAAGTCTGTGTTCCCAGGTCATGGTCACTCACATTTGGCTCCAGAATAAACCATGTCTTGTGTTTCTTTTCTGTGAGAATGATCATTCACTAACACGTACACCTACACAGTAAATTCTATGGCAACCTGGGCCACAAGAAACACTATCATCAATAAGAGCAAACTTTAAAAACAAGGGCCAAAGTGATGCCTTCCCTTTCAAATTGTGGAATAATAGGAACTATAGTTGGTCTTTGTCCCTGGTTGCTGTCAGAGTTCCTAAGGCCCTTTGGGTAGACATACCTTTTGTTAGTGATAATGAGGCCTTTGCATAGCACCTCAGTTTATGCTAATGATGCCTTCAGGGCTTCCAGGTGGGCAGGTGGGTCAGGTCACCAGAAAGGCCAAGTCATTATTTGGAATCTTCAGCTCACTCTGGGAAGAGTCCTGGCAGTGCTGGAAATGGAACTGTGAAAATTTTTAAAGCAGATTCTACGAGTTTCTGAATCAATGAATACCTACAAGAGCTGGAGACTGGCAGACAACAGAAGGTATGGGGTCCCCACCCCTTTTCACATCCTGTCTTCCTCGTGTGTGTGTGTGTGTGTGTGTGTGTGTGTGTGTGTGTGTGTGTGTGTGTGCGCGCGCATGCGCGCGCGTGCATGCGTTTTATGGCAGACTCTGTAACAGACTCACACATGTAAGTGACTTTTCCCTGAGTTTTGTGTACAAGCTGGCCCAGCAAAGTATTAATCTCATTCCTGGAGTCTGTGAAAACTCTAGGAATGTCTGAAGTAGGGACAGTGTTAGGGGACTGAGAACCATGAATGAAATTCCCAGAGAAAACATTCTACAAAGCTGTTTGACTGTGGAAAACTGAATGATGCAAGTTGGAAGCCAGAACTGTCTTTGACTATCTTTGGCCCCTTAGACACTACCTGTGTGACTGTTAGCAAACCCATTGGGACTAAATGAATGGAGTTCTAGCTACTACCAACACACAGGCTAAGAATACCATTAAATAGCACCTGAACCCCATGGCAGAGGTCCTGTTTTAGTGTAACCCCACACACCTGATGTTTCTGCCAATATATTTGAAAAGTTCCTGATTTTCTTTGTTACTATGAAAACTACATGAAACTATTTCCATATTAGAACATGGAATTTATTGCTGTCCATGTTCCTGGATTGTGGTCCTTTGATTTGGCTCCAGAATAGACTATCTCTTGATCCCTTGGAGGTTAAGAGCTGTTTTTGCTTTGTTTGTTTGTTTGTTTTTGAGGTGGAGTCTTACCTGGCCTGACTCACTATATAGACCAGACTAGTCTTGAAATCACAGAGATCAGTCTGCCTCTGACTCCTTAGTGCTGGGATTAAAAGCACAGGCCACCATGCTTGGCAATGAGCATGTGTTTTATTTTGTGTCCTTAGGTCTCACAAATTTCTGCAAAATGGCGTTGTGATTGATTGAACTGTGAGACCCCATGGTGTCCACTGGTGAACTGGTTGGTGTGTGGGAAAGAAGCAAAACCTCAGGTCTGATCACAGCTTTCTACACTGCCTGGCAAAGTGGAGGGAAGAGACCATTTTCCTCTATATAAGCAAATGAATGGACTGAAACCATTTCACCTGGCGTTAGAGACCCTAACAATCAGAACCTGAACTATATTTTGTTTCACAATAAGTAACTGTTTAAGTATTAATAGGCTCTCAAATAGCCTGCACTCACTTTATCTTTTTTTGTTTGACTGTTTGTTTTCATCTCCTCTCTTCCTTTTCACCTGTCTCTTCTGGGCGTAGACGTTTCTCAGACAACCAAAACCTAATTCAATTCATTGAAAGTGGATAATGATGAGCAAATGGCTCACTGGGTTAGGCAAAGAGAAGGAGAGCCATTCCCAGAATGACATTCAGGATTCGGACCATCAACACCAAGATGCAGGAGACATGGCTATGAGTGGTGTTCTAGGTCCTCCACATGCAATATCCACAGTCACAACCAGGAAATAAAAGAGTGAGGAAGGTGACAAGAATGGTGAGCATGGGGAACAGGTCCCAAGGCATCCTCTCCTAGCACAGGAAGCTTTCAGTTGGGAAACCATGCATATTCCTGAGGAAAGTCTTCCCACATGTTGACACAGGCACATTTCAGAGCATGCTCAATTTGAGGCAATGCATTGTATTATTTTGTTTTAGGCAGATGAGAACACCTCTGGCAGGATAACTTATAATTTTAATGGTCAAGGTCTACTGTGGGCCACTGGGGAGAGTCAGAGTCACTGATGATTTTGGCTGGCTTCTTGTAGGTTGATGGAGGTCTTTATCTGGACTAGCAACATTTGAGGAATACTGTTACTTGAAGGGACAGAAGCCCAGACAAGCAGAGGTGACTGACACAGAAAACACTTGCTTAGTGATCATTATCAGTCATGCACAAAGTCAAGGTTGAGTGTCACCATACAGTGCCACATCTATAGATTTTAGTCTCATTATGTAGCCCAGGCTGGTATTGAACTCACAACCTCCTAGCCTCAGCCTCAGAGGATAAGAATGTAGATTCATATTACCATACCATATATGTAATATGTATTTACTTATTTTTCATGATAATACATGGGTGTTATGGCTGTTCAAGTTCAAAAGCCTAAGATTAGTTAGCAGGGGCAGATTGTGGCCACCAAGGAAAAAGGAAAGTGCAAAGCACTGTTGTTCAGGACAGACCTGTTTGAATTTTATATTTTAGTTTGATGTACTAGTAGCATGTGTGCCCTTCTCCTTTCTTGTTATGGCTATGCATGCCTTTTATTTTATTAGTGATATAGTCTTCATGAGCAAGAAAGGGAGATTTGTAGACACAACTTCTTGGAAGTGGAAACATAGCCCTAATGAGCATCTTTGCCACAGGAACTATTTTGAGAGCTTGTTTGGAGGTTCTAGCAAGGGAACACAGCTACTCGTATACCCTTGACTGAAGACTGATCCTCCTCTATTTGGGAGGACCTCTTCCACCAAGCACCCAGGTGAAGGAGGAAGGGAACACCCACCTAGCCAGCCAGATCAGCCAAATCAACCCTGGAGATCAATGGGATGACAGATGTTGCTGGCAGATCACCCTCACATTGGACAGGAACATTTTGAACTCAGGCACATGGCAGGTTCCTACTTGACTGTCTCCTTCTGTCAAAGAAGCAAAGCACAGGCAGATCTAAGATCCTGAGGGGCAAGGCTTCTTTGCATGAAGCTCAGGCTTATACAGTTTTACTACAAGGCAGGAGATAACACACCTTAGAGTCACCATATAGCTGTCCCAGAATATATTTGGCACTGTACACTGACTCTATTTCCTTCACACCCTCTTCTTACTCATGGCTTGATTCTGCATTCAAGAACTTTACTTGTCCCTTCAGTGAACTAATTTCACAGCTTTGTTGGTGTGTGCATGTGTGTGTGTGTGTGGGGGGGGTTATACCCCAAAGAGCAACCTCAAGTGTCATTTCTCTGGTATTATCTACCATATCCTTAAAGGGATATATATATATATATGTGTGTGTGTGTGTGTGTGTGTGTGTGTGTAGTTTTGCTTGCCCTAATATCTATGTACTACTTGCCTGTCTGATGCCCACTGAAACCAGAAAAGGGCATTGGGTCCCCTGGAAATAGAATTAGAGGTATTGCAAGCCACCATGTGGGTTCTTGGGATCAAACTAGGTTTTCTGGAAGAATAGCAAATGCTCTTAACCATTGAGTCATCTCTCCAGCCCTAGCTATCAGGGTCTTGCACTGCCCTGAAACTCAAACAGAGTGTGCTGGTTGGACTATGAGTACTAGCTATCCTCTACACTCTCTCTCCCCAGTGCTAGGGTCACAAACATGCCCCTGTGTCTGGCTTATTTATGTAGAATCTGGGGATCAAATTCAGGCCTTCATGCTTATGTGGCAAGCTCTTTCTTCAGCTCTGTTTGCTTTGTTGTTGTTGATCTGTAAACCAAGTTCAGATGGGGCTTAACAGGAAATATTGGTGAAGACGGTAGAAGTGACCAGGGCATGGATGCCCATGACAGAGGCCAGGGTAGGATCAGGGGCTCTGAAGGAAAAAATTGTCCCTCCCAACTCTATTCAAACTTATTCCTGACTAAGGGGATGTCTTTTAGGCCCAACTTCGAACTCAGCTCAATGATGAGGTGGAGGAGAATGGAGAGGAAGAGAAAGGGAAGGGGGAGGAAAAAAGGGAGGAGGAAGAAGGGAGAAGGAAGAGGAGGAAGGGGAAAAGGAAGAGAAAGTGTAGGAAGGAGAGAGAAAGAAGAGGAGGAACAAAAAGGGGAAGAGGGAGGACAAGGGAAAGAACTGGGTAATATTTAAAATCTTTGCTCTTTCCTTCAGAAATGACATGAAGCTATTTTTTTTTGTTTGTAATTTTTTTACCTTTTGTGTTGACCTGGAATTTACATATTCATTGTAGAATTGATTACTATTGTATATGAATGTGAATGAGAAGTTTTTAATTTAAATGAACAGTATCCAGTGGCTATAAACCCAAGTATCATGGTACCTTCAGAATTCTGCAGGGAATTGTTATTGGAGAGGGTATCCAGGGTACCTTTCATGGTGAAATATCCAGGTCTATCTGTCTCCAACAAGGAATCGAACAAGACATGGAAGATCAGAAGCCTAAATGTGTTAAGGTGAAAGTAAAAGCAAAAAACATGCCTCACAGGACAGAGCAGGCTCTACAATGTTGTGGCTCAAAGCTCCTAGTTTCCTCGTCTAGGGGCTTTTAATAGAAATCAGCAGAGAGTTCCTGAATTGGGTGGATCTTTTAAATATGGGTGATTGACACCTCTGTGTTCTATAACTATACATTTACTGGCTGTACTTGTATTAAATAAAATGACCCCTATAGGCTCATAGAATTGGATGTTTAATCATCAGGGAGTGAAACTCTTTAATAGGTTTGGAAGGATTAGGAGGCGTGGCCTTGTTGGAGGAAGTATGTCCCTGGGGCTTTAAGGCTTCAAAAGGCCCAATGTCACTCTTTCCTCCTCTCTAAAGATTCTGATATGAAACTCTCAGCTACTTCTCCAGCACCAGGCCTGCCTGCATGCTGCTATGCTCCCTGCCATGATAAGAATGAACTAACCTCTGAAACTGTAAGCAAGCCCATGATGAAATGCTTTTGTTTATGAGTTGCCTTGGCCATTATGTCTCTTCATACCATTATATATTATTTACCAGTCTTAAGGTTTTCTGTGTGTAAGCAGGTAGGTCATTTTCTTGATATCATGATTGTAAAAGACTCAGAAGGTCAAGTCTTCACTACTTGTAGGTTTATATGTGCTTGTGTGTAGGGGAACTGATTTTTTTCCCCCTTGGATTAATATCTAGTAGAAGAATTACAAGGTCAAGGCTACATGTAGGCTTATGTGTGTTTGTATGTAAGTGTGTGTGTGGATGATGGATAGATCATTTTAAAGATAATATCTAATAGAAGAAACACAAGGTCAAGACTCATGAACATCTTTCCAATCCACACTTGGCTCCTAGGTCAGGTTTTCAAAGTCATGTGTGCCAGGAGCTGGTGGTATGTCGCCAGGCTTTTTTGGCAAGTGTGGATCATCACAGTGGGCAGTTCCAATTTTTAATGGTACTGTCCCAACTGGCAGACACATGACTGTGTGGGTTTGGCTGCACCAAGTCCCATCCTGGGCTGATTTTACCTCCACCTGCCCAAGACTCATTAAGGACCCTGGAGGAAGGCCCATCAGCCACAATGAGCTCCCATGGGCAGAGGGAACAATGATGGTTATGAAGATGCTGGTGGACCAATTCCATGAAGACAACTGTGCCTCTCTTGAGTTCACCAGCTGCCCCTGAGTATCCCAGAGAACCAATCAACCCTCACACATCCTTACAAGGATGGGGAGGAGACTGGAGGGTAATGAACACTTACTAGATTAAACAATTAATCTCTAGAAAAATAGAGACTCATGCAGAAAGAACATCTGAAGGGTTGTTGCATCCTGTTTATCGGCAAAATGTGGTGAACATGTAATGATAAATTGTGCTGTCCACAGCACAACCCTGTTTTAGCACCTGCACATTTAATTTACTTAGTACCTGGGTAATGTGCTTATTTACAAAGATGTAGTCTGACAACAAAGGAAATTGGATTTTCTTCTGATTTTCAAAGCAAATGTTTATATATACACAGAGATAGATAGATAAATAGATGATAGATAGATAGATAGATGATAGACAGACTTATATGCAGACATACATATTTGCACAAATATAGACTACCCTTCTTGAGGCTAGTCTAGTTTAAAAAAAAGGACAATGGCTTGGGATGCTTGGCCACTTTATGCACAGATCTGCTTTCTTCAGGTTTGTTTACTTTTGTGTTCAATTTTGACTGATTCTCAGGGATGGAAAGACCCAGGGCACCACTCCCTGCTTCTATTTCCTGCTTCTCCAAACTTGGGTCTGCTGTGCAGTGGAGGTAGCACCTTGTATCTGCTGAGGCACCATCTAGCAAGTCTTTCTGAGAGTGAAGCAGCTGTCAATATGAGAGTGAAGCAGCTGTCAATATCTGTGACCTAAAATTTATATGTTAACATTCTGGTAGCATTGGAAATGAGCAAAGAAAGGCATTGTTTTGCTTCAGCAAATAGACCATAGCAGGAAGCATGACTCATCTCCATGTGGTTGATACTGGGAAGCAATAGGTTCTGGCTGTGGACTTTCTGCAGGGAAAGCTGCTGCATACTCTACCCTTGGAATTCAGTACTTTGCCTAGGATGTACTGTAAATGTTCATTCATGGTAAAGAGCCTAAAATTCATAAGTATTTCCCATATCATTTAAATTCTCTCTCTCTCTCTCTCTCTCTCTCTCTCTCTCTCTCTCTCTCTCTCTCTCTCTCTCTCTCTCTCTCTCTCTCTCTCTCTCTCACACACACACACACACACAATCCCCAAAGAGATGATTCTACCAACTTATGTTGACTATCCTGCCAACGATGTGGGCTTAGATTCCTTCAATTTATCTTCTTCTGTCTGTCATGTATGGAGTATAAAATTAAAGTGATAGTGACTGCCCACTCAGTGCTTCTTCCTGTAGAATATCAAGCAGAAGGCTCTCATTCTCCTTCAATGAATCCAATCATAGCTGTACCCAGGAGAGATCTTTCCTCTTCTTTACTTTCAGTAAACATCTTAGAGTTTCTAGAGCTGTGATAAAAAGCATCATGACCAAATGCAACTTGGGGAGGAAAGAGTTTATTTCTTCTAACACTTCTACCTCTCAGTGTATCCTTAAAGGAAATCAGGGCAGGAACTTGAGGCAAGAACCTGAGGTAGGAATTTAGCACAAGTCATGGAGGAAGGCAGCTCACAGTGTTTTCAGTTATGGACAGGAGGTCTAGGGTGTATAAAAAAGCAAACTGAGCAAGACAGGGAGAGCAAGCCAGTGAGCTGCCTTCCTCCACCCCAATCACTCATCAAAAAAATGCCCGCAGGCTTGCCTACAGGCAATCTGAATGGAGGCATTTTCTCTACTGAGGTTCCCTCTTTCTAAATGACTCTAGCTCCTGTCAAGTTGACAAAAAACTAACCAGGCCAGCAAATAAAAGACCCCAGGATAGATGACAAAGTTGTTTCTATGGTTCTTAGAGACAGTCCAGACAAAACCAATTTCTCTGTGGCATCACAGGTGTCAGTTGACAGTTTCAGCACCATCTATAATAGGGCAAAAAATTAAAACAGCCTTAATCTTATAGTCAGGAAATGGTATATTTAGATATGCATTATGGGGTATTTTGCAAATGGCAGATCAACACAGACAGATGCAGAAAGATCAGCAAGATGTTTATTTTTGAAATGACAAATGATAAGAATAGATCCATATGTATGTATAATGACATCTGTCACATGTAATGAGAAATCTGCCCACTAGGTATATGTGCTGATGGTGTGTGTGTGTGTGTGTGTGTGTGTGTGTGTGTGTGTGTGTGTGTGTGTGTGTGTGTGTTAAGGAATAGATCAAGTAGCTGGGTGCGGTGGTACACATTTATAATTAATTCTTGGATTAAAGGTGAATATGGGTTACATAGTAGATTCCAGACCAGCCTGGGCTACAGAATGAGACTCTATTGAAAACAAACAAACAAACAAAAATAACTCACACACAAAACTGAAGGAGAACAAAGAAAGGCAGGGAAGGACAAAGCACAAAGGAGGAAGAGATGAAGGGAGTTTGGAAGAGCACAGAACAGTGTGTTGTGTGCACCTTTTGAAAGGAAATGAAGAATGCTGGGAAGGTAGGGTCTAGGAGAATGTCAACTCCATCTGTAATGTTTAAAGTTTGCATAAGGGATATTTGTTTGTTATGGTTTGTTATGCATTCCATATGATTATTATTATATTTATCAGCATCTGTGTTTGTTATTCACCCCACTCCTGGCATGCTAAGCCCAGTGCTCCATCTCTGAGCCACACTCAGCCCTGTGGCATACCAATTTCTTATCCCAGTGTTATCATTTATTATGTTGTATTTATCTGCTTATTAATTATATACTTAAAAAGGTAGCAACAAGCTCTTTAGGAGCTGAGCCCATACCAGCCCTCAACCCACACCACCCCTCACTGCTAAATGTCTCTGCACTGCAGGGTTCCCATCCAGTGTATGTTAAGCCACTGATCACAGACCTCCTTCCCTCCTTCAGGCTGAACTCCTCTGTTTTCCCTTAGTTTGTCCTTACTTTTTCCTGGGCTTGTCTCCCTTGTTCTGCATTTGGAAAATTCAAAAGGTTTCAGCATTTCCCATGCTGCACTAGCCTTGAAGCAGACCTGGTTACAGTCTATTTCCTCTGCACCCCAGGCAGGAGAAGGTTCCAGGCATCCAGGTCTCTCTGCTTGTGGGTCCTGGCTGTCCTCACTGATGAGCTTTCTATTTCTGTTCAGTTAGAGCAAACACTCAAGAGCAGAACCTGTCCTTGTCTCATCAGCAGAAAATGGGAGGGGTCCCACTACATGGAGGGAAAACTCCAGATTTATTTTCTCCTGTGAAAAATGATTGGTCCAGGGAGAGAGCATCCGCTCTGAACATGAGCTGGGAAGTTGCTCTGTGCAATTAGTTCTTTCCAGGTCATTGCATATCAATGAGAACCTGAAAGTTCAGAGACAGAACAACTCAAGTCAGACATCCTCACTTCCCCAAGGAAGGGGGACCAGGCTCACAACTGATTGTGCTAACTGTCAGGCCAAGTCCGTTCTAACACCTGAGAACAGCTGTCACAGCTTTCTCACAAGTCAGCAGCCTGCAGAATTCTATTACCTGAGTCAAATTCAACATAAGTAAAAAAAAAAAAAAAAGACTGATGAGCCTTATGAGAAAAGAAAACAGAAACAGAAGATTCCAGCTCAGACTGGGGCAGGGAGAGAAGGGTGGGACTGTTGGAAGGCAAAGTGTAGTTCAGTTTTCTATTTCGTGATTTGGCTTTGTCAGTTTCTAACATCAAATAAGGATGTTAGCCTCAATCTCATGTCCATGAGTTGAGCCTCAAGAGGATGCCATGGTGGTAGCTGGCATTAAGTTCCAGAAGCTCTTCCTTTCTTGGGTAATTTTCTACCTTTTGAAAGCTGTTCTTCTTGGGCACTTTCCATTTACACACATGATAAAAAAAAATCACATGCTAACAGAATGTGGTCCCAGAAAACTGTCAGGGAGCAGGAGTGAGATATTCACTCTCCTGGTCTTTCTGCGCAGGCTTATTGGGGATCCATGTCCAGCCCACACCCTCTGAACCTGCCTTGAGTGCTCTGGCATCTCTAGGTGAAGCTAGACACACTAAGCTTGGATGCCTAGATGCCAGAATTTAGTTAGAACTTTACTGGCTTAAATTACCTAGTTTGGGACGATCTGTTGTGCCAGCCATGGAAAACCCTCTCTCTGCCTCCACTGTCCCTCCTTGACACACACACCCGGCAAATGCTTCGTTGGATTCCCTACACCTGGCCCCTTCCCTGAGACAGTGGCCCTTTGGTCCCATTTTTTTCTTTTTATCTCTTCACTTCTTCACTCACTTCCCCCTCACTCTTTTTCTCCCTTCTTCACTTTCTCCTTCCCTCTTTACCTTCTTTACTCCTCCTTCTTTTTATGTGATCATACTAGGAATTAAAACCTGGGCCAACGTTATGTACTACCCCAGAAAACAAGGCCAGAGAACAACCTTGGTTTTTTTTCGACAGTGTGTCTCATCATCCATTTAAGCTAGACCCTGGGATAGCCTGACTGCCTCCCTAGCACTGGTATTATCAGCATGTATTACTCTGCACAGGTTTGGTTGTTTTTTGGGGTTTTTTTGTTTGGTTGGTTGGTTGGTTTTTGGTTTTTGTTTGTTTGTTTGCTTGTTTTTACATGGTTTCTGGTGATCAAACTTAGAAGGGTACCATGTTAGCATCTGAAAGATCCCCTCAGCCTTTTACTCTTACTTTCAGTGCAAATGGTTACCTCTCCAGTCATGTTTCAAAAGAACGAGTGGAGTGGATGAGGAAGCAAGTGGGGGACTGACTACTCTGATAGCCCTTCACCCATTTGTGGAGGCTTTAGCCCCCAACCTCCCTCCTAGAACAACAGTTCAGAGGAGAAGGTGGCCTGGGGCTGGCACTCTCCTGCTAGGGTGAGTGGGGCGGGGGGGGGGGAGGGGGATCAGCCACTCTTCCTCACACTGCGAGAATAGCAAGTACTTTATCCTCTATTTTGTTAGGAAGATATTCTTTTCAGAAATCATAATGAGTTTTGTGTTCATTAAGTTGTGGACTTTTAAATTTGAATTTGCATATTTCTGGGTTTTTTTCCCCCCAACTCTAGTCTATATCCACGGGATTTGTGGAACTAATTGGAAACACAATTTCTGATATTTAATCCAGTCAGCTTTCTCCTACATGATTGCTTTTTTCAGAGGGATTAGAACTTTCTGGTTCGTGGACAGCACAACTACAACTTCAAAAATCACGATTAAATATTCAGTTCCCGTTCCAGCTGACTGAGTCTGTGACATACCTGGTGTCCCGCCTTTCAGTGAGCCTCATGACTCTTGCATTACCTGTTTCTGAGCTGTGTGGAAATGACCATCCACAGGCACACACCACCACACGCAGAAGCATACACAAGCACCAGGCTTCGTTAAAAACTTAAAAAACACATTCACGCACACATTTGTGTCTGCATGCCATGGTATGTGTCTGGAAATGATAGGACAGCTCCCCTCTCTCCACCAGGTGAATACAAGATTGAGTCCCAAATGGCAGACTTGAAAAGCGTCTTCTTCCCCTGAGCCACCCTACTGGCCCCAGAGGTTCCTTTTTGTCTGAACTATTATTTGCATGTATGTGCCTGTAATGAATGTTCGTGTAAATGTTCATATGTAAGCAGACAGACATGCACATATTTGCACACTGACTTCAAGTGTCTTCTTAGCATTCTTATTGTGTTTTTTAAAGACAGGGTCCCTCAATAAATCTGTAGCTCACTGATTCAGCCAGACCAGCTGTCCAGTGAGCTCTAGGGATCCACCTGTCTCGGGTTCCCAATCACTGGAATTATGGACATGCATCAACACACCCTGTCTTTTAGGCAGGTGATGAGAATCTAAACTTAGGTCCTTGCACTTGTGTGCCAAGCACTTTCCAGACTGAGTTATCCCTCCAGCTATACCAGAACTTCTTTCTTATGTTCAAAAGTGAACATGAATGCCCGGAGTCATGCCTACTGTATTATTTGATTCATCTTCTGAAGCACAGCTTCTCAATCTGGAAGCTGCCCACACACAAGGGAACTTGCTCTCTCCCAACACACAGTGGTAGGCGCAGGCGCACAAAACTGAGCAGCCAGGAATATTTCCTGTTGCATTTGTTGCTGATTTCAAAAACAAACAAATGCGCACTGACATAAAGCAATCTTAAATTCAATTCAGGCATACTGACTTTTTCACACTTAGACATCCCAGTGTAGCTGAGAAATGAAAGATTCAACCAATAATGGATGTGTGCCAGCCTATGGTGGTGATGCACATTTAAGGGCTTCTTGGCTCAAGTGTCTATCACAGCTTTTGCAAAGAGAGCACTCTGAACATTTAAAGGGAAGAGGATGAGCACAATGCTTGTATTTCTGGGCAGTGTCTCTTCAAACCTCCTTGTGCTATGAGGATACACACACAGGAGTTCAATCCAAATGTCACCCCAATATCCTTTGTCTGTTATTAGTCGCAGTCCTCAGTGTCTTGACACAATACCTGAGAAAGGCAACTTGAAGAAGGGGGGAAGGTTGTTTTGGCTCCTAGTTTGAGGGACCAGTCAAGCCTGGCCAAAAGGTGTCTGGTGGTTAGGAATATGAGACAGCTGGTTCCATTGTATCCACAGTCAGAAAACAGAGAGAGATGATTGCTGATGCTAACTTGTGGTCTCCTTTTATTCAGTCCCTGAACCCTGCACATGAGGTGCTCCTGGCCCACTTCCATTAACTCAGTATTGAAACTCTAACACAGACACAGCCAGAGGTTTGTATCCCAGGTGATTCTAGATCCAGCCAAATTGTCCATGTTAACTCTCACACATGTCACGAGTCATCAGATAGTTGAAGGAACTACATTTCCTAACCCACTGTAGCCTGTATTCTGGGCTACAGAATCAATGATAGGAAATCTGAGAAGTCACTGATCTTCTCCATGAATCCACTGCTTTTTGATAAATGAATTGTGGTAACATTCCAAATCTTTTAAATCTCACCATACTCTAGAGGTGGGGTTGTGGTATTCTCAGGTGATCCTGCCTTCAGGGAGCTTGCATTTGAGACCTGCAAGCTAGAATGTCAAGAGAATTAAACCATCCAGATTGAGGGAGATGTGGGAGCTTTCTATGTCACAGTCACAGGAAGCTTCCGTTTTCCTAGTGGATAGGAAGAGGCGCCCCTCTGTAGAACTGGGTATTGTTTAACACAGGTGTCTCTTTGTCCACACACCAAACAGTATGATCTCCAAATCACAGACATTATTTAGTGCAGACCTGAACAGGAGTAATTAAAGTTTCTGATAAGATAGCCACTGTGGACTTAAGCTACCTCTCTTTGCTCTTTCTGTTCACAGAGGTGTTTTAATTTAATCTTTCATGGTCTGGGATTCTTAAGAAATGAAGCAAGTAATCTATTCAATACTCTTTCTGGGAGTATAGCAGTTGGCTGTTTTGCTTTCTTCATGGAGTGATACAAAGAAGTGTTGGGAGAACTAAAAATATTTCACTGAGTTACTGGTCTTTCTAAAACCGGCAGATTTCAACCATGCCCAGCCTGTGGTATTTGGGGAGCTTATCGAGGGGTGTTGTGTTATACCTGTTTTCAGTGTTCAAGATCAGAAAGCTGGCTTCCTCATGCTGGTGTTCTAACACAATTATTGTAGTCATCTTGAAGTAGCTTCAAAAACTCAACTCTAAAATAAAACAAGAGCTGTACTCTTGGCGTATTCATAATGGGTGATAACTTAAAAATATTATATTTCACCCAGATTTTTAAATCATGAAGGTTTTAGAAGAATATGATTTTTCATGTAAGATTAAACACCTTTTTCTATGCCTTGAGCCATGTGGAATATATGGTTAAGTACACTGAGAAAAGATGTAATGGTGCCTACAAAATTGTTTTTCCTTTTACATTTGATGCATTAAAAACAACAAGAAAACATTTTTAAAAAATGAGGATAGTGCTGATTGCCTTCTGGAGTGTTCTCTTAGTGTTTATCAAATGCCAATCAGTCAATCAGATCTATGAGTCAGGCACTTTCATGGGCAAAAGTGGGTCAAACTAATTGTTTAGCTTTATATAGATAAAATGATTGGTTAAGTAACCTAATTTCTTACTGGTCAGCAGATTGTCATAATGTATTGTAGCCATGGTCAAAATTAGTTTAGGTAGCAGAGTAGACAAAGGATGGAAACTTCTGATAATGCTGTTTGTTTGATGGTTTTAGTGTCATTTCACTAATTTTTCTGCTTCTTAAAAGACGTGATTTTTTTTTTCCAAGCTCAGGAGAAAAGTGTCACTCTCAAGCTCTTTCAGTTTCAGCCCCAAAATGGTGAGGAGAAAGTGAAATTACACTTCATATTACACTTTTCTTTGTGCCAGGAGTGTCTAAATATCTACTATTTTTGTTGTTGTTGGATATTTAATATTGCTCTGCATGACTCTGAAAGTCAAGGAGACATACAGAAGAGTATTCTACTGAATCCCTCATGTTGTGAGCCAGGTCCAGAAAAGCTGCACAGAGGGAGGGCCACATTCTGGGAGCTCTTAGGGTAAGCAACTGCTAGATGCCTGCAGGTATTTGCATATTAGCAGAGCCAGGAACACCACACAAATAAAGCATATTGATGATTGTGGAGGGACACTGTCAAAGGCATTGTTGAGCACATGGTCCCCAGCTGGTGGTACTATTTTGAGGGTGGGCATAAGGTAGGTAGGTAGGTAGGTAGGTAGGTAGGTAGGTAGGTGGGCATTAGGAGGTAGAACCTGGCTGGAGGAAGTGGGTTCTTATGTGTATGCCTTTGAAGGTTGTACCTGATCTCTGGCCCCTTATTAGCCACAAGGTCAAGAACTTTTACTACTGTGATGCTCTGCTACACTACATGGAACCTACTAACCATGGTTCAAAATTCTCATTTCTTCCTCAAGCTGCTCTCTTAGACCACCATGAAGAAAAAGGTAACTAACATGGGTACCATAGCATCCATTTGTTATTCTGCCTTCACTTACCCAAGGCCCCTGGGCTCACACAGTAGTACCAGGAAGAGGAAACAACACTAAAGATGCCCAGGGGAGAGTTGTTTCTAAGAGCTCTAAAACACACCCAAGAGATACAGCATGTGACTTCCATAGTCGCACAATGGGGAATGGCAGACACTCCTCCTTTCTAGTCACCCTTACCTATGAAGCAGCTACAGAACAAGTACTTCTGTTACACCATAACAACAATAGCATACTTGGTTTCATTTTGATGTGTTCCTGTGGACCATGATGTCCTTGGTGCCAATTCAGAGTCTTCATGATGGCAGTGGTGGCTTTGTTGGAAGGTTTGGTTCCCCTGGCAGATATCACTACAGCACAAGTCACTGTGTCCATAGCTACTAATGTCATCCTACTAAAGAGGCAGAGAAATGATTGGTATATGTCCCATGTGTTAAATAACTCATTGCTATGGAACACTGTTGTCCAGAATGACGGGGCTCTTGAACTACCAACAGCTGTGGCCTTCCATAGGACACCAATATCAAATTGAACCTGTAAGCTTGAATTACCCAGATAGACTTGAACGGAATAATTTCGTTGGTCTATGGTTGGTGCCCTGTCTGGAGTAAGTAGACGTTTGTACACACTCCCTCAGGATAATACAGGCAGCAATCATGCAGGGAGTAACTTCTGATACTATCTCCATGCTACCTGAGGACCATGGAAGCTTGTGGAGACTGGCTGTTCTCCACTTAAGGATGAGCAGAGCATCCTGGAAAGAGGAATGCCATTGAGTACCAGAGAGAAGATCTGATTAATTCTCCCAGGCAGGAGTGGGGACATGAGCTCTGTTTCAAGATGGCCCTGACAAGATGCAGCCAGCTCTCTTTCCTGCCAACCTAAAAGCCAGGACCACTGTTTGAAGAACTGACTAGGTAGTTAATAATGCAGAGCTGCTGTCAAAACTGTGTCATCTTGACCGCCAAGCTGTGAATGAAACTAGGCTTGAAGGAGCATGCTCAGAGGTACCCTCCACCTATGGTCTTTCCGAGTCTTGAGCTACAGTTGTCTGCACGCAGTGGTGTGCAGTTTCTCCACTGAAATGTGAGAATGGGAATCACATGCTATGCCTTCCTGGGGGGGGGGGTTCTTTCATGTTTTCCAAGAGCGACACTGTTTTTCATTATCTGGCACATTTCACGTCTGTCTTTCAGTGCAATCCGTTGGGTTTCCCCTTCCAGGCTGTTTCCAGGCTGCAGAGGATACCTGCCTCTCTTCATGCTGTGAATTGGGGAAGCATGTATCCATTTCTCTTAACAAAAATAAGACAAAATTCTCCATTCCTGTCTTCTCACCTTTCCCTTTGCCATCTCATTTCACTGTGTGACAAGTGTGTTAACTCAGACTTGAGAATACTTCCCCAGGAATACGGACTGTTCATTGAAACAATGGACACAGGTACAGCATCCTAAGCATTTTCTTTGCCATAATTTACTGTTTAAAAAGCAACTTGATTCTTAAAGGGATTTTGTAAAATAGAATCTCCCGGTACATTTTAAGACAGAAGGAGGCCATATGGTGCGTCCAAGCCATCCACCTGCCTGTCTCATGTTTGTATCGTGGATTTTTTTTTCTTCCTTGTCTGGCTCTTCCTTGAATATACTCACAGTTGCAAGTTTCATTGTTGCCTCTGGTAGACCATTTCACACATTAATTATTCTCTGCATAAAGAAGTTGAGTACTATTTGTTTCTTCCTAAAGGCTGAAGCAAAGGGGCTTACTATGCCTAACTTGCATCTCATAATAGCAGGTGGGCAGTTAATTGGAAAATGAGAGCAACCTAACACTCATTTGCCGCACTGTTCAGATTTCATGAGTAATTGCCATGTAAAAGGTAACTTGGCGGCAGGCTCAGTGAAGCTGAACAACAGAGCGTCTAAATATGGCAATGGCATTGGTGACATATGTTCTTTGCCTAGAGGTATAGCAAAAGAAAAGGAGGTGTTCCTGATGTCAACTCTCAATCAAAAGATGCAGTATGCTTTTTCAAAGAAAAGTGAAAGGAAGTGGGGGCAGAAGTGGGGGCAGGCATTTGCAATGGAGCAGGGCATGCTGTCTGAGTTTGGTCACTTTTTCTCATCATGGATTTGATGGAACTCAGCACAGCCTGGGGCTATCTCCTACCTTCATTCAGGAGAGGCTTTGTGTCTTCATCTTGAGGACTGTGCCTTTAATCACTCTATATTTACACAAGACCCAAGAAAGAGTGAGTTATCCATACTGTTTCTCAATGAAAAAAAGTTGTTTGTTAAAAATATGGGATGCCTCACCCTTCCAGACCACCTTGGAGGTGTGTGCAGATTGGGTCTTTTGAATTGTTATAATCCAGCCCAAACTCCCACAGTGAAGGCACACAATAAGATTGACTTGGTATTCCTTCTGTGTGTCTCCATTTTCCTTGTTTACTCTCTCTCTCTCTCTCTGCGTCTGTGTGTGTGTGTGTGTGTGTGTGTGTGTGTGTGTGTGTGTGTGTGTGTATACGTGGGCATAGGTGCATACACATTCATATGGAGGTCAGAGTGCAACCTGCTCCTGCTCCATCCACTTTCTTTCTTTTTTTTTTTTTTGAGTCAAGGTCTCTGGTTTGTAACTTGACAATTAGGCTAAGGTAACTGGCCAGAGAGTCCAACAGGTCTGATTGTTTCTACCTCCCCATGCTGGTTACAGGTGAAGCCTCCATGTCTGTTTCTTTGTTTTGTTTTGTTTTTTTTACATGGATTCTGGGTATTAAACTCAGGTTCCCCTGCTTATAAGGCAAACACTTTACCAACTGAGTTATTACCCCTAGAGTCCAGTCCCCCATCTTAAATCCTGGATGTGTAAAGTCTTCCCTAAATGAAGCAACATAGCTAACTTACATTTCCAAACAAAACTAGGAGCCAGAAACAGTTTAGCTGAATCCTACACCAGATGCTGCTTCATAAGCAAGAGAGCCTACAAAATTAGCCTGGGGACCTGGGATTAGGGACTGGGGATATGGATCTTGTAGATGGGATATGTTCTTGAATGCAATTTGGACTAAATGCCCAACAGCTTTGGAGCCCATACTGTCAGTTGGCCCAGAGGCATGTTTTAAGTCTATTGACATCCCCCTGAGGGTGAAGAGATGGAACCCACAGCTTACAGTGCCCTATAAACAACTGGTATACTTGGCTAGAGAGAGGGCTCTTATCCTCCATATGGTGCCAGGGGCTCCTGACCGAGTTGTAGCTAAAGCAGGACACGGCAGAACAAGGAAGTTCTCTTTGTGAAGCAGTAAAGTGGTCATGGAGACACAGGGGATGTTTTAGACAAAAGGGGCTGACTTCAATGGACACTGCGGGCTTATGGGAAAACACCTGGAAGAGTCAGTTTTCAAGAATCCTCCTCCTCCCGTACCTCCTCCCCTCCAGGGAAATGTCAGCATAGGTTCCTTTAGCACTTGTGAATTACAAAACAAACGTGCCTGGGAGTGTGTGCACAGACCAGGACTCCTCGGGGAGGGAGGAGACAATATTAACACCCTTGATTTTAGAAGTGGCGGGATCCCTCCCCTCCTTGACTCTGACAGCAGTGAGCTGTGGACCCTTAAAAAGTCACATTCCTTTTTAAGGGAGCATTTCTTCCTTCTGTCTTTCACAGGCAACTCTTCTGGGGTTAGCCAAGTATGCATTTTAGTGCTGAGAACGCCGATGGGATAGAGAGGCTGGGAGACTCTGTACAGCTGCATGCACGAGGAAATGCGTCTGCTGGCCCACCTGGCCTGACGCTTGGACCATCCTCATTTATTAACTGCATTTTCTACCCTGCACCTTTGGTTCACATTGTTCTAAGTAACAGAAGCAAGCTGCCAGCATATCATCTGTGTCAGCAACAGTCACAGAAGCACTGCTGCTCCTTCTATAGCGTGCCGTCTGCAAAACATGAAAGATAGTAGTGAGGTACCCAAGCAAATTGTCCTCCCAAACTCATTTAAATATGTTTCCCCTCATATATGCAAAACTCAGATGAATATTTACAACATCCAGGAATAGGTACCATAGGAAAGGAAGGAAGGAACACCCAAGCCAACCCTGCAAGCCTAATCATTCTCAAATTCTCCTCAAACAAATTGGTCTAGCTGCCGTTGCCCAGCAACGGTCCCACTGTAGGATTCTGCCTGGGTACATGGGAGGTGGAGCTGTCCTTTCTGCTCAGAATGTGAGCAATTGCAACAACAACAGAGATGGAAAGTAAGACTCAGGAGGTTAAAAGTCAGGGTCAGAGGTTCAGGCTTCTCCGACCCTAAAATCAATTTCAAGTACTATTTATGGGATATTTCTGTGTTCTGCAGCTTGATTTGAGTCTTACGATGAACTGCCTAATCAGACCTCAGGGATGCTGGGAGTCTGGGGTTTCAGAGTGTCAGGTCAATTCTTCCCCAGTAGTGTACCATCGCCTATGAATGAGGCAGATCATTATGTAGGCTTTTGAGGCATCTCGGCTGCGACATCACTTTGGAAGGATATAGTTACTAGGGTTTCCATGCTTTGGAGCAGCCCTCCACACAGCTGGCTCTGCGACTCCAGCTGTTTGCTCAGGCGGTGATAAGACCATTAGAGAAAGCCTACTTGTGCAACAGCATCTCTCCCAAGGTGTTCTCCACAGAAACCCTTCTTTCTAGCAGATATATCTATGTGAAGGCAACAAATAGGGATGGTTTTTATAAAGTAGCACATCTCTGCAATCCTATGTTCCCACAGACTCACAGAAGTGAGGAGGGGACTCCATTGAACATCCAGGCTAAACGAAGCCCTAAGTGTTCCCAAAGCCCTTAAGACTTCTGGATCTCTTTGCTTGAACTTTTCTTATGTGTGTGCTTGCACATGTGTGTGTGTTTGTGTGTGTGCAAGTGGAGGTGTGTGTATGTGTGAGTGAGTGTGAAGGTCAGAGGGCAACATCAGATATCTCCCTCACTCTTCTACTTCATTTTTTAAAAACAGTTTCTCTCACTGAAGCTGGGTGGGGGGGATACAGATTCTGCTAGACTGGTTGGCCACCAAGTTCCAGGAATCTGCTGTCCACATCTCCCTAGCACTAGAATTCCAGTGTACTGCTGTGCCTGGCCTTTTCTTCTGGTTATGTCTGATGCCCTGCCAGTGCCATCTGTGAAAGAGGACAGATCACAGTGTGGTGCAATTGGTGTGGCATCCCAGTACTTGGTGTGGGAGATGGGTGCTTTCCCACTTTCTCTTCTCTGAACACAGGACTTCATGAACTCTCCAGCCCCACCCCTTCCCTAGCCTGGACCCCTCTGACTGACTTAACATCCTCTAATTTCTCTCATCCTCTGACTGGGCTTCTGTTTCCATTTTGTCTAGTAATTTCCTGTGTGAGCTGGTTTCTCATTGTTGGACTGGGAGCTACCTCAAGTTTGGAATGGCCTCCATGTGTCTGCAGAAGTTACTATTAGGAGGGGGGCATTTGTATAAATGTTGAGCTGACAGATATCTCATATTTGCTCTCTGATAACTGGGCCTACATGTCTTTTGAATGGCTCGTCTGACTTTTCAAAATGGGAAAGCCCCTTTCTTTGCTCCCCTAAGTCTCCTCCAACTATCATAACATAAAGCAATGACCCCATCCGGCAATGGTATATTGTACATCGAGTATTTCCCAATGACTGTGTCCTGTATTCTGAAGCACTTGATTGCTATTGCCTGTGGTGTTCTGGCAGCCACTGGTCTTTAGCACGTTTGTTTTCTTCTGTGCTGGCTTTCACTAACAATCCTGGTTTACTAATGCCGGACTTGACTTTTCCATTCAGTGCTGTTTTTATAGCATCGTAGAGAGGTCATTTAATGTCTTGGCCACAGAAAATGGAGCTGGTTCTTTGTCTTTTCCTCACTAAAAACCGGCTTCCCTTCTTGTTTGTTTAATATTTAAGGAAATAAAGCAAGATGTCACAGTGCCATTATAGAAAATGTCAGGACAGGCATTTTTATTAAAGAAACTCTAGACGGTGCCCCCATAGTATGTCCATTTTAATTAGTCTTACAGGGGCAATCCAGACAAATTTTGGTTCTCAAAGCAGCAATATTAAAGTACAGGGTCCTAATGGGAATGGGTATGGAAAACTGCTGAGACAAGGTGTCTCTCTGACCAGGAACTCACATATTTAGATAGACTGGCAGGGCAATGAGCTATAGGAATCCACCTGTCTCCACCCAGGGCTGGCTCACACAGCTCCTCCATAGGCTCTGAGGATCCAAACTGACAGGAGGAGGCACGGCACATGTCTTAGTTAGGGTTTCTATTGCTGCAACAAAACACCATTACCAAAAAGCAAATTGGGAGGAAAGGGTTTATTTGGCTTTCACTTCCATATCATTGTCTGTCACTGAAGGAACTCAGGACAGGAACTCAAACAGGGAAGAACCCTGGAGGCAGGAGCTAAAGCAGAGGCCATGGAGAAGTGTTGCTTAATGGCTGGCTTTTCCTGGCTTGCTCAGCCTGCTTTCCTATAGAATGTAGGACCACCAGCCCAGTAATGGTACCACCCACAATGGGCTGGGCCATCCCCCATCAATCACTAGTTGAGAAAATATCTTAAAGCTGGATCTCATGGAGGCATTTTCCCAACTGAGGCAGGATCCTTTCTCGCTGATGACTCTAGCTTGTGTCAAGTTGGCATAAAACCAGCAGTGCAGCATGAATGGCTGAGGAAACCATGACTTCTCTTCAAATCCTCCTTCACTCTTTGCTGCCATTTTCTAGTTTATCTCCTAGTGCTTTGGGCTAGTAGCAGAATAAGAGGTGTCTGTTAGCCTAATATTAAACCCAGTACAAGCAAACAGATGCATTTTCCACCAGGAAAATGACTAGTCCCGAGCCTGTGTTCTCCAGACGATCTGGTTGATAAAGAACTGTTATTTGTAATTCAGCAAGGCTTCAGCCAAAGCTATGGCTACCTGTCTTTGTTGAGTAGAGAAGTTCAGAGCAAAACCTGAGACTATAAATAAATGAATCTTTTGATAGTAAACAAGAAATAGGTTTGGATAAGTATTTCACAGTCCACTGGGAACTCATGGAGCTTACCTGACTCCTTTAGCAAACGCCTTCCTGCCCTGTTGCAAATACCAGGAGAACAAAACCTCCCAAAGCTGTTTCTCCACTATGTTTCTGGCTCCAAAAGTAGGTAAAATAAAGAGTTGTGCAAGCTCTTCACCAGGGATAGGGGGATGGAAAGTGTCTTCTGTGAGCCTGGTGCTGGGTAGAGGCAAGTGGATCAGCGGCCAGCCAGTCTGGCTGAATAGGTAAGCTCTGGGTCAGTAGGAGAGTATTTCAAAATATGAATCAGAGAGTAATCAATGAAGACATTCAACAATGACTAAGAGCCTCCATAGAAACTTATGCACACAGACACACACACACACACACACACACACACACACACAGAAAGAGAGAGAGAGAGAGAGAGAGAGAGAGAGAGAGAGAGACAGAGAGAGAGAGAGAGAGTCAATATTTAAGCGCTTTGCATGTAGCAAACAGTAATTTGTATCAGTCTGAGGTTTTAATTACATAAGTGTAATTTGCCATGTACAGCTATCACACTCAAAATTACCTTCCTGCATCTAAATTATTGGGGCCAAAAAGGTCACTGGAAGGACTTTCAGGGGTGTTCAACCAGTACCTGCAGGGCATATGTATTCCAGGATACCTACAGATGTGGTCCAAAATACTTATGGACCCCAATGTCATGACACAGTGTCAAAAGCTTGGACACCCTGGGAAGGAGGTGCTTGGAAGACTTTATTGAGTAAAATGTGATGGGGGCAGATTTGGCAAAAGAGCCACTTTTAATTTGTTGGACTTCTGATGTGAACTAACTTGGTTCAGGAATGAAAACAGGGACTCAGAGCTAGTGATCTTCCCAGTGTGAAATATATGCATGTTTCTATTAGGGTTAATAGCCAAGTTAATAAAATCCCCAAACTCCATCCCAGCTGAAAGCACTGAGATGATCTTGAAACTGGCAGCAGAGGGCCCATGAGGCTCTGCAGAGGTACAGTCTCCCTGGCCATGCATGCCTTGTTGACTTCTAGCACAGATGCCTAGAACCATCTATCATCACAGCAAATAAAATGTTTGGTCTGTCTCTTTCCAGAAGAAACTGAAGACAAGGTCATTTTTCATAGTTTTTCTTGCATGTTGCTTCTAAGTTTGCCTCTAGAGTTTGACTATGACTGACTCATCCAGTCTTCAGTCTGTTCTGCTAGCAGACAGAAGCTACATCTCAGGAACCATAGCAGGTATCAGGCAAAGACTTGTCTGTAGTACCCAGGCATACCATGTGGCGGGTTTAGTTCAACTACCCAATGACTGACACAGGGGACACACACCCTTCAAAGTCTATCGAATTTAAATTATATCTAGTCTTTAGTTGCTAAATCTTCTTTTGTGGGCTTGGAGCATTTGTGAATACACATAGCTAAGGCAGAAGATCAGAGGTCAGATCCCAGCACCCATGTCAGGAAGCTACAATTACCTATAACTCTAGTTCCAAGGGATCTAGTGTAATATTCTGACCTCCATATATACTACTCACATGCACATACCTACACACACACACACACACACACACACACACACACACACACACACACACAATTTAAAAATTAAATCTTACAAAAGGAAGAAAAAACCCAGGCTTGCAGTGTGGTAAATCCGATCCCTTTGATGGGGGTGTGGCTGAGATGGCCTCAAGAACACCAGCGTGGGAGAGTCCTGCCTCTCATCTGCCATGTGGTAGTGTGGTAGTATGGATGAGGGAGAGATGCTCTCCCCCCCCCCGTCCCCGTGCCTCACCACCTGTAGCATGTGGGAGAACTGGCCCCAGGTCATGAGAATGGAACGGCTGGCCTGTCCCTCACTGGTGGCAAAACTAAAGAGAGCGGGTCTTGGGTAGTGCCTGGGCAGCACAGTAGAGCTGACCCTGTTGGTGGAGGATCAGGAGAGCTGACCCTACCTCCAGCCCCAGCCAGGTGGTGGTGGTGTGGGCTGGGGAAAGATCTCCCGTTACCATCTAAGGCAGGCAAGAGAGTTGGCTCTGAGGTCCTAGGGGTAGGACAGCTGGCCCTTCCCCGCAGCACTCGGGAGAATGGCACTTGAACCTCACCTGGGAAACACAGTAGAGCTGGCCCTGGTGGTTGGGTGCATGCCTGCAAGTGAGAACAGGGGAACTGGCCCCACCCTTGCTGTCTGCTGCATTGGGTGAGCTAGCTGGGACAATTCTGGAGAGTTCTCCCTGATGGTGAAGATTTGGGAGGGCTTGTGGGCTGACCAACCCAGCTACCACCCAGACCCATAACCAGGGCTATTAGTTGTCCTATCCCAACATCCACCCCATCTATGAACTGCTGGAGCATGTGAAGTGGACAGGCCTGCAGATCCAAAGCTGGATGATATCCATGACACAGGGCAACAACGGGATATCCAGGAGGAGTCCCAGTGAGGGCCCAGGATTGGCAGTGTAGCAGGAGACAGAGGTATTGAGCTAGACTCATTGCAATGAATACTTGCAAGTAAAGATGTATGGACCATAGGTTGTACTGTGTGATTCACTGAGCCACCCTACAGCTTCCATGCTTCCACGATGTTTTTTGGGGGAGGGGGTGTTTGCAAGGGCAGAGGGTGGATACAAAAAGGACAGGGAGATGAATGGGGTCAGGGTACACGGTCTGAAGTCTACAGAGAATCAGTAAAAAGTTTTTAAAAGTCTTATTCTATATAAAATTGTCAGTGTTCTGAGATGAGTCTCAGTAGTCTCCACCTGGAGTGCTGCTTTGTGAAATTCTAGGCCCACACAATAAAAACCCCAAACTCCCATGGCAAAGCCCCTGAAAGTTATTGCCTTGTCTTAAACTTAAACCATATGTTTGACCATCTTCCTCTGCTATTGCTGCCTTCTCCTGAATATTGGTATGGATCTGTGCTTCCTCTGGCTCCCCTTTAACCCAAATGACTCCCAAATGTTCTACATTCTGCAAGATCTACTTCCCTTCTTTGGAAAGCGTTTCCTGCACTCCTGAACTTTTAACATGTTCCTTCTTTTTATCTGCCTAGCAAGCACATTGTCTTTCCAGTTTCAGGTTGGTTATACCAATCCTCACAGCTACCCATCTCTTCTGATTCTGTTTTGCAGAATAAAAATTCACCATGTATAGCTCCCACAAAAGCAGGGCTGTGTTCACAAGATAGGGGGCTACATTTCAGGATTCTAGGAAGAACTGAACAAGCAAAATTTCACGAATGAAAAGTGCTACGGGTTGGATCTTAAATATCCTCCAGAGATCCCCTTACTAAATGGTTGGTTGCCAACCTGTGGCATTCCGGGAAGATGTAACTCTTCTAAAAGATGGATCTTGTTGGAGAAAATTAAATTAATGGTCTTGTGGGCATATTGGGATGCTAGTCTCCCCACCCTCTCTGCTTTCCAGCTGCAGTGAGGTAAGCAGCTCTGCTCTATCATGAATTAACCACCATGGGTTGTCTTACTCTAGACCCACGGATACCGCTGGTTCACTACCTGTCCATGGATTGAAGCATCCACAACCATGAGCCCAAATAAATCTTTCTTTGTTAGTTGATTGCCTTGTATTTTGTTAGAGTGACTAAAAGTTGACTAGCACAGAGACAGCTTCAGATACTTTAGTGATAAGACAATATAAACCCTCTTTTTAGAGCATCCATTTCTCATGTTATTTAGCTCCAATGACTCTTCCTCTATCATGAGAGACTTCATTGATAAGTCTCAGCTTTGACATAGAAGAATCTGATTGCCTAGTTAAGCTTTCATTGAACAACTATCTAGTCCCACATGAGTTCTAGTGTAGGGCTCAAGGTATTTCAGAGACATGCCTGTTTTTCCTAGAGGGTACATGATTCATTATTATTCTTACCAGACAAAAAAAAATTCACTCAGAAATTACTCCGGGAGGGCAAAGAACTATCTGTGTATCAAGAAGTAAGACCCAGTATCTCCTTACTTACTTTATAGAGGTAAACCTTAACCTGGGGATACCCTGAGAATAAATACTGTCCCGTCTCAGAGAATTGTAATATGAGGGACCATCATTAGCTGATACTCAAAATATCCCAAGTTCTTGGCAGCTAGATCTCACTTGTGCTCTTGGTTATTTGTTTTATATAATAGAGCTTTCAAAAGAAAAGAGAAAAAGAAAGTTTCTCTCTCTTTTGGATAAAACGTTAGGGTATTGGATAGTGCAGTGGAGCGGGGTGTCTTTGTCATCCTTCCTCATTGGGTAACCTCCAGGAGAGACCAGACCAGCCAAGTGAATTAACACCATGACATCTGTACAATAGTGCTTTTACTGTGTAAATATTCCTTCAGTCAGCCTGATACTCAACACTATCATCTTAGGCAACATTCAAAACCCACACACATTTCTCCACTCCCACCTACATTTTCCTATTGGGCCTTCAGGGTTCGCTAGAGTTGTGGTGTCTTGGTGCTGTGAGCATAGATACTTTTCTATGATGCAGTTACCTTGTAAATATGTAAGAAAAATGCTAGAGTAGAAAGGGACTGGAATGTTCTAGGCTTGGCTTAAAGGCTTGGCTTCTGACTTACTAGCTTCATCTTGCTAGGAAAATAGTTTACAGAGCCTTTATTTCTTCATTTGCAATGTGGCAATTCCTGAGGGTGCATGACCCCAGGCAGTGCAGCTCCACTTTCCAGAATAGATGACTCAAGTCACAGAGAAATGTCCTTATGGCAGCTGGCACTGTTTATGCAATCTACTGAGGCTTCCAAACAGGTTTCAACACTCAACCAGAAATGCTTAATGTAAGGTATTGCCATGGGTTGTTCAATAGATGGTTCCAGTCCTGGCACCCATTTTTTAAACAGTGGATGAGTGAATAAAGTTGGCCTTGGGATGCCATTCAGCTCAGAGCTGATAGCAACACAAATGGCTTTAATAAATGAAAGAGGTGCTTTGGCACAGCCCACAGAGGCAAAGAAAGACTACTGTTCTTGGCAGCATCATAGAGTATGTTAGACACTTCACTTTAATTGCTTCTTATGAATGGAAAATGTAGAAAATGGAATTTTAATTTGTATATCAACTGAAGGAGAAGGTCTTTGTGACCTTACAGATTTGGAGAAAAACACTTTACAGGTTGTTTCTGAGACTGTCATCAAAGTTCTGTCTCATGGCTGTTGTTTGATGCTTGCTGTCAAATAGTGGAAAAGCAAGACATGAATCCCAGAATGACTTTTCTCTCATATGCCTTTGACAGCAAATCAAGCTGAGTATAGGCAGAGCTTTGTGTAGTTCAAAAGTAGTAGAAACAACATCAATGTGTGCTATGGCCTCTAGTGTGAGTTCCAGATCTGGTAGTAGCTTTAACTGTTCTGGTATCTCCTTGGTAATGAGATACAGTTGGACATTCTGTGCACGTTCAGATGTTCTTTATGTTAAATCTTGAGGGAACGTTTTCCAGGTGAATTAAGAGAAACTTCTTAAAACAGTATTGGTAATACAATTTTTAAAAAAGCAGGGGGGAGAGAGGAAGCAGGAGCATGGCTGAGTTGCAGCCTTGATGATGGTTTCCCTAGTCCAGTGTGCACTTGAATTCCCCATAGTTTCCCTCCATGTCTTCATGGTGTCCCTAGAGTGTGTTGTCAACACATTCTGTGATCACAGATTCCCTCCATGACTTTGTGGTGCCACTACAGTGTGTTGTCGTGTTGCCCTCACTACCTAATGTCTTTGAACAGCAGCTATGCAACTTTACATTTTCAGTACCATACATTTACTTCTCAGGCTATCTTGGTTACTCATCGGGAAGTAACTTGATCAAAGTATCAAGCAATACAATCTGTGTCTGGGCCTAATCCCCAGTAAATCACTCAATCCTCATAGTACATAAATAGAAATTTGATGTCTATCTGATATGTCATAAGCCTGAGAAAAAATATTATGCACACATAGGACAGATCAGAAACTAGCTGCATAGTTCACAGAAAAATAATTTGAGAAAGAGAGAAGGGGGAAACAGAGTCTTCCTATGTAACCTAACTTGGCCTTGAACTCAGCATCCTACCTCAGCCTCTGGAGTGATGAGATTATAGGAATGTACCACTGTATCTGACTAATCATGAATTATGTAGCTTTGAACAAATAATAATAATTTTTGAACATTTAATTTATCATCTTTAAAAACCAATAAGCCAGGGCAAGAAAGCTCAGCAGTTGAGAGCACTTGATGCTCTTGAAGTGGGTTCACTTTTATTCTTAGCGCCCACTTGGTGTTTGACGAACAGCCTATCTCCAATTCTAGGGGATCCAATGCCCTCTTCTGACCTCTGCATATCAATTCTTTAAGAGACTGTCTCTCCTCTCTGTTTTATAGCTTAGGCCCAAGTTGAGCTGCAAGCATAGACACATCCATTTCTCAAAAAAATTCCTTTTTTTAACTAATATAACCCACCACCTAAAATAATGTGTCAATGGGAATCATTAGATGGATGGGTGGATGGATGAGCCTCTCAAATTATGAGAAAACAAAGTGCTTTGAATTTAGGCCACATGTCTTTTTTTTTTTTTTTTTTTTTTACATTCTGGAAGAAGAAAAAGAAACAGTAAATGGGGAGTTACACATACACATATGCACTCATGGCATTGAACTTATGGGACACAGGAAAGGTATAGATGTACATATGCACACTTGAGTTCAACAATTTGGGTTATGAGATAGTTTGGATGCATGCATAAGCAAGTGTTCTAATCATAAGACCTAAGGGAGTAAGTACATACATGTGGCCTTTGTCATATGAGAGACACAAAAGATGTAGACACACATACATGTGCACATGAACTTGATCATATGGGACATAACAGCATTGAGAGAGAGGAAAGAAAAGGTAGAGATGGGAGATCCTCCTATCCTGTCTAACACCCTCCCCCATGCTGGCACTGTGGCTGGTCCATTTTCCTGTATATATTTACATATTTCTTCTAAGTAGCATTAAAAAATAATTAGACCTTGCACATCTTAGCAGAACCATAGCCTGTCATCATCTCCAAGAACCAGGCATTACAAATGGCTGACATCTCTAACAAGAACAGATATAACTAGAAATCTGATGGAAGATGTTATTCTGTAAATATGTTTCTCATACTGGTAATGAATAAAGCACTGTGGCCAATGAGAAAGCAAAATAGGCGGGGCTAGGAGACAAGGAGGAAAGAGGAAATAGGAGGAGTCAGCATGTTGAGCCTAGGGACAGTGACTGTAATAATGTGCTTTCCATGTACAAAAGGATTGTTCCACAGCATGGAAGAGCCCAGGACACTGACTGACTCCCAAGCCAGGGTCAGAGAATATGTGGACAGCTAAGGTTTGACTGTTACCACACCCATAGAGGTTAGAGAGCTGTGTTTGTTAGGAGAGTATTCCACTGAAGCCGACCAGCCCCAGCCCGTGGACTGAATTGTCTCCATGTAGCAGACTGTATTTGTGAATGAAGTGCCTTTCAATGAGGGAAAGTCAATTTTAGCAGCTCATTTATTGATAAAAGCTAGTCTGATCTTGGTAGTGGAAGTGCTTCTAGGAACAAGGACTCCAGGTCTCAATTGCCTCATCTTAACGAGTAGAAGAAAGCCTCATAAAAAGCATTGTAGCTCCTCTGACACCGGAGCTTGAACGAGCTAATATGTGATGATTAGTTAGATGAGGAATGTTTCCATCCTGTGGAGTCAGGGTTTTCCAAGATGCCTGAAAAATGAGTCCCACGATGGCAAGCGGCATCCACTTTCTTGAAGCTTCTCTGACTTGTCTGAAATAATAGCTGTGCCTGGCATCTCCCCATCTCCAAGTCAAGCTTATCCACACCCTACGGAAGTGATCCCTATAGAGGTACATAACTAGGTGTGCTGGGCCAGGATAGGTATTCCCTCCTCCACAGTGCTGGACATGCCCCCCCCCAGCCTTCTCTATTGTCATACTGCCCTCTGGCCTCTGAGTTCTCGCTTCTGAGAAGCCCTCCTAACAGATCCAGCCATACCCCCTCTCCTGTAGTTTGAGTGCTATGAAATTGCCTTCCTTTTGACAGTCTATAAGGGTCAACTGAAGTTCAAGAATAGATTGAAAATGTGACAAGACAGTGTCTGAATCTTGTCGTGTCCTGTAGCATGCTTGGGTGTTATGCCTTGATGACTGGCACCAACTCAAATATCTGGAATCATTCATGGAATCTCTGTTATCAACAAATATCCAAGAAGAGAGAGTCCAGTCAGTTCCAAAACTCCAGTGGTTTATAGTCTAAACTGTATCCTCCATTTTAGTGGCAATAACCCCTGATCAGACCACCATTCTTTGTCATATTGTTGGCTGCTGCACCCATTCCCTGGCTGGCTTCTGGTTTTTATTCTTTTCTCTTCTCACAGCTTGAAGATTTTTCCTCTATCCTTGTTTAAAATATAACAATAGTCCCATCTTAATTAGCATAAAATGCCAAAGATGAATAATTCATATCTAGTATTTTTTTAGGTGTCTCAACTAAAAGTCCCCTTTCTACTTGAGTGGGTGATGCTCATTTATGATATTAGTGAAAGACAGGGGTTTAACCAGTTTATTGATGAGATGATTGAAGCTCTATTGTACAGCCAGCCATCTGAAGTGATACAGACATAGAGTAAACTTTGGTGAGACAAAATTTAGTGAGAGGATGGGGGAGAAGGCTCAGTTGGTAAAGCACTCCAGGACCTAAGTTTGATCCCCAAAATTTATGCCAATTTTCTTTTTAATTAAAAAACTGGGCAGGGTGACATGCACTTGCAATACCAACACAGTCAAAGTAAAGATAGTATGTCAGCTGAGTTCTTCAACCAGGCAGTGTAGGCTATTAGCAAGTTCCGAGCCAGTGAGAGACCTGACCAAAAAATAAATACAGAAGAAAACAACACTGCCAGCACCCTCCCCTACATGTGCTCACACAGAGCAAGTACAGTGTATAGAGCTCAAATTCAATACTAGCAATGCTGGAGGGAGTTTATTCCTGACATTTGTTTTACCCCAGTCCTGCTGAGGAGGTCAGTGTCTAACCTTCTGACATTGAAATACAACATCCTCATCTACAAATTTTATGAGAACCACATAGCTACTTTGTGACACATGCAGATTGCAGTTTGGAATTGACCTTCTTTATTAAGATCTTGAGAGATATATTGCCAAAAAGGCACCACCACCTTTGAAAAACACATCAGTTCCTCTTTTCGGTGAATTCTACAGTGAAATAATATCCCCTCACTTCAGTGTGCCTGGGAGAAGCCTGAGACTGCAGACATAGAAAACCGATGAGCAGGCTGCAGGGTGTGTGTGTGTGTGTGTGTGTGTGTGTGTGTGTGTGTGTGTGTGTGTGTGTGTGATGGGGCTGGGGAGCTGTTGGCAGGGATATAGGACACAAATTAAATGTTGATGGCACCTAAGGCTGGAAAGGTGGGGACAGAGGGGACAGAAACAGAGACATTCACAAACAGACCAACACACACACACACACACGCACGCACACACACACACACACACACACACACACACACACACACGAGAGAGAGAGAGAGAGAGAAAGAGACAGACAGAGACAGAGAGACAGAGACAGAGAGACAGAGACAGAGAGACAGAGACAGACAGAGTGGTGGTTAAGTTTTTATTTTATATTAAAAAACCAGTTATATTTGTCAGAAAGCGCCCCTCTAGGACTCCTGAAGGGAGCCTGGAATGGATAAAGTGGAAGTCCCTACCTCGCTCTCACTCTCACAGCTCTGTGGGTTCTTGGGCCTTGGTGAAAAGGAGAAAACTTCCTTGGAGTACGTGTCATGAAATCACAAGCAGGGACAATGAAATTTCCTTCTAGCTTTCCTGGAAAAGCATGCAACTGTTAATTAGAGTGAGTGTACTAAGACAAAGGAAACACCCAGCATTCCATGGGTCATTAGACCTTGGATTGAGCACACGTTATTCCTGGTGCCTAAAATAATGACTAACTCCCCAGAGCAAAGCCCAGGATCATAGTGGGTGAATAATTCACTCAACAGATACTTATTGACCCACTGCTATGCTACACTGTCAAAATGTAGAAAATAAAACAGGGACCTTAAGAGACTCCTCACAACATTTCCAGAGGCATAGATAATATTATATAAATATGCAAGCAAATATGCTACTGTCGGGAGCAAGAGCTGTTCTTCAAAGGTCCTGTTTGGGAAGGAGGAGCCCGAAGACCCAGAAGGCAGCGAAGGCATGAGATACTAACTTCCAGTCACACTGTAGTTGTCACACTTGAAATCTCAGCAGCCATGATTACCTGCAGAAGACCCAGGAAATTGGGTCTGCCAATATCCTGTCATGAAAGGACGGTGGGCTGCATCCTCTGTGAGGGTTTATATGGAATTAAATGATGATAGAAAGGAAGAGAGATGTGGTCTTCACTGGTGTAGGTATCCATGGTCCTGTAGGCAACCATAGTAAATCTCACTGGGGAACACACATGCAGGCACTGCATTTTACACACACACACACACACACACACACACACACACACACACACACACAAGAGAGAGAGAGAGAGAGAGAGAGAGAGAGAGAGAGACAGACAGACAGACAGACAGACAGACAGTGAGACAGACAGACAGAGACAGAGACAGACAGGCACAGACAGAGAGAGATCAGGGACAGACAGGGATGAAAGCAGAAGCTAGTTAAAAGGAGGAAGATCAAGAATGAGATGGAGACAAGAAGGTGATAGGGCTGAATGTGACCAAAATACATTATGTATTTGTAAGAAACCCAATATTATATATAGTGAATATATGATAATAAAATTACTTTTTAAAAGATGGGAAGGTTCTGAGGAGATGTGCAGAGGCTACTGCTGAATCTTGAATTCAGTAACATGAACTGTGGGGAAGAAATCAATTGTGGAGGTTGGGGATCAGGGGCCTAAGATGTAAGAGCATGCCCTAGTCTCCAGGGAGGTAGACAGGTCAACATAGACCACTCTATCTTGAAAGCAGTGGTAAAGGGTGGACAGGAGAACTTGTCAAGAGCAAAAAGAACCTGGTGAATTCAGATGAGGTCTTGAGATTTTCTTCTGGTTGAAGTTAGAAATTTAGACATGTGGCAAACTCCCAAACACTTCTATTCAGAAAAAAATTATTTTTATTTTCAGAAAAAGAATAAGGTAGCAAAGTACAGTAGTGGTAAACATTGTCTAGGTTCTCGTTACTCTACTCGAGGTTCTTAGCAGAGTGTTGTTAGAGGATGGACAGAGACTAGACACCAGTAAATGGTGCTGTTTTGGAAGAAGAATTGGTAGAGCCAATGGACTATTTGAGTGGGAATCTGGGACTACAGCCAAGGTCAGAGAGACCGCTAATATTGATTGCCAAGTTCACAGGATTTAGAACCACCTAGGAGACACACCTTTGGGCTTGTCTCTGAGGAAACAGCAAGAAAAGTAATGTGTGTGTGTGTGGTATTAGGATTTTTGAGTTAAAAGACCCGGTAGACAGTGGGAAAACACTTTGGGGAAAAATAGGCTTGCTTTCTAGAGAATAGAAATATTCTTTAGTTAAAATGCAAACTAACATTCAAAAGGAGATGAGAAATACCCAGAATACATGTGAATCCAGTGAGTAGTTCAGACATGCAGTTTTACATACACATGTGTGTTTGCTTTTGTACAATTACATATAAAGCCATGTATAGCTTAATGCCTGGAACACATTTTGAGTGGTAAATTGGATTTTGTTGGTATATAAATGTAATGAAATGTAATAAAGTAGCATAGCCTACTGTACACATAGATTATATGGTGCACACACGTATATATATATAATCATACCAAGTAACACTCCTATAACTATGCTAAAGAAAACCACATGAGGCAAATTCTCACACTAGATAAAATGATGCAGTCAGGGGCTGTGGTAGTCATGGGATACCCAAGTGGCTTCTGAGTTAACCCAACATACTATCTCTCTATAATCTTCATATAACAGTCCACCCTAAAATAACAACTAAGAAAAACATGGTAAACACTTAGGGCACAGGGAGCCATGTCTTATCATCTGTGCTGTGTGATGTTCATATGCAATATGAACATTGTATTCTTATGCAATACTTTTGTACACGTGCTAGGAGCACAGTATGTGACGAGTGCACAGGTGTAGAGATCTGTATAACCTTTTAGTTTCATGTTCCACTGTGACTTTGCAGTAGAGCTTAGAGAAAACAGTGTGCTATCGTTAGATCAACCTGATGTGACTTTACTTCTAGTTGTCTCAGAAGAGCAAATTTGTACATCTCCAGCATGTAGTCCTCAGTACCAGGTTGTACGAAACATTTCTCCTTGCTATTAGTAAACAGAGAACTCAGGAATTAATTTGCTTTTATCTGGAAGGGCATCCAATGTATCTTCACAAATCTGCTTCAGAGTTATTACTTTAGCACAAGAAACACAGTTTTCCTCTCCTTTCCATTGAACATTAGTGTTTTGTTGCTGTGAAATTAACATATCAGGCACTTCATTATACATGCATACATACACACATGCATGCACACATGAAAACACATTCAGGCACTGTAAAACATACACACACACTAACCTCCCCCCCAAAAAAATCTGAAATTCTAAACACCTGTGGTCTGAGCATTTATTTATTCAATCATTCATTATGTTTTAATATTTATTAGAAGTATATGTTTTGTTCTCTGTGACATGGTTTCTTATACCTAGGCTGGCCTTGGTGTATCTATGTAGTCAAGCACTACAGTAAAATTACAGTATACCTTCCTCCAACTTCCAAGGTCTAGGTCACAGGTGTGCATCAGCACATCTGATTTATACAGGGCCAAGGATGGAGTGGAGGGGTTGTTGTGTGTTCTAAGCAAGCACTCTATGAGGCCACCTATCTACCTAGTCATTTTTTTCTCCTCAACTTAATGAGTACATTTGTGTATGAGTGTGGTATGTTTATGTGGTGTATGAGCATATATGTGCATGGGTATGCACATTCAAAGGCCAGAGGAGGATGTTGGGTACCCTAATCTTTCACTCTCCATCTCATTCCTTTGAAACAGAGTAACTCATTGAAACTGGGGCTAAGGCTGGTGGCCAGCGGCCTCAGTAATCCACCTGTCTCTGCCCCATGCTGCTGTGGTTGCGGTTATGTGCATAACCATCCCCAGTTTCTTACATGGGTGCTGAGAATTGGAACTCAGGCTCTCGTGATGGTGCAGCAAGCACTTTTGCCCAGTGAGCCATCTCTCCAGCTATGCTGTTGTTTCTGTTGTTTTGCTTGAGACATACATAATTGCTGAGATGAGAGACCTGTGCCCTTATGTGCACTTGACTCTGAGTGTTTTGAATGAAGGATACTCAGCTTGTACTTGCAGAACACCACACTTGATATTAGGGAATATGCTGATGAATGCAATGAGAGTCTCATTCTTATGGAGTTTATAACTGAGTTTGAAAGGCATAAAAGTAATGGTTGACAAACAGAAAATGTTTGAGGAATTGAAACTCTGCAATGAGGAAGAACCGTTTCTTCAGCAGGGTTGAAGAAACAAGGAAGATTGTGGTGTGACCGCACATGAGATAGGACATGGAAATGAGTGAGATTTCATCAGACAAATCTGGAGTAATACATCTGGATGACACTAAGTTAAGCAGTGATTAGAGGAATGTAGTAGACCCAGGAATTGTGGAGTTATTGGCTGGAGGCTTTGGACAGATCACTCAAAATCTTAGATGGCATGTTTGGGGAAATGGATAAGCTAATAAAGGACTTCTTGCCTAAACACAGGGACCAGAGTTCAATCCCTAGGACCTACTACAAAGCCTGATGTAGTGGTGCAGTTGGGGAATCCCAGTGCTAGGATGGAGATTAGAGAATCTACTGTCTGTCTTGCCAAGTTAGCATGGTCAGTGAGCTTTAAACCAATGAAAGATCCTGCCTCAAAATAAGGTGGATTATGAATAAAAAATGACATATGAAGTTGTCCTGTAACTTTAGCTTTTACACATGTGCATGCGTGCGCACGCACACACACACACACACACACACACACACACACACACACACACACACACACAGATGGGGGAAAGGGGTGAAGGAAAGATCAAAATTTTAGATGTCACTAAAGTGGCTGACTTACAAGAAAGCCAACTAGGAGATAGCTTTGATATTCCAGGGCCAAATGAGGCATGTGGGATGGGAATGAATCTATGCCAGGAGGGCCAATGTGAAGGTGATGGATGCAGTGAAGAGGGGACACAGAGAAGAATTTTATGGTACATTATATACCATTAGAGAGAACCACAGCCCAGGACAGCTTTAGCAGTTCTAGTCAAGATGATTTAGAAGATGGAGAGAATGTCACACCATGACTACAAAGGACTACAAAGGAACAATCAAATGGAAAAGAAACTTAATTGGGCTACATGGAGTTCAGTATTAGCAATAGATCTTTGGTATGGTTTGAGTCTAGAAACATGATCATGGGTGTCAAGGGAACAAAGACAAACACAAAAACACAGAAAAAAGATGGGGGCCGGGTAGACAGTGCACACTGTGATGGAGCCATATTTGATATCTCAACAACCTGGAACTCTTAGCACATTTATTAGATATATCACAGACAGGAGCTCACTAGTCTTAGCAAGAGATCTGGAGGCAAGCAGTGTCAGGCTGCTAACATCCCAGGGGTTGGCAACTACAATTGCTAGTTGCCACACACACTCCTCATTAGTTCATAAACACTCATACTTGGACCAGAAGAAGGCTTTGCCACTTCTGAGCCTGACTAGTATGAGTCTGAGACTTTGGCCCCTGACATGGCCATGCCCATGTCAACAATACACACTCATCCAGGCTTCAGCTCCTCTTTACACATTCACCCTTGTCTCTCCACAGAAGTCTCGGGACAGAAGTTCAGCCTGGTGACTCACTTTTGACTTGATACTTGAACACTGAAATGACTCTCCAGAGAGGAGAAAGCAAACACTTAGCAATAACTAAGAAATAAGAATGGTAAGTAGAACAGTCAGACATGCCCTAACCAAGACAGCAATGAGTCTGTGCCTGAGGAACTCTGGCCTTCTCCTGGATGTCTCAAGAGCTCTGAGCACCATGGTTACATGAAGAGCTCTTGAAATGAGACACAGGAGGACATAACACACACTAGTTTTCTGCTTTTACTTTCTTTATTGGCAAGCTGTAGATCATGGTGGGAACACCCCCAGATCTCCCACACATATGTAGAAAGGTCTCTGCTCTTTTAGTATTCCTTGGGCAATTGCTTCCAAAAGAAAAAAGAAAGTAACAGACAAAGAGAAATCCACAGCATGTATTAGGTCTGTTAGTGGAGGGGACTTCATTATTTTTAATGTCCCAGTAAAAGATCTTTCTTCTCTCTACATTTACCAGACCAATCCCGATAATGTCTTTTAAACAATTAATTCTAGTTTCAAAAGCATTCTACTCTGCAGTTTGTCCAGAATTAAGTGACCATTAGAAGGCATTAGCTTAGAAATGAGTGCCCTAATTACTTCTGAAAGTTAGCAATAAAAAAGAAGAAAAAGTTCAAATTTCCAAGACACCAGCATGCCTGCTGCCTGGCGGCATTGTACATACCTCTCTGTGTTCTTTCTATACTGAATGTGGGCCAGAGGGAAGGGCCTCTGGGTCCTCAGACATTACCATCTGATTTCATGTTATGCAAAAGTGACTTGATCCTTTCTCAACTGCAGAAAATAATCCAGATATGGATAGTTCCCTCTGGCCTCATGTCAGTGATCCACAAAAACATGACAAGGCAGATAGCCTCTAATGGTGCATGTCCATGGAGTTCTGCTGTGGCGGGGAGAGGGTGATGGGCACCATAGTTCTGGGTGCTAAGTAGGCTTGGTGCAGCAGCAACTCCAGGTGAGAGTGCCTTCTGACTGTCAACTCCATAGCTGTTTGAGTGGTCCCAATGGATATCTTGTTCCTAATTCAATGGAGGTGCAATAGAAAGCATGGGTTGCTAGCACATTCTCTTTCCAAGGCTATGGTACTGGCAGCCATTCCTCCTCTACAGGAGTACCCAGATGGTTGATGAGACAGATTTTTCTGTTTAGGTTGTTGTCTAATTTTTTGGTGTTGTTGTTATTTTTGTTTGCATATGTGCATGTGTACATGTGCTTTAGAGGCCAGGGAATAACTAAGGTATCAGCCACAGAAAGCCATTCACTGTTCTTGTTTTCTCTTGAGACGGGATTCTCCTAGACCTGTGGTTCATCCAGTAAGCTAAAGAGGCTGGCCAGCAAGACCCAGGACTGTCCTGTCTCCACCATTTTAGTGCTGTGATTGCAAATCTACACCTAGATTATTTCATGTAGGTCCCGTGAGATCAAACTCAGGTCCTCGTGTTCTTCAATGAGTGATTTGTAGCCCATTTGTGCTTGAGATGGGAATGCTGGCACAGATCATAGCCTTTCTATCCTCCACACACTGTGGCTTATAGCTCCTTTGTTCATCCATTGGAATGAAGGTGGTAAATGCAGGTGTGCTCATCCTCACACTGTGGGGTTAGGTGCTGTTGTATTGACTGCTTCTCCTTAGGAGAATAGTGTGGGATTTTGAATGCTTTGGGGAAGGAAGGTGAAGGCTGAGGCTCATTTATGTTGTTTTGGGGGATTCTGAGGTTTGAGATCAGAAAGAGGCAGTCATTCTTGTTATTATTTTCCCTCATTAGCAGCTGCTGTGTCTTGGGTCAACATATCTTTTTCACATCTCCTCACTAAAGACCACCTTTTAGGCTGTGCTTTGAATGAAGTCACACAGAAGTGTGTTCTATTGGGAGTTGGGACAGAAATATAGGCTCCAAATTCTTGCCAGGGGACACTGCCTGAAACTTTTCCCTTCTGTGGGACAGTCATCAACTTTCTTACTGTTAGAAGTCATATAGTAATCTGTAGTCATGTTGTGACTACTGAATAGCTATGAAACATAGAGGAATTGGTCCAATGCTGATAAATATAATATTATACATAGGGGGATTGGTACAATGCTGAAAGCAGAATGGAAGAAGGCTGGCCTTTGTTGCCAACTGCAACTGAGATAGGAAAGAGAGTAGAGAGGGGGTTCTAGAGGCATTGATATTGACACACAAAAAGCCCAATAGCAGAGAAAGACTGGGAACGCTTTGACTTGAGCTACATGTAACAAAACAACATGAACAAAAAGCACCCTAGTGTCTCCCAGGATGGAGAAGGCAGGTGATATGAAAATGACCAGGCCTCTCGAGGGCCCAGGCCTTTGAGCCTCCGACCCGTACGGCTATCTCATTACTTCCATTCTTAGGAATGCTTTTCTTTTTCCTTAATAGGTTGTTTCCATTTCTTCCCACATGTCTCTCAGCCAATTATTTGTTCTGGGGCACAAGAACCAGGAAATATCAGCAGGTGCCCTCTGAACCCTGATTCTCACCTATAACACAACCACAGAGTGAGAAAGGCTTCATGAAGAAAAACAATATCATCTCATCAAATGGGAGGGAACGCCGACAGCAGGATCTCTGCCTCCGCATGCCTGCTTTGCTAGAACTCTGGACTTTAATCAGACCAGAGTGTATTAACTTCAGAGCATCATGTGGTCAGACATGGTGCTGTACCTGCTCGCCTAATGAAGTCTTTGATGTGGCTCTTGCAGGTTGCATAGGTAGCCTACCTTTAATCATGGGAAGCCAATGACAGATAGTGCCCCACCAGACTCCCTTTCATCTCCAAGTATTCCTACAGCATGATTGTAGAGGTAAATACCTAGGCAGATTATCTGCCTTTCGACCAAATGAGAAACAGGTGAACGAAAGCTATTTTGTAGCCTTTGCCACGAGAAAATGACTTGCCCAGAGAAAGAAAACATATATTCTTCAAACTCTTTGAATTTTCTCAACTCCAGTGGTTTACATAAGAGCTGAAGGCTAGAAAACTTAAAAGTTTGGGGAAACTACAGGTACTGCATCCTGGAAACTGGCTTCAACTCCTTCAGGGAAAGTTGTCAAGTACAAGAGTGTTATGAATTCATCATACATTAATCATTTAGCCCCACTAGGGAATTTTCTGTTCTTTGCTTTATCCATCATTGAAAAAAAAAACTCACAAGACCTACATTATTCCATTTATTTTATGGTTATAAATAATCAAATACAATTTGCCGCTCTGTGGTTCGTAATGCATTCACACTGGCTCAGAAGCTGATGGGAAAGCACAGGCTTGGTTTGTACTTGGGGCTTTCTTAGGACTAGAATTCTCCAGCTGCTTCTCTCTCATTGCGGAGGGCACTGTGATGTGGCGCAGCCCTCTCCACAAACCCAGGGGAATGTCTCCTCGTTATTAGGCGTGTCCCAGGGAACAGCACCGATGCGGAGCTGTCTCAATCAGGAGCTGCAGGCTGGAAGAACGGAGACCTCAAACAGGAAAATCTTTTGAATCATCTTAGCTAGAGATTTTTTTTTTTAACGTCTCTAAATCTTCCAATGCAAAAACGAAGTAGAGGCTGCTAATTCAAAGCTGAAGACTGTTGCTGTGAATTCGTCGTGACAACAATATGGTCAAGGTCTGTTTTTCACACTTCGGTTCACACTTATTTCAGGGCTGGGGAAAAACCATGTGCTTGTAAGAAAGCTGAACTCATTCAGAGACTGGAAGCTCACAGTATAAAGAAGGATTCTTCCTGGGAAGATAGAGATGGTCCTTCTGGACCCAATTCCCTCACTGCTTACTGGGGACACTCTAGCAACCAGAGGTGGCTACAGGCTTATGCTCCCTGGCATTTACTTGGGTATGCTTCCCAACAGGCCTCACACTGGCTCCTGCTGGCCACCATATTCCACTCAGAGTAACCTATTTTATATGCAGTCTGTGTCCTTTGTTGACAAAGCTACTTCTAAGGAGGCAGTTGTGTCCATGACACATAATGTTTCTAGGCCTGTCCCTGGTACCTTGGCTATTTTGCTCCTGGTCATTGCCCTGCTTTGAGCCTGTGGCCTTTGCTCACCTGGTATTCACATGGGGAGGTGAGTGCCCCCAAAGAAACTGCTGCCCTCTCTGAAACATTTGTGAAGCTCAAGGATGGCCTTCTGCTGCGGGCTCTATCAGCTAGCTACCCTGTAGATTTGTGATCAGATGAGAACGTTAACATCAAAGCAGTATTCTGACTGTGCTCTCTTGCTGAGAATGTGAGAGGACAGCTCAGGACCCTGTGCTGCTTCTGGCTTCCATTTTGACTTGGCTGGTTCCCTTGTGCCTGGAGGAGATAAGCCAGCCCATCCTGTCCCAGGAATCACCCAAATCCTTCTCTACTGATAGGCAGCTTAATTCCCAGTTACCCAGCATCTACTCATCTTCTCCAGTTTCACTCTGACTTCTACCATGCTGTTAGTCTCAGGGACTTGGGTGGGGTGGAGGTGGGGGTTCTGGGTCTGCCATTAGCACCTACTGTTTGTTCCCTATGTAGTTGAACCTGGGGGCAGTATCCATCTAGCAAGTTCTTAGATGGCTCACACGTAGTGAGAGGACAATGACAACAGGAAGTCCTCTTTTCATGGAAGAATACAGCTCCCTCTTGTATATTCAAGCATGAAAATGCATATTTGAGTTGCTTGCCTGCCTCCCAGCTTCAAAAAATAGTCAGAACAACATTCCAGCCTGGTGATTCTAGGACGTTTAAAAACCACAGCAGACCCTACACAGCAGAGCCCCATGGACTGCGTGAAAGAGACACAACAGACTCATAGCTGCCTATAGATGTTTGTTGGGAATAGAATTGTGATCTTCTAAAACCCATTTGTTGGAGTTAGAGCACCCGATGTAGCAGATAAAGCTGGAGAGGGACTGTTCAGTTTATTTTCTTCTTGCTGCCATGAAATGCCCTGACTTTAAGCAGCTTAAGGAGAGGGTTTATTTTGGCTCACGATTTGAAGGTCAAGTCCATCATGATGAGGAAGGCAATACAACAGGAGCATGAGGCAGCTGGTCACATGGTACCCACAGTCAGGAATCGAAGAGAGATGGACTCTGATGCTCAGCTTGCTCTGGTTTTTTCTTCAGTCCAGGACCCAGCCCATGGCATGGTTCTGCCCACATTCAGTGTGTCCAGTCCCTCTTCAGTTCAAGCTTTCTGAGAAATCCCTCACAGACAAGTCTCAAAACCCAGTCAAGCTGGCATTAAGATTAACAGTCTCAAAGGGATGTTATGTTTGAGGACTTGATGAAGGTGGGGTTTTAATCCTAGAAAGACTGGTGTCTGTAAAAGGATGAGGTGGCACGAGGGATCCATGAAAATAGAGGAGAAGCCATGGGAGGGTACAGTGAGAAGGTTGAGCTGTGAGGAACTCTCACCCAGAGCCACCCCCAATGCAACTCGATATGGACCCCCCAGGCCTCCAGCACTGTGAGTTCTTGTTCTTTCTGGGTGTGCATCTCCTGTGACAGCAGAGGAATCCCCGATACCACCCATCCTATTCTACAAGTGCTGAGGGCAGATGGAGGGAGCTGGGTCATGTATTTGCTGGAAGCATGTACATTTCCTTCTGCTGAGTTACAGGAGCAGGTGTGTGTGTGTGTATGTGTGAATATGGAGTCTAGAGGTCAACTTGGGATGCCATTCTTCAGGCACTGTTCATCTTAGTTTTTGAGATAGTCTTTCATGGGTCTAAAACTTACCATGTAGTCTGTCTGATCAGTAAGGCTCCCTCTGTCTCTGTCACCCCAGCACTGGGATTTCTGGTGCATACTACCATACCCAGATTTTTACATGGGCCTGGGGATCGAACTGAGGTCCTCATGCTTTGCAAGCACTTTCCTAATGGTACATCTCTTTCTCCTCCTAGGAGGAAACTGCAGGTTGTCTTTGTTAAGGCCTATGTCTGTTCCACTCAGTGGTCTCTAACACTGAATTGGTGTTATAGCTTTCCTTCCTGACAGACAGGCAGAGCAGCACCCACGCTTGCCTCCATCTGTGAGTAGATCCAAGTTCCTCTTTCATCACATGTGGCCAGGTTGGATCAGAAAGGAGCTTCATACTGCACACTCACCTACCTTTTGTCTGGATGAGATGCAAGAGGTGCCTACATTGTACTCCACCCAGCTTCTAGAACATGGTATGTCCTGGCAGCTCCTGGAAGCCTTCATCTGTTCTGCCTGGAAGGTGTCCTTCATCTTGTGGGGACACCCTGCTCTTCTTGATATGCTCTTGGAAGCTCTATCAATCACTTTCTTCATTAATGTGACACACTAACAAGAATCCATCTAAGAGAGAAAGGGTGTGTTTTGGCTAGTAGTTTATACAGATACTATCTCTCAAGGAGAGAAAGGAGCTGGAGGCAGCTAGTCACATTGAGTTCACAGAGAAACAGATGCTGGTACTCAGCTCACTTTGTCCTCTTTATTTAGTCCAGAACTCTAGCCCAAGGTGCTGCCAACAGTATGGGTTCAGTTAACTGGACATCCCTAGACACGCCCTTTTGCACACATCCAGAAGTTTGTCTTCCAGATGATTTTAAACTCACTGATGCTGGCAGTGGAAGTCAGCATCACAAACATTCTCAACCCCCTATTAAGAGAAGTGGAGCCAAAGTCCCTTCACCCAGCACCTGCACTGCATGAACATGAGCATGTCTTTATCCTTACCTCTATTCTGAGGCAGAGATGGGTCTGCATGACTCTGGACCTCCTGTGTCCTACAGAGAGCTTAGTGTATTCTGAATGTGTGCTGGCCCTCTTCTGTTTTGAAATGAAATGTATCAATTAAAAAAAATAGTTGGGCAGTGGTAGCATATGCCTTTAATCCCAACACTCATGAGGCAGAAGCAGGGGAATCCCTGTGAGTTTGAGGCCAGCCTCGTCTTCAGAGTGGGTTTCAGGACAGCCAGGGCTACACAGAGAAACCCTGTCTCAAAAAGCAAAAGCAAAAACAAAGACAAAAACAAACAAAAAGGTATAACAGCCATAGGCTCTTCTGATACAAGATTTTTCTAAGCAGGCTTGGTACAGGCACGCTGTCTCTGTTAGAATGCTTGGGACCCAGAGAACATCAACTCCTTTGAAGGATGCATTGAATAGAGAAGGAAACCACTGAGATCCAAGCAACAGGTACATGTGAACTGGAAAACTGATGAGTCAGCCCAGGATTCTGCCTCTTGCTTGCTGCTGCTGGGGCCACAGACACACTTGCAAGGCGGGAGCTGAACTTGGTCTTCTCTCATCACCATGACAAAATACCCAACAAAAGCAGCATAAGAAAGAAAAGGTTGATTTAGGCTGGAGGTTTGATGTTGCAGTCCACCGTAGCAGAGGAAGCATGGTGGCTGGGGTGTGTGTGCACCAGCTGGTGGCGTTGTACACACGAAAGTAAGCGTCCTGCTTCCTCCCTCCTTTTACTCAGCCCAGGTCCTCAATACACATACATCCAGGACGGGTCTTCCTATTCCAGTCAAACCTCTGCAAAAATGCTTCACAGACATGCTCAGAGGTTAAGTCTCTTAGGTGATTTTAGATGTCCCGTTGACAATATTAGCCACCACACACATGAACACTCAAATAGCTATTCGCATTTCATCCTCTGGATTTCCAACTTTAGGAACCCATCTATAGGGCAGTGGGATCACATTGGCTCTAGTATTTGAATTCTGTGACTGACTGTGAGTCCCAAGCACTTGTATTTCTTCAGCCCAGGGTCTACTCCACCCCCCACCTCCACTCAGGAAGTTACCATCTGCTGACATCTTTGCCCAATTTCCTTTCTGAACTGAAACACAGAGTTTTAATAAACGTACACGCTGTCTACCTCTCCCATGATAGAAAACTCATTTTCTGCTCTCTTGCGGGACCCTCATGCATCTTTTGCCAACATGTCGTTCCAAGCATGCTTCTATTCTTTCAGGAAATTCCAGACATGCCACTTAGGTTTATCTTGAACAGAAAGCTGTACCTGCCATTGGAAAGGTATCTCCCAACAATCTTGTAGATCAGATCACACTTGCAGTATACTTTTCAACAGGTAAACACAATTTTATTCAGTTGAATTGCCACTGGGGGGAGGGGGGCTGTCCAACCCCAAAGGAAAAAAAAAGGAAGTCTCTCAATCATCAATGTTTTTAAATGGTATTTATTGGTTTCTATTGCTTCTCTTTATGGCCATCAGACATGCTCATTAGCTTTTGTGCTTTTGAAGGGTTGAGTGAGTCAAAGTGACTCAAGGAAGTCTGTTTCCCTAGCTTCTGGAATTTAGAGAAATGAAGCGTCTTTTGCTCAGGATGTCTAAACTCAGAGTGTAATGAACACAGGAGCATCTTAAGACAGAGAGTTTGCATATGTGTCTGAAGGAAAAACCCATGCAGCTAACACAGGGAATATAGGACAGCAACCTCTGAGTATCCAGTGCTCAGATAGGAGGGCAGATGCTGACAGAGGTCTGTGGAGTGCCAGGGCCTGCATCCTTCAGCCGTGTTAATATCACCAGTGAAACCATACTCACACACAGAGCTTTACTGATTTTCTTTAGTGAATTGGCTTCCAGATAGCAGAAGAAAAGAAAGAGAGAGAGAGAATAAAAAGGAAAAAGACAAATGGTTGTTGTGCAATTTAGCCTGAAACTGGGCTCGGTCCAAGAGTTCACACCAGCAAAGTGATATCTGCAAGCACTTGGTGTTTAAATATGTCATTATCTAACAAGCCAGAGGAAATGATGATGTAATGAACATCAACCAGCAGCTGAAATGTCATGTAACACTAGCACTGGATGTCTCCATCTCAGGGACTGTGGGAACAACTCGTGAGCAATCAGAAAGAGTCCCGTCTGGGTCTGGATACCCAGCAATGATCAGGAATTTGCCTTGTTTTGATTTAGCACTTGAGTTAATGTATTCAGGCATGTTTTAGAATATTAAAATAGCACCTGGTGTGCTCTGTGGAAATGCTACTGAGCTCCCTGAAGAGGCAATGAGGGGAGACAAAGGCTGAGCCTGAGAGTTCATTCCAGACCATAAGGGATAAATGCCTGTGGAGGCAAACACAGACGTGGGCAACATGCACCTCTAAGAAAGTCCCTTCTTCAAAAGTTTGTTCAGGCACAATTTGTGAACCAAACCAGGTTTTCGCTGCATAACTTTGCAAGAGTGCTCCGGAAGGCAAGCGTGTTGACTTCAAACTCCTTGAAGTGATTGCTCCATCCCCAAGCCGCCCTGAGGCCAGCATCTCTTCCTTTGGGTAACTGAGACCTGCCACCTCACACAGTTAGCTTATGACAAGAAAGGCAGGAAGAAGCCCTCTCCTGGAACACCAAAGGGTGCAGTAGGTGTGGCAGGAAAAAAAAAAGTTAGGTTACTTTAAACATATGTCTTAGCCACTTTCCTTGTTGTGACCAAATAGTTGTCAAGAGACAGAAGGGTTTCTTTTGGCTTACAGTTTAAAGATTCATCCCAACGTGGCAGGGACAGCATGGAGGCAGGCTTTTGAGGTAGCTGCTCATTTTGTGCTCACATTTGTGACTAAGTAAGGCAAACACCTTTCACTAAGTAAGGCAGTCTTCTCTGTTAGAGTACCCTCAAAATATCCTTTCTTTTATTTTTACTAGCATTTATGGTACAAACTGAGCATGCTCAGGCATGTGCTCCTACACTGAGCATGCGGAGGAAGGGGCCCATCCCTATGTGACCCTACACAGCCCCTATGAATAAAATGACATGCTTGCTTTGTTTGGGACTTTGCTCTGGAAGCGACTCGAAGTTCACCTTGCCTCTGCAGGTCAGACATCTTTCTCTGCAGGTAATATATCTTTCTACGTCTTGGTTGTGTTTATTTTGACTTTGAACTCACTAAGACGTGAATTCACCGAGCTGGGTTGTGTTTGTGGTCAGGAGGCAAAGAACACTGGAAGTGTGGCTGGAGGATAAAACCACAAGGCCTTCCCCAGGTGACTCACTTCCTCCAACCAGGATCCGTTTCCTAAAGCTTCCACAGCCTTCTAAAACAGTGTCTCTAGTTGGGGATTAAACATTCAAACACGTGAGCCTTTGTGGACATTTCACATTCAAGACACAGCATGTAATATTCCCTAAACGTCCATCAAATCTAATAAAGATAAAATGATTTTTTAAAAATTTCTTGCTGAAAAGTATCTAAAACCTATCATCTTTCATTTCGCTTTTTTTCTTTTTGTTTTTTTTTCCCTAAGCTGCTAAGCTTATGAAATCTGAGTCTAGATTGTCCCCATCACCTCTATTAGAAGTCATCACCCATGAAGCGATAACTGATCACACCAGGTCATTTTCATTTCCTTGTTCATCTTACAAATACATGGGTAACTCTGGTGGGTAGGGCTAAGATGTAACACAATAAAAGAGAATTTTCCCCTGAGTATCTAGAGGGCAAATGACTTCCTGCATGCCTACCCAGGTCTGGCAAATTGGGCAAGAAAAGTTCAGCTTCACTGGGTAATAGAAGGGAGTCATAAGGATGCTTGAATTCACTTTATGTTGAAAATATACATTCTGGCTGAGCTATGGTTCTAAGCATTCAGTTGAGTTTTCAGGTGCACTAGGGAAACCCAGTGGCCTGTAGAGCTCACTTCGGACAGATTAATACACTGCTAAATGCTCACTGGAGTTCTGCCAGGAGGGATATAAACAGTGAAAGAACTTACCCTATGAGTGTCTGTCTTTTTGCCAAGTTGTACGAGGAAAATGTGTTTAAGGGAAAAAATGATAGGAGGATGTGTTTTTATTACATGTGTGCTCATCAGATCCCAGCTCTGGAAAACCCATTAAAAACAACACGGAGTATTTAAAATCAGCAGCAATCACTTTGGGTAGTTACTGATTTACAAGATTAAAAACATTCTGAACTGAAGAGGAAAGTGTATTAATAAACACTGGATTCTGGAACAATCCTCAGTGATTAATGCTGGTCTTTTCAGTGTGGGGTTCATTCTTCAAGGAAGTGAGAAGGAGGCGTTAATATTCAATGTGTCCCTAGAAACTAAAGAGGAGTGCTTAATCCCTGCGTCCTAAGCAAAATCCAGGTTTAACACTGGTTGCCTTGCTCAAGCAAAGGCACTTCTCAAGTTCTGTTTGCATTCTAAGAGCCTGCCTGGTGTTTAGGAAAGGCGTGCCCTTTATGGGCTGTCTGTACAGTTTTGTTTCTTGGTACTTAGAATACTGGAAACTCTCAGCACCACAGAACTTAGAGCGGGACAAGTGCCCAGAGATGGCATAACATACCCATGTCTTACCCTCTGGGGTGCTCATCTTGAATTGAGTTTTTTGCCCTCTTCTAAGGTGTATTATTTTAGAGGGGAAAAAAAGTCCTGTTTCCTGATGATGGAACTTTGTTGGTCTGTGTTGTGATTAGCCATGACAACTTTGTAATAAGATCACTAGGAGGAAGAAAGATGCGAGCAGGTAGGCTGTGGTCAACCTGCAAGAATAGATATCTGAATAGGGCATCTTCTCTCAGAGGCAGGACCAGGTGTGTAAGGTTATCCTTGACTATATAGCAAGCTTGAAGCCAGCCTGAGCTACATGAGACCCTACTGGAAAACAAACAAACAAAAAACAGATAAACATAATCCAAAACAACAAGAAGCAAATAAAGAACCCAATGCCTGAGTAAATTCTGTGATTTCATGCATGTGGAGCTAAGTAGGGTCAAGGGTCAGCGATGCCTAACCCCTTCAGTGTTTCACACAGCAGTGTAACTGGAAGACACATAAAGTTCAGGCTGTGATGATAGGATAGGAATGCATAATGTCAGGCTCTGTGCTCAGAGGCTCCTGGGAAATGAGGCCAATCTCTCTATTGCCTCAAGGCCACAGAGACTCTTTCGTGGTGTAGGGTGGTGAGGAGAGATGGCTTGATAAGGTCCCAAATGCTAATGCTTGCATTAAGAACAGTAAACCATGCCATCGAGTCTTCATAGAGCTTTTTGGTCACTATGTTTGTGTCTTCCCTTAGCCCATGGTAAGAAGGAATATTCTGTGAGAATGTGCTCTGTGAGACAGACTAAGGACACATAAGAATGCTACTCTGGGGTTGTGCTTAAAGTTACTCTACATGCCACTATGCATCTTAAGTTAGTACTTTGCTTTCTGTTTTTGTTTGCATTCTAAGTGGATTTCCAGGAGAGAACCCACTGCCAGGTGAGGAAAAGCTGCTGTATGGAGCAGAGCCCGTTGTGTCTCTGAGGCAGCTCAGCACCCTATGAACCCCCTCCTGCCACTCTGCTGCTGCAACTCCATGGCTCAGGTAATCATTCCCAATGAGTTCTTCTTAATGGAATAAAGTCATGGATTTCGCCAGGATATTTTCAGTTTGTATGTATCACATACATCCATCGATCATTTTTTTTTTTAACCAAGCAAGACAGCACTTATCAGCAGGAAGAGCTGCTAAAAGTTGCCCTAGAATCACTGGTAAAACACAGGGTATTGTAATAAAGGGATAGCTTGGCTTCCGTGCTCTCTACCCATCCCTCCTGAGTTCATTGGCCATCTTCTGTTGCTGGGCAACCTTTTGATTTTTTTTTTCTCTCTATCCTGGCACTGCTGTATCTTATTCAGTTGGATGCTGAATTTTCCTCGCTGCACATGTCAGCACTATGCCAGTAGCTGAGAGCAATGAAAATATCTCTGGATGGTCCTTCCAGACTCTGGATCAATACTGACACTCTGCCCAGATGGGAGAACCTTTGTAGAACTGAGGGACCAGTACAAACATCTGCATTACACAGTCTGATAACAGTTTAAAGGTTAGATTCGAATCAATTCAGACAAAATGTATAAAATAGAGTAGAGCATGGAGACTCATTACCCTGTCAGTTCCAGGAAAGTCCCATCCAGGTGTCCTACCGGGGATGGATTTGGGTAGCAAAGGTGGGAGATGAGCCTGTTTAGGAGCTAGTGGGTGAGGTCAATGACTGCTTACTCATGGTGATGACTCAGGCATTTCTTTCCTCCCAGTGTTGGGGTCTGAACCCAGATCTTGTGCACATTAAGCAAGTACTTTACCACTGAGCTGGGTCTTTAATCCTTCACTCGTGTATTTTTAACAAGAAAATCTGAGGAATCTTGAAACTTGATATGAACAAGAACACTTTTCTGAGCTCCATGATAGCCCTACCACAGCAACTCACTCACGCTGACAGTCAGTGATGAGCTTAGACTTTGCCAACACAGTCCCCAGTCCTTCCTCCACACCACATCTAATCTTTACAGTGATCTCAGAGGTGACAAACACTCATCAGCAGCGTCTCACAGAGGAGGAACCGTGAATGCAGAAAAGTGAGCAGATTCTGATGGCGGCAAGCCAGCCACAGAGTCACGGGCCAGCCATGTCCTCTCTGCAACAGCACCCTCATTTCCATCGCTGACACCCACCTACGTTGGACATCTACTCAGATTTCAATCCTAGCTCTGGATGTTAGGGGATGGAGAGTTCCCATCTGGATTTAAGAACAATCAATCACCACAGCCCTCCTTCACCACATAGGAGCAGTTAACCCAGACTTAGGAAGCAGAGTGAATACTTGGCTTGGTCTGTTTTTAGGTTTTAGGTCAGCACCCAGTCTAGGAGTGAAGGAGTGAAAGTCCTCCATTGCATGCCCTTTCACAGATTGCAGTATATCAACTTTCTCCACATTGTGGAAAGTCAGTGGAAGATGGTGGATCCCTCCCTCTTTCTGTCCCTGGAGGCCAAGCTTTGAGCATGTGTCTTGGTCTGCCTGTTAGAGTACCCTGGCTAAGAACTTGAATGAAAGCTAAAGTCACATTAATCATCTTGATTGGATGTCCTGTAGATGGCGGTTTCCCAGGCTCTTTCTCTCTCTGTGTGTGTCTCTCTGGGTGTGTATGTGTGTCTATCTAACTGTGAATGTGTCTGTCTCTGTGTATGTATGCGACTCTCTCTTTCTCTTTCTCTCTCTCTCCATCTCTCTCTCTCTCTCTCTCTCTCTCTCTCTCTCTCTCTCTCTCTCTCTCTCTCTCTCTCTGTGTGTGTGTGTGTGTGTGTGTGTGTGTGTGTGTGTGTGTGTACAAATACATGTGTGTACATGAGTGTGGAGGTCTGACAGTGATCTTTGGTGTTATTCCTCATGCACTATCCACATTATTTTTGAGACAGGATTTCTTACTAGCTTGGGATGGTTCACATGTTAGGTTTGCTAGAGTTCAAGAATCTCCCTGTGTCTACCTCCCTAGCTGTGGGATTACAAACGCATGAGATATACCAAGATTTTTATAGGATTTCTGGGTTAAACTCAGAGTCAAGTGCTTGCTTTAAAGCTGCATCATCTCTGCGATTCCTAGACTGGCTTTCCTGATCTCAGACCCTCTTTGGGCCTCCCCAAATACCTCCAGCTCCACCCTTCTGTAAGTATCTCAAATCCCTCTACTACACAGCCTCCAGCATCCTTCCAAAGAATTTCCCTTGTTTTGATTTTTTTTTTCTCAAGTCACCATTTTCTGTAGCTGAATCAAAAAGAGTCTGTGCCTTCATCCCTGGTAGGCAGAGCTTCCCAACTCGCCGGGAAGAAAAGATGAGTTTCCCATCCTCGCACTTCTGGAAATGCATTCTCACTTATCAGGGTGTGGGTTCATCTTCAATTATAGATTTCCTTATTTTAATTTGTGTTAAGATACGTTGATTATATATATAATAATGGCTTTGTGGTGACATTTTCACACAGATATGTAGTGTATTTTTTAAATTATTGTTAATTATGTGTGTGAGTGTGATTGTGTGTCTGTGTGTGTGTATGTGGGGGGTATGTACACATGAGTGCAGGCTCTTGTGGAAGCCAGAGTGGTTGGATTCCCTTAGAGCTGAAGTTGTAGGCTGTTGTGAGCCACCCTGCATGGGTGCTGGAAATTTGGTTTCTCTGCAGGAGCGGTGTGCGCCCTTAGCTGCTGAGCCATCTCTCTCGCCCAGCACTGTGTTACATATTTCGGTTATACTCACTCCCCAGCCTATTTACCTTCCCTTGTTTCCTTCCTACTCCCATGGAAGATTTTGGAGTTTTAAATACAAATTATTTTGCAAAGAAATCTGTCCTTTTAAACTTTATCTTCTCCATGTAAAGAGTTATATCAACACAGAAAATGTTGGCTTTTTACATTCTCAAGTGACAAAAAGGAAAACTTCAAAGGTATAAAAAGCACTCCACAGAGATTTGAATGGTACAAAGCCATTTTACAAAGCAGTGAACCCGAACTTCCTTATTTTGCCTGAATTTCAATATTCTCGCACCGTCTTGAGGTCTACCATCAGAGAGCTAACTTAAGAAATGGCTTTTTTTACTTTCGTGTAATGGATGACCAAGGGGCAGTGTGCCTTGATGGGCTACTTTCTCTTCAGTGTCCAGCTCTGTCCTCACACTTTGAAGGACAGCCACAGTGCCCAGACATGTTACTGCTAAGACAGGCAAAAAGAGAGGTATATGCCCAAGAGAGAACCGATGAGAACTGGTTTAAAAGAGGAGATTTATATGAACATACATACAAACACATATCAACATACACAGATCTACATCAACACACATATACATACAAACACACATTAACACACACACACACACACACACACACACACACACACACACACACACCAGTCATGGCCACTCTTCAGTGTCTACTTGATTAGATTTGGGATTAACCTAGGGGACATACTTCTGGGGTGCTGTGTATGAGGGTATTTCCTGAGAAGGAACCCCCTGGATGTGGGTGGTCTGACACCACTGCTGGGACCCTTGGACTGAATCACAAGGAGAACCAGAGGAAAGGAACTGAGCACCAGAGCTCAGCTCTGCTTCCTGACTGTGGTCAGGGTGACTGGCCACCCCAGGGGCTTGCCCCATGCCTTCCCCACCATAGTGGACTGTGTTCTCAAACTGTGAGCTGAAATTATCCCATCCTTCCTAAGTGTCTTTTGTCAGGTATTTGGCCACAGCAATGAAGGAAATAGCTAATACAATATACATGCACATTTGTATCATATATATATGATACAAATATATATGCTTATATATAATAGATACAAGTTAACAATCTGATGTCCATGCATTTTTTATGTATATTACAGGAAATCTGAGTTGGAAATGAGTCTGTATTAATACAACAATATATCTTAAGTGTTTTTATCCCTGGGGATGTCTTGCTCCTTAAACCACCCTCCTCCAGAAATTACTGGGCATAGAGCTGGTCCAGCTTAACCCTCTGAAGGTATTGGCTAATAAATTCACAATATACACTTGCTTTTCACACTCAGATATAAAGCAGATTTCTCAAGGCACCTTGAAACTGTAGTATGATGATCCAAGTCTTTATGAAAATATAGTAGATGAGAATGGTCAGTCTTTTTGCAAGTCAATGTGTAAAATCTCTTCCCAGGATCAACCTCCCCTCTTGTACCAGGCTGAAGTCTTTCCTTCTCACTCTCCTAGCATAAGATTCCTGAGAAACTTCAATTCTTTTAGGTCCATTGTCTTAATCTTCTGGTAGCCAAAGGGAGGGGAACAAATGTCTCTTTAGATGTCTTTATTTCTGCCTGCCAGGGTAGTTATAGTGTTGTAGACTATGATGCCCCTGGAGGCCTTTGAGAGCTCAGATGCCCCCTCTTTCCTGCTCTCTTCCCAGTGGTACAGAAGACCTCACTTGTTCCCATGCCCTGAAGATGTTTACTGCATCCTCAGTTTGCAGTAAACACAAACTGCCTTTCAGAGATGACAAGTAACTAGACCAAAGGTCACAATGTGAGTGTGTGGCATGTGATCTGTGGTCAGACCCTCTAACTCATCTTGAATGTCAGTAGTGACGGTGGCTTAGCTCGCTTAATAAATGAGTCAGCACCAGACATTTTTGTAATCATCCATTTATTTGCTTCTTAAACAACCTTGGGATTATGAGTGGTCTCATTAGCATGTGAAGAATATGTGGTCATATATGTTAACTAACTTTCTGGAGGTCACACAGCCACTGGAGGAGTGAGCTTCCAACCCCTGCTGGCATGGTTCCAGACTCAGGCAAGAGAAGGCAGCTCTCTCCAGTAGCTACCCATAGGGAGGCTTAGGGAGGGATTAGAAGAGTGTAACATGCTAGACTCAGTCCAGGCATCTCCTGGAGGTTGGATGAGTTCAGATCTAAGTCCTCCCTTTATTTTAGCTCATGAAATCAATCCCACTCAGATCATCCTCCAGTTGAAGTCCAGCCCCACCCCCACCCCCTGCCCTCTGTTGGAATTAACACTCCAAGGACTCCGAAGGCCTGGTTAGTGAAAACACAAAGCTATGTTTGGTTTGGGGTTCCCAAAAGTCTGTTTCTGTATTTCTGGAATGGGGAAGTGCTAATGTCACAGGAAGTGATTCTGGGAGTAATCAATACAAGAGAAACCAAGGTGAACTGTGGGACTTCCAGCTGGGAGGGTGTTTGCATGTGAAACAGGCATTGCCTCTCAACTCCTGCCCAGGCCACTCCATTTTTAGCTCAAGTGAGGCCATCAGCATCTTTCTTTTTCTTAATTTACATATCTTTTACATATTGACCCCAGTTACCTCTCCTTCCCTCCCTCCCTCCCACTCTCTCATACCCCCCACCCTCCCCTCCTATCCCACTTCCCCACCCACACTCCACAGGTAGGGTGATGTCTTCTAGGAAGGGTCATCAAAATCTGTCAAGTTATTTGGAGTAGGGACTAGGCCCTCCCTCCTGCCTCTAGGTTGAGGGAATATCCCTCCATGGGGAATGTGCTCCCAAATTCCTTTTGTGCACCAGGGATACATCCTGCTTCCACTGTCAGAGGTCCTTTAGACTGTTCAGGCCTTCTAACTGAGACCCATGTTCAGAGGATCTGAGTCTGTCCACTGCTAGATTCCCAGCTATCAGTCTGGGGGCCCATTAGCTCCTCCTTTTTCAGATCAGCTGTCTCTGTGGGTTTCTGTAGCCTTGTCTTGCCCTCCCTCTCTGCAATTGGATTCCAGTTCAGCTCAGTGTTTAGCTGTGCTTCTGTTTCCATCAGCTACTAGATGAGGGCTCTATGATGGTGGATAAGATAGTCATCAACCTCATTATCAGGAAAGGACATTTATGGTAGCCTTTCCATTGTTGCTCAAATTGTTAGTTGGGGTCAGTCTTGTAGGTCTCTGGACATTTTCTCTACAGTCAGTTTTCTCTTCAAACCTATAATGTCTCCCTCTTTTATGGTCTCTCTCTCTCTCTCTCTTTCTCTCTCTCTCTCTCTCTCTCCTCTCTCTGTCATCTATTCCTCCCCTGACTCAATCTTCTTAGTCCCACATGCTCTCCCCTCCTCCCCTTCTCTTTCTCCTAGCTCTCTCTCTCTCTCCACTCACTGCCCCCCCCAATATGCTCAGGAGATCTTGTTCTTTTCTCCTGTGAGGGATCTTGTATATATCTCTTAGATTTCTCCTTGTATCCTAGTTTCTCTGGCAGTGTGAATTATAGGCCCGCAATCCCACTCTTAGGCATATGCTCAAATGATGCACATCCATACAATAAAGATATCTATTTAACTATGTTCACAGCAGCAGTATTTGTAATAGCAAGAACCTGGAAGCAACGTAGATGCTCCTCAACAGAAGAATGGATAAAGAAGATGTGGCACATTTATACAATGGAATACTACTCTGTGGGGGAAAAAAAACGGAATCTTGAAATTCTCAGGCAAATGGATGGATCTTGAAGAACCCATCCTGAATGAGGTAACCCAGTCACAAAAAGAAGAACATGGTATGTACTCACTCATATATGGATTTTAGACATAGAGCAAAGGATCACCAGCATATTTCTTTCTCTTCTTTTGGACACAATTTCAGACTCTCTTTCCTATGTGCTGTGAACATTTACACCCGAATTCCCCTATTCATGTTGCAGAACTGAAGAGCTGGGAAGACCACTAGATGGGCACAATGCTTGTTACACAATCATGTGGACCTGAATGCAATCCTCAGAACCGGTGGTAAAAATCCTAAAAATCTGGGTACTGTGAGGCACAGCTATAACCCTAGCTCTGGGAGGGCAGGTAGAAACCATTGATTCCGGGAGCCTTGCTGGCCAGCCAGTGTAGCTTGATCTGTCATTCCAGGTTTAGTGAGAAACTCTGTCTCAAAAACTAAGGTGAAGAAAACACTTGGGTGTCAAGCCCCAGTCTACACACACACACACACACACACACACACACACACACACACACACAGAGAGAGAGAGAGAGAGAGAGAGAGAGAGAGAGAACACAAGATACTATAGAACTGAATTATTTCCTACTCAATAGACTCATGCCATATAGTGCATATTGCTCACTAGCTACATATGGATACTTAAAAAGAATTCAAATAAAATAAAACATTAAGTTATCAGTTGCACCAGCCTCGTTTCCTGTGCTTAGGAATCACAGGGGGCTTTTGGAATTTAGTTTAGTTTAGTTTAGTTTTAGTTTAATTTGTACTCTTCTTTTTCTAGGATTAAGGAAGGGTTAAACATGTGGCTTCTGTCCTACTAGACAACTGCAGAGAGTTGGAATGTTACAAGTCCAAAACCAAATTGTCTTGAGCTATCTTGGTCCCCTAAATAGCCAGTCATTGCCCACTTCTGTGTGTGAACTAACATCCTTGTGACTATTAAGGAAATCCTTTCATAATGTACAAAGAGACCGCTTATCTTCCACCTACTCCGAGGCTCAGACTCTCAACAGATAGCATCTGAGGCCTGTAACATAGATTCTTCACTGCAACCTGCCTACTTGACATACCCTTGATGACTTTCTTTTGTTTTGTAACTATCAAAACTTCCTAAACCCATCTCTACACTGGAATATGAAATTTGGGGTCACCTGAATCCACAGCTGAACCTATGCACCTCCATAATGAACTCTCATCTCTTTGGAGACAGGAGCTGTGTTCAGTTTGATGACAAAGCTTTCCTCCTAGGCTCTTGGCTTGAGTGGCCTGGTCTCGGGGAGCAAGGAAGTTACATAGACTCTGCACAGGGTGTTTTGGAAGCTACAGCATTTACATACCAGGAGCCATTTATGCCACACCCCACCAGCTCTCTGTAGTATTTACAGCCCTGGTTGGAGGTTAGCATTCTTCTCTGCCTTTCGAACTGAGTGGTGATGGAGCTTTGCACTGCTCTTGGGTCTGAGTGAGGCAGCTGTACCTGAGTAGAGGGAACAGAGGAACCTGGCTGACTGGCTTACTTTCCCCACTTAACCTAGAAATACTTTGTCAAAAGAGGAGCCAGAGATCTAGATTTCACTTTGCCAAGGAAACCTGAGTCCTCTTCACAGGAACCTTTGAACTTTAAGACAGAAATGAGAATGTTAGGAAGATAGGAGAGGTGCATGAAGCCCTTCACCCTGGGACCCAGCTTGCCTTTCCTGATAACTAAGAGTCAAGAAACTTCAACACACATGACCGAGAAACAATTGCCTAGGAGATAACATGTGTGTTCCCAGAGACAACCCAACAGGCTGATCGGTGTGAGCCATGCTTTCAGGGCCAGAATATCAATTGTCTCGAGTTTTACCATCTCAGTCTTCTCATCCTCAAATCTACAGTGTGCACCTCATAGAGGCAGCCTAGAAATTTACCTGCAAATAAAATTCTTCACAATAAAAAAAAGAATAAGCCAGTTTACATATTTTCACTTAATTTTGAAATTCTACTGAAATTTTAAACTCTACTGAATCTTAGGGCAGTGGTTCTCAACCCATGAGTAGGGGAACTCCTTTGAGGGTGGAACAACACTTTCACAGGGGTCCCCTAAGACAATTAGAAAATACAGATATTTGCATTATGATTCGTAACAGTAGCAAAATTACAGTTACAAAGTAGTAGCAAAAATAATGTTATGGTTGTGGGTCACCACAACACGAGGAAATGTATTAAAGGGTGGCAGCATTAGGAAGGTTGGGAACCACTGCTTTAGACCTTTCTGTAAATCACACCCTTGAGTGGTATAACTCAGAAATCCTTGGGATCTAAGCATGGCTACAATAAAGACAATAAGCATGTCTCTCTAGAAGTCTGCCTGGCTCTTGAAACTGTACACTTCTTTTCTACATGACTTTTTGTCTCCATACTTAATAAACTCATGAATTTTTCACCACTCTGGCTTGTCCTGAAATTCTTTTCTGGGTCATAGTTAAGGATGCAGTTTTAACTGAGTGTAGGTCACTAAGGATGGAGAAAGCCTTCCAGGCTGCTAGTGGCTTTACTGCTGACAGTCAGGGAAGCCTCTACTAAGCCCAAAGGGAATCTGGATAATTTCCATAGCACAATACTTCTCACTTTACATGTACATTAGAATCACTTGGGATCTCCTAAAGCCTCATGTTCGGACACAGCATAAATTAACTGAATACACATTTGGGGTGAATCTTTGACACATTTGCAGTGTTAGGCACTACAAGCCATTCTCATGTGCATTCAGGTTGAAAAAATTGTAGTTGCTTGCAGTGTGTGTGTGTGTGTGTGTGTGTGTGTGTGTGTGTCCAGGTACACAGGTTTGTGGAGGCCAGAGGACAATCTCAGATGTCATTTCTCAGGCTAAGACAAAGTGCACTTGGTTTTGGGAAATGGAATTTATCTCAGGCCTGGAGCTCACAAAGTACCAGCAAGCCCCAAGAATCCTCCTGTCTCCACCTTACCATGAGCCAAGATTACAAGTGTGTTATTAGTTTGGCTTTTTAAGTGAGAATTCTAGAGATCAAACTTGGGTCCTTGTGCTTGTAAGTCACATGCTCCACTCCCTGAGCCATCTCCCCATCTCCCTAGAGAAAAGACCCTCTTACTCACAGAGTAGAGCAACCCAAACCTCTGAGCTGTAATCCTGAAGTAGCCTTGAACTTACACTGAGAAAACCATCCTAACGGTCAGTAGTGCAGAAAGAAAGAAAGCCCTGAAGCCGGGAGCAGGGTGTTGGGTTTAAATCAAGCTCTGCACCAAAGAAGTTATTACACACTTTGAGGGCTCCTTGCATATGGGGGTCTCACCTGCAGCCTGAAGACTCCAGATTTATGTGCTCTGTCCCATAAACCCAGAGGGATGGTTTGATGACATGGTTCTGTGTGCCTGGTCCACAAGCTGCACACCATGAAGGGTTTATGAAGGGTTTAGGGATGAGGAGTCCTTCTTTCCCTGATGGCCCACTGTACGTCTGTGCACAGCAGGTGTTTACTCGAGCTGGGTGAATGAATGACACTTCTCACAGGTTTCCACTGGGCACTGCTGAGCTAATTACATGGACAGACGGAGTAGTCTTGTTAACATCAGGGCAGCCCAATGCAGTGAGTTCTCTGAGATAGCAGCTGCCTCTCTGCCACCTCTGTCCCTATTAGTGAGAAGAATCTCAGACACTCAGTGGTGTAGGCTCTGAGAATCCTGGTGAAGTCTCTCCATGCCTTACCTCCATGGAGTCAGTCCTGAAGCTGGCACGGTTCCTGATGCCCTCCACCCTTGACTAAGTATCTGGATGCATCTGAGCTAGAGCTGAAAGAGTAGAATTCACTGCTGCCTCTGGACAACCAGGACAAGGTTGGGACAGGGGACAGATGTTTAGTGGAAACTCACCAACAGTTTTATTTTAGACACAAAACCCCTTTGTATGTCAGTTTTCTTTGTTGTTGTTGTTATTATTATTATTATTATTATTTTATGTCTATATATGTGTGTACATGTCTTCACAGGTTTCTCCTCAGGTGATGCTCACCTTGCTGCTTTTTTTAAAAAACAACTTTTCCTCAATGACCTGGAATTCTTCATTCAGGTTAGACTGACTGGCCAGTGACTCCCATGGATCCCACTGTCTCTGTCTCCCCAGTGCTCAAATCACAGGGGCCCTCACCAAGCTCAGGCTGGGTTTATTTTTTTTTTTTTTTCATTGCTCTGGTGATTGAACTCTGGTCTCTCGGTTTGCAAGGCAAACACTTTACTGACTAAGTCCTCTGCCCCGGCTCCATGAAGGTTTTTCTTATCTCTAAAGTGAGCTGTGTGGGTTTTGGGATTCTTAAATCCTTCCTCATTCTAAAATCGTGGGCAAGGCTGTTTTCTTTAGGAAGCTGTGGTGTGTCCATTGGACATCCTCTGCTTTTTAAGGTGCTTGAGAGTAGATTTAATGGTTGTTTTCTGAGCTTTTCCACTCTAATTTCCTGTATAATGAAGTTAAATTAGGAGTTCAGGGTCACGCCTATTTCTATTGAGGAAAAAAAAAAAAAACCTCGCTGTTCTGTTTCTGCTTTGGACAAGACCTTTTCAGAACGATGGCTCATGACACCAACATTACTCTGGATATAATCTTAGTGTTTATAGTTTAACTTGTCCAGATCTGGAGTGGATTTTAACCATTTGTGTTGTTTTGTCTCAATTTCTTTGTTCTGTTCTGGGGACTCCCCCCACCTACTTCTCTACAGACTAAAATAGAATCAACTAACTTTAGGCTATCACCTGCCAACAATTTTCCCAACCTCTTAACATAGCACTTCTCAAAGTGTGGCCCAGGGAACCATGTCTGGGAAAGGAAGCCTGGGGGAAAGGAAACAACAAAGAGAGGGTGGTAGGAACAAACACAGTGAAAGGACACAATATACACAGACAATATTATTATGAAGCCCATTGCTTTGTATAGTGAACATATACTAAAAAAAAAATGAGACATAAGGGAGAGAAAGAAATGCAAACTGTTGGGCTGTCCCACACCAGAGAACCATTATTCACATTTTGATAAGTTTTATAGTAACTCTGACACGAATTAAGTTTGACAATTTCAGGAGTACTGCACTAATAAGAGATAGTTCTTCCCTCACCCATCTCATCTCCTCATATACTGCATTAAAGGCCCTGAGATGGGATCTCCTTGAATCATTTGAAAAATGGAGCTCTATTTTCTGCATTGGCTTTTCTTGTCAGGCTCTTAGAGTCTGCTGATCTCTCTTCTTTGTCAAATGGCCTGCTTTTCTTTTCTTTCACTGGTCTTCTCAGCCAGTGGGTTTATCACTTGGCATGAATTAAATGAAATACAACCAAATAGTCCAAGAGTGAATCATTTTCTGAAACTCTGAAGTCTTCCTACTGTATGGGTGGTCTCAGCACCCATCACTGGGAGCAAACTGATCATGCAAAATTGCTGGCCTTTCTTAGTCGACATTCCAGCCTACCCGGGGCCCCCATTTCAGCCCCCACCCACAACCATGCAGGCCCCACCCCAGGCCCACCCACAGGCCTCCACCTTGGTCCACCTGGCCTCTACTTTGGCCCCCAGCCCAGTCCAATTCAGCCCTCTGAATTTCTATTCTAACAGGGTCCCCAAGCGATTAATCTACCAATTTAATTTCAAATGCTTTGCTCTGTGAGAATATTCCAGACCTTAAGCTGAAGCATTATTTATGCTTTCTGTGTCAGAATAAAGTTACTTAAAATTTTAGCCAAGAGTTCTGATTTTATTTGCAAAGTAAAATATTGTATTTGGTAATATGAGTTTTATGGTTGCATCAAAGAAGGGAGATTTTACTTTTTCATAAATAAATAAATAGATTAGGTACACAATAATTCATTTAAATAAAAAGGATCTCCAATCCTCTACCCCGAGGATGAAACCACAGAAAATAATAGTGAGATGTAGGTAAGAGATACAGATCACCCATCCAAGGAAATATTATAGAGGTTGTTACAGTGGAGGACTGAAAGGGTGGTTTTAGAGGAAGCCATGTTCTCAGGGAAGCACAGCTGTGCTAACATCAGTGGGTACTTAAGGATGGAAGACCTGTTTGGACTCATAGTTTGAGGGTAAGGACATGTTGACTAAAAGACCAAGCCCTCCTGAAAGGAATGGCCCTTCTGTATTCAATGGTCACGTGTCTATGTCTAGTAGTTGAGTTTATGTATAAGAAGCAATATTATTTTCAATAGTTTTGGTCATTTGTGTTTCTTCTTTTAAAAACTGTCTGTTCATTTCATTAGCCTATTTGTTGATTGTCAGTTTTATTTCCTTGACATTTCTGCAGTTCTTTGTAAATTCCAGATATTAGCTCCCTGTTTGAATTATTAGCTGGTGAAGATTTCCTCCCATTCTGTGGGCTGCCTGTTTGTTCTGCTGATGGTTTCTTTGGCTATGTACAAACTTTTCAATTTCATGTGGTGTGCTGTTATTACTTGGAGGCTAGTTCCTGTGCTATTATAATTCAGTCTACATGTTTACATGTAAATAGTTCTAAGTGTGGATATTATGATAACAAGATTTATCTTTATTATTTTTTAATTATGTGCTTGTGTGTATCTGTGTGTGGGTATGTGTTTATTCATGTAGGTGCATATAGAGTCTAAGAGAGGGCATTGAAACCCCTGGAATCACAGGCAGTTGTGAACTACCCAATGGATTCTGAGATCCAAACTTAGATCTTCAGGGAGATCACTATGTGCCCTTATCCACAGAGCCATCTCTCCAGCTCCTTGTCTAACATGTAGGAAAGTGACCAAGAAAGGATAGCAGTAGGTGAAGGATGAATGCAAGCAGAAGGACATGTCAGACAATAAAGATGATATAAACCCTACTGTTTTTCTGGTTTTAACTCTATCATTCAGAACTTGCTTGCTCTCTTTCTTTCTTCCTCTCTCTTTCTCTTTCTTTCTTTCTTTTCTCCTTCCTTCCTATGGTAGATAAGCCCATGAAAATGCAATTTATCGTAAAAGTGTAAAACCCTAAGAGAAGCTCCGTGTTTTCAGAATGACCGTTCTGACTGTACAGAAGTTCACTGAGATGCATGCAGTTTGGGACTGGGTAAGTGATTGTTTGAGTGGCTGTCTTAATCTTGTGTGATTGTTTTATCTGTGAATTTATTACAATGAAGTGTTTTTTGGTTTTATTTTTGTTTTTTGTTTTTTCAAAAGGAAGAATTAAGTAACTTATAAACCTCAAGATGCTCCCAGATTTCTCTGACAGTTTCCCTTTCTGATGAAGAACCAAGGTGCTAAGTGTGTAGTTGGTGATGAGGAGAGCCAGAGCTATGTCTCACAGGGTCGCAGCTCTGCCTGCCTCGGTTGCCTCTGGATAGATCAGCATGTATGTGTTGCTTCTATAATGCATGGCACCTCCAGGGGAGAGACACTGCTGACAGCTGGCCTGGGAAGAGACAGTCCTGATGTCAACTGTCAACACACCCAGTAGTCAGCACTTTCCAGCAGGGAAATGAAATTCACTGTAGCAGTAAGATGGCAGACAATATGTTCAAAATTAACACACTTACACAAGTTCCTTAAATTTATATGAGGTTGAGAATCTTTTGGGCAAGCCAGGGTAATCATCATTAAGTTGATTGTCACAATTAATGCCACATTATTAGTGTAACTGTAAATATTGTCATTTTTTGATTTATCTATACACCCTGAGGGCTGCCTTACTATTCCTATTCATTTTTCCTTAACTACAGTAAATAACTATGACAATTCTTTCCTGCCTCTCCTTGCCAGGGTCTCTTTTTCTAGGTGTTAAAATCAGATAATATGGGAATTAGAAAACCAAATGAGTTCTTCTAAAGTAAAATGTCAACAGAGATTGCATATATTTTTCAAAAAACCCAAACATTGAGCTGGAAGGTGATTCAAATGAGCTTGTGAAGGGGGATGCATATCCCATCTCACTATCAGCATCTGTTTCAGAGTCGTTATGATGCAGGAGAAGAGAGTCCAGTCTGCTTGCCCTGTATTTGACACATGATTAAAAGGAACTAAGTGGCCAGGCATTGGTGGCACAAGCCTTTAGTCCCAGCACTTGGGAGGAGATCTCTGTGAGTTTGAGGCCAGCCTGGTCTACAGAGAGAGTTCCAGGACAGGCTCCAAAGCTATTCTGAGAAAGCCACTAAGAGCTCATCTCTCTCCCAGGTTTTCCTCTCCTACTTTCCTCTCTGCTCTTTTTGTACAAGCTGCCTAGGATGCCACAGAATTCTGGAGAATTCAGTTGGTATTTAGTTTTGCATTTAGTCCCTATATGCTGCATGTTCAATAAATGGACAAGTGGTTGATAAATTGTATGTTTTCAACAGTTGGACTCTAAATCATCTCCAACTTGTCCAAGAAGCTCAGTAGTCAGTGACTGCTAAAGTTAGTCAGCTGTTGTTTATTTTTATATTTTTAACCATTTACTTAGTTTTGCAAGCATGTGCATGCTTTGTTCTCATGGAAGCCCAAAAGGGCATTGGAGTCTCTGAAACCAGAATTACAGGTGGTTGTGAGCTGCCATATAGATGGAGGGAATCATACCCGACTCTTCTATGAGAGTAGCAAGTGCATTTGTTATGTGTACTCAAGGTGCAGTGGCATTCCTGGGGTCACTAATGCCCCTCTGAACCATCTCTGCCAAAGCCTCTGTTTCGAGACATCCACTATTGCTCTACAGACTTTAGTGCCTGTCTTGGATAATTTTACCATGACAATCTATTTCTTACATTCAAATGATCCAGAGTCCCAGACTGTCTACGCACAGTGGTCACAGTCTCAAGGCTGTGTTGAATTCTCATTATCTTAGATAGGGTTTAATACTGTGAAGAAGCTTCATGACAATGTCAACTGTTATAAAGAAAAACATTTAACTGCGGTTGGCTTAAAGTTCCGAGGTTTAGTACATTATCAGCATGGTGGGACCTGGTGGCATACAGAAGACATGGTGCTGGAGAAGGAGCTGAGAGTTCTACATTAGTATGGGCAGACAGCAGAAAGAGAGTGAGCCACTGGGCCTGGCTTGTGCTTTTGAAATCTCAAAGCCCACCTCCACACTTCCTCTCCATTCTCATCCTCTGGCTGTTTGCCTTACCCTATGCAGTTACAGATAAACATCACAAAACCCAATCTCTTTTCCGCTAAAAGTCTAAGCTTTCCCATGCATCCCCCTTATGTCCTATGATCATTGTTTCTTCATTAAGCCATGGTGCATGCCCTGGTTGTTGTCATAGAGAAATGATCAGAATGACAAGGGACACACACTCTCCTAATTCCCAAGATGAGAAGGGACTTCATACTGCCCTTCCAATGCCTCCTGTAATGTGGCTTTCAAGCCTGATATATCCTCAGGCAAGCCTCTTCCTCTTGGGTTGAAAGCAGCTTATTGTCAGCATAGAAACCCTTCATCTCATCACTCATTCACACTAAGTCACATCTTCCCAATCCCATACTGTTCAGACTTTTCTTTTAACTGCAGAAGGAAGATTTTGCATTTATTGTTGTTTGACTCTGTTAAAGTTAATCCTACATTTCCTCTTCTAATCTTACATAAGAGGTAGAACAAATAGAGCCACCTTCTATGTTTGCATCTAGGTCTGAAGTCCACCCACCACTTGCTTGAGAAACTCCAGGATTCTGTGATGGGCTATGAGCTTTTGTTGTTGTTTTTTCTTTGTTTGTTTGTTTTTTGTTTTTGTTTTGTTTTGTTTTCTTTCAAATCACTCAGTCGGGGACTGGAATGATAGCTTAGTCATGAAAGGATTGCCTTTCGAGAATGAGGACCTCAAGCTCATATATAAAAAACAAAAAACAAACGAACGCCTGGCTGTGTTGTGTAATCTTAGCACTTTGGAGGTAGAGACCTGGGCTTCCCTGGCCAGCCAGTCTATTTGAGTTTGTGAGCTCAAGGCCATTGAGCTCTCTCAAAAAAATACGGTAGACAAACACCCTGAGGAATGACAGAGAGATTGACCCCTGATCTCCACACATGCATAAAATCTCTACATACATGTATATACTTGCACACACCCACACACATGCACACACCCACTCCCACATATACACAATCATTTGACCAGAGTGTATGAAGCCATGTTCATTTTTGCAGCTCATCTTTTCCCTTCAATGTTATTTCTCACATTGCAGTTATCTTTTAACGTCCTAACCTAAAACAACAACCATTTCAGTCAGACTCTTCTGGTGACAGGTCAGGAATTGGGACAGGGCACAGCAGGGTGGCTTGTCTCTGTTCTGTGATGTCTAGGGCCGCAGCTGGGAAGGCATGGCTAGCCAAGGGGAACTCAAGGGGCTGGAGGGGGGAGCTGTTATCATCTGGAGGTCCTGCACCCTCTAGTCTGGCGCCTGGACTGGGATCACTCCCAGGCTGGGCTCAGCTGGGGCTGTCAGGCTGAACACTGATGTGTGGCTTCTCTAGGGAGCTTGGGCTTCTCACAGCATGGTATGAGTTCACACAAATCCCGAATGTTCCAAGACAGTCAAGAAAGAAGCCACATAGCCTTTTCAGACACGGCCTAGAAAACTACATGGCATTACCTTATTCTAGGAGTTAAGGTGGTAACAAACTTGTTCAATGATGAAGGGGCGCCTACATTCCCTTATTCCTGAAGGATTGGTGTTCACGAAATTGGAAATATTTTTTTTTTTTGCACGGCTTATCTGATTGATATGTGAATGGCAGGTTTCCAAATGACTTTAATCTTGTAAGAGCATATTTTTGTTAAGGCTTTTCTACTGGGGTGAAAGGCAGCAAGCACACACACACACACACACACACACACACACACACACACACACACAAGAGTTGTGTATTTGTTGTGTTCCATCCATCCAGGCTTTCTCTTTTTGCTTTCAATGGCTTGGTTTGGGAGGCACATCTAAATATGTGTCGAAAATTTTAAAGAGGACTATGCTTGATAGGTTGTGTGTATGGTAATGCCATGTGATGTTCAAAGCCCTAATGAGCCATGAATAGAATTCCCATGCCTCATTAGTGTCTCAACGGTGGCTTCATTCTCAACCCCAAATTCCCCACTTAGCTCATCCACTGCCTCATCCTTGTGCCCAGTGGATGCTGGAACTCCTGCTAACAGGACCCCACAGGTGTAGGAGATGTTTTGTGCCACCCCCCTGGGGGGGTGGATACTGGGTAGATACTTAGTTTCCGGGCCTCTCTTAAGTCATCACAGCTTTCTGGCTTGGCTTCGGAAAGTCAAACATCAATGAATTCAGGCAGTGAGTAAGCCAGGAGAGAAGAATACAGAAGGTTAAGGGCAGTTTTTTCTATAGCTCCGCTAGGGAAAGAGTACCATGATAAGGCAACTTAAGAACAGACATGATGGAGGACTGGGGCTGCATGTTGGGTTGGCAGAGTGCTTGCCTGGCATTCACAAAATTGGACCCCCCAACAGAGCATATACTGGGTACATGCCTGAATTCTAAAACCTGAGACGTGGAAGCAGGAGGAGCAGAAGTCTCAAGAACATCCTTAGATACACAGGGAGATGGAGGCCAACCTGGGATGCATGGCTTCCTGTGTCAGACAAAGAAAACACACACCTTTTTTTTAATGTTACCTAAGTTTTTTTATGGAAGTATATTTTCTATATTTATGTTTTGTATATTGTAAATATATACCTTTATATTGTATAGATGTATATTTATCATCCCTTCTCTGTGGCATGGTAACATATCCCGGAGTCCTAGCATTTGTAAGGCTAAGGCAGGAGGCTCAGGAATTTGAGCCCAACTTGGGTTACATATGGAAACCTCATCTTGAGCACAAACAATCCAGCCAACCAAAAGAATGGCATGGCTACTCAGGACTGCTGTTCCCAAGAAAGACTGAATGTCACTACCATGTCTGACAACAGCACAGTGACAGCTAAAGCAGTAAGTGCCAAGAGGCTAAGGAGTCTGTTTGCCTACTCCAACAGAGTAGCTCCTGCACTTGGCTCTGGGATGCAGTGGGGACAGTGATAGGTTATGGGTTAGCAAACTTTGACTGGCCTAACATGAAAAACGTACATGGTTAAATTTCTGGCATGTGAAAAATCCATTTTCGTTTTCCTCTCAGTTTGAAAATCTCCACCCCTCACAACAACCTAAGCAAACAATCCTCTTGGGACATATGTTTAGGAGAAAAGCGTATGTCCCTGGTGTTCTATGAGGGAAAATGTTGTTGAAGATTCCAAAGTCTAAGCAGACTACTTTAATTAAAGTTTTCTAGACAGGAGGCAGAAAAACAAGAACGCCTGAGATGAATGTAACCTGTTCACAGAGGTGGGACGAAACCCAAGTGAAGCCACATAGTTAGACTAAAATCAATATGAATGCCACCAAAAGATGAAGTTAAAAATGCCGCATCTATCTAGCAGTTCCAGGCAGGTGTTGGTGTGAGAATGCATCTCTATTGCTTTTCAAATTCACATCAACGGGAGACTGGTATTTCCACCGAAAGACATGCTGATTATTGTCCTGTGGTTTTCAATTAATAAATTCACAGTTAACAGTTTTTAAGTACACTGAATCATGTAAATTTTCATATCACAGCAGCTAATTTATTTGTTTATCGTGGTATAGTAGGCACCACATGAGCCTGGTTTTGCAGTCATTTTCTAGAAGAAGATGAGTTTTGCTGGGCAAACAGAATGCAGACGAGACCCTTAGACCTCCCTGTGTACAATGGAAACAAAAGTGGGTGTCCTGCTGCCACACCAACCCAAAGGGGTCCAGAGCCAAGAATATAGATCCTGACCAATGGGAGAAATGCTACTTGCTTCTAGGAATCTGCCTGGGATGTATTGCTATCTTTTATTTATGATGACATGAGGTTTTTTTTTTTCCTTTGAGAGCCTTTAATGTATTCACAGACACACAAATGCAAGGTTCATTAAGTTCCAAGCTGGGTTTATTTACCGTTTGCAGCTTGTTCAGATGGTTTGGCACCACATAACAACATTTGAATTCTAAGATTATGTTATTTCCCCACATCTCCTCTTTCCCCGTACCCATTTCAGCCTCAGGCATTCAGAGAATTCCATTGTGAGTTTACAGAGCTCGTACTCCATAGACACTTCAGGATAAAAGAGGGGCTCTTTATGAAGACCGGACACTGAGAACATTCTCCATAGACAGGAGATGCCTAGAGTGAAAGTATAAAGGAGGGGAAGGGTTTTGAAGAGGGAAAGTAGATGGTGAAAAGATACAGAAAGGAACATGAGAAAGTTCTTACATCACTGTTTTAAAAAACAAAGAAGAAACGAGACAAAAATGTTATAGTGTTTATCCATTCCTTTGAAATGAACAAATGAGTCCATGTCTGAGCACTTCAATCAGTGAAATGCACAGACCTTGAAGAGAAAGTGACACAAAGCACTGAGAGATAAAATTGAGTGAAATGTCCCCAGTTAATTTGAAAATTTCCATACATTCTTGAGGTAGCTGGCAACCAACAGGAACCTCACAGCCATGCAAATTGCAAAACTCTTCTGGTGTGTTCACGATGATGGGGTAATTGCGTATCTGAATGTATGCACCAGTGTTTATAATGGCCTTGAGTGTGTTGATCTTGGACACTTCTGCTGTGTAACCTATTAATGTTAACTTTTTTTTTTTTTTTTTTTTTTTTGGTGATGCAATTTAAACTACTCTAAGAGTCTCAGGACTCAAATAGCTTAATTTCTTCATATTCGGTGTTCTGTGAACATAATGAGGACAGTTCATTTTTGTCCTTCACCAGAGCTGTCACTGAGAGCAGCCCCCACCTTCCACATGTTTGCCCATCTGTCTCCCTTCAAGTCTGTTTTTTGTTCTTCAGTGGGAAATAATGGGCAAAGTAAAGATGACAAAAACAGAAACCACCACAGATTGAAAAATATTTAAACGATTCCCATAAAAACGGTTTGATCTTGAATTCATGAAAGAAAGGAAGAGAGAGAGAGAGAGAGAGAGAGAGAGAGAGAGAGAGAGAGAAAGGAAAGAAAGAAAGAAAGCAAGCAAGAAAGAAAGAAAGAAACAAAGAAAACTCAGATGTAAATAAACTAATTTGGGAGATCTTCTTTCAACACAGGGATTAGTATTCTTAGAAAGGTGAACACTTCAATGTCCCGCTAACCATCATGGACTTAGAACAGACAGGGTTAGACTTAGGGAGTGGCCATTTCTCTGTAGAATTTCAGCACACAGGAATAAACAGTTGTGATTTACATGAATGCACTCATCTGTGGCTCTGGAGCAGAAAATATTACAGAGATTCGTTAATGGGTCTTCATATTTCTTCAATTTAAATACACCAGATCCCAACATAAAATTAGTCACAGCATTTATTAGCTATTTCTGCCACAAATTCCAACAGTCTTGGAAAAAGAAAACCCAATGCTGCTTAGAACCATTTGGTTTTCAGTGGACTGATAATAGCAAGAGATTTGGGAGGTGAACAGAATGCCTGTAAGATTCTCTGAATTTAGTTCTCAAGAAGTGGAAATCCCCCTTCTGGCTGTGATAGCACACGCAGAGGCAGGCAGATCTCTCTGTGTAAGTTCAAGGCTATTCTCCATTCATGTATTACAGAAGAGTAAAATCATGCACCAGCTTGCAAGACATGTTATTCAGCTTTCCACTGCTTCATGAAAACACCTGACGTGATGAAGGTATCTGGAAGCAGGACTAATTTTGGCTCAGGGTTTATGAGTATTCACTTAATGGTCAGTCCTATTGCTTTGAGTCTAAGGTTCAATGAGATACTGTGCCAGTGGTTATATAGCAGGGAAGGTTTTCCACCTTATGGCCAGGAGCAGGGGACTGGGGACAAGAAAGACCCTTTAATGTGCTGATTGTCAGCTTAACAGAATCTAGAATTGCTTAGGAGACAAACGTCTTGGAATGTCTGTGAGGGGCTTTCTAGATTGAGTTACAATGGGAAAACCCGTTCTAAATGTGGGTGGCATCATTCTGTGGGCAAGGGTCACTGATCATATAAAAAAGGAGAAAAAGAACCAAATGCCTACCCTCTGCTTCCCAACTGCAGATGAAATTCAGCCAGCTGCCTCACACTCTAGCCATCTTGCCTTCCCGGTCCTCGGGGGCTGTACTTAAACTATGAGTCAAAATAAACGCTTCCTTAACCTGATTTTGTCAGGTATGCTGCCATAGCAACAGGGACAATAACTAACAGGTGACATACATCCTATGATAAACCTCAAATCCTAACAATCCATTAAGATACAACCCCATTCATAAACATACTAGGTTAATGTCCTCTGTGTCCAGTTACCTCTCAGCAGCAGCATCAACTACTGACTACACCTTCAATAGATCAACCTTTAGAAACCATAACACATGACACTTAGCATGTGCCCATACAGCTTTCTCAGAGTGCTTTCCACTGTGGATGAAGGTTGTTCATGGAGTCTGGCAGTTGGTCACTGGGTGGTTTGAATGAGAATGTCAACTACAGTCCCTGGAATTTGAACACTTGTTCCCCAGCTGGTACTGCTGTTTGGGAGGGTGTAAACTTGTGGCCTTCTTAGAGAAGGAATGCCACAGCAAGTGGGCTTTGAGAGTTCAATGCCTGTGCCATTTTGAGTTTGCTTTCTGTTTCCTACTTGCACTTTAAGATGTGGGTTCTCAGTTTCCAGCTCTAGCCACTGTGCCTCTGTTCTGCCATCTTGAACTCTTATCTCTCTGGTACAGTAAGCCTAAATAAATTCTTTCTTCTCTAAGTTGCCTAAGTCACAGAAATAGAAAACTAACTAACACTTTCACAGGCATTGAGGGTAGAGTTTGCCTGTACCAAATAAACTCTCAAGCTAAACTTCCCAGCCTTGTGCAGTTCCGATGCTTGTGGTGTGAGCCAATGTTTGTGGTGTGAATCTACAGCTCTTTTCCTTGTGCTTTTCAATGATCTGCTTAAATACCAGGGGAGATTTGGAATCTACACTTGAGGACCTCTGTGTGGGATTGTTTTCAGTGTTCCCATCTGTTGAGCGGCCACATTCATTCTCTTAGTAAGAGGAATAAAGTAGAAAGTACTCTTTCCAAGAACTCAATATTTTTAAAGGAAGGAAGGAAATGATACATCTATATGCATGGTGCTTAAGTACATGAGGTCACTTCCGAATAAAGAAGTGGCTTGGGTCTATAGAGAATAGATATGGGATACATAATGTGTTTTGTTCTTGTTGAAGTTTTTGAGACAGTCTCTTGTAACTCCACCTGGCCTCAGACTCACTAATTAGCTGAGGATGACCTAGAACTCCTGATCCCCCTGCCTCTATCTCCAAAGGGCTAGGATTGTTGACATGAGCCAAAACCTCAAAGCAATCATTTTTGCATGGATGATGAACTCCTGAGGCTGGAGAAATGTCTTGTTTGGAGAAAAGCTTGTTGCATTAGCATAGCCCCTGAGTTCAATCCTCAGAACACACACACACAAATCTGGGTGTGCTGCTGTGTGTCTGAGAGCCCAGCCCTGATGAAATGAACACAAGTTGATCCCTGGGGCTTGATGTACCCCCAGTCCAATTGATGAGTCTCATCTTGAGATCCTGTTTCAAAAAGCAAGGTAGACACATCCTGTGGAACAACACCTAAGGTTGTCTTCTGGCTTCTACATGTGTGTGTACCCTTGTGCACCGATGGGCATGTATGCACATGATCTCTAGCCTTTTGTGAACTTTAGGATAAAAACTAAAGTATCATTTGGCAGTTAAAGAAGAGATGACTGTGGCAGTACTCTAATAGAGTCTAACCTATGAGATGGGCATGGAAGAGGCTTGAGAAATGCAGACCAGAGGGTCTGTCTATAAATATTGTGAACAACCAACTTCATAACTGAGCCTAGCCTAGGTGACTTCTGTGCTGGTTAGTTTTTTGTCAATGTGCCACAAGTCATCTGAGAAGAGGTAACACCAATGAGAAAATGCTTCCCGTCAGATTGGCTTGTGAGCATGTCTGTGGAACATTTTCTTGATTAATGATTGATATGGGAAAGTCCAGTCTACTGTGGGTGGTGCCACCCGTGGCAAATGGTCCAGAGATGTATGAAAAGGCAAGCTGAGAGAGCCACAGAGGGCAAGATTTTAAGCCTTCATGGCCTCTGCTTCAGTCCCTGCCTTGATGTCCCTTAGTGATGGACTATAAACTGTAAAGTGAAGTAATCCTTTTCCTCCCCAGGTATTTCTTGTTTGTTTGTTTGTTTTGAGACAGGGTTTCTCTGTGTATCCCTGGCTGTTTTGCAACTCACTATGTAGACCAGGCTGGCCTTGAACTCACAGAGATCTATCTGCCCCTGCCTCCTGAGTGCTGGGATTAAACGGGTGCATCACCACTGCCCAGAAACCCCACATTGTTTTTGATCACAGTGTTTATCACTGCAACAGAAAGGGGAAATTGAAACAACTTCCATTCCCTTACATTCCCTACTGAGCATGTAAAATTATGAAGAAGTAAACAAAATGGGGGATCTAAAAACATCTGATCAGATCTGAGCATGGCACACATACCTTTAATCCCAACACTGGGGAGACAGATGTAAGAGGATCTCTCTGAGTTAGAGGGCAACCTGACCTACATATTGAGTTCCTGGACATCCAGGGATACACAGTGTTTCAAAAACTAAAAACAGAACAGAAATACCTAGATAGGGGACGGGAATATGACTGTGTGTAAGAGTTCTTACTGTACAAGTGTGAGAACATAAATTCAAATTCTATCTACCCATACACAAAGCCAGGTGTGCCTGCTATCCCAGCCTTTGGTGGGTGGATCCTAGGAGTTCAGTAACAATCATCCCAGCAGAAATGATGAGTTTTCAGTTCAGAGGGTGGCTGTCTCAAGAGAATAAGGCAGAGGAAGGTACATGATCTCTTCCTTTGGCCTCCTCATGCACTAACACCTGTAAACATGTAAACATGCACACACACATGAATGCACACACATGCACATGCAAACACACACACACATGCGTGCATGCACACATGTATACACTACATAAATTAATAAAATACCTAACTAACATGTCAATCCTCTAGTCCTCTATGGTTAGATTTTGATCTTAGAGTTCTCTGGGAACTTGGAGAAGAAAAGGATCCACATGCTTTCTTGGAGCAAGCTGTTTGCAGTAGAGTGCTTGGCCTAGGCCACTGCTGGGTCATGTGGGCATTCTAGTTTAGAAGTAGTTTCAGTGTTCCTCCCTTGGAGTTTGGAAGTGTTTCTCCTGGAGACTGTTGATGGCTACTGGAATACAAAGTACATCTACCTCACCAGTTTTATGTTTCTTTTCCTGGTCATCCTAGGGCTAAAGGAAGCCTTTTTGGGGACCTCTATAGCTAAACCCAGTGTGCAAATTATACAGGGAAGGATCCTCCTGTGAGGAAGAGTGGCATCCCTGATGAGGGCAGGTAAAAATACCTGTGTGCAGAAGAAAGATCTGAGGATAAAGATGCCCTTAGTTATTAAAGTCCCCAAACATGAAATTACAGGGAAAGTCAGGATTCAGGGAATGGGCAAGCACTGGGTAGGATAGCAAAAGGAAAATTAACATTAAAAAGTAACTAAAGATCGCCAATAATAAAATTTCAGCCAAATAATAAAATTTCAGTCAAGGGGCCCTGTGTAGTTGCAATGTTCTCCAACAACCAGAAAAGACAATTTTATGCTAAGCAGCCCTAAAATTTTATGTTCAAAATTGGCATCTGCTTTGGGACTTGAGAAAAACTGAAGCCCCACATTCAAATCAAATTCACCCCATCTTGCAATTAGTTACTTCCCTAAAATGCAGCCACCTGTCTCTCTATCACCCAGCCTGAAACCTCACATCTTTGTTTCTTCTCTTTCTCATTGTGAGGTCAAGGTAGCTGCCGAGGCAAGTGTGTCGTCCATCTGCAGGGTTTGCCCTGAATCAAAATCGCTTTCTTCTTCTCAACTGAACTTTCCTAAATCCCACCCTCACTGTTCCAATCCCACACTGCTCTCTCTAATCTCCCTTGTGTTTGCTCCAGCCCTGCTTTGCTCCAGCTGCTACAGCATCTTTCGAAGAAATTGATTTGAATGTGAGCAGAAGGAGAGTCATCCTTCGGAAACTAAGCAGTTGGTGTCCTGCTATAAAAACAGCTCTTGAAAATGGGATCTTGGAGGTCAGCTCACCAGAGCTTTGTCACCCTGGAGGGACAGATGAAGCCGAGTTTCTGGACCCTCATTGTGTGATATATGGTGACCCCATTTGAAGATAGCATTATGAGCCTCTAACCAGGACACTATTCCCCTGATGTCATAATAGTAAAGTACCATTTCCTGAAAACTTTAATAACAGAGTAGTAAGCACTTGGACAACAATCAGAATATGGACACTTAGGGAGGACTATAGTCTGGGGAGTCAGAATTAATCCCCAATCTACTTCCCTCATTCATAAGATGTAGGTTAGGGGACTTCATGTTAACCTTGCAGAGTTGCTTTTGTTATTAGTTTAAAATGTAAAAGAAGAAACTTCATGCTTACAATCTGTCTTTAGAGAAGAATGTGTATGTGTTTGACACACCTATACACTGCATGGCAGAGCACCTAATATGCAATAGTTCCTTTAATAATGATTTTACCCTTATTAATACTAGTAAGAATAGTATCTTTATTATGCTGTCACTTTTTTTGGATAGTATGCTTTTTAACTGTTTTTAAATTAATTTCTGAAACTGTAATATCAATTGGGCCTATCCCAAAATGTGATTCCTTTCATGTTGGTTTTAAATGACAATTTTCCTTTTGCTATGATCCAAAAACCACACAGACCAGCAGGGATCTCATTCAAGGCGGAGACTACCAGACAGTGACCTTGAAGTCACCTTTGGCATTTTCTTTCCAGTGGAACAAATAAGGGAATAGGAGGCAGGCTCCTGAAGTACGTGTCTGGACTTGTGCCTGTTACCTCTTTCTTCCTATTAATAAGCACCCCTTCCCTCTAAAAAAGAGTTGCAAGTGCTTGAGAAATGCGTTAGGGAGATAAAAAGGCAGCTATTTAGTTCTTTTCTCTTGAGCAAAGGCACTGCTCACTAGCTGAAAAATCTAAGTCAGTACTAAGGCAACAGAAAAAAAAAAATCCTTTCCCAAAATGAGCAACTCACAGAAACCATTTTAAGTTATGGATGCCATTTTAATTCACAGAAGCCATTTTAACTCACAGAAGCCATTTTAACTTATGGACGCCATTTTGCACTTCAATGAGTCCCTGCTATGAACTCACCGGGTGTGCTCAAGAGGCAGCTGAGAGAAAGAGCAGCTGGAGAGCATGATGTTAGACCTTGGGAAGCCTCTAGGCAGTCATGGTCTGGAAGAGACAGCCTTTGGTCAACGAGGTCTCATCATCCCCACCCACCCTTTTCTTTGCAGCCTGGCTTCTTTCCACTGTGCTGGTGTCAACACCTCCTTGTCTTCTGTCCAAAGTCTGTTCCCATGCTGCCATCTAACTGACCCTGTAATTTAAAAGCTGAGGGGGCAGTGAGACAAGGCCATGCCAGGAAATAGGAAGCCAGAATTCTGATTTCTGGCCATCAGCTGTGCATTCATGGTCCCTGAGTGACTTGCTTAGCCCTGAGCCCCCACTTGTCTCCCTGTTTGCTGCAGTGGTGATAACAGCAACTATCTATCTGGCAAGTGGGGCCTCTGGGTAAGCCAAAGGAGGTGATGTAAGTGGAAGTGCCCAGGGCAAACAGGAGACATCCTTAGGACACCCTTGCACTGCAGCAACCAGATTCCTCTCTCTCTCTCTCTCTCTCTCTCTCTCTCTCTCTCTCTCTCTCTCTCTCTCTCTCTCTCTCGGATGGAACTGCTAATATGAATGCACCAGGGGGTGTACTTCAACTAATAAACACGTGATTCACCCTTAATGAATAGAATAGGAAATGTGTGGAGCAATCAGGTCCAAGCGAGCACAGCTGCTTGGGTAGCAGCCTTGAATCTAGACACTGCAGACCTCTTTAATGAAGATCTTCTTAATTGAGTGATTGAAAAGCTTAGGCAGGGGGAGAGGGCTATGCTGTGGTCCATGCTGGGATGTGAGAAGGGATGTCTAGGTAACATTGAAGGCTTGTTTACAGTGAACATCATGGTTTTATGGCCAAATTATAAACACACAAGATGGTGATGATGCTGAAACAGTAGGAACAGAGTCAGGAGACCAGATTTGCTACATGTAGCATCTACACACTGAGGGAGAAGACAGGGCCAGACAGTGTCCCAGGCCTAGACTCACAGGGTTTCTCCAAAGGGCAACAGGAAGCAAAGGTCTTGAGGCCAGCTCAAGGAAGGCTCTTTCTCCTCTAGAGAATACTTGCATTTAAGCTTTTAAATTGCTTTTAAATTTCCTTTGGGCAATTCGTTTTCAAAATTCTAATCTGGGTTGTTTTAAATTGAATGCCGAGTTCAAAGTGAAGCAAGGAGAAAGCAGGATCCCTGGTTATAAGATGGTTAGATGTGGCAACTTCCCCATACTATATTTTATCTTATTTTTATAATTCATCCATGCTATGCAGATAGCCTATAGTCTTGCTCTTTGTATTAATAAGGTATCATTTCATATATAACCTAAGTTACATTCTTTCTTTTCCATTTCCCTAGCCAGCCCTGTATTGTTGTATCCATGCATTTTGTTTCTATGTATGTCATGAAACCTAAAACGAACTGGGATTTCTATTGACTTTGTATGTTTGACTTACATATATGTTATAAATTCTACCTTTGCTGTTTGATTATTTTTACCTTAACTGAATAATTATCCTTTTGAATAGTAGGTCAACTATGCAATCCTGGTATAAACTCCACCTGGCTATGGTACACCATGGGTTTTAGTTACATTTTTGTTGCTGTAATGATAGCAACTTTAGGAAGAAAGGGTTTATTCAGGGTCACAGTGTAAGTATACAATCTATTACTTAGGGGACATCAAGGTGGCAGGATCTTGAAGGAGCTGTTCACATGGAATTCACGTTAAAAAGTAGAAAGACTAATGCCAACTGTCACTCAGCTCCTTTCTACACTTACACAGTCGAAGACCCCGCCCAGAAAGTAGTGTTGCCCAGAGTAGTTGGGTCCTCCAATCCAATGAACCCAATCAAGATATGCCCCTACAACCGGGCAGTGGTGGTGCATGCCTTTAATCCCAGCACTCAGGGGGCAGAGGCAGGCGAATCTCTGTGAGTTCAAGGCCAGCCTGGTCTACAGAGCTACTTCCAGGACAGGCTCCAAAACAATACAGAGAAACCCTGTCTAGAAAAACAAAACAAAACAAAAAAGATGTTCCCCTAGGGGCATGTCTACAGGTCCACTAGGCTGTTCAAGATACTTCCAACTTGACAGCACTAACTACCATGCCTTACTTCCCATGTTTTGTTAGATATACTTTCTAAAATAATTACGTGTTTTCTAATGTTTCTAATGTTTTAGAAATTAAGTAGGAATATAACCAGATAGTGTGGCAAGGAAGAGCAAGCAGGTCTGCATGGCTCAGGCAGGCCCTCTGGGAAGAGACACTAACATCCAAACGACAGTTTACATGTGATTCAAGAAGTTAGGGATGAACTCATTCCCATGCTTTTGCTCAGCAATTTTCTATCTAGCAGAGATAAAACAGAGTCTAATTAATACATGCGCTAAATGTGTTTCACAGTAGGGACACAAAACCCATGGAGTGCAAGGCCTGAAGAGACTCCCTCAGTCTGGCCAGTGCCTCTCCACAAAACTGTGGCTGAGCTGCATGCTCCCACCCCTCAGCCAGGCAATGCCTCCAGCTCTTGCATGTTCATTATCCACACTGATTTCAACCTGCAGCATCTGTGCTTGTAAGATGTGAGCATCCAGACCAGTCTAGACCAGTGTGCTTCCATACTACACATGATGTTGGCATAAGGGGGAGCTTATGAATATAAAAGTAGTCCCTGAGAGAGCAGGAAAGTGGCATAAACCCCCCCCCATTCTACCACAGTGAAAACCCACAGTTCAGAAAACCAAGACTGGGAAAGGAGGCTGCCTCTTGCGTTTGTTACTCAGCATGCTCTGGGGGTCCAGGCCTTGGCCAGGAACCCAAATGTGGAAAAGTCAAGCCACAATTAAGACAGGACAGAAAGGCAGGGGAATTATAGGGACATAGGAAAGAAGAGGCGCCCCTAACACTGAAGTCTAGTTGATGTTTTCCATCAACTGAGAGGCAAGAATTCCCTCCTAACTACCTTTGCTGAGGAGGATCTTCGGTGACTAAGTTGGTCAGTGTTGACAAACGCATACACCAAAGAAACTCAGCATTCCTCTCTATATATGTATTACACCTAGAATATTTCAGAAAATTCCTACATTCTTCTCATGGCCCCTTCCTAGAAATGCTAGCTTTACTGGTTTCTGTTACCACAAATTCATTTTATTTTTCTATTTTATTTTTCTAATTTTTTGAATAAATGGAATAACTGAGCACTGCTCTTGTGTGTCTTGTTTCTGTCATTTAACCAGTTGTTGTGTCTAAACTATGGTGCCACATGGGTTCATTTCTATTGGGTAGCATTTCATAGTGCAACTTCACCACAGATTTTCTTTCAAATCCACATTAATGAACCCTTACACTGTGTCTAATTTTTGTTATTATTACCGGTGATGCTACTGGGGTCAGCCTACTATCAATATTCTCTTATGAGAGAAAAAAGAAAATGATGAACATGAAATGCAAAGTAAAAAGTATTTTCTTTAGACAAAGGCAAAAAAAAAAAGAGAAAAGCACAAATTCAATAAATAGAAAAGAGGTAGCAATATGGTAGATCTCAATCTGGTTTGAGTTGAACTTATGTTAAATACAAATAATATAAAGTATATAAATTAAACATAAGCCTCAGAGATTATTGGTATGGATAAACAGAACAAAACAAACAAAGCTCAAAGCCATAGTCTCTATGACAAATCCATTTTAAAATGGGAAATATGTAAAATCATAAAACAGGATAGAGTGTGCAAACAATAATCAAAAGGTTAAAGTCAACAATAAATAGCATGAACATTAAAACACTATAAAACAAGTGCATTTCATAAAAGGATGGCCATCACAACTGTGTATGCACATAACGAGAGCATTCAAAAACTGATACAACAGAATCCAACAAGGGAAAATTGATAAACATAACAGGGATTCTTTTCCATCCTTGCTTCATGACCAAACAAGTAGACAAAACTCACTTAGGCTACAGGAAACCTTAATGACATTTCACTTGATGAATATTTTTTGTAAACTTTATTATAAAAAACTTTCAAATAAAAAATCACACACTAAAATTAACCAGAACCAAAGTCTATACCTTGCAACGAACATCTGTAGAGTTAGGATAATTATTTCAAAGCTGTGGAACTTCACACTAGATTTTACACTTGCACTCTCAAGTATCTTTTTATGCATTTATCCAGCACCACAATCAAAAAAAATATGACAGAGTTAGAAAAACAATTAGCTTTGTATGCTTTTTCATAACTCATGTCCATTACCTACATTCAGGCCTTCTTTGCCTCTTAATATGTAGCTTTTCTTGTTCCTTTTTCTGCTTGCTATACTGCACCCACATATATTTTTGTTTTCAAATATGTGCATATTATCAGGTAGGTTCTGTGTATGAGGGAAAACATACTTTTTTTAAAAGAATTTTTCTGAGATTGTATGACCTTGCTTAATATACTAAGTCCATATTCATTTTCCAACAATTTTGGCTTTCATTTTTCATTAGAGATGAATAGTGTTCTGTTTTATAAACAAATTCACTCCAATACTTTGCTATCATGACTAAGAAGCAATAAGCATGATGTTGCAAATACCCCTATGGTAGGGTAGGTTCCATACACTGACAGATTAGTGCAACCCATACTCACTGACTGCAGAATGTATTTTCTAACTCTAATCAAGTATTTACCATGAGTGACCAAACACAGGCTCATAAGATATTATAATAAATATAAAGAAAAATTGAAATATAACAGTAGTTTTACCTACATTGGTATTAAATAAGTAATCTATTTTAGAAAGATACATAAAATATCCTTAAAATATTTATAAATTAGCCAATTTACCTTCCAAATAACCTATGAGTCAAAGAATAAATTACAGAGGAAAATAAACATTTCAAACATCAAGTTGAGATTAAAATCACACTATAAGGATGTTGGTGAGGCTGGAGATAAGGCCTACTGGTTGAGACACTTGTCTTGCTGAAAGCCAGAGTTTGGTTCCAAGTACAAGCATAGAGACCCACAATTGCCTGAACCCTAGTTCCAGGAGAACTAATGCCTCTGGCTTCCAGAGGATCCTCCCTCCACAGAAATGAAACCAAATAAATAAAAATAAAATTGTAAACAGAACACAGTAGAATGCTGTTAACTCAGTGGCTAGAGAAAAATGTAAAACTTAGAGAAATCGCATTAAAAGGAGAAATCATCAAAATCAATAACTGATTTTAAAAGAATAAATTAAATCCACATCAAATGGGAGAAATGAAAATATAAAGATTAAAGGTAATACCAATGAACTAAAAAGAAAACAAAACCAGAATAATAAAAAAGACTCCAAGATAATTCTTGGAGGAAAAAACACAATGAACTTGACAATTATCTTGATTCATGAAGATAAAGTTATCAATATCATGAATGACATCACTTTACATATTTTAGGAATTGAAAAAAAAAGGAGAGAGGATAACAGAAATAGCTCTTGCCAAGAATTTAATCTGGAAAGGAAACGAAGACGGGGTTATTACTGGCCTATTTTAGTAAATAAATAATATTTTATTGGAATATACCTATAACTCTTTGTTTATGTGTTGTTTATGCTTGTTTGGTGATGCTAATGATCATAGAGTCTATGGCCCACAAAACCTAAAATATTTTATTCTATAACCATTCCTTTATAGGAAAAAGTTGATAATCTATGACTAAAATGCAAAAATTCTTAAAAGTACAAATTAGTCTAACTAATAAAAATTAAATAAAATAAATGTAATGGCTCCATTTCTATAAATAAATTAAAATCATCTCTAAAAGTTTTCTATAGAAAAAATAGTTTTTCTATAGAAATCCAAGCACCGATGAATTTATTGAAATATTTAAAAGAAAAGGAATGTGTAATCACATGCAAATTTATTCAGTAAATGATATAGGAAACAATCATTCAAAATTCATTTCACAAGCTTGGAACACCTTGATACAAAATGTAGACAACAATGTACAAAAGCAGAAGCATGGACCAATGCCCTTCATAAGCATGCATACAAATATACTTAAGAAATATTAATAATCAGAATCTAACAGTAGGAAAGAAGTATGTCTCACCAGTAAATGGAATTGTTCTCAGAAACCAAGACTGATTTTCAAACACTTGAATATCAATTGGTGTGATTTGCAAAAGGTAAACGATGTTTGTTTGTTACAGCGCTACACCCTGGGCCATGTGGATGACAGGCAAGTGCATTTCCAGACCCGAAGATGTAAAGAAAAGTCTATGGTCCCATCTCAATAGAAAAGGATTGCTGAAGACTATATGGTTTCAAGTTTATATTAAAAATTGAACTTGATGGTGAACTTGAAGCTTGTGGGGGGTGTACATAGGTATCTCTTCAAGTCTAATGTCTTCCTTTAGATAAGTGGTTCTCAACCTTCCGAATGCTGTGACTCTTTAATACAGTTCCTCATGCTGTGGTGACCCCCCCAACCATAAAATTATTTTCATTGCTACTTCATAACTGCAATGTTGTTAGTGTTATGAATCACAATGTAAATATTTTTGAGAAACATATTTGCCAAAGGGGTCCCAATGCACAGGTTGAGAGCCGCTGTAATAGATGAACTGATGGGAAGATGATTCGTGGTTAAAAACCGAGAATGCCTCGGCGAGCTAGAAATGGAAAGCAGCTCACAAACATGAGGAGTGGGTGTGTGAAAAGCCCTCTGCCTCAGCTCCCAAATGGAACGAGATGAGAACCGCCTCTCTCACCAGTTTCTTTCAACACTACAGTGCAAATCCTAGGCAGCCATGAATGAAGCAAGGGGTAAAAATCTTGAAAGGATGAAGAGAAACAGGCGACCTGAGTTAACAGAACATATGATTGTACAAATACGTTATGGGCCTTCTTGCGTCCACATAATGCAGGCTCAACGATGAAAAATCACATTCATTTCTATGATGATAACTGGTGTAAAAGAATGGAAGTGGAAATTTAAACTATCATATAGTACCCAAAACCTGAAATACTCAGAGACAAATTAGCAAAACATGAGAAACAGCTAAATGGTACAAAATAAACCTTAGGCAAGGTTTAAAAACATAAATGAATACATCAAGATCTGTATCATAAACACAAATTGGAAGATTCAATGTTTGTTAAGGTGACAATTCTTCCCTCAATAAACTTGGCGCTGGGGGGGGGGGAGAATCTCAATCAATACTTAGATTAGAATAGCACAGAGCCTAAAACAGCACAAACAATTTTGCAAAGGTAAAAAGAACAAAGTCTGAGAGAGTGCATTACTTGTGACAATTTCAACCTGACAGGATCTAAAGTCAGCTAGGACACAAGTTCTAGGTATGTCTGTGAGGGACTGTCTAGGTTGGGTCAACCAAGGAGAAGACCAGGCCTCGCAGTGGGCAGCACTACCCAAGGGCGGGGTTCTGCTCTGAGGGGGAAATGGAGTCAACCAGCCAAACACCAGCATTCATCTCTCTACTTCCTGACTGTGTCAACAATGTAAGCAGCTGCCTCAGGATCCTGCTGTGTGCCTTCCCGCCATGACAGACTGCACCCTCACACTATGAGCCAGAGTAAAGCCTCCCTTCCTTAAGTTGCTTCTGTCAAGTATCAGGTCATAGCAAATAGGAAAGTGACTACACAAAGACACACAAATGGCCAACAAACCCCTCAGCATTAATTCTTCCTCCCAGATGAAAAGTAAAAACAGAATAAGGAGTATTATAAGGACTAGAACAAAAGATATCAACAGTCTCTTGTGTTGGTCAAACACATAACAATGGGAGAAGTCATACATAAATGACCCGCTTCTAGAATGCTCTAATGATTTGGGGGAGAGTTAATTTCTCATAAAGTTACAGGTACAGGCACCAAATTCCTGTATTCCTAGACATTTATTCAAATGAAACACAAACACAAAAATATAACATTCACTTGCTTATCATTTGTAAATGAACAAAATTCAATCCATTCATATACAGACAATGACAGTTTGCACCTGAGACATTGCCACAGGCCTATGCTTTGAAGGCCCTGTTCCCAGCTTATAGCACTATTTTGAAGGTTACAGAGCTTTGAGTCCTGGCTGCTAAAATCCCACTGTTATTTTGAAGTAGCCTGAGTTCTCTGTTTCTTGGCCATCCTTCAGGGAAGATGCCAGGTCCCAATGTCCTGCCAAAGGCGAGGCACTGACATCCCTCTGAGATCATTAGCCAAAATAACCTTTTACTTCCTTAGGCTGCTTCTTTTGGGGGGTCTACTCATACAGTGGGGTTGTCTAGACTGTGTCAGCTTTTGCCAGAAGATGTGAATAAGCATTGAGTTTGTTTCAGATGGAACACCATGGATAGAGCAAAGTCATGAATCCATCTCAGTCCAACCAAGAGAACCAAGATGTTTTATTGGACTTACAGAGAGAGAAGGAGATTACAGTAACACAGGTGACCCCAAACCAGCTGTGTCACCACAAAGTCTCAACCCATCATGGGTGATGTTCTCGTGGAAGCTACATCATGGAGTCCCCCTTTCAGTTAACTTCCCCTTGCTGTATACTCTAGTATCTCCCACAATCCCTTGCATCTGGAAGAAGACAGTAGGTGGTAATTTCTGGACTCTCAACTGGGAGTCCTGTGATCCTCCTTCAAGGAGATAGTGTCAGCAATAGCTCTCTTGCCATCACCATTGTCCTTGTGACCTCTGTACTGTTTTGCTCACTCACTTACCATGCTTCCCAAGCTGAGGATCTATTCCAGAATAGTGGTGGGGTGGTCATGCTATGTTTGGATAAAAAAGCCATGTGCCAGCAGGTCCTATTCACCTACATGAAGAAACAAACTACTGATATTGACCATGCAGTGTGAATCAATCTCAAAAACACTGGTAAGTGAAAGCTGAACACACATGTAAGCATACATGTGTGTAAACACACATACAACTCCATATGTGATATGATTTATATCTCACTGTATTCTAGAGAAGTTAGGATAGTCTACAAACAGGGAAAGTGCATCAGTTGTTGCCTGGAGCTGGATTAGAGCAGTCTGAGACTGACTGCACAGGAGCAGCTTGGAAGGCCCTTGGGGACCACTAACAGGCTTTGTCTCCACTGGGGTGTTGGGTACAGTTTTACTCAAATTTAATGACTAATGGAAGACTGTTGTTATTGGTCTATGCATATATGTGCATGCATGTATGCATACATGTATTGAGGCCAGAGGACAGCCTTGAGTGACATCCTCAGGAACACCATCCAGCTCCTTTGAAACAAGGTCTCAATGGTTTAGACCTTGGACCTTGCTGATCAGGCTAGACTGGCTAGCCAGTGAGCTCCAAGTTCCACCACCATGACTGGCTTTTATAATGTGGGTTTCAGGGATGAACTCAGAGTCTCATGGTTGGGTGGTTAGCCCTTTACTGACTAAGCTAAAGCTGCAGCCCTTGCAGACAGATGTATTTCATTGTGTGTCAGTTTCATTTTGATCAACCTGCACTGAGTTGCTTTACGAAAACATTTGCCTGCATGGGCTTATTTTTCAACATTAAAATGCCTCCTTCCCTCCCTCCTGTCATGCCTCAGTGATTCAGGTAGGTCTGTATCACAACACTGCCTCCTACTCACCCAGGAGCCTCCCACTTAACTTCCAGCCCTCATCAGCACCCTGTCAAACTATGCTTTCCTGGTTGCGAGCTGTGCATCCATGGACATCTCTTGCAGTTCTCTGGATCTCACTAACTGAAACAGTCTCTCCTGCTCCAATTCATACTGAACTCCTTTTGTTTAGTATCCATTGTGAGGCCCTTTTATTTAAGTAAAACATTGTTGGCTTGAGGACAATAATTAGGTCATTCTCTCAGGATAAATAAACCATTGTCTATAAAGTTCTGGCTTGTTCTGTACCAAGTATTCTGGGTGCTCGGCAGCCCCCAACAAGTGTAAGAACTCCGGGCTATTAACCACAGTATGTGACAGTGAACCTTTAGCTGAGGAAGGGAAGGCTTAACAGGCAGCAGCTGTGAGGGATATGTGCTCAAAGTCAGAGCAGGCAATATATGGTAAGGATGTGAGGAATTCCGAGAACTGTAAAAGCATTCTCAGGTAGTAATAGGTAATGCAAAATTTTTATGAAGGAGATGAAATTTAAATAAGCCCAGAGCAACCTCATTGCTCTGAATATTCTTCCTGGGACCGTTATCCTCTCCCCTGGGTCACTTCAGGCTCTCTTCTCAGGAACTCAAAGAAAAAATGGGATCATTTCCTAACAAAGCCGGTGGTTTGGGTAGTTTACTGTGGAAATATGCAAAATGGGCACCTCTGGATCACAGCTGGAAGTGGCTGCAAGGGCAGTTTCTGCTTCCTGTGGTGTTTTGCCATCTTAATTTCAGCTTGCTTTCTCTGCAGCTCAGTATGCCATGGGGATATGCAGACCTTTGACGTTGCAAAGGCAAGCTCTTGGGCAGCAAACTTTCTTGCTAGATATAGGAGAAAGTAAAACAGTGGCAGGAAGGACAGCAAGGTTGATAAGCAAGCATTCCTTATGGAGGCCATGGGAGGAGCACAGCGCAGGATGCTCTGCTTTCTGTCTCTGGAGTTCATCGGGCGCATTGTCTAAATAATTAAGATGAAACTGCTCTGGAGAGTAACACTGGGAAGACACACTCTGTCTGACACTACCCAGAGTGCACCACAGCCACACTAAAAACTCTTGCTTCTCTCCTGTTGCCTCTGCTGTTGTGGATCCAACTGAAGGCACTCACATTCAAGTGAAGGCATCTACCATTACTTTGTTTAAAGACAGGGTATCTTGTAGCCCACACTAGCCTAAAAACTAGCTGCACAGTCAAGAAGGACATTGAACTTGTATTCTTCTTGCCCCTGTCTCTCCCAGATGAGCATAACGAGTGCTCCTTGGGGCAGTACACAACATGTACCTAAGATAATTCTAAATTTCAGAAGACTATAATATCTCTCTCTCTCTCTCTCTCTCTCTCTCTCTCTCTCTCTCTCTCTCTCTCTCTCTCTGTATGTGTGTACACCTGTGGGTGCATGTTCCTATGTGGGGGTGATGGGGTATGTACTTGTGGAGGTAGGAGGTTAACTTTGTCTGCTGTTCCTCAGGAGCTGTCCATCTTGATTGGCTTTTGAGACATGGTCTCCTTTTGACCTAGAATTTACCAAAGTAGGGCAGGCAGGCTGACCAGTGAGCCCCAGAGAGCTGTCTGTCTCCCCTCCTCAGCACTGGGATTATTAACACACATCATGCCTGTTTTTGTTTTTGTATGGGTATTGGGAATTGAACTCAGATCTTTATGGTTACAAAGAAAGCACTTACCAACCAAGCCAAACCCCAGCCCAATAACTGAAGTATTTCTTTAAAAACCCAGTACAATTTCTCCATAATTTGAAGTAAAAGAGAGGGCAATGCTTTTTCTGCCTAGGCTGGGTGGCTCACACATAAGAGACCTTGTGTTAACCTGCACCATGACATGGCCATTGTCTCCATCCCTGATGCCCACAGCACCTAGAATTCTATCTCATCTTTTGTCCCGTTTACCCACAACAGATGTTTTGTTGGTGTCCTTAAGTTGAAAGTTGAGGGAAAGAAAGGGGCCTTTGTAGCACTCAGTAGTGACAGGAGATGGCATAGTCTGAGTGCCACTTGAATGGTCTGGAGTTCTGGTGTGATGGATGGACTCCTGATGGGAACCACATACCCCATGGCTGGTGCTGGGGCTCTGGGGTCACAAGCTGTCACTGTGCCCAAGTGCACTTTGCCCTAGCTGAAGGGTCACCATTCTGCTCTCTTGACAAGGAGTCCTCCTTTCTATGGTGTTTTATTGGTCTGGAGCTGGTGCTGACAACATGTTATTTTTGGAGAGGTGACATTTTTGCTAGGCAGCATCTTTGAGGCACTGGGCATAGCTGTGACAACCACACACATGTAACTGAAGCCATGGTGTGTTGAACAAAGATAGAGCTTGTGGAGATTGTGTTTGTGTGATGGGGTGGTGGTGGTGAAGGGGACTCAGAGAAAGAACTGTCAGCAGCCGTTGACTGTGCCCCACTCTCACCTCCTATCCTTCCCTTTACCAGGGCTCACAGCTTTGTTTCAGACAAGTTGCCTGTGGCACTAGTTGGGGAAGATGACTATTACAGGACTTCAGCCCACACAGGGACATGCGTAACAAATTATCCTGACAAGAATGCCACTACGATATTAGCAGCTCATTAAAAGAGTCGGGTGAAACTCATCTTGGCTTTGATCAATTTTCTGCTGGCATTTCAAGGCTTTGGACCAGTTCCCCAGCCCCTCCCACCCTACCCTAGTCTTGTGTTATTGAAGCTGTTCTTGGCAGAGTTTTCCAAGGGCTCTGAGAGTCTGCTGACATACTCACCAAGTCCCACAGATGTGTATGCCCAGTTTAGGAAGAAGAAATAGAGTATGAGCTGAGATTTTATATTTGCACTTGAAAAAATAAAGAAATAATGAGCTTGGATAACATAATCTGTAATACTCACTCCAACTATTAGAGTCCAATGAGAGGACGTGGATGATGGTCTGGAAGGGGAGGGGATGAGCTCAGCTTTCTCTGCCTGGGAATCTTAAAGAAAGAATGACCTGTGGGGATGGTCAGGCCAAACACATAGCTGATAACATCTCTAATAAGGAGAAACAGGTGACAGAAAAGTTCACATTTCCTGATTTCCTGGAGTTTATGTCATTCTCTACACCACTGCTACAGGGTCAGTGGGATAGCACAGTCTAAGTCTGCCAGAGGAAATGAACAGCGGAAACACATATATGTGTACATGTGTGCATATGCACATGTCTGTGTGCACACACACACACTTGTGCCAAATAGATATGCTGATATCTATTGTAAAGAACTGGTACCATTGACAAGGAGACAGACAGGTCTCAGATCTGTAGGGAAAACTGATAGGCCACTGACAATAATTGTTACCACACTCCTAGGACAGAATTTGTTCACCGAGGACTCTCTATATAGATTAAGAAGGTCCACTCATGTCAGGATAATTTCTTTTTCTCAAATTCAGCTGCTTACAGATGATATTAATCACCCCTAAAAATCTTACTAGTGCAGGACTGAGCCTTTCACACTGCTGTGTTCCTACTGGTTTGAGGATTTCAAAAGGTCCTAAAAAGAGTAAAGGGGCATAGCTGGGTAATAAGGAAAGCATGGTATACCTTGCATAGAGACTATATGATGTGTGTCTATCAACTGAGGAGCACCCACAAGCATCAGCTTCTCTCAGGCATGGTTCTATTGCTGCTGGCATGAAGTTCCATGTTCTGTGGCTGTTACATGTCTGTTTTGTATATTGTAAACATTTTAAAATGGGAACACTGAGAAACACAGAATAAAGATAAAACAATAACAACCATGGAGACCTTACTGTGAAATTATCTAGACATCTGTGTTCCAGTGAGAAGCCAGAACAATGATAATGGAAGATGTGTCTAATGAAGTTGACAGTAGAGTTACCAGAAGTAATAGAAGATGGATTTGGATGTGTTTATGTGAGCCAATGACTATATGAAAATCAAGTGCTTTTCAAAGTTAGAAAGGAAAGTGATAAAGATTGAACACCAGGTTTCACAGGTATTAAGCATGTACTCTTCTACTGAGCCACATTTCTAGTGTCTTGTAACTGATTGAAAATCTAATGGTTAGACTCCAATGGTTAGAATTGAACAAATAACTCCCCCATCTTTAATGAATGGTTAGCCTATTTCTTCATTGAACGAATAGTAGGCCTGGCTAGCTTCCTGTCTTTTCACTAAGTAGGTAAACTCCCTATCTTCATTAAATGGTTAGCTTTCCTTTCTCTTCATTTAATGGTTAGCTTTTCTCTTTCTTCATTGAGTGGTTGGCATACCTCTCTCTTTATTGATTGATTGGTTGGCTTCCTCATCTCTTTTCATTGATTGGTTGCCCTTTCTCTTTTTCTCTCCTCATTGACTGGCTAAATGTCCTCTTAGTTAGTTGAATGGTTGACTTTCCCCTCTTTTCATTGAATAATTAGCCTTTCTTTCACTCTTCATTGAATAGTTAGCCTTCCCATTTCTTCATTGAATGGTTAACATCCCTCTCCCTTCACTCAGTGGTTAGTCCCCCTTTTCTCTTCATTGATTGGCTGGTCTCTCCCTCTCTTCATTGAATAGTTAACCTATCTTTCTCTTAATTTAATGGTTGTCTTCCTGCTCTCTTTGAGTGATTAACTTCATTCTCTCTTTACTGAGTGGTTAGCCTCTCATTTACTTCATTGAGTGGTTAGCCTCCCTCTATCTTCATTAAACAGTTATTCTCCCTGAATGATTAGCTTCCTTCTTTCTCCACTGAATAGTTAGCCTCTTCCTTGCTTCATTGAGTAAGTATCCTCCCACATTTTTTATGTGGTTATCCTCCCTCTTTATTCATTGAAGAGCTTGTTTTCCGCCCTCTTCAATGGTTTAACTCCATTCTCTATATTGAAAGATTTGCCTTTCCCTCTCTTTAATGAGCAGTTAGCTTCTCTTTGTCTTCATTGGGTACATTTACATAAACTGAAGAATATACATCCAGACAGTATGTTTTCCAATAATGATTATCTATCTGTTCTGTGAGACACCATGTAGAATTCTTGCCTTTGAGAAATTGTTTGGAAGTCATTTTAGTGCAATAGTGAAGATGTTTCAGACAGAAGGAAACTCACAGTAAACAGAGAAAGAAAGATACATGCCTTGTTCCATGAAAGCCAAGTGATGGCATCAGGATGGTATGAGAGCCAAGGCCACCCTTTATAATTTCATAAAACTTTAACTTATCTTTTGTGATCGTGTGTGTATGTGCATGCTTGTGCACACACACACACACACAGATGTATGTTCATGAGTATGTTAGTGCACATGTAGGTGTGGGTATAAGTACATATCTGAGCTTCTGCTTGTGGAAGTCAACCACGGTGTTATTCCTCAGGAACTGTCCACCTCTTATTTTTTTGACACAAGGTCTCTCATTGTGTCCTGAGGCTCTCTAATTCTGCTGGACTGCCTGGCCAGTGAGCCTCGGGAATGTACATGTCTCTGTATCCTCAGTTCTGAAATTACAAGAGCTAACTATCATGCTTAGCATTTTACACGGATGCTGGGATAGAACGCAAACCCTCATGCCTGCAGGGAAAGCACTGTACAAACTGAACTATCTCTCCAGGCCTAATTTTTCTCTTTATAGGTGTCAAAAAAAATTTGAAGGGAACAGCTTAAGATTTGCTTATGATTTAGAGGACACGCAGTATACATTCACTTAAAGCAGCAGAAGTATCAACTAGAGATGATAGTTACTAATCCCTCTAGTATATGTTTTCTCAATATAATATTAGCACTAAGGTGAAACTGCTTAATCATGATATCTCCGTGTATAATAAGTGTTCTGGCTTAAGATCAAGAACAAAGTGTCCAGATTAGTTTTTGGGTTTTTGTTTGTTTGTTTTTGTCAATTTTATACAAACTAGAGTCATTTGAGAGGAGAGTCATTTAGGAAGAAGGACTCTTAACCAACAAAATAAGATCGTCCTATAGGCAAATCTGTCATGCATTTTCTTGATTAAGGATTGGTGTGGGAGGGTCAAGCCCATTGTGGGTAGTGCCAGCCCTAGGAAGGTGGATTGGAGTTGTCAGCTGAGAAAGCAAAGCTGAGCAAGACAGTAAGCATCATGCTCCAGGGTTTCTGCCTCAGCTCCTGCCTCCAGGCTTCTGCCTCGAGTTTCTGTGCTTCTTTCCATGATGTGGAAGTATGAGGTGAAACAAACCCTTTCCTCCCCAAACTGCTTTTAGTCATGTTGTTCTCTGATAGCCACAGAAAGCCCAATGATGACACCAAGTCACAGGGATCTCTCTCTCTCTCTCTCTCCCTCTCTCTCTCTCTCTCTCTCTCTCTCTCTCTCGTGTGTGTGTGTGTGTGTGTGTGTGTGTGTGTGTGTGTGTGTGTGAGTGCACGTGCATGTTCAGTTCCCAGAACCCCTGTGGATAGGTGGGAATGGTGACACGTTCACATAATGCCAGAGCTGGGGATGTGGGGGGGGTGCAGAGAGTGACAGGTCTCTGGGCACACTTGTGTACAGGCAAACAAACTGCATGCACTAACATACATGCAGAAACATGCAGAAGATCCAAGTAAGAACACTTCTTCCAGTTTCCAGCCATTTGCAGAAGGAAGTGAGAAAACCCTAGAATATATCAGTAAAGTCTGGAAGGATTTTTAGAAATATTTCTAGCTGTTTTAAATATGAGGAAAATATTCTTGTGGATTAACCTTAGAAAGAGCATAAGAAGTGAAGTGCAGATCTTTGCCTTTCAATAACGCTCCCCTTCTCTACTGACCTGCCAGTAAAATAAAAGCAATAGCTTTCATATTCTTTAGGGGGCGGGGGTGGGGGGTGGGGGTGGGAGAGGGGGTTGGAGGCCAGGCAAGTCTTTTCCTCAGTGATTATTCTGCTCTGTTTTCCATTGCCTTGAATGCATCCCAGGTTTGTTCTGGAACGTTGTCCAAACAATATAAAACACCACAAGAAGCTCTGTGCTCAGTGCTGCATCCTGGCTGGAGACAGGAAATACTGGAAACTATGAGAGTCTCCTCTGACTAGGATTCCAACACAAAAGGCTCCAGCAAGTTCCAAAACAAAAGAAACTTCCTTAGGAGAAAGGCCAGCAGCAGTATCTGCAGGTACTTCTCCAAAACAAACAGAAATTTACATCTTCACAGGCCTTCACATCCGGAGGAGCCCAGCCTCTGCCCACACTGGGGCTGGCCTTTCCTTGGCATCAGCAGAGACCTCACAATGGGAAATCACCTTCCTGTGCCCTTGTCTTCTTCCTTCCTTTCTTCTTTCCTTCTTTCTTTCTCTCTCCCTTCTCTCTCCCTCCTCTCTCTCTCTCTCTCTCTCTCTCTCTCTCTCTCTCTCTCTCTCTCTCTCTCTCTCTCTCTGTCTGTCTCTCTTCATTCCTTCCTTCCTCTTTTCTCTCTCTCCCTTTCTCCCCTTTCTTTTGTCTTTCTTCTTTTCTTTTCTTTTCTTTTCTTTTCTTTCTCATCTGTCTTCCTTTCTTCCTGTCTGCCTCCCTCCATCTTCTCTCTCTCTCTTCCTTTTTTCTTCTTTTCTTTCTCTCTTTCTTTTAGAAAAGTCCCACATGTCCCAGGGTGCCTCACACTGGCTGCATAGCTGAGGATGACCCTGAAGTCTGCCTCCACCTGTGAAGTGATGAGATGATAGGGATGCTTCTCAAGGCCTTGTTTATACAATGCTAGGGCTAGAAATGAGAGGTTCCTGAAGACCAAGAGAACACTTCACCAAAGGAGGCCCATCCCCCCCCATAGCTGCTCCTCTAGAGCCTCATGGGTAACTGACAGTCACTGAAGAGAGATCACTGGTGCAGTCCCTTTTTCTTGTATTGGATAACATACCAACATTAATTGATGTGGTACTGTCACTCATTCGCCCTGTAAAAGAAAATCCCTACAAGTTCATGGCTTAATCTTGACTCACAGGAGATTTAATAAAAGCTATAACTCCAGAAGAAGAGAAGTGATCAATGTTAATCACGCTGTCAGAGAAAGAATTCTTTCTGCTGTGCCATCGTTCATGGACTTGAGACAGATTTTGAGAAGAGGTCCAGCCCTCGTTCCTGCTCTGGAGGCCTTGTTGTCTTGCAGTTGGTGGAATAAATAAAGTACTTCCTGAAGAGCAAACACGTGCAAGGAAAAGCAGGGTGTGAGGCCATGCTTCAGTAAGGCAGGCTGGCCAGATGTTCCAGCTGACCTCCACCACTGGAGTCTGATTGACAGTGGGTTGGATTTCACCAGCTGTTTGGAAGAGCTACAGGAAGAGTCAATTCTTTCCCAAGACTAAAAGGGGGCCACCTGCAGAATATCACCTCATCACCATTGGGATTTGCATCCTGTGTCTTCTGTGGATCTTGGATCCATAATTTTCAATGCTTAGAAATGTTATGAAAAGGATTACAGATTTATCAGCAACCAGATCTCTTAAGGAGAGCCCTGTATGACTTCCACCGTGATATATGCGTCGAGTGTCAGCCAGGCCTTGCCGAACCCATATTTAATGTCTGGTTTAAGGAAAATGCGAAATGTGAACAAAAATTACTGAAGTCAAAGAACTAAGAAAAGCACATATATGCATGCCCTCACTTGTGAATACACTCTTTCCCTCCCTCTCTTTCTTTCAGACATACCCACAGGCACACATGGGCTTGTGCGCGTGGGTGCACGCGCGCGTACACACACACACACACACACACACACACACACACACACACACACGTGAATTTGTGTGTTTGTAAAATGGATGTGTGTAGTGAACAAGTTTTTGCAAATGGAAACATCTATAAAACTGTCCAACAGAGCCAGAAGAATGTTGGCTAATTAGAATCATTGCTGGAAACTATTGTTTCAGGAAAATGGTAATTCCAGGAAGCCTTGTAGATTTTATTTATTTATGCATTTATTTATGTAGATTTTTATCTCTGCAGCCTTAGCTAAACTTAGCATCCTGAAGCAAGGGCAGTAAACTACATATTTTAAATATGTCTTAAAACATAGCATTAGTCAAAATAAATCTAGATATCCTAGGATTCAAAACCAGAAACTCTGATAAAATAAAATATCAGAAATTTGTATCTTAGAGATAGATGAGTTAGCTGAAATATACCTTTATGCTATCTATGAGATAAAAGGGTATTGGGAGTGAATTGTGAATGCAAATTAAATTGCAGGCCAAGGTTTAAAGAGAACAAACTGGATTCAAACAGGCCCTTAAGCACTTCAGAAACATCTATTTACATACAGGCAATTAATGCCTGAATTACAAATCATTCTTATTCCTTCATTAAAACAAGTCCCCTGAGGACCTCTATTAGTCCTAAAAAAAATCCAGAAGTGTAAATTGAATACATTTGAAAGCAGAAAGGCATTCCATTGCTGCCTGCCCCGCTCCAAGTCATCGTGTCCCTTTGAGTTATGCCGAGCAGGAAAGGCTGCTGCCTGCTCTGGGAGCATGACCAGCTCTTAGTGATAATGGTAACGTTGACCTCAGATTCAGAATGACCTCCTCAGAGTGAAAAAGAAGGTCACACAAAAGAGAAAGCCATCCGTGAGCTGTTATGTGATGTAATTTATGGGCCCCATTTGCCCCATTGCTGTCCCAGCATTTAGCATGCCTGCAGTCAAATGTGTTTGAGGGAAGTCCAGCAGCCCTTGGAGGAGAACCAGCCTTCATGAACACATCTTTCCAAAGGAGGACAAGTCACGAGTATATGTGGTGTCAGAGCCATCAGGGCCACTCCATATGAAGAGTGGAGGGGAGGAGAGCAAGGATAGGCAGGCCTAAGGTCTGTAGGCCTTGGTACTTCAGAGAAAGTACCGCTTGTGGAGCTGGTGAAGCCGGGAAGTGCACTGGGAACCTGGGAAGTACATAGAACAAATGCCTCATAACTACCAAAGCCAGGTGTCCCCAACAAGTGACAGCAGCCTTATCATCTCTGAGTCATTGGTAGTATGTATGCCAATGTGTGTGTGCTGGAATGTGGGCATGCTCATGAGTGTACTCATGTGTGCAGTACTGCAGATCCAAACTCAGATCCCTCTTACATGACCCTGTGGGATCGTTTCTAAGGCCTTAATTTCTGTTCTTTGGAGACCAAAGCCTCGGGTGCTTCATGCCAGCCATTTCTACCTCACCTAGCTTCTCAGTCTGACAAACCATTCAACAGCGGAGTGTTTCTCTGTACTCAGGGACTCTATCATCTGAGGTCATCTGTGGCCTTCCCATATGTATGGACTCCCCAACATCTGTAAAGAAGTTTACAGAAAATCAAAATTCAAGTCCCATAAAGCAAGCATTTCCAGGATACATAAGATAGTATCCAGAAACTGTAACATTCCACATGCTGAGAACGCAAATACATAAAACCCCATGCATTTATATGACTTACTGAACATTTATACACTGTCTAAAGCCTTATTCTTAAATGTTATTTTTGCTTGAGAGGGTGTCTCTACTAAAAGCTGTATGAAAATACAACCAAGTGGAAGTTTTAAAACACAATTGCTCCTTTGCCAGGCTGGGGTGATGGCTTAGTCAGGTGACATGCTTGCCCTGCAGGCATAATCTCAGAATCCCTGTAGGAAAGCCAAGCATGGTAGCATGCCCTTGTTCCCACATTGTGGAGATGGAGCAGGCAGATCCTGAGGCTTACTGTCCACCTTGCTCAGGCTCCTTGGTGAGATCCAAGCTAATGATTTCCAAAAGCAAGGAGCTGCAGCCAAGGCTGTCCTCTAGCTTCACATGCATTTGCACACACATGCACACACGCATGCATGCATACACGAACAAGCACACACACTAACATTTTTAAAAAAGAGATTAGGTCTAGCTGATTTTCTGAATGTGGGCCCTGCAAAATAAGTTGTCATCACCAAACGTTTTGAACTCACAGTAACTGAAAATCAATTCAAAATCAAACATAATGAATCTGGGGTAAAGCTGGCCAACTCTCCAGTATTGCATCTCACAGCTTCCTTGCTGCTGTGGTTCTGAACACACTGGGTCCTGTACACACTTCCCTAAAGTACAGGGTTAACAAATGCTGCCTGAAACACCTATACTACAATTTGAGACTGTTGTGTGTTATGAAATGCAGTACTTTTATATACATATAAAGCTTTCTCAGGGGCTTAGCAATGTGGCTCAGAGATAGAGCTATTGTCTAGCACATGTGAGGGCCTGGGTTCAATCCCAAGTACTCAAAAAGGAGAAAAAAACTTACTGAATAAAACATTCTGCTCTTATGAAAGCTAATGATTTAATTGCAGAGACATTTAAATATTGTCCTACTGTCATCCCTCAGCACATGTCATATTAATATTTCTTTGCATTGTATTGCAGCATAATGTTTGATTTAAAAATTCACTGTTTCACTCTCTGATTTGAGATCCATTTAAAAATAAAATCATCCAAGGAGTTTTGTGATGGGAGATGTTATTCTGTAAATATGTTTCTCATACTGGATGATGAATAAATCACTGTTGGGCCAATGGGAAAGCAAGATAGGCAGGCCTAGGAGACAAGGAGGAAAGAGGAAGTAGGAAGGAGGAGTCAGCATGTAGAGGCTGGAGAGAACAGATGCAGGCTGCTGCTCTCCAGTTAGATGAGCCACGTGGAAATACTTAGGATAGTAGAAATGGGTTAATAATTAAGATAGTAGAAATGAGTTAATCATTAAGACAGAGCGAGCCCATAAACAATAATAGTAACTGGTCAACAGCATTGTATCAAATACAGAGTCTCTGCATGTTATTTGGGGCCCGTGCGGCGATGGGACCAGGCGGGCTGGCAGAAAACATACACGCTACAGTTTTGTCTTGGGATTAGGGCAGAATTTCCTTCCATCCAATTCTGAATGGCTCTAAGCATATACCTACTGTTGTGTACTTCATTTTTATATGAAGCAGCCTTCTCAGCTTGGCTGATTAGAAAATCAGAGTGGATTAACTTTAGAAATGAAGATGCTCTGTGGCTTTCAGTATGAAATATTCAATCAAGTGTTAATTCCTCACCTATATATAGAGGAGCACATCTATTTCATTAGTATGCAAATATGCTTTCATCTTTAATAAATGGTGAAATTATATGTATACAAAAGAATCATTTAAAATAAGTTCCTTTTTGACTTATTATTAGTAAAATTACAGATATAGAGATAGAGATAGAGATAGAGATAGAGATATATAGATATAGATATATCCCCAGAAAAGTCCTCAGCTGAAAAGGGATTACAAATGGGAAAGACAAAAGACTCCCTGGGTTAAAGCATCCTTTACAGGACTTGACATTGCTCTTAGGAAAGGGAAGTGGACTTGTAGCTTTATTCTACTGAAGATGTGTCTGCAGAGCCCTTCCTCCCCTCTGGTACTGTGTCAAGTAAATAGCAGATTCCCATCTTTGCCTTTTTTTGCTGACTGGGACATTTCCATGCCTGACCAATGTTTACAAATTGCTCACTAGGGCTGGGGATGTAGCTAATGTGGTAGAGTGTCTACCTGGCATGAAGTGAGGCCCTAGATTGAACCCCCATCATCACATAAAACTTGTGAGGCAGTATATAGGTGCAATAACATCACTTGGGTGGTAGAGATCAGAATTTCAAGGCCATTGTCAGCTATATAATGAGTTGGATGTCAACCTGGGCCATATGAGACCCTGTCTCCAAAGGAGAAATAAAAGCTGTTTGCATAACTATAACTTTTATTTTGTTATCATTCTCTATAAAATAAAAGTAATATAACTGAATTGACAAAGTGCTTGCATTAGAAGCATGAAGGACTGAATTCTACCCCCAAAATTTGTGTAAAAGAAGCTGGCATGGAAATATAATCCTACTACAGGGGAATATTGTTTTGTTTTGTTTGTTTTTCATGATAGGGCTTCTCTGTGCTTTTGGAGGCTGTCCTGGAACTCACTCTTGTAGACCAGACTGGTCTCGTACTCACACAGAACTTGCCTCTGCCTCCACAGTGCTGGGATTAAAGGCATGCACCACCACTGCCCGCTTACAGGGGGATTTTAAAGATGTGTTTGCTGACCAGCCATGTGCTTTTTGTCAAGCTTCAGTTCAGTCAGTGAGCAACCCTGTCTCAAGAAGAAAGGAAAAGAAAAGGAAGGAAAGAAAAGAAAAGAAGAAGGGAGGGGGAGGAAGGAGAGGGAAGAGAAGAGAAGGAAAGGAAAAAAGAAAACGGTGGACTGCACCTAAGTAACGACTCCCAAGGCTGCCCTCTGTGCCCCCTCCAATAATTATTTTTTGTAAAGAAAATAAACCAAAGCAGATAGTGAATTTTTATACCTGGGAGATTTCTAAGAAAATCTTTGAGATCTGGGACTATATTTGGGGTTTTGCTAGCTATCCATGGAGGAAAAAATGACCTTCCTTAAGACAACTTGGGTTTGTAGGATGGATTTTTGTAGATATGAATATACCATGTGCCCAATCCATGGAGACGTAGAGAAGACATTTGGAACCTCTTCCCTGAACACTCTGAACATTAATTAAGATTTGTAAGATGTTGAGCAAAGGGAAGCACAGAATGTCCCAACTAAATAGGGAGAGTGAATTACATTGTGCTAAGAAGCCAAGAGCTTGTGTGGTAGGAGAAAGATGAAGTACATCTGTCCTTCTCAGGGTATCAGCCTGTGCTCCCAGTAAAGGCTTTGGGTGTGACTCAGTGCAATGAACATTTGGCTTTGTAAAAGCATTGGGTAAGTGGTAAAAACTGCCCAAGCCAGGCCAGGTCACTGGGGCTGTCAGCATAAAGACTTGCAATTCCATAGCTAAATGGAATGGGACACTGGCACTAACATCACAGTGCTCATCAATCAAGACACGGATGAGCCCTGGGACAGGCAATAAAGTCTGAGGAACCAGGAGATAGATGGGCACATTGTTAAATGTAACCATCACAATCAGAGGAAAGCTTCAGTGTGGGGTAGATCTCTGCCTATTGCCCTCTTCCTCCTAATCAAATAAGCAGAGAGGCAGAGAGAAGCAACACCACCCATCTCCAAGCAGAACTCACCTCTCAGGCTCTGCTTGAAACTTTGAAGTGGCTTTAGCAGCTTCTTGTTCAACCCACCTACAGCTGTGCAAATCAACAGCCAAGGGGATACTTGATTCCTGGTGGAAAGATACCCAGGGTGAGGTCAAGTGCAGATCAACTGGCCATGTGTGAAGTTCATGTGCCCAGCCTCCACACTGTCTCTGGAACTGTCATTGTGAGAGCCAGAATGGTGACCCTGTAATGTAAGCTGAACTTGCTTTGCCTCCTAGCCTCAGGAACACAATCTAAGAGTTCTCTCCTGTGATTTGTTACACAGACCCTCTGGCTCTTCCTAAGATGGTGGCCAGCCTCGGAGAGCAGAGATCTTTATGCTGATGGTATAAACATGCAGTCATTACAACTGCCCCATAGATTTTAGGAATAGGAGTCAGCATTGAAGGTCAATAGCTATTTATATCCTCCACAAAAAGAAAATAATTCCCAAAGGAATGTTTATATCAGGCACTCATTGAAGAGTTGCTAAAATTGTGTATATTTTTTTATTTTGTCCTATTCTATTGTGTCACCTTTTTTTTTTTTTTATATTGATGGGTCTGAGGTCTCACACTTGCTAAGCACTCTATCATTGATCCAAATTCCCCATTATTTTTAGCCAAAATTTAAGAAAAAAATCCTTTTTATCAGTTTTTTGTTTATAACAAGATACAGGGCTGGGGATGGAATACAGGAGGCTAGACACATACCCCATCACCAGAGTGCCAGCCCCAGCCCCAAGGAGTCTTTGGATGGCTTCTCTGCCAGCCCTTCTCTATCTTTTCTCTAAATATTTCTGCTCTTAATTGTTAGGCTTTCCACTTTGTTCATTGTGGACATTCTGCCACAGCACTTTTGTCATTCTGTGAGAAGCCTTCCACCTGACTCTGGAGATGCATGAATAAGCCCTCAGACACTACTTGCCAACTTTGGCATGGCAAGAGAGCGCCTCAGATCAGGGTTCAATTCAGTGAATTCTCTGGGAAGAAAAGAAGCCGGCAGCCAGAATACCCTGTGTGAGGCAGTGCAGACATGTTTAAAGTTAGCATCCTCAGCCAGAATGTTCTGGCCTTTGTTGTCAGTAGACCACATGTAAAGACTAGATGAAAGAGTGAGACTTCAAGCTGGTCCCTTCCTGGGAGGCACTGGAAGATTGCTAACCTAAGAGAGAAAAAAAGTCACTCGGCTGGGGCATAAAATAGTGTGTTTATCTGTCAGTGAGGCCATGTTTTTATTGAGGAAATAGATTATCCAGAGAAATGTGTACTGTTTATAGTTCTGTCAGATGGAGGGGTTGTTGCTAGGTCACATAACTTCTTTATTGTCGAGAACTGAGCTTGAGCAGTCTTCCCCAAGAGACATTCCCGATCTCTTGTCTAGGCTGTTGATTGATTGATTATCCAGTCATTCATTCACTCATCAGTAACTGATTGAGAAGCAGTGATAGGCCAAGACACATTAAAATCTGAATACACAAATAAAAATATAGCCCAGATTTCCCACACAATCCAGCAGAGGACAAAGACTCAGAAACTATTTGTCATTTGTTTGAGTTACATATATTCTACTTCTATATCAGAAAGGACTGTATCAACAGCTTCAGGTGATAGGACCTCTGTGAGAGTTTGTTTGTGTGGAGATAGAGATGTCCACAGAGGACGATTGTTGGTGGTTTGTACTGTCTAGTCTAGCATATGAAATAGATTGGAAGTTGGGAAGAGACCACCAGGTAAGCTTTCTGGAGAGTAGGTGACGACAGAAGCTAAAGATGACCTATACCCAACTCAAGGACTGCAGCAGCACATACCCCAAAATAACCATGAATGCTGCCCAACACAAAAGTTAAACTTACTTAAAGAATTATTAGTCTTTCTTTCTTTCTTCCTTTCTTTCTTTCTTTCTTTCTTTCTTCCTTTCTTTCTTTCTTCTTGGCAGAAACTGTTTAATTTCAATTACACAATTCTCAAGTGGAAGTCACAGATGACAACATCCCAGCTACATGGAAAAAGGCTGGACACGCCTGAATATAGACTATTTCTTTGAGAATGTTAAAGCTGCTGTTGATGGAACATGGAGAACCTCTGGAACAAGCAGTCATTAGAGGTTAGGTTGAAGAGCCCACTATTTAATCAAGCAAGTTTCTTAAGCAGAGAAGAACATAATAGAAGCATGACACCTTGAAACACTGATGTAAACATCTATATAAATCTAATTGACCCCTCAGTTTCCTAGCTCTTACCAATAAATAAATATTCCATGGAATCTATCTGTCAACATGCCCCCTGGAGCTGGCTCACTAATTAACATTACTTATGATAGACAGTAAAGACATTGAACACACTGTTGGTCATCTGTTATCACATGCTACTACCTGACTACATTCTGGGGATGGAGCCCTCCAGTAGTAGTAGTTTTTGTCTCTTTGTTATGGGAAGTGTATTCTATGCTAGTGTATTCTATTTTCAGCCCTGCTCTGCTGACTCAAGGATAATAATAAGAGGTCTATCAGCTTTGACCTTGCTCCTGCAAACTCTTTTGGTTTCATTTCCTGACAACCTGTTTATAGCATAAACATATGTAGTCCTGCCACATAGTCAGTCTCCTCCTCTGGTTCTGTCTTCTGTTCTGAGTGAGCACTCCTGAGCTATAATAAAGCCACGATCTAACATAGAGTCCTAAAGTCTACCGACTTAGATTCCAATAAACCCATGCAACGACTCAATGTTCTCTTAAAGCTCATTACTGCATTCCTGTCTGGGAAGCTGTGATGGCCAAACTGCTGGTAGTTCCATTTTGTGCTCTGTGGCTGACCACATAGACACTATTATGGGAGACACGATGAGCCTCCAGACTAATAATTCATTAGAAGTGGAAAGTGTATGCCTCATGAAGATAAAAGATGGTTTACATCCACATGTTGCTGAGTCTGTGCTTCCACTGGACGTGGAAAAGAAAGGATGACAGCCTTCCTGGATCGCCAAGAGGTTAGACATTATGAAATTAAGATTCTACGACTTGAAAAATGTTCCTTTTCTTCCTCAAATGTAAAATAGAAACCTTGCTTGCTACATATCTCTAGGGTCACATGACAAATGGATGTTACTACATGTCCTGTGAGGTGTGGGCAGTACTACTACAAGCTTTTATTGCTAGAGGAAAGGCCTGTGGTGTACATTGAGTAGCAGAGGGAATTCTCAGTAGGTGGCACAAGACCTTGGATGATGCTCCATTTTGATGGATCATAGATGCTATTTGGGACCATACAGGATGTATTTTTCCTGCTATCGAGGAATAATCACTTTCCGTGTGGGCAAATATATCCAATGCCTCCTCCTTACTTCCTTGTAAAGTCTACCCAGAACTTGTTTTCTATGATGACGAGATACATCCCAAATTACTCCAAAGATGTTATTGATTTTCCTACAAATAATAAGGCCAGCCACAGGAGAATCGTAAAACTTCAAGTTGTAGCCTCAGTGAATGTTACCATATAATGTCAGTAGCTTTGGTTTTTATTTAATTTTGTGATTAAAGTTTTTATTGATTTCCCTGTAGGGTAGAATATATCAATACTTTCGGTTTCAAAGGAGCATTCAGTAACAAGAAAACAGTAAAAGATTCAACCAGAGAAAACTGGAGCTTAATTTTAAAGTTTAGGAAGCTGCCACCATGAATCCCCAGATGTATCTTTGGAATAGGTCTTGGATGTGGCCTCAGCTTTGTGTGTCGAGCTGATCCCTTAGGCAGCAGCTGGTGCACAAGCCAGAGGAGTTTGTTGTGGAGGTGCTGAGCTAGGATTTGCTAGAGATAATATTATCGACCAACAAGAGTCACATTCTATGTCACCTGCGCTTCTTTCTCTTACCCCCCCAAAAGAGGTTTCCATGGATGCCCTGTCAATGAAGGGCATGCCCTGTCTGTATGGATCCTACATGTGCAGGAAGACTACTCACCAAAGAGAGGCCGCACAGATGGAATTGCATCTCTGTGTGACTTACAATAGGACCCTCTGGGATCTTGTCAGTGTTTAGAGGATCAGGAGCAGGAAACTCAGCTCCCCACTGCCATCCACAACAGTCTGAGGGGTTTCCTTAATAATTTAGGGACTATGTTGCATAGTTTTATGTCAACTGGACACAAGCTAAAGTCATCTGAGAGGAGGGAACCTCAATTAAGAAATTGCCTCCATTAAAAAGGACTGCAGACAAGCCTGTAGGGCATTTTCTTAATTAATGATTGATGGGGGAAGTCCTGCCCATTGGGTGGGGGCCATCTCTAAGCTGATGGTCCTGGATTCTATAAGAAAGCAGGTTGAGTGAGCCATGTGGAGTAAGCCAGAAGCCGCACCCCTCCATGGCCTCAGCATCAGCTCCTGCCTCCATCTCCTTGCTCTGAGTTCTGTTCTGACTTCATTTGGTGGCAAACAGTGATGTGGAAGTGTAAGACAAATAAACCCTTTCCTCCCCAACTTGTTTTTTGATCATGGTATTTTTTTTTATCACAGCAATAGCAACCCTAATTAAAGCTAAACTGAGGTTTGTGGCTTTGAAATGTGACTAGTCAATATGAAGCAAAGTTGGAGTTCAAGCAAGAAATTCTAATTTAGATGTGAAACAAGGGCTATGAGAAAGAAACAGAAGGAAAAATAAGACACACCCAAGAGCATGTGTGTGGGCTTAGTCACCTACACCATTTTGGTGGGTTTTGAAGCTACCTTCTGGGGTTACTTAGGAACCTAAGTGAGGTGACAGGGAGATCCGAGTGGTACTTGACTGCACTACAGTTGGAAAAAAACCTCTCTAAATCACAGGCAAGAAGATAGAGGGGCAGTAGGAGTTACACAGATTTCCCGTTAGGCAGAGAGACAAGGAAAGGGGCATGACTTGGTAATGTGGATAGTGAACTTCCAAGATGGCTGCCTTCTTCCTCACCCTCCACGGGTCTGGTAGGCTTTTTCTCCTGCCAGGAGCCCCGCCATGATAGACAGGATCAATAAGTTCAAAGCCAGATCCTGATGTATTTACAAATGGTTGTGGGTCAATCAGCCATCCTGTCTTTCTTTAAACTGACCAACCCTAAATTAGGGAGGAAAACTCTCTAGAGACTTAAAAACTCCCAGTTTTAAGTCCCTGCTTTGCTTTCCGAGGGTCTCTCTGTGTGTCTATTGCATGCCTGTGTTTCCTCACCCCTAATAAAAGCCTTTCTTCTGCCGATTCTGTCCAATCCTGTTTGCTGTATTCACAATTTCCCCAGCTATTACCTGTTGCACTCAAGAATTTTCCTGCCTGTTAATTCTTTAACTAGAAAAAAAATGAGCCCCGATAAAGACCCCTTCATGGAACAGTAGGACAACTTTACCTTAGACAAAGTCAACAGTCTTGTTTGAGATTCCCAGGACATTCCTCAGAACACAATGGGAGACTCTGAGTACCCTGCAGCTAGGGGCAGAGCCAGAGCAGGGAGTTGGCTGATGGGTCATCAATAAAAACAATACAGAAAGAAGCCCCATCCTTTCCCACTCTCTGCTGCTTCATCCTTCCTAGAGAAAAGCAAAGAGTAAAGAAAACCCCAATTAAAATCAAAGAAAAAGGAGGAAATGCATGCTTGATCCTCCATCTCAGAAATTAAAGCCAGGCTTAGGTCCTCATTTGATCTTTCAGACTATGCACTTGGACATCGATGTTACCAGAAAAGGGCCTATTGCTAACAGAGCAAAAATAAGTAAATAGCGTTAGGGCTCCAACTCCAAGAGTACATTCTGCCCAGGAGACGAGATCAGAATCAAGCTCATAGGAGATGTTGCATAGGGTCTGGTGCCATGAGAAGTGTAAAGACAGGCCACACTGAGAAAGAAAAAGACAAAAACATTTCCCCGTTAAGTTTGTATTTGTGTGTGTGGGAGCATGGGAGCATGGGAGCATGGGAGCATGGGAGCATGGGAGCATGGGAGCATGGGAGCATGGGAGCATGGGAGCATGGGAGCAGACAACCCTCAGGTGCTGGTGTTTTGAGACAGAGTCTTTCTGGAAATCACCAATTAAGGTAGCCTGGCTGGCCAGTGAGTACCAGGCATCCTCTTGTCTCTGCCTCCTGGTGGCTGGAATCACAAGCACAAACTATCACAGGCAGCTTTCTGTTCACACTTGGTTGGTTGTAAGGATTGGGCTCGACTTGTGCTTGCAGAGTCAGCATTTTACTGCCCCCTCCCTCCCCGAGCCCTTCCTAGTATCTTCAATTAAAGTCCTGGTAAAACCAAGTCACTTGGGTTAAAATGTCATTATTATTTTTTTTAATAACAAAACGATAAAACGATAGGGTTACTGTCTAAGATAACTATGACCCATAAGCTCAGAATGTTTGCTGAGCTAACTGTCCTATTCCTCCCCCTTACATTCCCAACAGCTGCCCCTGGAGGTGAGCGATGCAGAGAAGGTCAGTAAGCTGCTAGTTCTCTGGGTGGGGGTGGGGGTGGGGGTGGGGGTGGGGGTGGGGGTGGGGGTGGGGGTGGGGGTGGGGGTGGGGTGGGGGTGGGGGTGGGAGGTGGGATGGGACTCAGCTGCCTGCAGTCAGGGCAAAAGTGGCTAAAAGGAGCAGAAGAAAGTGGGAAGGAAAGAGGAATCCTTACCAGGGAAGACTGTGCCCCAAGGAAAGACGCCTGGTCCTGCTTCTTATAGCCATTGTGAGAAACGGCACTGTAAGAGATCCTGGACACCCCCCACCTCCCAGTAACCTAAGAATAGGCCAGAAGAAAAGGGCATGAAGTGGTGTTGCTGGGACAAGTGCCAAGACAAAGAGATATTCAGATTTCTGGGGACAAAAGGCCATGTGAAAGGAATTTTCCTTTCAACACACACACACACACACACACACACACACACACATACACACACACACACATACACACACACAGAGAGAGAGAGAGAGAGAGAGAGAGAGAGAGAGAGAGAGAGAGAGAGAGAGAGAGAACATATGTGTGTGGCTGGCAGAAATGGGATGAATTAGCTGCGCCGCATCAACTTCAAATTAAAATAATTTCAAATGTAGCACAAGAGAACATGGCAATGGGCCACCATCTTAAACAGAGCACATGGACGAGGCTTGGGGATGAGAGGCAAAGCCATTCCGAGTGAACCCAGAACGCAGAGCGGAGACTAGAGGAGCCAGTCCAGACTGCAAGCAGCTGGGAACTAAATGTTTCCTCCTGGGCCTCAGAGAAGGGAGGGGTGTGGGGACTGAGGATGAATGGAAGCCAATCCATCCATAGGGCTGGTGCAAGGCCAGATGGCCATCTACCAGAGGCTTCGGTACTTATGACAGGGGTCGTTGGACAGGACGGTTCGGAAATCTGAGGGAGAAGACCCAGAGGAAAAGCCCACCCTGGGCCTAGGGCTTCTGCAGCCTCCGTGGGTCTGCACCCTGGACGCCAAAGTTCCCTGGGCAGGAAACGAGTGAGACGCCATTAGATTCCAGAGGAAACCTCAGACTCTGGCAACAAGAGCAAGTCAGGAGGCTGGGCAGAGCAGAATCTGTTCACTGTTGATCTGCAAAGGTCAGGGTTAAATGTTCATGAACGTTCTCCAGCAGGGCTGCACACATAGACCTCTGGGAAAAGAGAGCAGCCCAGGGACCCAGGATAACTTAGATTTGGAATGCTGTGACCCTTGCTGCACAGAGGAACCCATAACCTTCCACACCTAGGCAGGGAAAAGAGATGCTTGGTACTTACATTAAGATCCAGGTGCAGTTTTCACAGTGACCTGGGCAGGCATGGCAGAGACAGAAGAAGATCGAGAGTTTAGAGATAACCCAGTCTATGAAATGCTTGTCCTGCAAGCATGGGGACCTAGTACCGGAGTAGAATAAAAATAAAAGCAAGAGGAGGGGAAGGGAGCAGCCAGGCATTATAGCATACTCAAACCCCAGCACCAGAGAAGCAGAGGCAGGAGGAGCCTTGGCGAGTCGTCTTTGTGAGGGTATTTCCAGAGAAATACTGGGGAAGGAAAACAAGTGATCCAGCCAACTGGGGAGCTCAACGTTCACTAAGAGACTTTCTCTAAAAACAAAACAAAACAAAAAAAGAACACCCCAAAACAAAACAAAACAAAAAAACAAAAAACAAAACAAAAAAAAATTGAAGAGCTATCAAGAGAGCTTGCTGTCCTTGCAGAGAACTCTCTTTCTAGAATCCACATGAGGAGGCTCACAAGCACATGTTACACCTGTTCTAGGGATCCAATGCCCTCTTTCAGTCCAAGGATTACTGTACATATGTGCTTCACATACAGACTTACAGGCACACACACATACACATAAGATAAACTTTAAATTAAATTAAAAATAAAGTGGGGAGTGATCAAGAACTTTACCTGATGTTGACCTCTCGCCTTTACACACATATATACATAGGTATACATACATTCACATAGATATACACATACATATTCACACAGGTATAAACACACACACGCACATATAATAAGGTGATTTTTTTTTTAAAAAAAGTTTCAGGCTAGCCTAGGCTACACAATGAGACCCTATTTAAAAAACTGAATGAATGAATGAATGAGTGAATGAATGAATGAACGAATAGTTGTAGGATGTTAATTTGATTTGGGCGAGGTTACTTCATCATCTGATTTTAAAGTTTTTTTAAAAAATCTACCTCAAAGTGTATTCATAGCACTTGGCATCTTACATCTGATAATTGCTCAATAAATGGTAGTTATTCCATATTGCTGTGAGTCCAGACTGCCCTTCATGCCCATGTGTTCCACTCTGCAAAACCAATCAACCAAGACTAAGAATATTTGGAGAAACAATTCTGTCTTGAATGGTATTCCTTTGCTGGTTGCATAAATAATAGAGCTGGATGGAGACACAGCACCCATGCTAAATTGACTGCTCTTGGTCACTTTGAGATGTAAGTATACAGGAAGGTACAAAGAGGTTGTATGCCGCTCTGTAGTTTGCATCTCCGTTACTGTGAAAATAGCTCTAAACAAAAGCAATTTGGATAGGAAAGGTTTTTGGCTTTTCTTTTGTATTGTTTGTTTAACATTACACTCCTGGGTCCATCACTGAGAGAAGTCAGGGCAGGCCCTGAAGCAGAAGTCATGGAGGAACATTGTTTAGTGGCTTGATTTCCTCTGGCTCATGCTCAGCCAACTTTATCACACAACCAGAAACCTCTTTTCCAGGGCTGACATCTCTCACAGGGGGCTGGGCCCTCACACATCAAGACAATCTCTCAGGACAGGGCCACCGGCCTGTGTGGTATAGACAGTTTCTCACTTGAGAATCCCTTTTCCCCAGGTGACTCTTTATTGTATATGTTGACAATAAAACTTATGTGGGATATAGGTTAATACTATTTCCCTGGAGGAGAAATTTTTATTACATTAATTCTGAGCGTGTGCTTATGTGTTTGTGCATAAGCATGTATGTGTGCACATGTGTGGCAGTCAGAGGAGCCTTTGAGATTTTCTCCTTTCTCCATGTGGACCCTAGGGATCAAACTCAGGTCACTAGGCTTGGTAGCAAGTGTCTTTCACCAACTGAACCATCTCATTGGCTCCTACTTCTCTTTTTAATTGTGTGTGTGTGTGTGTGTGTGTGTGTGTGTGTTGTGTATGTATGTGTGTGTCTGTTTGTTTATTCATTTGTGTTTAGTACTGAGTTTTATAAAGATACTTTCACGCACATTTATAATACCCTTTGACCATATTCCCCATATGGGTGACCAGCCTTTATTCTTCTCCGGCCCCTCAATCTCCTTTACACCTCTAGTCAGTCTCACTTGTACTTTCATGCTATACATATAGATCTATGATTTTGTGAATCTCTACAAAAGCTAGGATCTGCAGAGACAAAACATGCAATATTTGTCTTTTAAAAATCTAATTTAATTCTTTTGATATGATAATCTCCAGTTCCATTCAACTTCTTGCAAAAAAAAAAAAAAAAAACAAAAAAAACAACAACATGATAACATGATTTCACTCTTCTTTGTGGCTGAATAAAATCCCATTGTGTCTATATCCCACGTCTTCATTATCCAAGCCTCTGTCACTGGCTACACTGAGTCCACAAACGAGTCATTGTGAATGGTGCACAACAGCACGGATATGTAAGTGCCTCTATGACATGTTGACTTGGACTCCTTGGATACATAAACATCTCTGTGACATGTTGACTTTGAGTCTTTTTCTAAATACACAGTAATAGTACCACTGAACCACAGGATACACATTTTCCATACTGATCTCCACAATGTCTACACTGATATACTCTTCTATCAGAGGTGAATACAGGTTCTCTTTTCTCTTCATCCTCACCAGCATTTGTTGTTACTGGTTTTCTTAATGGTTGTCATTTTGACTGTGGTGGAATGGAATCCACACACAGATTTAATTTGTATTTTCCTGATGGATGATTAAAGTTGAATGCCTTCTCATGTTTATTGTACTATGTCTATGGTGGTTAATTTTTACCGTCAACATGTAAGGCTTTTAAAATCTCCATGGAAACATCTCTGGGTTTGTTAGCAAGGGTGCTTCCACTGAGGGCTAACTGAGTAGGGGAGACAAACCGTGAATATGGGGAGTAGTGTTCTACAGGCTGGAGCACTGAACTGAGTAAAAAGCAGAAGGCATGTCGGAGACCAGCTTTCATTGTTGCCTCCTGGCTGCAGTGGATGTGACCATCTGCACCACAGCCCTGCTGCTGTGCTTTGCCCACCAGGTACCTTAAGACTGTGAACTAAAACAGAGCATTCCTTAAGTTGACGTAGTCAAGTATTTTGTGAAATCAAGGAGAACATTTGCTCATGTGGTGTTTTCTTTGTTTTTCAGAAGGGAACACAAACATTTTGGTATCTGAAAGGATCCTAGGTCACTCTCCTCAAACCCAAGAGGCAAATATATCGCTATTTATTTCAAACACTCCCCAGTCTTGCTGATAAAAATACCACTCCAATAAGCATCTTCATATGCAAACCTTTTCCTAGTTTCCAATATAATTCCATGGCACAGTTTCATCTATTTCCATTTCTAACCACAGTGACTTGAGTCGAAGAGTCTAAACCCCTTAGAGATGCTGGACAGTATTGCCAGCTTAACTTTAGGGTGATACCAACATCTCTCCCTGCTGATCTCCTGGAATGGCCTGGTGGCCCTGGATCATACTATCTGCATCCCTACCTCTGCACTATCACCCATTCTGTTCCTGAGTTCTGGATGTCATCTCAAAACAACAAGAAGGACTGGCTGCTCTCAAGGCACCTAGGGTCTATGGGAAGACAGAAATGCAAATGCACATCATGACATTCAGGAACAACACTGGAATGAAGTGGGGCTGGATATGCTGTTTTGGTGAGAATGCGATCTATCTAATTTGGCTAGAAAGTGAATTCTTAGGGCTAGGAATGTGGTTCAGTTGATAAGTATTTGCCTAGCATGAACAAAGCCCTGGGTTCAGTCCTTGGTTCCCTATAAGCCAGATATTGTCATGCATGTCTGTCAGTCCTGGACTCGGGAAGTGGAAGCAGAAGGATCAGAAGTTCAAGACCGCCCTTGGTACATAGGCTAGCCCTGCTACTTGACACCTGGGCAAAAAGATGTGGGAGATGAAGAAATAAAAGAGAAAGGAAAGGGAGGGAGGAGGAAAACCCATTAGAGAATGGAATGAAGCAAAGCCCTTCAAATCTCAGGCAAGGATATTCTCAGCCACAGGAAAAGCAGATTTAAGGGCCTGGGGGCGGTACTCCTAATATCAAGGGTTTTCTGGGAAACAGAAGATCTGAGTAAGAGGAAAGGGTCAGGGAGTGATCCTAGAACCTTAAATCTGTGGGAAGGGAACGGCAGAAGGTCTTAACTAGGGGAAAAGCTCCGTAGATCTCAGCATTCCCAGACTGATGTATGCAAGGGATCATGCAAGGTAGAAAGAAAAGGAGAGGCAGCCAGACAGCCGTCATTGCAATTCCTCCCTCGGTGGGGCTCTTCATCTGCTTGTTGCGTAGTGGTCTGGACCCGGCTTCCGTGGACCACCCTTACCCATGACCATTTTTGGTTTTGCCCTTGAGAAGGACTGGATTCAGGCAACCCCTACACCAAGTCCCACAGTTTCCAGGCTCTGCAATCAGCAAAGGCATCTGAGAAAGTTATGTGGTTCTGTTTCTGGTTTTTCTCACTGTTTTGCAACTGCCTAAGTCTAAAATATGTCCCTTATTAAGCCCTGATTGCACAGATTGGGAGGTGGGCTGAATTTGTATGTGTTGTGCTCAAAATTCTGGCTGGATAAATATTACCCTGGGATAAGCTCTTTATTCTGCTTTTAATCACTTCAGGAACGCTCTTTTGAGAACTGCGGGCATCCCAGAAACAGGGAATCATTCAGCTTCTTGCTCTTTAAATGCAAAAAATACTAGATAAACGGAATGTTAGAAATAACTAAAGGAAAGGGCGCGTTTGTTATGCAACATCGCACACTGTTTCAAGGCGCACCTTCCTAATGGCTTCTTTATGCAAACATTATCGCCTTTGTGCTGGTTCCTACTTCTGCAGTTTCCAGTACATTTATTTCAATGAAGATTGCTGGAAACCTTTAACCGAATTGGGGAGACTGGCCCTTCCCCTCCTGCTGCTGGCCGTGCATTTCTGCAAAGAAGCTGAACTACTACAGGGGAAATCAGAAAGAAGATCCTCAAGTACGCACGCCTCCAAAGCTGTCATGCTCATGCAATCCACTTCCGTGTTGCAAATTCTCGCAGGAAAATTTAATGCACAGAGCCGGGGCTTCAGTCTAATCTGTTCAGGGAAGGCGCTTCACCCGAGGCCCTGTTTTTAGACTTAGTCACTCTGTGACGGGTAGGAATGTGTTCCCAGCTAACCTTCCTGGAGGTGGAGCGCTGTTTCTGCAATCTGGCCTGCAAACTTCCTCTCCTTTGAAGGACAGCTTAAGGAATCTCCATGATGTGATGAAAGCTGTATTTTCAGAATGCCCTCCTTCCCCCGTATTTCCATTTATTAGTTCAGTTGAGGATGTCTGATAAAACTACCCCGTGAGGAGTTTTGTCTATAACTACTTCACTCCATGAGGACAGTAGTCCTGAAGTTGAATATGACATTCTGCAAGTCTGGGGTGTCCTTTTCCCACAATCCACCTGGAAATGAGGACACAAGGACAGCAAGAATCTGAAAGGAGGGCTGCTCCCCTGCCCTAGTTCTTGAACGAGTTTTGATAGTTCAGGCCTTACTCAGAAACAGGCGTGGAAAAAGTCAACCCATAATTGAGGCGGGACAAAAGGAGGGGAAATTATGGGGACATCTGAAAAGAAAGGAGCTCCTAACTGTGGAGTGTAATTGACTCCTCTCATCATCGAGGAGCAAGAATTTCTGCACAATTAACATTTGCAGACAAGGTTGCTGATCTCAGGTTAATATTCCTTCTGTGGAGAGATATTTCATGTTAAAATTGTATTGACCCAGGCAGGGCTAAGGCCTAATGTATATGACCTTCAGTAGGGCCCTGTTCCTCTGGGACTCTCAACTTAACTTTGTATTCAGTAAATGTCCTACCTTCCTGCAGTCCATGGTCTAGCTGTTCCTGTCACTTGCAGTCCTATCAGGAGGTGCTTCTTAGAAACCACCTTGTCATCTCATTTAGGTTTCTTAGCAACAGCTTCAAGACCCACCAAAAAGGCATACATGACGACTGTGAAATAACAAAGTGTTAAATAATGTACACTGCAAAACAATTTACTATTGCAAAATAAAGAAGTTCTTTTTCAGGAAAGCCCACACCCATGCTCTCAAGCCTATTCTGGTTTTTTTTTTTTTTTTGTTTTGTTTTGTTTTGGGTTTTTTTGTTGTTGTTGTTTTGGTTTGGTTTGGTGTTTTTTTCCCCCCTGAGCCCTCATGCTTAAAGTCTACATTAAAATATCATTATTCAACTCCAACTCTGCTTCACACTGGCTCATACTGATTTTTTTTTTCTTATGCTGTGGGTCGCATTTTACCTGAGTCACAGTCCCTAAAAGATGACAAGAATCTCTCTGACGGCTAGAGGTGACAGTGTGGAGCTGTGTTTCCATCCTTGAAGCTGCAACCATGACCACAGACTCATAGGGGCCTGGGAGGGCTTGGGTTCTAGACATTGAACATCACACTGTGTTAATGACACTTCTGACTTCAGGAAGGCCTCGAAATATCAGACCTTGACAGCCACAGAGTGCTAAATAGGGAATATGGCCAGACCCTTAGTAGCTGACTTAGTAGCTGATCTCCTCCTGGGCAGTCTGTGACATATGCTGTAATATACATGTATTCCCAGGATGGCAGGATTATTCCCACATTTCATTTATACTTTACCATTTATATAACATAAGTGGAGTTTTGGTTTCATGGAAATTAATATGTATAGAGAACCGTGACATTTCATTCCTATTTGTGGAAAATTTAAATAGAATATAATAGAATGTATTAATTGTAGCATGGTGACAGGCTGTTACTTTGGCATTTTGAGGTGGAGATAAGAGAACTGCACATTATGACCAGTCTAAATTACATAGCAAGAGTCTTAAAAAATAAATAAATAAAAATAAATCCAAAAAAGGCTAGTTGTGTGAGCTTTAAAAAAAAGAAAATCACCTTTGTTTTTATTGAGATTTTCAGAGAAATCATCTGCATCCTTGAAATAATGACATTATTTTTATTAACACATATTCATTGTGCACAGTAGTGAAGTTCTGTGTAATATTTCACTACACCCATGCTCTGGGCCCCATGTGTCATCTTGACCTAACATCCACCTTTACCAGGAGATGCAATGCAATGGAAGGGTCTGTTCCACAAAAGATGGGGAGTGAGAGGTTCTGAAATCTCCACTGGGTGGAAATTATGTCTACCAACTTCATGATCACATACCTCTTCCTCAAACAGCCTACTGCCTTTGGAAGCAGACTAAGACAGGCCATCCTGTTTTGAATTCCCTGTGAAGGCTTCTTGCTGCCTGTTAGACCTTCTGCCGAGACTTCCATGCTTAGAAAAAGAGCATAGGGTGAGCGTGAAAGGCCGTTGAGAATGTTCCTTGCTCATGAGCATTTTTACGCTTTTAATACAGGAACAGTAACATTACCTAAGCCACAGCAGGGAAACTATCTTCCCATCAACTGGTGTACCCCTACTTTTGAAAGTAAAATTCCTTTGCAGCATAGTCACGCCCTTCCCTGCACAATAGTCACAATGTTTTCCAAAGACAGAGTGTTTATCAATTGGTGCGCTAAGATTTTCTAGCAACAGACCTAGACCGCATTAAGTAAAATTAAATTTAATCAAAAATGCACACATTAAATTGATTTTGAGGCTTAGAATGGAAAGGGAGTTAAAAAGAAAATCTTCCTCTCTATATTTGAATCTTTATCGTTTAGTTGTTGGAATGGCGCTCTTCTCTCAGGATTTCGGTCTTTGTGGATTTAAGCCAAGTGTGATGGTGCATATCTGTAATACCTGCTCCAAGGAGGGAGACACAAGCAGCTCCCTGGGACTCCCTGGCTGCCTGCCTAGCCTGCTTTAGGAGCTTTAGGCCAATGTAAGACTTTAAAACAACAACAAAAGAGGAAGTGAAAAAAAAAAAAAAAACAGCAGAGGAAGAATGCCTACATTAAGGTTGACTGGTGGGCCACAAACATGTACCACAATTCTCTCTCTCTCTCTCTCTCTCTCTCTCTCTCTCTCTCTCTCTCTCTCTCTCTCTCTCTCTCGTTTATTAGTCTTAGTTCCTTTTAGATACCATGGGAAATCTGTACATCTAGGCATATTGCGCCAGTCCCTGGACCTCAGGCACAAGGATATTTCATTAGCAACTATGAGCATCAGGCATGGGACTAGGAGGGTTTTCTTCTCAATAAGTCCAATGTCTAAATTGCCTTTTCACATAGCACCTCCTCCATGCCCTAAGGAACTTGTTCTGTTCTGTGAAATTAGAATGGAGCCAGGAGTTCCATGGGCCACACTCTGCCCTCCTATGGGAACAATCTCTTGAGATTAAAATGGATTTGATGGGCAATGAGAGAAGCTGGCAGCTTGACAAGTACTAGAGATAAGAGCTCTGGGACAGAAGCCAGGAGAGCAGGGCCTCATCCCACTCTATCCCTGGTGAGCTGCATGGTTCTGGGAAGGCTTCTCAACCTCTGCTTATCTCCAACTGTTTCTCATCTGAAGTGGCAAAGCCCATCCTGTCCATCTCATAGAAACTGTCAGGAGAATGAATGGAATGAAAATAGTATTTGTTTTAGTGCAGCGAGTGGAACTACTCCAGTGTTTAGAATAGGGCCAACCACATTTGATTTGAGAAGCCATCTTTGAGAAATTGTTTGACAAGAATAAGAGAGGGCCAAGAGGTCAGACAAACTGAGACATCCAGAGATCTGGGCAAGAGAGGGACAAACTTGAATATGCCATATACAAGAGCCAAGGAAGCAGGACAAGATATAGCCTGACCTTTTGAGGAAAGCCAGACCATCTCTGGCTATGTAAATATAGGCAGATGTATTGTTATAGTGACTCCTTATTGTCAACTTGACTGAATTTGGAATCACCTAGGAGACACACCTCTGTGTCCCTGAGGTTGTTGCCAAAGAGTTTTAAATGAGGTGGGAAGACTCAACTTGAATCTGGCAGCACCACCCCACAGGCTAGAAACTCAGAATGAACCGAACACCATGATAGACTGTATCTGCAAACCAAGGGTTGAAATGAGCTCTTCATCCTTCATGTTTCCCTTTGTCACATACATGCTCACTGAAACGAGAAGATTAAACAGTAATCTTAAAGCAGGCTCTTCCCAAGCATCAGTTCTTAGACAACCATGGAAGGAGAAGACTTGGACTCATGGAAGACCCTAGTCAGAAATAAGGCTTCCAAAGTAAGGACCTTGCCCTTCTGGGACAGGAGCTGGCTCCGAATTCAGGCAAAACTGATGCTCATGGGGACTCAGAACACTAGGCACTGGAATGGAGCACAAGCCCACTACAGGTATGCAAGAGAGAAAGAGAAACTGACTGTGGACTGGCCTGTACATACCTGAGGTTGCAGAGCCAGCCAGTGACACCCCTGTCACCCAAGAGTCCCAGAGCTGACTTGTTTCTGCCTTCACCAAGATCACCTGAGACTTCCTGGGTAGAGAAACCTTCCCCGAATACTCCTCCCCCAGACACCTTCACTGACTGACCCTTTTGTGGGAGTCTTCTAACAGTTTGAATCTTTCTTTTCATTAGGAACATCAGACTGAAAGAGCTTCTCAGTGCCAGGAGAAAGCATGTGAAACTGGGAGCCACCATCCTTTCTTTAACAGGAATTTGCTTCATTGGGGTATCTCCTTTAACTACAATGGTCCTAAGGATGTGGAACAGATACCAGGAAGCATATAAAGTGATGACAAAGTTAAAAAACTAATGATGACATCACCCCTCTTTGTTCTGTGACTTGTCCTTGTACAAAAGGCCACTGAAAAAACAGGTGCATGGATGTAGCCTACAAGATCCTTCATTGGTCTGATAGGAAGGGGGGCAGCCCCAGTGTAGAGGAAGAAGTGACTCCCAGAGAGGCAGCTAATTGCAATTCCTCTGCATGGAGGAAACAGCTTTCTTCCAAGCTTCATGATGGCATCCTGTGTGCTCAAAAATACGAGGGAAGCAAAATTGCCACAGGCCCTGTTGAATAGTTCAGGCCAGCTGCTCTGCCCACAAAGAGGAACAGGCACAGAGGAAACCTGGTTCTTACAAAGTCCCTCTACAGAGAGCTGGGAGGTGAGCTGGGGCTGCTTTCTTTCTCACTGCCTGGAGTTCCCAAGCAAAGGAGGCTCGGTCTGTCAGAAGGTTAGAGCAGCCAGAAAGCAGCCAGCCACTTTCAAAGACTGCCTTGCTTTCAGTGCAAGTTTCCAAGTGATAATAACATCTCTCAGTATTGAAACTTTGAGAACAAATTTGCAGCTCCCCAGTGATGGATAAAACACCATTGGAAAGTGTGGCTGTCCCCTGCACAGGCCAGCTCAGGGAGAGGGAAATGGATCACGCTCACAGAGAAGACAAATTACACACAGGCATCCCAAGATGAATTGCAATCATAACCTGGGAAAACCATCCACAGGATTTCTGTTATCTACAGACAGTGTGCTGAGCTCATTTTCTCTTGAAAGACAATTCACTGCGCTAAACTGGCCTCACTAGCTCAATTGGGAAAAAAAATGTCTGTGCAATTTGTGTGGGGTTTAAGAATGTAATTAATACAATTTGTAAAGGGCCAGCACCGCTTTTGCAGACTTCAGCGCCATAGGGGATTGGAGAGTTACACATTGGAGAGCCTTCATTTGTCTGTGATACCCATGACCAACATTGCCCTGCCCTTCCTTCTGGCCCTTCTCATCTTTCAATCTGAAAAGCAGACTTATATTGCCCTTTCCTCCATGATCTGCACCACTATTTCCTCAGTTAGGACATTTGATGCAATTTCCATGAAAGCCAAAGTATCCTTTTTGTTTATGGCACAAGGATGAAGAGGATAAGACATCACACTGCACCTTACCCATCTTTTCAAAAATGCATGTGCATGTATGTGTACATATGTACGCATTACCAGACTGTTATCCTCAGGGAAAACTTCCTCCTCCTTTGAGACACAGAGTCTCATTGGCTTGAGGTTCTCCAGTTAGTCTGGACTGTCTGGCCAGCAAGCTGCAGGAATCCACCTGTGTCCATATGCTCCATGCTGGGACTGTATGCACACATCACTAGACTGGAATTTTTACATGGTTTCTTGGGCTCAAACTCAGTGTACTGGCTAATTTTATGTCAATTTGACACATGCTAGAGTCATGGGAGAGAAGGGAACCTCAATTAAATTTTCTCCATAAGATCAGGATGTACGCAAGCCTGTAGGGCATTTTCTGAATTAGCCATTGATGGAGAAGGGCCAAGCCCATTGTGGGTGGGGTCACCACTGGACTGGTGGTCCTGGGTTCCATAAGAGATCAGACTAAGCAAGTCATAATGAGCAAGCCAGCAAATGGCACCCTTTCATGGCCTCTGCATCAGCTCCTGCCTCTAGGTTCCTGCCCTGCTTAAGTTCTTGTCCTGACTTCTTTCCATGATGAATGGTGATTTAGGAGTATAAGCCAGATAAACCTTTTCCTCCCCAAGTTTCTTGGCCATAGTATTTCATTACAACAATAGAAACCCTAACTAAGACGCCCAGGTTCTTGAGCTTGTGTGGCAGACATGTTACAGACTGAGCAAACTCTAGCCCTCCTCTTTCTTGTATCAGTGTAATAAGACAAGGGGTTTTAAGAACATAGATCTGAGCACCGATTACATATGATTTTAGAGTGAGAAAACTGTGAGTAGAGATTTCTTGTTTGGGGAATGAAGGAGAAAGATAAGGTACTTTGTTCAGAATGACTTCTGAAGCCGCTTGCTTAACCACTGTGCTTTTGTACTATGGATTTTATGAGACAAAAATGAGTTTCTGTGCTCTCTAGAATAAGGACATTAGGGATACCTGATGCATAGTTCAAGTGAAGAGCATAGCATCCATCCTGTTCCCACCAAATGTGAGCATTAGAAGCTCAAAGACCTTGGTTAAGTCACTAAAACCCATGTCTAAAAATTTTCTGGCATGGTGGAACATTCTTCTGTATCCCAGCACCCAGTGATGTTGATTATTAAAGGCAAAACACTGGCATGGAATTGAGACATAGAAAAGGGGAAGAGAAGAAGCATTTGTTCCTAAGGAGGAATTTGGGGGCTTTATCATGTTTTTAAACAAGGAATGTTTAAGGGACTAAAGAGAGTTTGGGTTTTGTTGGCAGGTAAGGACATTATAAGATGAATTGAAGGACCTGCAGACTTTTGAGAGGACATTGCTAAGTAGAAAATGAGACCAGCATACACAGCAGTATCATGATGGGATCCCCTTCCTTCTAAAGCCAGAGAGAACAGAACCACCACCATAGGTCCTATAGAAAGGTACAAGGGACCATCACACACCTCGGACAGCCTGTGCTGTCAGGAGGATGTCCTCTTGCATAGTGGGTTCTAGGATGAACACAGACTCCTTACAAAAGGAGCTTCAGTAGAAGCAGAGACTTTAACTAGGAGGAGATAATGCAGTAAAGGTCCTTCCCTGCTTTGAGCACTGGCTTAGAAAGGATCATATTCTGGGTCAGGATTTTTCAGGACCAGAGAGGGAGTTTCCCCACCTTCCACCAACGGAAAAATTCACTGGTAGACCACAAAGACAGATTTTTGTTATTGTTGTTTTAAGGTTTTACTTATTCACTTGTATATGCATCTTCATGGGGGTATATGCATGTGAGTCATAGGTACCCTTGTAGACCAGAAAAGGGTGTCAGATGTCAATGAGATGGAGTTATAGTCAGTTGCAAGTGTCCAACACAGGTTCTCAGAACTGAACTTAGCTCCTCTGAAAGAGCAGCAAGTACTCTCAACAGAGGGGTCATTTGTCCAGCCCCTATGAAGACAAGTTTTGGGAATCTATTGAAATTAAATATTAAGGGGACTTGACTTTAAGGGGGATTGGTACAGCTCTTTTTAATGGGAATCAAAGGAAAACAAGATTGGAAAGTCAGATAAGATGGTAATTAAGCAATGAAAAGAATGTTAGCAACCAGTGCATCAGAGAAGTAGTGGTAATGTAAAAAATAAAAAAATTGTGTCATACCCATGTATCCCTACACTTAATCCCAGAACTCAGTGGGTGTTAATCACTTTCCTATCTTGAAGAAGTAGAATGAGCTATGGCTGTGTTAACTCAGACTCCTGTGGTGATTAATCTGGTTGCCAGCTTGTAGACAGAAGCACCTATATAGCACAGCACACTTCTGGGTGTATCTGTGAAGGTGCTTCTAGAGATAATAAGACCATGAGAGCACTGAACTAATGGTGTAACTCGTTAATTGATTCAAATTTTGAGTAAACTTTGGAAATGTGGAAGATGGGCCCTCACTGGAGGAACCAAATTTCAGGACATGTGTTCCTAGAAGCTGTATGGTGCCCCAGCCTCTTAATGCCATGATGCTCTACCTAGGTTCATCAGTACAAGCAATGCACAGAATGACTATACCTTCTCAAGCGATGAGGCAAAATCATCCTTTAAGTCATTTGTGTTGAGTATTTAGTCACAATAATGATAAAATAAAAACAGATCGATGGGAAATGTCAATCTGTAAATATGTTTCTTGCATTAGTTAATGAATAAAGAACTGTTGGCCAATTGGAAAGCAAGATAGGCGGGATTAGGAGACAAGGAGGATTCTGGAAGTAGTAGGAAGCTCCAAGATGGAGGATAGAGAGAAGAACGCCAGCCCCTCTCTCCAGTAAGATGAGACCACGTGGAAGTACTTAGAGTAATAGAACTGAGTTAATATTTAAGACAGAGCTAGCCAATAAGAAACTAGCAACAGGCCAACAACTGTATATCAAATAGTGTCTCAGTGTGATATTTGGGACTGCCATGGCTTGGGACAAGATCAGCAGGAAAAAACTACTCATAACAACAGATTTTAATTAATTTTTAAAATGTATTAATTGAGAATAGAATACATGCATATAGCATGGTCATATCCATCCCTTGTTTTTCTCCTTCAACTCTCTCTGGATTCCCTAACACATTCCCCTCCAAATTTCATCTCTTCTTTTTTTAATATCATACTTCACACAGTTAGTGATGCCTGCATGCACAGGTATGTGGGGCCATCCATTAGAGCACCTTACAAAGCTACAACCCCAGGGAACAGTTACTACCTCTCCACCAAATACCTTCAACTACCAATATCTCCTAAGCCTCATGAGCCCCTTCCTGGAATTTTGACTAGTTTTATACTATTCAGGTCTTGGGCAGCTACCTACAAATTATAGCTACTATGAATTAATGAACACAACAGCAATGTCATATCCAAGAGAGCATTTCAAAGCCCTTCTCCTCATCCTTCAGCTCTTACACCCTTTCTTCCTCTTCTTCCATGATATTTCTTGAGCTTTGGACATGAGGGAAACTAATAAAAATGTCCCATTTAGGAGTAAGCATTTGTAGTCAGTTATTTTTATCACTTTGGTCAGTAATGAACTTCTTCATTAACCACTGCCCTCTGAACAAAAAAGGTTCTGTGACCAAGTCTGAGAGCAGGCCAACCTTGTGGGGATAAACATAAATACTTAGAAGGAAGTTTGATAACATAACCATTTAGCAAAACAAGAACAGAAGATGCTCCCCTCCCCCAGCCTAAGGCCTATAGCCTCCCCATGCATTGGCTATTGACCATATTTAACAAAGCAGGCATGAGTTCTTTACTGTGGAGCAGACCACAGACTAACATGATTACTAACTGCAATGCCACTATCGGACCAGGGGGCATACAGATATTATTTATCATTGGCACCACAGCACCAAATTTTCTGTTAACATATAAATAAGACTGGAAGAAAACCTGAATCCCCATGAACAGCACTGATATTTAACTTGTCCTGTGACAAGATTCCCCTAATTTGCTATAAAAAGAAACTGAGACACATCACATAGTAGAGTTTTACACTGTTTTTCAGTACTAATCTGTTTTCTTTATGTAAGTAGTTTCTCTGTATACTGGATGTTTTATTGTTGTTGTTGTTGTTGTTTTGTTTTGTTTTGTTTACACACTCTTATTCTTTAAAAGTTTCCCTTTCTTATTTCAAATTATAGACTATAATTTTTTTTTATCAGTGGTAGAATTTAACTCATAACCTTGCACATGCTAGGCAAGATATCTACAATTAATCTACACATTTAACTTCCTTTTTTTCCTGTCTCAAAATTAACAACTGCATAAGCTGAATAAAAAAAAAATACCAAAGTAACTTTCAAAGACTCTGATGACTTGGTAGCACCAGGATTTACTGCTGGGCTGTAAAGTGCCTGGAGCTAGAATAAAGCATAAACCTCAACTGGTTGTAGTTTTATGTTTGAGTTCCTGTTAATTAGCCACTTGTTTAAATCATAACTATGCCATCATCTTCCTCTTCCAGAAGTTTTTCTTTATAATTGTGTGTGTGTGTGTGTGTGTGTGTGTGTGTGTGTGTGTGTAAGTCTTCATATGTGCATGTGTGTTTGTGGGTTCATGTGCACAGGTTAGTGAATGTGTGTACAGAACAGAAGACAATCTCTAGTGTCATGTCTACAGGAGCCATAGACCTTGGTTTTTTGAAACAGCATCTCTCAGTGCCCTGGATCTCACCAAATAGGTCAGAATGTCTGGCCAAAGAGAGCCAGGAGTCCTCTTTTCTCCACCTCAACAGGGCTGGAAGGGCAAGTGTGTGCCAACACTTCCATTTTGTTGTGGTTGTTTGTTTCACATGGATTCTTGGGATTGAGTTCATTCCCCCACCCCCCACCCCCGCCTTTCTTGTAAGGCAAATGCTTTATTGACTGAGCTATATGTCTCATCTAGAACTCCCCAATATTTATTTTTATTTGTATTCTAATACTTCCCAGAACTCTTTTAGAGCAGTGCTTCTGGTACCATGACACACACTCTTACTACTTCAGATATTCAGTTAGACACTAATGTCACACAGACAGTTCCAATGTATCTGTCGTAATCTGAGTTGCCAAAAAGACAAAATCAGTAGTGTATGAGAGAGACAAAGAGAGAAAGAGTGACAGAGACAGAAAGAGCTTCGACTTACTCCTAAGTGATCTTCTAAGTGCCTTTCAAACACAAATGGAGGGAGAGAAGGCAAATGTGCTAACTATTAATTGTTGGAGAGTCTAGCTAAGTATATATATATATATATATATATAATGAACGAAGGCTCCTAGGTGCAATATTGCTTATTGTGGACTGAAATCGGGAAGCAAGTCTGAGTTACGGGAGCAGCAAGGGCCAGAGAACTATGGCAGCAGACTAACTAGCTCACACAATTGGGGAGGCAGAGAAGCCACACAATCCTGGCAGTGCTGTTTGCTTTGGAGTGGACAGCAAAGGGCCTGAGAGTCAGGGTGCCAAAGGCAGGTGAAGATCAGCTTCTCAGCAGTCAGGCAGGGAGAAGACAGATGAGCCAATTCAAATGCTAATGCCTTCTGGAAAGACTCTGGAAGAAGACACATTCAGAAATAATGCTCAGTGAACTGTTAGGATAACCCTTGGGCACACAGCTTGATACGTGTCAACTATTACATGCGCTTTAAGAGCTTCCAGCTCAGCTCAGGCCTCCTCCTAGGTTTCCTTCTTCCTTTTGTCCATGGCTTCCTCACCTGCTGTCTGATGAGCAGGCATAGCCTGGAGTTCTCATTTCTGGGAGCCACAGTCAGCTGAAGGGCACACTCCTGCTTCTCATCCTTTGGGTGGACATGAAAGGAGGGCCCCTCATGATTCTCTCACATTAGCATGTTCTGTTCTGCTGCCCCTGCTCTGACCTCAATGAGTCATTTGTGAAAAATCGTTGCCTCCAGCTGTACCACTAGGGAAACCCAGGCTAACCACATTGGGGAAATTTCATAAACCTTGTGTTCAGTAAATGCAAGTGCTCCAGTCATTGTTAGAACCAGATCATACCCCTCTGTTACTTCCAACTTTCACTCCTTCTGAATGAAGGCACTGGGCATGTCCCTGCAGTTCCCATCCTTCCACGCTGGGATGCTTAGTCTTCAGAGCCAAGTTGACTGGACTTAGAATCACTGAAGAGATGAAGGCATGCTTCTGGGTGTGTCACAGGACATTTCTAGAGAGCAGTAAGCCAGGGGAAAGTCAATCTGAATGGGTACCAACCCAAGGACAAGTATTTGCACTGCTTCTGGCCCTAAGTGTGGAAAGATGCTCTGCTCCATCATGTCCTCAACATGCCTGGTCCCTCCCAAACTGTGAAGCAGGATAGCACAGTCCTTCCTCTGAGTCTGTTGAGGATTTTGTAGTCATAGTGCTGCAAAAGAGACTCCACATTCATTACCTTGAATCCTCAAGTTTCACTTGCTCTTAATGCTCTGGGACTTTCATGGACTTGTTCAGAGTCTACCCTTCTGTGATCCCCTCATTTGAATTTATCCATCCATTTAGCAATTTAATAAATTTACTTCTTCTTTCCTATGTATTTTCCTTTGTTCATTGATTTTAACCAGTTACTATTTATGTTAATTATACCAGCTCATCTGTCTTACTGATTTAGTGTTTCACTCACTCACTATGCTTTATTGTCAGTCATTTTTACTTTTCTTTATTCTTTTGTTTTGATTTTTCCTTTTTTAATTTAACTTAGAAACAATCTTATTTTATATATCAATTCCAGTTCACTCTCCATGCCCCCCACAGACCCAACTCCCCATCCTCAACCCCCATCCACTTCCCAGGGAGGATGAGGCCTTCCAGGGGATCATCAAAGTCTGTCACATCATTTGGTGGTAGGGCCTAGTTGCTCCCCTGTGTATCTAGGCTGAAAGAGTATTTCTCCATGGGGAATTGGCTCCCAAAGTCCATTCACAGACTAGGGATAAATACTGGTTTCACTGTCAGAGGTCGCATAGACTGCCAGGCTCCTAACTAACACCCTCGTTCAGAAGTCTTGGTTCAGTCCTATGTTGGTTCTCAAGCTGTCAGACTGGGGTCCTTGAGCTCCCACTTGCTCAGGTCAATTGTTTCTGTGGGTCTCTCCAGCCTGGTCTTAACTCCTTTGCTCATCCCTCCTCCCTCTGTACAACTGGTTTCCAGGAGTTCAGCTCAGCGTTTAGCTGTGGATGTCTGCTTCTGCTTCCATCAGCTACTGAATGAAAGCTCTAGGATGGCATTTAATGTAGCCTCTCCATTATTGCTTAGATTCTTAGTTTGGTTCATCCTTGTGGATCTCTGAGCCCACAGAATAGGAAAAGATCTTCACCAAACCCACATCTGACAAAGGACTGATTGACAAAATATACAAAGAACTCAAGAAGCTAATCACTGAAACACCAAATAACCCTATTAAAAAGTGGGATACAGAACTGAAGAGAGAATTCTCAATAGAGGAATACAAAAAGACTAAAAGACAAAGTGCTCAACATCCTTAGCCATCAGGGAAATGCAAATCAAAACAACTCTGAGATATCATCTTACTCTTGTCAGAATAGCTAAACAAGTTTATGCTAGTGAGGATGTGGAGAAAGGGGAAAACTCCTCCATTGCTGGTATAATTGTAAACTTGTACAGCCACTTTGGAGATCAGTATGGTGGTTCCTCAGGAAAATGGGAATCAATCTACCTCAAGATCCAGCAATTCCATCTTAGGCATATACCCAAGGGATGCACATTCATACCACAAGGATATCTGTTCAACTCTATTCATAGCAGCATTATTTGTAATAACCAGAACCTGAAAGTAACCTATATGGCCCTCAATAGAAGACTGGATAAAGAAAATATGGTACATTTACACAATGGAGTACTAATCAGGAAAAAACAAACACAAAACAATGAAATCTTGGAATTCAAAGGCAAATGGATGGAACCAGAAGAAACTATCTTTAGTGAGGTAACCCAGACACAGAAAGACAAACATGGTATGTACTTACTCATATATGGATAATAGACATAGGGCAAAGGATTACCAGCCTACTATGAAAACTCCAGAGAAGCTAGGAAACAAGGAGGACCCTAAGAGAGACATATGTAGTCCCCTGGAGAAGGCAAAAGGGACAAGATCTCCTGAGCAAATTGGAAGCACAGGGGTGGGAGGAGGTAGGAGAAAGAGGAGGGGAGAAGAAGATTGGGGAGGAGAATATGAGGGAGCAAGAAGATTGAGTCAGGAAAAGAATAGAGGAGAGCAAGAAAACAGATACCTTAATATAGGGAGCCATTGTAGGGTTAAAGAGAAATGTGGCACTTTTCCTTATTCTTAATTCTTCCTATTTCTGTCTCCTTTATTTATTCATTAACTGTTTACTATGGAGCTACTAAATACTAGACATCAACACATGGTTGTTCTTGTTGAAAAGAAGTGATGCTCTTGTTTGAGACTCAGGGAATGTCTGTGAATTCTAAGAGGCTCTAAGTAAATAACTGAGACTGAGTGATTTACAACCAATGGAAATTTACTTTCGCTCATAGGTCCAAAGGCAAGATATGCCAGGATTGAGAGCTGCATCTGGTAAGGCCTGCCTTGCTATGTCATGATGGGACAGAAGGCATCATACAATGAGCCAGCGTGTGAGGGCAAGACAGAGCTGTCTTTCTAACACACCCGCCCTTGTGGTACAGGATCCACTCAAGGCCGTCCTTCATCAATCACAGGGCTCCTCTTCTTGCCAGCTTAATTCCACTGGGAATTAAGTTTCCAGGAAAGGAAGGCTGGAGACCACTTACAAACCAAAGCAATGAGCAACCCCTTCTGAGAATCAAAGATGCACTCAAAGGAGGGTGACAGTATGCCCCCCATAGTTCCAGATTCAGATAGCATTGTTGTATTTTTATTTCATTCCATTTTTATATTTTAGATGATACCTCATGTATCTCAGCCTAGTTTCAAATGTTATATATAGACAAAGATGACCTTAAACTTATGATCCTCTTGTTTGTACTTCCCAAATCCTAGGAATTGAGGATTTATACCACCATGCCCAGTATTTGTAGAGTTGGTCATAGAACTCAGGGCCTTATGAATGCTAGAAAAGCACTCTATCAACTGAGTGCTGCCAACTATGATACATCATATATTTTTATGTAATTCACTCTTTTAATCATATAGTTATTTATGGGAGATAAAAGAAGCCTTATTTCAGCCATGTAGAAATCAAATAATTTCTGATGATTCCTAGTCTCATGAAGGTGATTTAATAACTTTATGGAATAGTATACTCACATCACCTAAATGTTTGTAAATCCCCAAGTCATTTAGCACTCCACTAAAAATGCAATTCAGAATGTGACTGCAACATGCTTTCTCCAGGAAGAAAATCTCATTGTCAAAAGTATGTATTAAATAACTTTCCTGAGATATGTGTGACTTCTTAACTATTCCCATGAGCATATATTAATGTCTAAGTACATAGTTCTATATATAATACAGTGATAAAACCAAGCTTTCTCCGAGTTGAGCCAAACATTTTTTTTAAAATCATAAGTCGAATATTAAGAGACAAGGGGATCTCAGCATTAAGGGTGTTTTTTGGCTTGCTTGGTTGCTTGCTTTATGAGGTACTAAGAATCAAACCCACAGTCTTACAATGCTCCATAATTCCCCACCACTGAGTTGTACCCCTAGCTCAAGAATGTTCTTTATTCAAATTATTAATAGATTGGTAGTTGAAAGTTTCAAGTAGTTGCCTCTTTACACTCTCCATTTTTTGTTGCTCCATGCCCAGTGACATTTATAAATGAGGTACAAGTGTCCTACACCTTGCTGGACAGACGGCTCAGTGGGTAAAAGCACTTGCTACTCTGTACACAATTGGGTTCTGATTCTAGCATCCACATGGTGACTCACAACCATCCTTAACTACAGTTTCAAGGGATCCAACATCCTTTTCTAACCTCCATGGACACATGCAGGCAAAGTACTCATACACATAAATTTTAAAACCTCTAAAAATAATTTTTAAAAACTGAAATTATGAAAATTGACTAATCAAGCTTTCATTATATGCATATGGAAAATTACATGTATATGTAAGTGTGTAGCTTACTCAATTATTACAGCATTAACATCCTTGCCATCACTGGATTAGGGGAAGAAAACACCCTGGGTCTCCTTTCTGACCAGCCATAGGTTCCAATCCTCTTTTCCTGGCTCTCAAACTCAATATAATGGTTATGAGATTTATTTGTATTTCATGTGTACATTCACCTTCCATATCTGTGGGTTCTATATCCACAAATTCAATCAACCACAGATCACAAACATCTGAAAGAAAAAAAAAATGTGTCTGTATTGAACATGTACAGGCTTTTATCTTTTCATTGTTCCCTAAATAATGTAGTATAACAACTATTTGCACAGCGATGTGTTCTGAATACAAAACATGCTTTTCCTGGTATATGTTGCTTTTACAATAAGACGAAGATCATATGACATAATACATTGTGTATTATAAACGATGAGTGAAGAACTATAGGTAGATGCAGATATGTTATATGTCAGTGCCCTGCCTTTTACGCATGCAGGTCTTGGTGTCCACTGTAGGGTCCTTAAACTAATCCCCTGTGGACATTAAGGGATGGCTATACTCTTACCTTGTTCATTTGAATTCAGTATAAAACTGCACAGTGTGAATTTAGCATGATTTATTTATCCACTCTCCTGTCCATAGACAATTCAGATTTCCCTGTGTCTTCTTATGACCCTGTGAATGTTGCTGGATGAGTGGTCAGCAGGGCAAATAAGCATGTTTACAATGTTAGAGTTGCTTGGTCATGGGGTGCAGACATCAACCTTGGTACACAATGCAGACTGTTTTCCAAATTGTTTTTGCACTGTTGTCAACAGTGTCTAGAGTTCTCCATACTCACATGCTGGCTAACAGAGGTTCTTGTCAGTCTTCAGTTGCAGTAGTGGAGGAGAGAGATTTGGCGTTTCCCTTTAGTTTTAATTTGTATTCCCTGGTGACTAATGGGATTGGACCACCTTCTGCGATTTTCTTCACAACTTGAGCACCTCTCTAATGAAATACCCTTCAAGTACCCTTGGCTACTTTTCCAGTGGATTTTTGTTTCAGATTTTGACTTTCAGTTTAAAATAAATGAAGTTAAAATAATATAACATGAATTCTTTGTGTCTGTGCCAGTTTTACAAAAATATTAAAATGTTACAAAATGCAGGAATATAGATAAGAAAAATGTGGAAAATATCCATGTACTAAATTGTGATACATAATAATAAGTTGAAGACTATCACACATGAATTGAACAAGTAAGACAGTTTTCTGTGTAAGCGGCTGGGGGCGGGGCAGAGACAGAATGACACAGAGAGACAGAGAGATTTGGAAAACTGTATAGTCCACATCAGAAAGCAAAAGGCAAACAATAGCCATGTCAATGGCCAGCCTGGAAAAGGAAGATGGAAGAGAAGGAGGGAGGAAGGGGATGACAGAGCACATCAAAGCCCCCTGGAAAGTACAGCAATAAATGAGTGGAACCCACACAAGAATAAACAGACCAGTAGAACAAATTGCAAGCTGAGGAGACCCACAGAGCTCACTCATGCAGCAGACCTCTAAAGAACTAGAAAATGGAACATTTCCTTAAACCATCTTCAGACACAGGGATGCTTGGGGGAAGTGGGCGGTGCCAAGCAGATTTTGTTTAGGTAGTGTACTACAGTAGTTTTCAAAAGGTGGTTTTAATAGTGTGGCTGCAAAATGTCCATTAAGGTCCCAGTATCTGAACTCAGTCCCCAGCTGCTGCTATTTTCCAGGCTGTGAGACCTTAGGAGCTGGAGCTTCATCCGAGGCAGTTGGGGTGGGGGCAGGGAGGCTGTGCTAAGGGTCACAGTGGTTGTGCTGCAAAGTTTTATGTCAATTTGACACAAGATAGGACCATTTGACAAGAGGAACTCTCAACTGGAACAATGTCCCCACCAGATTAGACATTTTCTTAATTAGTCATCAGTGTGGGAGGGCCCAGCCCATGGAGGTCCTGGGTTCTGTAAGAAAGCAGGCTGAGCAAGCCACAAGGAGCAAGTCAGTAAGCAGCTTCCCTCCATGATCTCTGCATCAGCTCCTGACTCCAGGTTCCTGCCTTGAATTCCTGCCCTGACTTCTCTGGACAATCAACTACAAGCTGTAACATGAAATAAAACTTTCCTTCCCCAAGGTACTGCCTACTGTGGTGCTTTATAACAGCAAGAGAAAAGTTAACTCAGAAAGTTGGCTTAGCTTCTGACCCGAGTCTCTGTTTTCTGAACAGGGGATAGCAAGACACTCCATCCCATCCCCTCTGCCACAACTCTGAGGTGCCACCACTACCACGCCTTCTCCTCTATCACGGACTGACTACGTGAGCCAAAATGAAGCCCCTGACCTGAAGTTGTTGCTTTCAGGGGTTTTATCACAACAATGAGAAAAGCAACTAACATATCAATATGGAACATTTTCACAACCTTTAGATATACAAACAGTTTTAAAACAAGGAAGCAAATGAACTAGCTACAAAGATGAAGAACAAATCAGACTACATTAAAATTAATAACTTCTGTTCATCAAAGGGCATCTCCAGGAGTGTGAAAATCAAAATGGAAGAAAATGAACTATTTTTAATTGTAAATCTTTCTTTAAAATCATGACACATCTTCCTGCCCTTTTAAAATAAAGCCTGAATAAAACATTTTCACCTCTATGAAAGCAAAGCCCGCCAACTAGTTCCTTTACTTCTACACACAGATTGAGCATCTCTTCAGAAACATGTTCTTTCTCAGAAGATTCTAAGAATCTCAAGTCACACCTCAATCCAAGTTTTCTGTTTTAAGGCTTGCCTTTTCCATTGCTTTCCACAGAGAGGAGCTCGCCTGAGGCTTTCAAGTCATTCAGCAGCCTTGAGCCTCCTTTGACAGCCTCTGACAGGCACGTAGCCTTTGGATCTCAGCAAAGAACAGTCCAGGTTTCTCCAGGCCTCTTGTCTCATCAAGGGTTCCAGGTCTGAGTTCAGTCAGAATGAAGGCATTTCTCGACTACTGCTTTGTCCTGTGGTTTTGTTTTTGGATTTTGCTTTTGTTTTGTTAATGGAAGCTGCTACCCAGAAAGCTCATCAGACACCCAGGTCCTTGTCTTCACAAATTGGTGATCAGGCCAGACGCCTCCATAGCATCTTCATTTTAATCCGGCAGGCTGCTAAGCCACATCTTTTCATGGTGTACATCTGCACATGATAAATTATTCCTCTACCCTTTAATCCATTTTTTATTATTTTTCAAAATATCTCATGCCTTTTGGTCCCTGGTGTTGTTGAAAAATAAACCCCTGCCAAGGCTTGGCTCTGCTGTCAGAAGGCCAGCATCACACAGGATGGTTACTTCCTTGTTTATAAATTAATTAGCAGTGGTGATTTCAAATTAGAGAATTGCCCTGGCTTCAAGATCCAGGCAATTCCTGAGACCATCAACTGATGAAAGTACATCCTACCCTTGACATCTTCACAAGTGTGGGTTTCTGGGTATCAGCATATGATGGGGACTAGGGAAGGTCTGTGTGCCTGGTCGTCTACTCTAGCCAATGAGCAAATCTCTGCAGCAGACCTTTTAAGATCCGCCATGCCCTTCCACCTGGAGTTGAGACATTTGTGCTTCGTGCCAAGTTGGTGGTGGTTATTGTAAATACTTCAGTCATTCCCTACCCTCCTGTAGGCAGCTTTTCATCCTTGAACCTCTAAGGAATTAAATGGGTGTTTCTAAATTTCCCACATACAGTGAGAGCTCCCAAATTGCATTCCAAATAAATAATAGCACGGAATACTGATGCAAAACCCAACTGGGCACTCTTCAAGCCCTAATTAATTAAACCTGGTAGCTACATGCCATCTTGTACTTAGTTTGGCCTACTGTTATAAAAACAGTATTATGCTGAGAAGTTTGTTCTGTAACTAACAGAAATGTATTTTCTCTCTTCTGGAGGTGAAAGGGCCAAAGTCAAGGTTTAGGCAGGTTTGTGTTTTGACCTGACTATTACTCGTAGATGGTGCCTTCTAGGTGGGTCCTCACATGATAGAAAGAAGGAAGGCCCATGTCTCCTTCATCAGGACACTAGTCTGTTGTGGAATACTTCTTTCTTCTGTGTGAAGATCTGTCACTGTGATTGGTGTAATAAAAAATAGCTGGGCAGGAGGTATAGGCAGAACTTCCAGACAGAGAGAACTCTGGGAAGAAGAAAGCAGAGTCACCAGATAGATGTGGAATAACCAGGATGGGCAAAATGGAAATGAGATAACAAGCCTGTGAAGAATGTAGATTGAAAAACATGAGTCAATTAAGTTATGAGAGCTAGTTAGAAGTAAGTCTAAGAGAAGGCCAAGATTTTATAATTAATAATAAGTCTCTGTGTCATTTTTTGTGAGCTGTCAGATCAAAAAGAAAAATTTGACTACACCAGTCTTCTAGATGAGGGATCCCTTTTAGTAGCTTAATCATCTCCCTAAAGGCTCCAATGATTAATACCACCTGTGATGGTCAGTTTTATCAACTTGATAGGATCTAAACCATGAGAAAGTGTCTAAATTAGGTCAACTGAGATGTGCGGATCCACAGTAAATGTGAATGTTATCATTCATCCCTTGATAAATAAACCGAATCAAAAGGAGTGAGTGAGCTGACCCCAGCCTTCAGCTCTCTGTTTTCTGACCATGCAATGTGACCTTGGCTGTCTCACATTCACACTGCCATGATAGACCATATCTTCAAACTTAGAGCCACAACACACACTTTCTTCCTTAAGCTGGGTCTATCACATACTGTGTCACAGGAGTGAGAAAAGTGACAAATACGCCATCATCACCTGGGCAATCAGTTTTCAACATCTGAGTTTGGAATGCACATGGACTTTCAATGATGAGATGAATAACAGGCCTTATTGGTTAAGGATGAGCTATTCATTGTATGGACTGTGAAACTTTGGAGAGCTGAGCTCTTTTCTGAAGAGCATGGCTATAATACATCTGGTCAGGTGATCAGGCAGGCTAGTGCACACCTTGCCTTGGGAACCTTCATTTTTGGTGACTTGAACTCAGTGCACAAATGAACCACCTAGGAAACTAGTAAAGCCCACCTCCAGACAGTCTACTTGGGGTCTTGATCTGAGCCCAGAAGTTTCTGGTTTCTTACAATTAGCATCTAGAGGGAAATCTTTCACACTGCTGAGGCTATGCTATTACAGCCCTAGTGTTGGAAGTTTTGAAGCCTCCAGTCTTAACGCCTTTGTTATAAAGAACTAGAACATCCTTTCTAGAACAGGTTTGTTCTAAGGAATTAATTATAAAATGTTCCCTCCAATTTGGCCAATTGATCTACACAGAGTTATTCCGTTCTTTGTGGTGGTGGGGAATCTATCCTTAACAGCAATTTCAGCCAAACAGAAATTGTATTAGGTTATATTTTTCTCCCAATTCAGTATACATGAACTTTTAGCCATCAGAACCAACCTCCTATGGGCTGGTCAACTATGGCCAGGGACAGTTGTGGGCCTGAGACATTTGCCAGGGGCCAGGTTCCCGCTTTTACTGATGGTATATAGAGGATACAAAAAGATGCATTTGTGGAGGGGGTTGGTAAGGCATGCACATATATATGTAGGTGTGTTCATGCATGTGGAGGCCAGAGGTCTACTTTGGATGTTATTTCTCAAGTATCAGCCACCTATGTCTCTCACTAACTGGGGTACTTACTAGGCTGGGCTGGCTGGCTGGCCAGAGAGCCCTTGGGTCCCTCAGCCTTTACTTCCCTGGTTTTGTGATTAACACAGACCATTGTGCCTAGGTTTTTACATGGGTTCTGGGGTCAAACATGGGCCCTCATGCTTACAAGGCAAGCATGTTACCGATGAAGCCATGTGTCCTGCCCTGGAATAAATTTTAAAGTATAAATACAAATAAGTGGATGTTCCATGAAGCACCCAGGCAGATTTTAGTCTGAAGCACTCCTCTTGGTTAGTAGAAGCCACATAGGAAGCCACAATGAGCAAAATGTTAGTTCCTCACTGAGTGGCTACTTTGGACATAGCCTTAGTGCTCTTAGGACATCTAAGTAGAAAAATCAACCAAAGTGATGCTATAGGCAGTTGTATCACAAAGTAAAAGTGCACTGGGAATAGAGGCTTGTTGCTCCATGGGGTCACAGACAAACCATTGCTTAGCCTCTGCTGGATTCGGTTTTCTCTTCAGTAAATATGGATTCAATTATCAAACTTGTATGTTTAGTTGGCTTGATTAGAAATACTGTTTTTAAAGGGGGGCAGAGGACAATAAAAATTGGGCTAATGAATGTCTATATGAACATAATATACTTACATAGTTTTTCAAGGAAAGCATGAGTTTTGTGTTGTTTTTCTTATTCTGTTTATATTCGTCAGTATCCTTAATTTCACCATTGAGAAAACATTTTCTATATGACTTATTTCAAAGCAATCAACTCTTAGTATCATCTAAAATCCCTATTGAGTTGGTAAATTGCAACAAACTATTTTTCACTACAAAATTGTTATGTCAATTAATGTGAATAATAGGGATTTAATTTGGCAATTTCTTGGAACATTCCAATCACATGCATTCGATCAATAAGTGAAGAATTGAGTTAAATAGTCTCCTAGCTATGTCATTTCCTCTTATTTCTCTAAGTCTATACATATTTTTAAAATACCCTAGGAAAAATACACTTGAATAATTTCATAATGGCAATAAAGGTCCAGCAGCTCTAGCCAAGAAGAATTTTCTGTAGGCAGAGGTTGTCTTTCTCCCTACGCTCACTCTCATTGCTAGCTAGCCCTGTGAGGCTGGAAAGAATCCCTCTCCACTGAGTCTTTGCATCTTGAACTTTCCAGGTCTCCTCCATAGACTCTATACCCCCTGACTTGGCTGAACACTTACCTTCCCTAAGATAACTCCAAGTGGTTTCTTCAAATGTTGTTCCCATGAGTCCCTTCACCTAATATGCCTTCCTTCTTTTTTTGCTGCTGTCCTAAATTAGCACAGGTGATAAGAATGCCATTAAGACTTTTCTAGAGGCCTTCTGTCCTTCCCAGTATTTCTTCCTGGGTCCCCCACTGTGTTCAGGTATCTAAGTACCTGGAACAAACTGCACATATATGCATTTATCTTCTTGGTACTGACAATAAGCTCCTTTCAAGGAAGGGGTCTGACTGAATTGCATTACCATTGCCAGGCATCTACTGGGGCTTAGGAGTTGAGAGGTATGCAATATATATACATGGAGGAATTGAAGGGGAAACACATGGAAGGAAGCCAAAGCCCTCTGCACTTCTACCAGCTGAATGAAGCAACATCCTGAACATCCTGAGATTTGATCAGCATGGTTGGACCTAACTTCCACTTTCAGATTCATCTTGAACATGGCTAACTGAAATGTATAGAAAGCATGTAAGTGGTGGATGAGTTAAAGAGAAAAGGTGGGAGAATACCCAGTTACTACCCACCCTTGTCACAGAATACATTGCATTGTTCTACATTTTGAGTTTCTGCTTTTAGTGTGAGTTGTATTTAGTCAATGGATGATAGATCTCTGGGGATGAATGATGAATTATTGAAGTAGGATGAGAAGGATTGGAGGAGGTACCAGAGAAGAGGGAAGCAGTAAAGAGAGGAGAAGACTCAAAAGACAATGGGAAAGAGGAGTGAGGAGTAGAAGAAACAGAAGGGGACAAGGAGATGGGGGAGAGGGGAAGAGAGTTTGACTCCATTTCCAAAACATGCGCATTTATGATACTGGTCACATTTGAATCAAATTAAAATTCTTAATTTCTTTGCATCTTTTCTACTACTGAATTCAGTTTATAGTGGCTAGCTAAAGGAGCACTTTCTCTACTAGATCACTTCAGATATGTCTTTGTGTCTGTCCTTGCATTATCTTGGGAGTTTATTGGTGGAAGCTGTATATTTTTTTTAATTATTTTTAAATTTCTTCTTTGGAAAGCAGAGATGTGAGCTTAACAGCACATTATTTACTTGTGTGTCTCTGGGGAGGAGGATGTGGATGTGTTTATGAATGCAATATAGTGTGGATTAAGGTCTGAGAAGCTTTTTATCGTGGATAGTCTCATTACAGATGTTGCCAGCACCTGTCTTGGATGAGCTGCCTTCAAAAGGGCTCCTCAACCCACCCCAGTTGGGGCTTCCTTTTACATTATTATTCTAAGCCCAGCCTCTCCAGTGCATCTCTCCTTCCCAGCTAAGCTTCTCTTTTTGTTGAAACTTGGCAAACAAAATCTCAGCTTGGGAACAGTCTCTTCTCTCAGTGTCTCGTCTCTGTTACCCTCTGTTTATTAATTTCTCCTCAGTACTGCCCAACTGTATTTAATTGAGTACACATTTTGCAAAACAAAAAAATATATAGCAATTAAATCTTGGTCTCCCAATCCTTTATTTTGGGCTTCTCCTAATTAAAGAAATGCTTTGATTACCTTCCCCAGTAGTCCCGCAGAAGAAAAAGAAACTTAAGAAGAAATGACAGCCCCCAAACTCTGGATTTTTTTTTCTAGCTCAGAGTTGAGTAATGGCTGAGTCCTGTCCTTACTGCCATAACAAAGTCATAGTCATTGTTTTAAAACAAGAGAACTCCAGATTGAAGCTGTTAAGCAGTTTCTGGGAATGCTCAGGCCCTGCTTCCAAGGATAGTTCTAATGCCCAGAGTGAACAGACTATACACGCAAGTATAGGGTTGGGACAAGCCAAGAGGAGTCTGTGCCTTGTGAATGAGGTCCCCAGAGAGGGTAACTTCCCCAAAGCATCTTACTCAGGAGATGCCCTATGTGCTCAGCATCCTGTTGATGCTCCACTATGTTGAAGATGGAGCTTCTCCAACATATCTTCACCCTCTCTGCCCCCACACTTGCCTGTTTCTCCCTGATCTTTTTCTCTATCCATTAGTCTCTGTTGTGATCCCCACTCCTAGGCTCTGAGACACACTCATAGTCACAGGCAGGCAATCAATTCCTCAGCGCTGTGGGACCAGTCCTTCTCCAGCTAGAACTGCTTTTGGCAGGGGTATTAGTTCCTTTTCTTTTGCTGCAGCAGGATTCTCTACTGAAAGCAATGTAGGGAAGAAAGGGTTTATTTCCCATCATGGTGGGAAGACATGGTGGCAATCAGGAAGCAGAGAGAGAGAGAGGGGTAAGAGGAAGTGGAGCCAATCCTGTGATTCCTTCAGCAAAGCTCTGCCTCCTAAAGCTTCCATCAACTTCCCAAATAGCGCCACCAAGAGGGGGGGCAGACTTTCAGACACATAGCCTGTGGGACTATTCCCATTCACGTCACAGCTGGTTTCTTCTTATTTTGGTTTCTCTCCCCCTCTTCAACACTGATCTCCTTATTTGTCAAACATCTCTCACCAAAACCTCCATCCCTTTACCCTCTATTTCTGTTGCCTAACTTTCAAAGAGCCCAACTCTAGATTGTGACTTCCTGCCTTGCCTTCCTGTAATAGAAAACAAAGAACAGGAGCCCATTTTCTGCAGTCCAGTCATTTTCTCCTGAGCTAGGAGTCCTTGGGTAGTTGTCAAGCTATCATACACATGTATGCTGTGCATTGAGTATATTTCTCTCCAAACCCCTCCCTCTTATTTTTTATCCCTTCCTTCACTGATCCTTTTATTTACTTAGACAGCTTTACTTCTACTTTAATATCGTGTGTGTGTGTGTGTGTGTGTGTGTGTGTGTGTGTGTGTGTGTGCTTCTATGTATTGATATCAAATTGAGGAGCCATTATAATCAGAAGTTTTCCTGTCCTGAACGCCCATTCTTTGTTTTCGCAGCTGCTTCCAAATTACCACACAGAGACATATTATTTATAAATGCTCAGCCAATAGCTCAGGCTTATTACATTTTAAGTTAACCCATATTCCTTATTTACTCTGATACATGGCAGTACCTTTATTAGCATGGTACATTCATCTCCTGCTCTCTCTGCTGTCAACTCCTGACCCCACCCTTCTCCTTCCCATTATCTTTAGTTTGCCCCCCGCCCCCCAGTCTCCACACCTATACTTCCTATCTGGCTTCTGGCCAATCACTGTTTTATTAAGCCAATCTGAGTGACAAATCTTTATAGTGTACAAGAGCATTATTTCATATCAAGCCACAAATCAGAGAACACATACATTATTTACCTTTCTTGGTCTGAATTAATTTAATATGATTATCTCTAGTTGTATATGTTTTCCTTCAAATGATATAACTTCCTTTGTCTGTATGGCTGAAAAAGTTTCATGGTGTGTGTGTGTGTGTGTGTGTGTGTGTGTGTGTGTGTGTGTGTTTACATGTTTTCCTTATCCATTCCTCTGTTGTTGGACACCTACACTGCTTCTGTAACTTAAGCTAATGTGAATAGCATGGTACTAAACACAGGTGTGCAAGCATGTCTGTAAGAAGCTATTTGGTTGCGAGTAACTAATTCCTCCTCATGTTTCTTTGAAGAGCCGCCTCAACACTGGCTCCAATCCCTTTTCATGATGCTTTCCTGGTTTTATTTCCAGGAGAACCTCTGATGTCCACAGCATCTGCTCCCAGTCTCCAGACAGTCCTCTGCCTCACTCTTTCCCTCCTACCCTCCTACTTCCCTGGAGGAGGTGTCTGGACCCCAGCTCTCTCTGCTTTCTATAGACCTCACTCTATCATCATCATGTCAGTTGTTTCTTTGGCTTCTTGATTTACAAATGTTGTTTCATTGCTTTCCATCACTTTCTCTTTCTTGCCTTGTCAGTCAAAGTTCTTTATTGTTCTCCTGCCTCCGTGTGTGTGTGTGTGTGTGTGTGTGTGTGTGTGTGTGTGTATGTGTGTGCATGTTGGTGTTGGGGGAGTACACGTTTGTGTCCATGTACAAGGGAGGAATAAGGAAAGTCTCAAATGAATATATAAGGTACACATGAAGTCCTGAATGAGTGACAAGGACCGGTGACTCAGATTCATGGGAATTGGCTAATCCTTCTTCTGGTTTGTGTCAAATGTTGACCCAGTGTACAGAAAGCATTGGCCTCAGCTTTCTCCTGGGGCGGGGGTAAGGGAATTATGCCTTGAGACCACTCTGGTAGAGTGGCCCTCATACTGAGACTAACTTACTCCTGCTTCTTCTAAAACACCAAACACTTTTTGGTAGTGGGTGCCTCTCCATCAGAGGAAGAATATCCCACCTGATCACAACTTTTCTGTACATGTAACTGTGTGTCTGTCCTTTTTTCATTCCTTCATTTACCCTGTCAGGTTTCCAGAACCAAGTCATAATGAATGCTCTCTCTCTCTCTCTCTCTCTCTCTCTCTCTCTCTCTCTCTCTCTCTCTCTCTCTCTCTCTCTCCCTCTATCTATCTCTCTCTCTCTCTCTCTCTCTCTCTCTCTCTCTCTGTCTCTCTGTCTCTTTCTCTCAAAGCTCCTGTCATGTGCCAATAGTGCTAAGCAAGAGACTAAACACTTACCACGGTGATCTGTGTAGATAGCTAAGATTCAAACTACAGACCCATCTCTTTCCTGCAGTGACTTCAAGGTTAGCCAGAGTCTATATCCTAAGCAGAGAAAACACTGACAGTAGTTCATCTCATCAGACTGCTGTAATACCACGTCAGTCTCCTCAAATGTGAGCAAAAGCATCCCCACATCCCAGGGACAAGCACCTTAGTGACTGTGCCCATCATCTGTGCATGAGACTGCCTAGCACTGACAGACTGCAAGACCACTCCATCTTGTGAACCCAGTGAAACAAGAAAAAGAAACACAAAGGCTGTCCACACACACACACACACACACACACACACACACCCCTCTCCTCAAGCACGAGGTTCACTCTGACTTCAAAGAGCATATCCTTCAGAGCACTGGAGCCTGAAAAATAGGCCTGAATAATCGGCAGTGCTTTTCAGCAATATACATGATTAAGTTTCCCATGTAAAGTGTGATTTTCTTTTATCTCACAAGTGTCTCCTTAAACAATGTTTTTAATTAGGGCCCTTGTTTTCATTTATTCCTTTATTAGAGAAGCTTCATGCTTAGCCTGACATTCAGATGTTCTCAGAAATAAACAGTTTCCATAAAAGCAAATTTTCTTCATAAGATCATTAATATTATGTTGTGCGGGAAATGGAATGGCACCTCAGGGAATTTAACGCTGTCAAGAGTCTATTTTGGTAATATGTGACGGTCTCCAGCGAGACCCACACTGCCTCCATTTGCTGGAGTTTGAGAGGCACGGAAGCAAACCCTTGCCACTGATTAAAACCAAAGGCAATTTCTTATGTGAATAAGGAAATTATCTCTTAAAAATGTAGCCCATTTTAACACTGGAATCCCCACACTCTTGCTCAACAGACCCTGAGGTAAAATTTTGCTATCAGAAAGGAGTAAGAGATACCACAAGATGGAAGCCATATCACTCCTCGTCAGTGTGGTTTCACTTTTCCTTTTCTTGTTTCCACTTGAGGAAGGATAAGAACGGGGAGAAAACCTACCCAAGAGAGAAACTCATTCCTCTGTAGCAGACTCCATGTTTCAGAAGCAAGAGCCAGACAGGATGAGGGTCCCTCAGTGACATATGTGTCATATAACATCTTAGTGTGAATGTAAGCATTTTCCCATGAAAAGGATTGATTTCTGCCCCTGACATGGGACTATAGTGATTGGGAACAATATATTGATTTTTTTTAATTAAAGCCATCTTCCCACTCATAATGGAAGGTCTTGCCCTTTGTGAAATTTATATCCATAGTCCTTGGGTGATGTCTGCAATTACAGCTCCCAGTGGCTAACACCACATTTGGGAACAGAAAGGAGTAATAGGAGAGAAGTCACTCTCTCCCTTCTCTTGGTAACGGGCTTTTAGTGTTGGTCAAAGGTGGCTGATGGAAGGCCCGATGGATGTGGAAGTGTCTAGCTCCCCCCACAAGACCCAGACGGGCAATTTCCCCAGGGCTACTCTGATTCATGTTCTCAGAATTCCCTTCATCCCCCCATTGCTCTGTGGAGCATCTACAAGAAAGCGATAGAGAGCCTGTGCTTTGCTGCTTAAGTCACCCAGGCTGTGGAAGTCTGCTCTGGGAGCCAGTGATGATGAATACTTTATTATGGTTTTGGGTATCAGATTTCTTCTCATCAGCAAAGAGAAATCATGTGTGCTTATCTCTTGGGTCGTTACAAAGATCAGCTAAAATAGTGTTTATGAAAATACACGAGAATTAATAAATGCTCCCAAATGTAGGATGGTATGAGTGGCCCCCTCAGCACAGATACCGGCTCTGTGTGGATCTGTAGCAATCTCCCCCAAGTGACAGACTAGCCTCCTGTCAGGTCCCCATGTTGGAAATAAAAAATCACCATCTCGTGGATGTCTGTAATGGAGGCGTAGCAGCCTGTATCAACACAGGCTGTAGGCTGAATGTGCTCCACAGACAGCCTTTGCTGTCAGCCCAGAATCATCTGAGACAGGCAGCTGACGGAAGAATGAGGAAGAAAAAGAAGGACCACCCATCATGAAGATTCACATTCCAGGAAAGAGGGGAGGGGGCTTCTTAAAAGAGCAAAGTGGGGGTGGGGTGGGAGATAGCTCTAGCCTCATGGTAAAGCAGTTGCTATGCAAGCACGAGGACCTGAGCTTGATCCATAATACCCACCTAAGAGGCGGATGTGGTACCCATTTGTAATTCCAGAACTTAGAAGGCAGAAAGGCAGATATTTAGGACTACCTAGCCACCCAGCCTAGTAGAACCAGTGAGTACCAGACAGACAAGAAAACCTGTCCCCAAGTCTAAGATGGAGAATGACTGTGGAAGAAACCCAGTGTTGACCTCCGACCTCCACATGCGAATGTCCACTTGCACATATATGTGAATGTTTGAGGAAAATTAAACAATAAATAAATAAATAATGTAAAGAGCTACAGGCAGCCATATAGCCTTTTGAACCTGCTCAGGTTTCTTTTTCCTATCTAGGTTTAGCATGAGCAGGACAGAACCACTGGTTCACTGCTTCAGATGAAGATTTTGCTGTCCCCAGGAGGATGACTGCCATCTTGCAAGACCCTTACATTAGCACAAGTATATGTGAGAATTAAATAATTTGTTAGATATTCATTCCTTGATGGAGCAGGGCTCATTCTCTCCTTTCTTGATGTGTTACATGGGAGAGACAGCACAGGACACTTGGGCAAAACCCGTGAGTGAACTGTATTGTGGAGTGGTGAGGAGAGAGCAAGCTCCTCCTCTAGGTCTTCTGTGACCTCACCCACCCAGGAATCTCCCAGAAACGAACTCTCCTCTCCATCCCTCACTCAAGGTAGACAGACGAGCCACAGAGTGTTCTGAGATTTAGTTAGCTTATGGTGGTAGCCGTGCACCCTCAAGGGGGCGGAGGTGGTGGAGAGGAGGTCACCTAATTCCATCCCCTCCCCACCACTTCAGTTTCTCTCCCAACATCACCCTGCTTCCTCCTCTCCTCTTGGCTTTGAAAGCATCCAGTTCTGGCTTCTTCCCCTTTTCTATTCCCAGGTCTCTGAGTATCTTGCTGACTGGGAGGGACATGTAAGATCTTTTTGCTGATGAAAACATCTTGCCTGTTTTTCACTTAGTCAATAAATTCCACCAGCAGAGCATGAGAATCACCCCACCCAGAAGCCAAAGGTGTCAGTGACTGTCCCAGCGCACAAGTTCTCTCGCTATCATTTTACCTAATGGAACCTCCCCACTTGGGTAAACTTTTCTTCAAGGTCACTGCACAAGCCCCCCACATGCACCAGGCTCCTGTGCTTCCTCTCCTCAGAGTGAAAGTGCCTCCTTGGGGCATTCTCTGCCCACCCCCCCCCCCCCTTTCCAAGGTCACCCCATCACACATGTTTCCACAGTGTCTGCAGCTTTCTTTATACTGCCACCACTCTCAGAATACTGATAATTCATCCCCTGGCTTCTCAGCAGAGTAAATTTAAGTCACCTGTTCACAATAGCCCAGGGGACACTTTGCTGAGAGGTGAAAGATGTTTCCTGTGGTACCTACCAAATGCATACCATCCCAGGAAGAGGCATGGACAAAGGGAGAGAGACACCAGGTCAGAACCTCAGAGCAGAGAAAAATGTTTTTCTCTTCCTCTGTGGTAAAGACCTGCTGAAGATGACATGATCCATATAACCAAAATATCCTCATATGTGTTTTTGTGCAAAAATTACAGTAAACATAGCTCTAATCCAGACATGATGATATGCGTGCACCTGTAATCCTCCTAACATTTTAGAAATGGAGGAAGCACACAGATCTGAAGTTCCAGCTCAGTCTTTAGCTACATAGTGAGTGAGCTTGAGGCCACTTTGGGCTATGTGTTTGTCACTCTACTTCAAAATGTGGTGAGGACTAATCAACTTCAAAGGAGAGGTTTAGATGGCTTCCAGTTCAAATTGACAGGCAAATCTTGTTGAGACCTTAATGCCCCCTTGAGTAGATCTCACACCAGATAGAATGGTATGGACTCACAGGAAGCAGGAGCTAATGACTCTAACATGTGCAAAGAAGGTAATTGACACTATCCCCTGCTTTCCATGTGCTACCAAGGTTTGTATAATAATTATAGGCAGTTGTGGGAAGACTGGCACATGTTGAAAATAGAAAGTAACATATTTTACTTGGGAAATGAAAATTGAATATAATAATAAATTTGAATTCTGATCTGCTAAGTTAAAAACAACAAAAACCAACCAAACAAACAAAAAATGTATTCCTGCAAATAGCTAATGATATCCTGTTTGCTAAGGGTTAACCTACAGTGGTATTTGGGGCAATGGGAGCTGAGCAGAGGGGAAATGGGCACATCAGCTGTGGGACGATGAGGACCCCTGCAGAGTGTAGACACTTCTGAAGCCTGTCTTTTACTGTCTAGTCCATTCCTGTTACAGCAGACAGGGGCTGAGTGATCTTTTGATGTTTAATTCAAGCCTGTCGCAGCTAGGATCGTCTGCTTATCTGGAAATGGTACCTGGCAGTAGCTTAAATGAACAAGTCAGGTGACAACTTCACTCGTAGGGGTGACACCTGGGCCAGGCGACAGGAAAGGACTTGGAGTGAGTGCTTTGAAGGGGAAACCCCTTTGATTAGGTTTCCAATTATGGAGGTCATGTCTTCCTGAATCTGTGACTTTTTCTAATAGACCCCTGAGTGTATGAACCAGAAACTATGCCACTAGGAGTTGGGTTCTGATAACCTCTGATTACAGGGGAAACACTTTGTCTGTGGATGGAGTGAACAGAGGCTGGGACAGTACTCATTCAGTAAAATTCTTGTAGCACAAGCACGGGGACCTGAGTTAGTTCTCAGAACCTTTGTGAAAAGCTGGGCATGGGGAATCTAGGGAAGCAGACAGGCAGGTCTTTGGGGTTCATTGGCTTTTGTGATGAGCTCCAGCCAGTGAGTAACTCTGTTTGAAAAACACAAAGGAGACAATTCTTGAGGAATGTCAACTGAGGCTGACCTCTCACCTACACACACACACACACACACACACACACACACACACACACACACACCTACATAAAAGAACAAAAGGCCGTGAATGACAGATGGAGAGGGCTGGAAGGCTGTGTTATTGAGTGTGTTCCATGAAAGACACCATGGAATTTTCACTAGGCTTCTTCTTTAGTCAGAACCTAATGTTGAGAGGAGTTTTGAACAAATCATTCCTCACCACCTTGGACGCCTGCTGTGTAATCTTCCATTAGATTGAGAATCTCAGGCTCCTGAGCGGAGCAGTGATGAACCTAGATGGGATGACCATAGTTTAAACTGGCAGGATTTCATGCCAGTGTTGAGAATGAAGGAGGCATGCTTTGGAACTTGCTGGATCTTCCAAATTTCACAGATCCGCAGTGCTGCCATCAGGAGCATCTGGACTAGTGAGATGCCATCTGCTTAGAAAGAGGAGGTGAGCTGGTGCTGTTCCTGTGGCCAACAGGAGAACCTTCCAAGTGGGTGACACATAAGAAAAGGAACGCAGTGATAGGGCCTGGGGCTTCACTTCCCCATTCTAAAATTAGAATTCTCTCCAAGGGTTTCTTCTGAATGAAGGTGTGTGTCTTTGTTGAATGGCACAACGACCTTGAGTAACAATTCAACAGCTAGAATTTGGCAGAGGTTGCATCTCATTTTCTGGTGGGCTGATGTTCAGGAGAGGGCCGCCTCTGTCTTCTGCTTTAACAGGAACACTGGCAGGATTGAGAGACAACCTCCCTCACAACACCTGGCTCACATACTACCTGTTTCTCAAGAATGTACCCATGGAGCTTTGGAGTGTGAAAAATAAAAAAGGAAGGGCAAAATATCCATATCTAACTGGTAGCCGTCTTGCCAGAAGGTTCTAAAATTCTTAGAGCAGGATGGACTTGACTTCCTGTAGGCTGATGCAAATATTAAGAAAGAGTGTTTCAAGGACTGTGGTTCTAATATCACCCATACAATCCAAGCTAAGGCACTCAAAGATTACAAAAAGATGCTATTCCTGCCCAGTGGAATTGGGACCCAATGTGACAACAAGCAATACTAGAGACATGTAAGAACATAGTCTCTAGTGTGCTTCTAGATGTTTCCACTGAAACAAGATAATGAATTAGAAGGAAACATAAACTACCACTGTTGTTCTCCCCCCTCCCCTGTGCTCCACTGTGATCTGTCTGAGAAATCAATAGTCTATTCCAAGTTCTTGATCATTTTTGGAATTCTGAGATAGATGACAAGAAATTGTCCTCAAGGAAGACTGTTGTCACCCTTGCCAATCCTTAAAGTACTCAAGACAATGTGGGAATGTGGGAATGCACTTGACAGACACACAGTGTCAGAGATATACACATCTACACATAGAAACACATAGAGATACACATACACAGAGATACAGATATACACACAAATACCCAAAGATATACAGATATAACATATACACATACACACATATAGATACATACACAGAGACATACATATACATGCAATTACACAAAACACATAAGCACTCTAACATACACAAAGATGTGCATACACATGGACACACAGATACAGATACATACACATATACATAAACACACATCCACATATATATACATACATATATTCCTATACACAGATATACACAAATGAACCTGAATGCATATACTCACAAATGTATAGATGAATACACATGGATACATGTACCAATGAACATACACATATACACAGATATATACACACATATGCACAAACAGGCACCATATATGTGGTCATATACACGAAGGCACGTGCATATGCACAGGCATACACATGGACACACATACATGCACAGGCAGATGAATAGACACATGAATGTGTACACGCATACTGTTGTATGGACTAACCTTTGAGCTCAATTGCAGCCATCTTCAGGAGTTCTCCAGGAGTCCAGCTGGGCCTTCTCACAAACAATGATCACATCTGAACTTGTTGACTATTGACCTTCTCTCTTGGAAGGAAGGAGTGGGTGTAGGACCCTCACCTGAATATCCAACTACCCCTCCCAGCCAGTTGTATATAATTCTGCCCTAACTGAACATGGTCTCAGCGGGAGGAGTGAGGTGGGAAAGATGAGGAAGGGGAAGAGGGTGTTTCAGCTATGCAGCCCTAGAAGAGCTGTCCACTGTGCTTCATGTAAACCTCTAGTCTTCCTGCTTTCATGCCACACATATACTTTTCCCTGTAAGCCCTCACCCATTGCTCTGTGACTAATACTGATAAACTCATGGGAGCCTTGGTGAATTTTTGTGGAATTGGTGCTGGTGTCTTGGATTGCCATGGGGACCTTAGGAAGAGAATAGATATTGTTTATTTCTAAGGGATAGAATTCTAGCAACACACATATATTTGTGTGCATGTATGTATGGCAATTACATAGATATAATATATACATATGTACATATATATATATATGCATGCTCACATGCACACATACTCAAAAATATATATTCACAGACACACAACATATGCATGTACACATGCCAAAGACTTAATGGCTGATAGGCAAACCCTTCTTAATCTCATAATTTCCCCTACACTAGTGGTTCCCCGGTGTCTGTCACTAGATTAGGGACATTCAAACTACAACTCGTGAGGCTTAGGAAGCAGCCCAGTTGGTAGAGTGCTTTTCCATCAAGCAGGAAACCCTGGGTCCCATCCCAGTATGTCATAAGATGGGTGTGGCGCCTGATACCTATAATCCCAGTACTTGGGAGGCTTAGAACCACCAAATCAGGGGTCCAAGGTCATCTTTGGCAACATAAAGGGTCTGAGACCCACATATGCTATATAAAATCTTTCATGCAAGCAGAAACCAGAGCCAGTGAGATGTCTTAGGAAGCAAGCATGCTGGCTGAGCAAACCTGGCAACCTGAATTCAATCTGAGGAACCTACTCACAGGCCATGGTACACATGGTGTACCCGTACACACATGCTCCCTATCCCACAATAATAAATACATTTAAATCTTAAAACCATAATAGACAAATGAAAAATAAACCAAAGCCCCCATTAACATTTAAGGAAATAATAAAAATACATGTAATGTAGAGAACTATTCATAAAACTCCATTTATTCTCTGGAAGGATCAATACTTATTCTAAATAATGATTCCCTTATAATAGTGAAGTTCCTTTTTTTTTTATCAAAACAATACCATGAGAGGGTTGTAATTGTCTATGTGTAATTGGCTAGCCAAATAGCAGTATGGACAAACCTTTGTTTTTCACAATCTGGTCTCATACTGCCCAGGCTGGCCTCCAACTCATTATGTGAAAGGATGGTTTTGAACTTCTGATCCTCCTATCCCTATCTCCTGAGTGCAGGGATCACATGTATGCAACACCATTCCAAGTTTTTGCAGTGTCAGAGACAGAAGCCATAGCTTTGTGCATGGTAGCAAATGCTCTGTCGACTGAGGGATAGCCCCGGCCAGTATTCATTCTTAAATGTTAGGATTCTACAGGATATTTGTGCTGATTGCTCATTTAAATCCAAGTATATACAGTGCTGTGGCTATCCTTTCCCCATGGCTTTACTTACTTTCAGTCAATAGCAATGTGAATGTATTAAATGGAAGATTCCAGACATATAGAAAATTGAGTTTTAGGTTCCATAGTGTTCTGGGTGGCATGGTGATCTCTCTCTCTCTCTCTCTCTCTCTCTCTCTCTCTCTCTCTCTCTCTCTCTCTCCCTCCCTCCCTCCCTCCCTCCCTCCCTCTCTCTCTCTCTCTCTCTCTCCCTCCCTCCCTCTCTCTCTCTCTCTCCCTCCCTCCCTCCCTCCCTCTCTCTCTCTCTCCCTCCCTCTCTCTCTCTCTCTCTCTCTCTTCCTCCCTCCCTCCCTCCCTCCCTCCCTCTCTCTCTCTCTCTCTCTCTCTCTCTCTCTCTCTCTCTCTCTCTCTCTCTCTCTCTCTCTCCCTCTCTCTCTCCCTCTCTCTCACATCCAGGACAGAAATCATACCTTTGTTCCTGTATCCACCTGCCGTAAGCCACCACCTGCTAGTTACTTAGCAGGTAGACATGTCTATCATCAATGGACTGTTACAGTACAATACTGCCCTTTTCTAATCCAAGTACCCCTTAGGTTCCTTAATAATGCACAACCTTCAGATATATCAAAAGAGGGAACTTCACAGTGCCTTCCCAGTGAAATGCTGAAAGGCTTTGCCTCTAAGGAAACAAAATTCATGTCACACAACTACTACGATCTCTGTTAAGTTACTGCTGGTCCCTCGCTGTGCCTAATAGATAAATTAACTTTATGATATATGTGTATAGAGAAAAGCCTAATGTGTATAGGATTTAGTATTGTGTGGAGGTATGGCTTAGAACATGTTTACCACAGATAAGGAGGTTTACCTGGTATGTGTACATACAGTTGAGCCTTCCAGTGATGATCCCCATTGATGCTACCCTATTTATTCCTTTTGCGAATTAAATTCATTGAAGAAGTGGGTGGATGAGGAGAGGGAATAGCCCAGTCACTCCTCCAGCTAATGGGTTATACCATAGTGACCTGCCAGCATCCTGCTGCTCACCCAGTAAGCACAGATAGTGAACAGTGTGCTGGGCCCACCCACTGAGCATGCAGGGAACACACAGTCCTCATGGGAACTGCCCAAATCTCCTAGTGGGGCTGCCTTAATGCCTCGGATGAACTCAGATCCATGAAAGACAGTAATGGTATCAATCCATTAGCTGAAAGTGAGTTTGAGCTCTCACATTTGTTTATGTGTGTGCATACATGTGTGGTGGCCAGAGGACAGTCAGGTGTTCTTCCTTCAATGCCATTTTGTTTTTGAGACAAGGAGACAGCGTTTTTCACTGGCCTCAAGTTCACCTGGTAGGATAGGCTAGGATCCACCTGTCTCATCCTCCAGAAAACTGGTATTATAAGTACATGTCATCCCTATCATGTGTGTGTGCATATGCAATGTGTATAGTGTATGTGTATAGTGTATAGTGTATAGTGTATGATATTGTATGCTGTGTATGTGTTTGTATGTCTGTGTGCTATATTCATGTTTGCATATGTGTGAGTACTTGTGATATAGGAATGTCTCCACATTATGTTTTAGACAGGACATCTTTCACTCAAAGTGGAGATCATGGTTTTAGATAAGCTGACTGGCAGGTAAGTGAAGAATCTGCCTGTCTCTATCCACTTTTCCCCAGCCCAGTTTTTTTTTTGGGGGGGGGAGGGACTGGGAATTGAACCCTGATCCTTATACTTGTATGGCAAGGACTTTATTGACTGAACCATCCCCACAGTCCAGACTCAACCATTAAATCTCTCTCTCTCTCTCTCTCTCTCTCTCTCTCTCTCTCTCTCTCTCTCTCTCTCTCTCTCTCTCTCTCTCTCTCTCTCTCTCTCTCTCTCTCCCCTCTCCACTTCCCCTCCTGCTCCCTCTCTCCCCCTCTTTCACACACACAGACATACACACACACACACACACACACACACACACACACACACACACACACACACACACACACCACTATTCTCTTTGTTTGGATTTAGAACCTTCTCAGCCAACATCTTTGGAACCACCTCAGGGCTGTGATGAGGACAGTGGCCCACTGAGGAGCTCTGAAGGGTAGAATCATGTAGGAAAGGCCTCTGCTTTCCCTATAACTCTGTGATTAATGCCTGAAGTGCCTGCATCAGCAGCCAGCAGTTGCTCTCTGCGCTGAAGTTGCACTCCCCATGAGGCCTTTTAAAAAATGCAAACTTCCCTGGCCTGTGAGCACACTGTCATCCTCCCTGGAATGGACCTGTCAGATGTCCACATATCAAGGGGTCAAAGTTAGGGTAAGAGAAACAGCAAAAAGGGGAAGTGATGCTGTAGGGAGCCCTGGGGACCCCACAGGGTCCTGAGCTTGCTTCAATGCTGCTGAGCTGGCTCTGTCTCTGCAGGAGAAGCAACTGAAGAAGAAATTGTCCTTAACAAGGAGAGGAGAAATGGAATCTGGATGGACTTAACATGTTGTCCAAGGGGTGGACCTGAGTGGGTGTGGGGAAGATTCTTGGCCCTACGTTTCCCCTGGAAGACCACATCTTCTTTGCATTTCTACAGAAATGCTCTTCAGTATCCTCACAGACTGCCCATGGGCCCCTGTTCTCAGCTGCACTTTCCTGGCCACACAATGGAGTGTCTGCTTTGTCTTGGGCATTCCTTGGATGTGAGCTAGATGGAACAATAATGGGATGCTTGGAAGGGGCCGCTGGTGGGGTGTACGACTTGCTGCTTGCTGAGGATTGTCTGAGTTTAATGAGTTGAAACTCATAATGAAAATTAGTGAAACACTTAAGGTACTGCTCTCTCAATGTAATTGAACTGAACTAACAAATTTTCAGCTTGAACAATGGCATTTCTCTCTTCAACCCAACATTTGTCTTTGTTGATTCTTAGTCACTGTCCAGATTGATCTTGGGAGCCTTGGCACAGCCAAGCAGGATTGCCCACAGAAGAGCTAGTAGGTATTTGACTATCTCTACTTGAACTAGAAAGTGAAGTCTGTGAAATATAATCCCTGGAAATTACCTAAAAGCCATTTGGCTCTCTGATGTAAAGCAGGTCATCAGCTTTCGAAGGGTGTATGTAGTCTCCCACCTCAGAGGAAGGCCAGTCCGTTGCTTATGGCAACAACCTGCAGCCTCCAGGTGGAGAGTGCTTAGCATACTGAACTGCTGACTTCCCCAGGAGGGAAGGTAGGCTTTGCTTTAAGATCACAAGTGGCATTTCCAAGGGATTCCGTGCTGGGTGATTTTTATAGCACAGAGTGTCTTGTATTCTGCCATCCTGGAATTGCAGGCACAGAAGCTGAAGTAACTGTGAGACTGTAATTCCATCTGTATGTCCCCTTGGGTACCATACACACACAGAAGTGTGTCCTCCCTCCCTTCTTTGCCCCTTCTTCGCTAAGCTAAGAGAGAAGGAAACAGGACAGCGATTGCAGAGCTGAGGTCTGCCTTCTTGGGCAGTTGAGCAAAAATTCATCTGCAGGAACTCATTGTCAAACTGGCCCTGAGGAACCACCAGGTCCAGCCAGAGTGACAGAATCATCTCCTAGGCTGCTCTCGGCTGCATGGCTGCCTGGCTGCTTTTTGTATCAGTGTTTCTCAAAACAGAATGGCATATAGCTATAACCTCTTCCTGAGAACTCAAGCCACAGATTACAGTGAATTACAATGCTACTAAAACCTGCACAGACATAAAAAAAAATACTTAAAGCCTCAAAAGAGCTAAACAAATTTACAAATAAAACAAACCTATAAAGCCAGTGACATTCAAATGAACAACATTATTTTAATGTGTAAGGATGACAGCCTCTCTCTCTCTCTCTCTCTCTCTCTCTCTCTCTCTCTCTCTCTCTCTCTCTCTCTCTCTCCTGTAAACAATCTACTCTTAGACAGCTTTCTTTGAGTTTGGGGAACTGGATGGAGTATGGGTATTTATGCATGTTTGTGCATGTGCATGTGGGCTCATGTTCAGGTGTGTGGGTATGTATGCATATTTGTGTATGTGCATGTGGGTTCATGCTCAGGTATGTCAGTATGTACACATGTTTGTGTATGTGCTTGTGGGTTCATGCTCAGTTGTGTGGGTATGTGTGCATGTTTGTGCATGTGTATATAGAGGCCAGGGTACATTGTCATCCATTTTCGTTTTCAAACAGAGTCTCTCTGAACTGGAGCTTACCCTTTAGCCTAGACTGATTCAATGAGCCCAGGTATCTGCCTATCTCTGCTCCAAACACTAATGCTGGAACTATAAGCACACACCACCTCATCTGGCTTTTTTTTTTATTGTGTGTGCTCAGGATGGAACTCAGATCCTTATGGTTGCAAGATAAAGCCCTTTAGCAGCTGGGCTTTCTTTCTACATCTGACAAGTTTTCTAATGCTGTGTCAAATAGCCTGAGATAATTGACTTAAAAAGAGGAAAGGTTATTTTGGCTCACAGTTTCAGAGGTTTGGGTCTGTAACAGATGGATGCAATCATTTTGGCCTTTTGGTCAAGCAGTGGCCAGAGAGTGAAACAGAGGAAAACTGTTCACCCCATGGAAACTGTGAAGCAAAAGCAAGTCACAGGAAGAGGTGGAGGGTATATCCTTCTATTGCATGCCTCTAATGCACTAACTTCCTCCCGTGCAGCCCACCTCTGAGTAATGCCAAGGGATACAGAGCAAACTTTAACTCACAGATCTTATCCTCGTCCACAGTCCCCTCAACAGGCTACTGTGGAGGGCTGGGGTGACTCAGACCACACTTACTTGACTTCTATGGCACATCAAGATTTTTTTTTTTTATCCTGCAATACACTTGCAGGCTTTCTGTGCAGATTGCCTTTGTATTCATAATGTCAAGTGCCACCAGTCAAGAATAAGGCACAGAGAACAAGAGGTCAAAGCTTCAGCTTGCCCAGGCAAGAAGGCCACTCCTTAGATGAACGCTTAGCCCAAGAGAAGAAGTGTTGGGTTCCAGGGCCTGGATCTCCCTGAAATCCTTCAAGGTGGTGAACAGTTTGAAGAAACAGTGGCTGCCATGCTTCCTGTAGGTAGTGGGAACTGTCAAAAGCATGTGCCTGAGAACAGCCCTGTGTCTCAACAGTAGTCTGTCTTCCCTGTACAGACAACACCAGCTTTCCTTAGCAAGCTCCACATGACCATTTACGCAGTTGATTACAGCCTTGGAGGATAAGGCCAAATGCCACTTCTCAGAGGATAAGGCCCTTCCTCTTGCTTCATGGAATTTGTGTATGTCTTGCCTGGCATTCTTTTGGTTAAGCTGCCATGGACATTTACCCACACAATGATCAAGGTATTGGCTATGCCCTTGGGAATCTGGCTTTCAGTCCTCATCAATGGATCTACCCCTCAGGGCTTGTATATATGTACTTGTGCGTGTGTGTGTGTGTGTGTGTGTGTGTGTGTGTGTGTGTGTGTGTGTGTGCGCGCGTGTTTTCACATGGAGGCTAAAGGACAATTTAGGGTGTTGTTCCTCAGGCACAGACCATGATGATTATTTCAAACCTCATCTGGTCTAAATTTCCAATCTCTGTGTGTCTTCTCATGCTTTTAGGAGTGAACTAAGTTTTTATTTCACACACATACCAAACTCATTCTGTAAAAACCACCTCCACTTTCTAGTACCTTACCATGAACTTCGGACATCCATTCTTGCCTCCTGATTTATTAGACAAAAGAATTCACCCGCCTTCTCATGCTTCCCACCAAACCAATGGTACCACGGAGCTGACTGTCACAGCATTGGTGAGCTCATAAATCTTTGTGTTCATCAATGAAATCCTTTGTCTTCATAGCCTTGGCGACATTGAATCCACTCTCATCTTCCCACTAAGGTCTGTCTCATGTATCACAGGCTCAAGGGATGGCTTTTAACCAGTCAAACACTGCAATAGCGATACTGTAACAGACCCTAAACCCAGGTTTCAAGAGATGGCAGCTTCTGTTTCCTCCCTCTTAGAAGCTCCCCACCAGGAAGACACAGGTAGAACACAGTCCCAGCCAGTAGTTCCAGCTGAGTTCCCAGCTGGTAGCCAATACCAGTGTGCCAGCTGTGTACATCAATCATAGAACTGGATTCTTCCAAAACCAAGGTAGCAACTTCATCTAATTCTCCACCAAAAAGAGCCTGAGGGTCACCAGGAGCCTTTCTCACATTGCAGAGGCTAATCAAATCAAAGTAAATGACTGTTACTGGCTTACACACTTAGTTTTGTGGGGTCCATGGTTAGGGAGCACAAAATAACTACAGTAACAGAAGAGGTTCACTCTAAGGTCAAGTGCTTCTCTACATCTCTGTGAAACTCTCTTCAGTCATATAGGGCTGTCTTAACTTGTTTTCTCTTGCTACAATAAAAGACCACGACCCAAAGCAACTTGGGAATGGAAGGGTTTATTTAATCTTACATTTTCAGAAAGAGTATCCTGAGGGAAGTCAGGGCAGGAGATTAAGCAGAACAGGAACCTGGATACAGGAGCTGAAACAGAAGCCATGGAGCTAAACCAGTAACATTGCTTACTGGATTGTTCCTGGAGAGCTCATCCTGCATTCTTGTAAAGCCCAGGACCACTTACTCTTTGTTCAGAAAGAGATGCTGTGTTTGTTAAACACCTTTTCTGCATTTATTGAGATAATATTATGACTTTGGCTCTTGGTTAGCTAATGTAGTTTGTGCTATTCACTTATTGCATGTGTTGAACCATCTTTACAATCAGAAAATTTTACTGAGTATGGCATTGGCTCCTTTCATTGGTCTGTAGAATTCAGTTTGCTAGTATCTTAAATAATCACTTTAATCTATGCTCACTAGAATATGGTCCCTTATTTTCTTTTCTGATGCTCTCTTTGTCTGGGTTTACTGACAGAACAAAGCTAGACTCACAAATGCATTTGTAAATTTACTTCCATTCACTGTTTGGAAAAATTGGAAGTGGTTGGTATTAACTCTTTTTTTTTTTTTTTTTTTTTTTTTGGTACAATTCCTTGGTGAAGCCATCTGCTCTGTGGTTTTCTTCCTTGGAAGAATTTTGATTAGTGACTCAGCCTCCTTACTCATTTTTAGTTTGTTCCGATTTTCTATTTCTTCATGTTTAGTCCTAGCATGTGTCTATAAATTTAGCAACTTCCTCCACACTACTCAACCTGTTGGCAGATAGTTTTCAGTAGCCTTCACTGCCTTTTGGGTTCCTGTGGTGTCAGCTGTAATGGATTCTCTTCATTCACCATTTTAATGCAGCTTCCCCTCATTTTCAATATCAGGCAGGTCTGGTCAGTTTTATCTGACTTTTCAAGACAGCTCTTAATTTCCTTGACGTTTTGCATTTTCTAGTCTCCATTTAATGTGTTGATCTTTCTTAACTTTCTTTTGCTAACTTCAGACCTCATGCTCTTTTCTCCACTACTGTGAAGCTGAGCTGTTGTCTTACTTTTCTGTCAGTGTGGACATTGCTGCAGTCATCATACCTCAGAACTGTCACCCTTGTTGCTGTAGTGAGTTCCTGTCTGTTACAATGTGTTTTGTTCGTTTGTTTCACAGCCTCTTTGACCTGTTGGCTGTGTGGGATGATTGTGGTGTTTAATTATTACATATTCACTGTCCTCTAGTTTATTTTTCTGGTATTCATTCCTACTTTCATACCACTTGGTTTGAAAAGGTACTTGATCCAGTTTCAGTTTTTCTGAAGTTCTTAAGACTTGTTTTGAGGCCTGCCCTTGTGACAGACCATGGACACCATGTCAGGTTCACATGGGAAGAAAGAGCTAGTATGGAATGGATTGTCTCTTCTGTGTCTTCTAGGTCCATTTGGTCCAACACATTATTCAACTCTAAGGTTCTTTATTGATCTTCTCTGGACTCCCTGTCCAGCATTGAAGGTGGGAGGCCACACCCACATCACTGCAAACACAGCACTTCTTGGACTGTTTGCTTTAGGCACCCTGCAGTTCGGCATGAATGCATTACATCATTATAGCCCCTGGCTGAGTTAACACCTTTATGATTATATAATGATCATCTGTCTATTTTTATAGATTTTACCCAAGTGTCTATTTTGATCTATTTAGTATGGTTACCTGCTTTATTTTGCTTAGCATGTAGACTAGTTTTAATCCCCCTACTTTAGTCTATGTGAATCCATAAGGCTAAAAATAAGTCTACTAATTATTATTTTATTGCATTTTATTTTGAAACAGGCTCTTATGTGGCTCAGGCTGACATTAAACCTACAATGTAGGGTGAAGGTGAGGAAGTAATTATTTCACTAGACCCAAGATAAATGATAAATGAGTGTTTATTGGGGAACAATTACACAGAAAAATACAAAGAACTGCAGTAGCATCTCCCTGCCCTTCCTACAGATTGGCTGACCTACCAGAAAGAAAGTGCTAAGGAAAGCCAGGCCTCAAGCTTCCCTCTTTCCCCTTCCATCTGCCTGAGGCCACACCCAAGAAGGTGTAGCCACCACTACAAGTTCACTGCATGACTGCTATAGTAGCTAAGGTTGACTTTGAACTTCTGATCTTCCTGCCTCCATCTTCTGAGCATTGGAATTATAGGAACGTCCCATCATACCTGGTTTATGTGGTACTTGGAATGGAACTTAAGGCTTTGTGCATGCTAGGCAAATACTCCCCCACTTTGTGCCACATTCACAGGCCTACATTAAGTCTCTTGTAGGCAGAGTACAGCTGACTTTCTAATTCATTTAACCATTCTGTGTCTTTAGATTGGACAGTTTAATTTGCTTATGTTTGATGTAATTGTTAACAGCCAAGAACTGAAGCCATTGTTTTCTTTGTGTAATGGTGGCTTCTCAGCTCTGTTATTCCTTTCTTCTTCTCTTGTTTCTCATGTAGCTTTGCCGTGTTTATACTGAAGTGCTTTGGTTTCGTTCCTACTGCCATCTGTGCATCTACTTGATGTATTTCCTTTGTGTTCATCTGAGTCTTCAGTTTCAAGAAATCATTTCAGGTTGGTTCCACCTAACTTTGCTCACACACAAACCTTTATATTTTTATTTCTTCTTTACACATTATGTTGTTGAGATGATAGCTTAACTCTTTCAATAGTGTACACCTATCAATGATCCTGGTGATTGTGTTCATTTTTAACAAATTATGCATTCTCTTTGAGCTGTGTGGTCTCACAGGCAGGCAATTTTGCATTCCCTTTCAGTACATTTGATTGGATTTTATGTTTCATGAAGGCAGAGAATATGATGTTTCTGTCAACTATTTTACCCTAGCATTAGCGTAGGACAGAATAGTCACACTGTATATACTTATTGAATCAATAAATTGATAACAATTGTGGTTTTATGTAATGGGCTATTTAATGTTTATCTTTCCTTTGTAGGGATAGGAAAACTGTATTTTCCATCAGTGCCTCCTCAGAGCATAGAGCTAAGTAAATGGTCTTCTGTTTTTGTATTGAATAAAGGAATGAATGAAACGGAATGATAAGTAGGCAGAAACTAATAAAATAAAGCTCAAGTTCAGCCATGGCCACACCATTGTTGTCTAAAGGCAAAGTGCAGCATCCCCCTCCTGGAACTGACCTTGCTCAGCTTTTACCTGTATTTTAATAGGTACCTAGAGCTTGACTTCAGAGTCAAAAGTAGGGCCATCGTCTAGATGCCCAAGAAGATAGAGGAAAGTACATCTGAGGAGGTCATATACCTTCGCATTCTGCCTCTGGAACTCATCATTCAGGCAATGTCTTTCTCTGACTAGTCTTCATAAGTCCAGTGCTGTGAGACAGGGTCTGGGGTGCAATTCATGATGGCTTTCTTTGCCTAGAATTTCTAACAGATGCCACTGAAGATGAGAACTAACCTGGTATGAAAAATAGAATGACATGAAAATGAAAGTGCTATGTGTATGGGGGGAGAGTCCAGGGAAAGAAGTACGAGGGTTTGTATCATATACATATATGTATATTCCATTATACACATAAGGTATTATGTACATGTATGTATATTATATACATATATGAGACTCCTAAAGAATAAATAAAATACTATTTAAAAAACAAATGGAATGTAGCACTGTCTGCAATAGCTATGTTATGGAACCAACCTAGATCTCCAATAAGGGCAAATGAATGTGTGGTGTGTAAATACAACAGAATGATTTTTAGCCATAAAGATGAAGGGAGTTATGTCATGTGGGAAAATGGATCCAATGGGGACAATCATGTTAAGTAAATCAACTCAGTCTCAGAAAGATAAATTTCATGTTCTCTCTCATTTGTGAATCCTAGATTTTATATAGATACACAAAATCTTGTATGTATGTGTTACGACATGAAAGCAAAACAAACTGAAGACAAAGGAAGTAATGGGGTTGATAAATGGAGTAGTAGCTATGGGGGAATATGCTCCAAGTACATTATATATTTGCATGAAAGTGGCCCACGTAATTCTGTGTAATAAAAATAAATAAATAAAATTTTCAAGATGGCTCAGCACTTGTGGTACAAGTCCGGCAACCTGAGTTCAATCCCTGGAAGCCACATAAAGATGGAAGAAAAGAACTGACTCCTCAAAGCTGTCCTCTGACCTCCGCAGGTGGCCGGGGGCATTTACACCCTCCACACATACTTCAGAGGTACATACATGCACGGACTAATAATTGTCTTTAAACTAAAAATAAGCAAATGAACAGAGAAGGCTTGAGAGAGAGAGAGAGAGAGAGAGAGAGAGAGAGAGAGAGAGAGAGAGAGAGAGAGAGAGAGAGGAAACACTGGTCAGAGAGAAAAGGCTGTGGGGACAGAGTGTGGGAGAGACCTTTGACAGGACAGGCTGGGGTTGGAGGTCAGAGCTGAGATGATCTGAAGCTTTAGGTCACTTGTTTGTTTGCTTGTTTGTGAGTGTGTGTGTGTGTGTGTGTGTGTGTGTGTGTCTGTATGTCTATGTGTCTGTGTGTGTCTATGTGTGTCTGTGTGCATGATGACTTTACTTTTGTGTTTAGCAACTCTTTGTCCTAGGCATATGGTGATAAAGCAGTGCTTATCATGATTTTTGATGCTATTTAGTTGTAAATGCACACACATAAAAATTACAACACCCTCACTCCCTACTTTTCTTTGCTTTGTAGGTCTTCCAAAAGTCTATGATTCTATGGGAGATGGTCTTCATGTATTGTGAATTGCGATGTTTCCGGGGATCTTATATGCATAATATTCATATGTGACAACTGCTATTTCCCTTTTCTCCCTTCATATACTACAGCCATATAAAGTCCAAAAAAAGTCTAAAACTCCATGGAGCAGAGTGAGCAGTGTTTGAAGGAAGATCTCACTACCAAGAGGAGAAAGTGCGGTGATCTGAGGAGCTGTTCCCTGCCTGCTCCTCTAAGTGTAACCCTCTGGTAGCAGTGAAGACATCTAAAAAGACTTGTGCTCCCCTCCTTTGATTACTAGACTATTGGAATAGTGGAACTCGAGGAACTGGAGTTACCCCTGGAATCTGGGACGAAGGAAAATGCAAGAAAGGAAAAGGTGGAATCCTGGTGCCAGTCAGAGGAGAAACTTGTCACCCCTCAAGAGATCGCACACAGTTCTGATAACTTGTCAGACTACATTGCAGAAGAGATTGGCGTTGAGACAATGACAAGTCAGTGGTGGCCAGGACCACACCTTGACCAGAATTGCATAGCAATGCCTAGCAATGGCTCCTCTATTGAGACCTAAGATGGTCTGTTGTAGGGCAGGGGAGTTTGTCACTGGGCCTCTTTGTTTCTCTTCCCAACGTAGCCACAGTGAAATGAATTTCCTTTCTCTGCTTTTCACTATTATTTGTCTCTCTGTTCGGATTACTGAGAGTAGGTGGCCAAGTCTGGCTTGTTAGAGATGCCAGGGCCCAGGCTGTGACCCTGACAACTCTGTAACATAGGTACTCTGCTGGGAATGTTATACAAGCTCTTGTCTGTCCCAAGCACAGAGTTTTCAAAATGTAAGGTGTTGTTGATGACCCAGGGAAACTGCCTGGGATAGACATGATCCAGAAATAACGGAGAAGGAGAGAAATCTAAGGTCTTACAGTTACCCTCCCAAGGTGTTAAGCCCTCCTTGTTCACTTGTTTTGTAATTTATTTTCAAGGGTGAATTATCCTGAATAGTTCCCCCTTTTCCGCCTTGATTCTTTCTTCCCCAGCCCTCACAGTGCATGGTGCAGCTTTCTTCTTAGCACACTTGCCCTATGTCCTCAGTATGTCCAGTTTAAGCAAAGAGAAGTGTGTGTAGGTTTGGGACTATAGTATTATTACTGTTCCTTCTTTCTCATATTTACTATGGATGTTTCCATATCTCAGTGAGCAGTGGTATTCATTTGCACTTATTCTTTTAACTGTATAGTCAGGTACTTGGCGCTAGGATCAGTTCAAAGCCTGGGAATTCAGTGCACAATAACCAGTTCTTGCTCGTGTGGAATGTACACTATGGTAATGATGCACTTTCTCCTAAAATACCTTTAAACTTAAAAGTCATTTAATTAAAGTAAAACAATTACATAAATACTATTAGGGGTGATTCTCAAATACGACAAAAAGCAATAAAGGTAATGTTTGTACAATTTAAATTAGAAGAGCCTGAGGTGCATTATAGAATCGATGTTAATTTCTTTCCTTTCTTCTTAGGGTAAGAGAACATTTTTTCTGTCTACTAATTTTCCAGGCACTCTCCTGATACCAAAATCTGCAAGAAGGAGACATATCTGCTGAGTTGAAAGTGCTTCTGATCAGGGAAGAAAAAGAAGCCAACATTTACCAACATCATTAATGCACAGCAGACTGGTTGACCCCCTTCTATGTTATGGCATGGGCAGCTTCCCAGAGAAAGGACAAAGGTGTCACTGTGGGGACAAATCTGAAACAGGTGAGCAGACAGTGTGTTCCAGGCAAAAGAGACAGCATGAGAAGTCATTTGAAAAACATGAATGTTGTTTCTTACTTATTTGTTTCAGTGTGTGTGTGTGTGTGTGTGTGTGTGTGTGTGTGTGTGTGTGTGTGTATGTGTATAGGCCAAAGGTCGACTTTGGATGCTGTTTCTCAGGTGCTGAGATGAGACAGTGGCATAATATTAAAGATACAATTTGCACTCTCAGTGACCACAAAGGCCCCCATGTGCAAGACTCAGTGCCCTAGCCCATCAGTTGCTGAAGGTAGTGAGACACTTAAGAGGTGGAGCTTCATTAGGCACTTGGAGGACCTGCCAGGACCTCAGTCAGCCTGCTTTTCTCCTCCCTTGGTTCCTATGGTGATATAAATGGGCTCCTCCATTATCTGCTGTGATGTCTTGTCCTTCCATAATTCACAAAGCAATGGACCAATTGGTCATGACGTTGTAACAGGGATGCTGAGCTCACACTTCCTGCTTCACACAGGCCAGCCACAGAGATGGGCACTGACTCCTGAGAGTACAGAGACTGGGCAAGCTGAAAAGACAGTGGATTAATATCTTTTTAAAACAACTAGCTTCCGTTTCATCTCCAGCAGGGAGAGACAGGTAGGGACAAAGGCAGTCCATCATTGTGGAGCTCAGACCTGTCTGTGCCTTTGCTCCAGTGCCAAACATGTTTCTGAGACTTGTGACATCTGTGTCTCTTATCACACTCCTCCTTGTACATTCCCCTCATTCTGTGGATGCATGGGCTCAGGCACCTCTTGGAAGGCAGAGTCTTTCTAGTTATTTATTTACTTATTTATTTATTCATTTGTTCCTTTATTTATTTATTTATTTAACTATTTAGTGTGTGTGTGTGTGTGTGTGTGTGTGTGTGTGTGTGTGTGTGTGTTTGCATGAGTGTTGTGGATGCACACATGCTGTAGCACACGTGTAGAACTCAGAAGACAAGCTACAGAAGTCAGTTGTTCTACACCATGGGTTCTAAAGATCAAACTCCAGTTGTCAGCCTTGGCTGCCGGCACCTGTATCTACAGAGTCATCTCTCCAATCCTGAATTTAGTTTCTGCTGATGTCAGCCTTGTACTTCTTCATGGGCACCTGAGCGTCAGAACAAACAAACCAATAACAGTGTGCACAGACTAAGCTAGTAATGACATGTTCAGACTGACTCTTCCCTACAATATGGAGTACAAGTGTGTCTTTATAATACAGACTATAAGCAGGCTCTTATCTGACCCTTCTGCCTCCTATCAAAGTGAAACTTCTGACACCTAGACAAAGTCAGCCTTCCCTCTTTATAAAGTTGGTCGTTCTGTTACAAGTGGACAGCTGACTATCACACCAGGAGAAGACGAATAGACTCAGAGAGTCTGTCATTTGGTTGCTGTTTCTACACTCAGGGCCAGCAGAGACAATCAGCTGTAGCCAGTGCTGTACCTAGTGGGTTCTCTCTTCACGGAGGCTCTTCCATTGTGTTATGTTGCTGTGTTATGAGACTGACCTGACTTTCCAGGGATGACCTCCATGTAAAGTTCCTTAGTGACTGTGCTCTACCCTTCCACTGAACAGCCACATGAAAGGGGAAAAGGGTATTTTGTTGTTTTAATTTTCTGAGACAGGGTCTCATGGACCTCAAGGTTAGTCTCAAACTTGTTATATAACTGAGGGTGACCTTGAACTTCTGATCATCCTGTCTCTACCTCACAAGTTCTGCAATTACAGTTGTGAACCACTGTGCCTAATTTTATGAGGTGCTTGGGATTGAACTCAAGTCCTTGGAATACTAGGGAAGCATTCTACTACACCCCTAATCCTTTTTTTTCTTATATTACATATTGATCCCAGTACCCTCTCTCTCCCTCCCTCCTATGCCTCCTGACACCCCTCCCATCCCACCACCCCCCCACTCCACAGGTAGAGTGATGCCTTCCAGGAGGGATCATCAAAATCTTTCAAGTTATTTGGAGTAGGGTCTAAGCCCTCCTCCTTGCCTCTAAGCTAAGGGAGTATCCTTCTATGGGGAATGTGCTCCCAAAGTCCTTTTGTGCAGCAGGGATACATCCTGCTTCCACTGTCAGAGGTCCCTTAGACTGCCCAGGCCTTCTAACTGAGACCCATGTTCAGGGGGTCTGAGTCTGTATAATGCTGGTTTCCCAGCTATCAGTCTGGGGGTCCATGAGCTCCCCCTTGTTCAGGTCAGCTGTGTCTGTGGGGTTCTGTAGCCTGGTCTTGACCCCTTTTGATATCACTCCTCCCTCTCTGCAACTGGATTCCAGGGGTTCCAGCTCAGTGTTCCGCTGCAGGTGTCTGCTTCTGTCTTCCATCAGCTACTAGATAAGGACTTTATGATGGCACATAAGTTAGTTATCAATCTCATTATCAGGGAAGGGCATATAAGGTGGCCTTTCCACTGTTGCTCAGTGGAAAGTTGTAAGTTGGGGTCACCCTTGTAGGTCTCTGGACATTTCTCTAGAGTCAGTTTTCTCTTTGAACCTATACTAGCTCCTTCTATTGTGGTATCCTGCCCCCCAACCGTGGTATCCCTAATCCTTAATATAACTTCGTCAAAGGGCACTTTCTCACTTCTTGTTTATGCCTAGATGATCTTTTACAGTGACTTCCCATTCTGTCCTCCAAAGTAGGCTTCATGGCAACACCAGACCTTGGTTGCACCAGACAGCTTTGGGCAGAGGATACCTTTTTCTTGCATCTTTGTTTCAGCACACACCTGGCATCGCAGGGTGGATGTTCCTTGCTATGTTTTTCCCCCTCTTCTGAGAGGCAGATTATCACTGTACTAAGTGCCTTGAGCAAAACTTAATCCATCCCACTGACTTACATCTGCAGAACGAGTGCTAATGGGAAGAGCAGTTTGAAATGAAGTAGAAATGCAGGCTCACACTGTTTTTTAAAAAAAGAGGACGAAATGGCCTGATATCGTTCCTCCCTCAGTATGAGGGGATTTAAACTGTTTTAATTATCTCACCTGGCTTTTGTTATTTCCTTTATTCTCGCTCCCTGCTGTTTCCTCATCTCACTTCCTCTCACCAGTGTGGTCTCATGCAATCAGACGCGATCATCTGAATTTTCCCCTTTAGGAAAGTTGAAGGGCCCCAGGTTAAAAAGTAAAAATCACAGTTCAATATGTTCATAACTCCGTGCTGACAACCGAGGAAGCTTAAGCTGCGATGTTCACGCATGTATGAATGCCAATATTAACTGAAGGCTCAGGTCTGAAGATGCTGTGCTTCCTTTCTGAATAAAGTAAATGGGTTTCTAATGTGCTGTGGATGTGAATAGAAGATGTTGTTATTGAAAGTGCCACTGCCGTATCAGGAAGGGTAATCGCAGACATATTCTTTTGTGGGAGCCAGCTGCCTGAACACAAAGATGTGGTGTTGGGGATACAGCAACCTCTTTTATTCAACTGAAATGGATCCATGCCCCAACACAAAGAAAAAGCATGTCCTTCTTGGCTTTCATTTCTAAGGTGTTTGTTGTTTTCTCCTCTAGGGAGCTCTGCAGGACCCAACAGAGAGAAGGAGATTTCCATAGAACCCTTTCCTCCTTGCTATCTGAAAATCTCCTGTCAGAAAGGCTGGGAAGCAACCTGGAGCATTGGCTCTTTTAAAGTAAAGCTTGAGGAGAAGAGAGTGATCAAAACACTGCAAAGTGGCCAACCAGGGGACCAGAGTCTTGCTGCAAACCCAGCAGCGTAGAGGAGATGAAGGCACATGAAGACAACATTCCCCCGTGGATAGATGCTGTCCCAGCCTTAGGGGGATGAGTGTAGAGCCAGGAGGGAGGGTTTCAGACTGCTACCCTGAGTGTCCTGACACTTCTCTTGAGTGAATAGACCCCTAGGTTTCTACTGCATCTCTCCTGAATGGAGATACTCTGAGGTTTCCTCCCCTCTGTTGCTCTTGCTGGGTGGAGAGACTCCGAGGGTCATCTCTCCATTGCTCTTGCTAAACGGAGAGATCTCAAAGTTCCCCACTCTGCTGTTCCTGATTTAAAAAAAAAGACCCCAAGGTTCCCCCATCTGATGTTCCTGCTGAGTGGAGTTCTTGGGCTGCTGCTTTTGTTCAAGGCCCTGGAACATAGTAAGATGAGGGGACGTGATAAGTCAAAAGATGTGTGAGACCTTATGTGGTGGTACAGACCTGTTGTCTCAGCACTTGGCAGACTGAGGCCAGGAAGATCACAGCTCCAAAGCCAGACTCTGTCTCAGAAACAAATAAACAGACAAACAAATAAAACCACACCAACAATAACAAAAAGACACACCACCCACTAAGGAAAACAGCATGTTTTGACATAGACACAGACTAAAGGACCTCAGACCTGCCAGTGAGAACAGAATTGCTCTAGCTTCTATGGAAATTGGCATGGAGGGTTCCAAACCTAAAATATCAGCAAAAGAAAAAACAAACAAACAAACAACAACAACAACAAAAAACCCCAAAAAACCAAAACCAAAACCAAAAAACAAAACAAAATAAAAAACCACCAACAACAAAAAGGAAAAAGGTTACTCAAATGACCTGTCTGTATCATTCCTGGGTATTTGTGCAGGAGACCAAAATTTTTTCCTCTCTCTTTTTTTTTAATATATTTATTATTTTTCTTATTTTACATATCGATCCCAGTTCCCTCTCCCTCCCTCCCATGCCCCCCCAACCACCACCCTCATCCCATTCCCCAGCCCACTCCACAGGGAGGGATCACCAAAATCTGTCAAGTCATTTGGAGTAGGGTCTAGGCCCTACCTCTTGCTTCTAGGCTAAGGGAGTATCCCTCCATGGAAAATGTGCACAGAAGACCAAGTTTATATAGTATAGGGATGCTTCCACATCCATGTTTATGGCAACACTGTTGACAATATCTAAGCCATGGAACCCACCTAGGTGTCAAACATCAGAGGAATGGATAAGGAAAAGTAGTGTAAGAGCACAATGGAATTTAGTTCAGACATAAGGAAGAATGGAGCCGTGTCGTTTGCAGGAAAATATATACAACTGGAGATAATCACATTAAGTGAATCAAGCCAGTCTTGAGCAAATATTGTATGTTCTTTCTTATTTGTGGGTGCAGGTTGCATGTAACCATATAAGCTACATGTGTGCAGATTAAACGAGTAGTGGTACAACTGTCTAGGGGATCAACATATACTTATGGGGGGAGGTAGGGTAAGGGAGTGGGACAATGGGACATGAAGAGCAGGGCATATATGTACAACACAATGTATATACCAATAAGATAATTTTTAAAAATAATTTTAAAATATAAGAGGAGCCTGGCAGACAGCAAAGGGCCCAGGCCCCAGAGATCCCAGCATCCCAGAAATGTGATGACTTTTTTCTGGGATAAGCTTTCCCTGGTGACTTGTAGCTGGGATGCATCTCAAAAGATGAAGCTTACAGCATCTGAGGTCAAGTGTTTTGGCAGCTAAACACAGGACCCCAAGCTGTGCTGGGGCTCTCTGTGTTCTTGAGGAGCACTTTGACAGAGACAGAGGTAGGGTGCCCTGTCTTTGTAAACACTAATGGGAATGTGAAGGATATTGCATCTAACCCTCGTACATGAGCACTTCATGAGCCGGAGTGAGCCAGGAGCAATCACATCAGAGCCCACCTAACCTGTGGCACTGAGCCCAGTGATCATGGCAAGTTATCATCAGCAGAAACAAGTATCTGAGCAAAGGAGACCCTAGCTACCCAGGGCCTCAGGGGAACTATATGGGGACATGCTGTGAGACAGAGAAAAACATATCCTACCTTTGACAAGTGCTGGCCAAAATAGAGGAAGATGGGTTTCCATGGTTTTTGTGTTGCCTCTGGCAGCTGGTTTTGAGTTCCTTGGTCTTTGTTGGTCACAGTGGTTCTGCCATTTGGGAAGAATCAGGCAGCTCATTCCCAGAATCCTGGCAGAAACTTCTGGCTGCTAGCCAACCTCAGGGACAGGAGGATTTGGCTGGCTACAGAGGCTGCTTGGATGATCCTGTTATCAGGTGAATGCAGGGAAGCAACTCAAGTCAATAACATGCAAATCAAGGGAGTGTATATGGTCAGATTAACTTCTCAGAGCCCATAGAGAGCAAGTTCTGTGCTGCTAGCCTTAGCACTGAATGTCCAAAGAGACCCCTGGGCTCTCTCCAGAGCAACCATAGCAGGCCAGACTAGTGAGCTAAGGGAATGAGAATAGAACTTGCTTGTCTATGTGGAAATAGGAAAAACCACTCTGAGGACTCAATGTGTGTCTTATAGACATGGCATTATTACCTTCTAAATCTGTCACAGGATTTTACACACACACAAACACACACACAGTCCAACTTGAACAAAAGGAACATTTCCATTTTTCAATAGCAACCCCTTATGCTTGATTGTAAATGTTGGCCTCTAGTCAACGGGCAACCTGATCAAGTTCATCCTGTACTGAGGAGGGAGAGAGGGGTGTAATGGTGGGGTGTGTGACTGCAGTGGTAGCCAATTTGTTAGGAGCAAAAACATCAGGAGACTTGAGATCACAGCCTATCCCCACTTCCCAAGTGCTAATCGCAGACATGCACCACTACCATCAGTTTTTGCTATTCTAGAAACTGAACCCAGAATTTCATGCATTCTAGCAAGCACTCCAACAACAGAGCTGAATTTGCCCAGTGAGTCTCATCTCTGAGGTGCCTCTTGGGAAAGCAGATCCCATCCTTGTACAGAGTAGCTCTTTGATCATCTCCAAGTCATTGGCCCCTAGGAAGCATCCCCTTGCCATTTGTGCTGAACTTCCCAGTTCTTCTCGGAGGAGTCGTCGATTTTATTTATTTTTATTTATGTGTATGTGTGTGAAGCTATGTGAGTTTATGTGCATCACATGCATGCAGTTACCCATGGAGGCTGGAAGGTAGCGTTGGATCCCCTGGAGCTGGAATTATAGGCTGTTGTGAGTCACTTGAGGTGGATACTAGTAAACAAACTGTGCAAGGGCAGTAAGTGCTCTTAACTCTTAATCCAGCTCTTTAGTCACTGACACATGAATTTTAAACATTTTTAAACTGCACTTGTCAAGCTCAAATCAAAGGTTGATGCATGCTCTTGAACGGCAATAAGAACATACATATCCCATATATTCATGTTCCTAACATGTAGCTCAAACCAGCATGAATGTTGCAGTGAGCTGGTCCATGTGAATCTGCCAGCGCTGTCAATCACATATGAAACATGACCACTTGCTCACATGACCCCTACCATAACCACTGGAAGAACACAGACTGCTTTTAATTTCTGTTGTATACCAGCTGTGATCTTGAATAAGTCATAGACATCTCTATCTTACTGCCTTCACCTGAATATTATTTACTACATAGTATTAATTTTATTGTCATGATATTGTAAAAAGGGGAGTTGAAATAAAGGGAGTTTTTAGAAGAGTTCTAGCAGGCAGAAATCATGATTTCACTTTATGTTTGTGTATGTATGTGCTAGTGTGCATGTACCAGTGTCTGTGTTCAAGTGTAAAACATGTGTTGAGCCATGCATGTGCTTGTGGAAAAGCCAGAGGTAAATGGCTCCCATTGAAGCTGGAGCTTACTGATTTTGCTAAACTGGCTGACCAGGAAGCCTTGGGGAACCTGCTGTTCCTGTCTCCTGGGGCTAGGATTATAGTACACACCACCATGCCTATCTTTTTATTTGGATGCTAGGTCTCTGAACTCAGGTCCTCATTCCTGAATAACAAGCACATATTCCCACTGAGTCATCTCCCCACCTCTTGCTGGTCCTACTTTAATGAAGCTGGACCAAGACTGGGTGATATGGAAAGAGCAAACAGGTCATTTGTTCAGGGTATTATGCTCAGAAAAGATGTCAAATGTAGATGGCTAACATACATTAAATGGAGGTAAACATACTGTCATAGATGCACAAGCAAGCTTGATAAATTATTAACATAGTTTAAGCTATGAATTATTAACTTTTAAAATTAGCACCATCTTTAGAGAGTTGTGTTGGCATATCTTGAGTGCTTAAAACACTTGGCCCTCCAAAAAGTATATATCTGGTTGAAGTTTCTTGGTCTACAAGAGGCAGCAGAGAAGGTAACAGCTAAAAGCCATTAACTCTTTTATGCTTCCTTTGCTGAAAATACAATGGGAGGAGGATGCTTAAAGGCAAAGCCAAAAGAGTGTTCCCTTCCTATAATTCTTTACTGGGGGTAGGGACATATTTGAGAATGCCTGTCTGTGGAGGCCAGGGCCAATCTCAAGTTGTTGGTCATCAGGTGCCACCATCTTGTTTCTTGAGACAGGGTCCGTCATTGGTCTGGAACTCAATGAGTAGTCTAGGCTGGCAGGCCTGGAGGGAAACTTATCTCTATTTCTGCAGGGCCTGGCTTTTCACTTGAGTTCTGGAGAGCAAACTCAAGTCCTCATGCTTGCATGACAAGCACTTTACCACTGAACAAGCCTCACAGCCCCCTTGTTAGGGTGATCCGTGTTCATAAATAGGCTTTTTCTACTTCCAGCTACATGCTGTGCTCAGTTTAGGGGACTCAGTCATCTGTAACATTGAGTAACACATCCCTCTCTCTCTCTGCCCAAAACATGTAACCTTGAGCTCATTTTCAATCTACCAAAGCACTCTGTTTAGGAAAAAAACATATGGTAGCTACATTCTCTCTGTGTCTCCAAATAGTCCAAATGTAATCATCCTAAAACAGCTCAGAAAGTAAAGACCTGTTTACAGATCATTTCAATGGCTGTCCCCAAAAGTCACTTCTATTATTATTCACCTTTAACAATATGATTGTCAGTAGTAAGGGTCTCTATTGAGTCTTGCACAGAGGGAGTGGGTGTCTTGGGATCAAGAACAATAAACTTTGCAAACGCCCAGAGTTCCATTTTCAAGGTAGCCATTAGAAACCTGAGAACCGAATGTGTGGTCCATTAAATAAGGTCAATTTTTATTAATCTCATTCCAAGTTTCATTTCATGTCCCTGAAGTTGTTTTACTTTCTCTTGCTTTTTAAAAACCATCTCCTATGATTCATAGGCAATAAAAGTCACCAATTATACATGTAAAATTCAGTGAGGTATATCTTTTTTCCTAGCAGTGCTGGGAGACTGGACTAAGGCTTTCCATATGCTTAAGAAAGACTTCTAGTACTGATCCGCATCTGATGCTTTTAATTTTGAGACAAGATCTAGCTAAGTTTATCTAGGCTGTTCTTGAATTCACTCTGTAACCTAGTCAGTGGGCTTGCATGACTTTGAACAAATTCCCTGGTGCTCATGAACTCTCCTTTTCCCCACAATACAACTAAAATCACTGATCTGCTGCCATCCTTCTGCCTTTTCTAGAATTTCATGTAGAAAGGCTCACCACGGCGTTTCTAGCCTCACTCAGACTAAACCCCTTTGAGGTTTGTCTGTGTTAGGCATAGCAGTAGTAATTCTGTTATGTGACTCTATAGCTATCAAAAATCTAGGTTGCTTCTAAAGGGGGAAAGCCATAAGTAGAACTGCCACAAGCATTACTTTACGGGCCTTTGTGTGAATATCTTTTCCCTTTCTCTTAAGGAAACATGGAAACACAAGAAAGTTCCTTGGATGCCACAGAATTTGCACCTTTAATCTTTTGAGGAACTGTGACATTCTCTTCCAAAATGGTGTAGCATTTAGCTTTCCATCTGAGTCCTTGCATCAGTTGGTACTGCCAGCCATCTGAATGTGAGACTATTCTGGTGTGTGTGGTCATCCCCCACTGGTGATACTGCATTTCCCTAGTTGCTCATCTGAGCACATGCCCCTGTTTTGACACACAAGTACCTTCTTTGGTGAAGTATCTTGCACGGGCCACCACAAACAGCCTCTTTTGGTGCTGTCCGTATAGATTATACAAACGTGTCTCCTGGCTTCAATCCTGTCTTCACACTGTCAAACCAATGCATTTCAAAAGCAGACATCTTCAACTTCAATAAAATCTAATTTAACAAGTTGTTTGCTGTGCTTCATGATTTTTTATGTCTTCAGAAATCTTTGCCAACCCTTGTTTATATAGATGGTCTCATGTTTTCACCTAGACATGGGGTAGGATTTGACTTTCATTTCCATCTATGGCCAGTTTGAGTTACTTTCATATGTGATGTGAGGAAAGGCTCAATGCTTTTTAGTGTCAGCATGTAACTGTCCCAGTGTATTTGTTGAAAGAAGGATTGTCTTATCGTTAAGCAAGGCTTGGGCCTTTTGTAAAATCCAAGAAACAACACACAGGGGTCTACATCTGTGCCATGAGTTGGTAGGCCGACCTCAATGCAAATGCCTGTGCGACTGCTCTAGATTAAACTACAGTAATGCATGGCAGCTGTGGCACCCTTTTCTTCCAACTTTGTTCTTTCACCAAATTGTTTTAGGGGTCCAAGTATGTTATAATTCGGTAATCATTTTAGAATCAGCTTGTCAAATTCTCTCCATGTTTTGTTTTGTTTTTCAATTGTTACTTAAGTCTATGTGCCTAAGTGCAGGTACCGGAGCAGACTAGAAGAGGGCACTGGATAATGAGAGCTTGTGAGCTGCCTCACGTGGATGCTGGAAATTAAATTTGGCTTCTTGATAAGAATGGCAAGTGATTTTAACCACAGAGCCAGTTCCCCAGTCCTAACTTGTTAATTTTGAAAGAAAGGAAGGAAGGAAGGAAGAAAGGAAGGAAGGAAGGAAGGAAGGAAGGAAGGAAGGAAAGAAGGAAGAAAAGAAAAAACTTCAAATTTTGATTGAAATTGCTTTGAATCCACTGGCAACCATGAAATTGTCTCTTGAATACTTCTGGGAGGGGGCAAGATTGTAAGGGACAAAGGGCCCAGATACTACTCTGAAACCCACTGTTTCAAGTCCAGAAGCCCAGCACCCACCCCCACAATGCTTTACAGTGCATGGCTGGGGGTGGAGGTGGGGTGTTTAAAGCATACTTCTTGGATACAGAAAGTATCCTGATGAAGTTAACAATAAGAAATCAAGATATCTGCCACCCCATGTAGCCGTCTTGGGTAGCTTGACTGACTGATGGGCTGGTAAATTACCCACCTTCCCTTGCTCTCTCTTTGACCTGGCTTCACATTTGACATTTTCCCCTACTTTGCTGACCTCCTCTCTAATTCTCTGTTCAGTTACATTTTATTTCATAAAAACTTTCCCTGTTTAACCCTGTCTTGATAGTCTAGTAACCTAGAGCATCAGGAATGTGTTAAGGATATAGCTCAGTGGGTAAAGCGCCTGCCAAGCATGCATAAAACCCAGGGATCCATCCCCCCCAGAACTTCAGAAACCAGCCATGGTACTGCATACCTTCAATCCCTACACTTGGGAATTAGAGGCAGGAGATTCAGAAGTTAACGGCCATTCTCACTTACATGGTGAGTCCAAAGCCTGGGCTATGTGAGACCCTGTCCTCAAAAAAAAAAAAAAAAAAAAAAAACCAGAAAAAAAAAGTCAAGCTTAGCCAAGATGATAAGCCACAAACCTGAGTTTCCCCCAACAGGTAGTCAGAGAACAAAGAGGAAGAATTAACAAGTAGTGCTATGCCATGACAAATTTTGATTTATCAAATGGAGCACGGGTGGGGTGGGGTGGGGTGAGGTGGGGTGGGGTCCTGGCTACAGTTTGCTGAGAAAAACCAGCTGAGGTCCTGTTCAGGGTGAGTGGTTTGGCAAGAAGAAAGCAGAGTACCCCTGTGAAAGAAGATCCCTGTGAAGTCTCCTACTGCTCCTGCCACAGGCGTGAGTGGACTGGCAGGCACTTTAGCATAGGTGCTAGCTGCATCCAACTGCTCCTGTAAGAGTCCTCCCCAGTGACCTCTGGCTGTTTCAGCAGCAAGGTCACACGTTGAGCAAAGGGAAGAAGTAGACCCATACAGACTTTCTGAAAATCAATTGGCTGCAGAGCCTGAATGACACAAAGCCTTGTCCTCCCTTGCTGAGGTGGGGCCGGGGTGACTAGGAAACTGATGAAGGGAGTTCTGGTTTAATACCAGATACAAATGGCAGCCTGTGCCTGTCACTTCTCAGTTCCTCAGGGCACCATTGGAATTAACACACTTCACACTTACAATGGCCTTACAGTACTCCCTTGGCCTACAGAGGAAACTTTTTATCACAAGGTATGTCAGATGGAATTCTCAGATGCCAAGGGCAACTGATGGCAGAGACTGGTGTTTTAGAAAATGCAGGGGTGTTGATTCATAGATATGTGCAAATTAGCAGTTTTGTCTCTGCAGATAGTGTATAGATCCAGGGTGATGACTGCATATATCACCAATTTAGCTGAGTTCTAGCTCCCTTTATGGTTGCTGTGCCAATCATGGTACTCCAGGAAAGGCTGGCAAATGAGGCCTGGGTTCCACTGGGCAGAGCCACCCATCTGTAAAATGGATGCTTTTCTATTTCAGTTAGGATAAAGATCAGAAACACTTCATGTTCATGCAAGACGAAAACTCATTTACAGATTCTCCTTGGGGCTATGTTGATCCTGCTCTGTCATAATATAGTCCGAACAGGTCCAGACAGCCACAAATCACAAGAACTGTCATATCAGCATCATGCTGAGCAGGCAGGAGGCAGGCAGGACACAGCACAGGCCTCAGTACGTCAGGAGAAGGGAGACAGAAGACTAGAAGAGAAATAGTCTAAAAATCTCTGAAACAATTCAGTGTGTGTGTGTGTTTGCGTGTATGTGTGGTGTGTGTATGTGGTGTGGTGTGTGTGTGTGTATACTGGTGTGCGTGTGTGTGGTGTGTGTATGTGGTGTATGTGTGTGTGCGTGGTATATGTATGTGGTGTGGTGTGTGTGTGTGTGTGTATGGTGGTGTGTGTGTGTGGTGTGTGTGCGCAAATGTATGTGCATGGTGTGTGTGTGTATGTGTGTTGTGTATGTGTGTGTGTGTGGAGTGTATGTGGTGTGTGTGTTGTGTGTTGTGTGTGTATGTATGTGTGTTGTGTGTTGTGTGTGTGTGTGTGTGTGTGTGTGTGTGTGTGTGTGTGTGTGTGTGTGGTGTAGCTCACTGGAAAACCTCAGCTGCTGTTCCTCAGGTGTCATCTACCTTGTTTTGAGCCTTTTTATTGGCCTGAACTTGCCAATTAGACTACACTGGCATTGCAATAAGCCCAGGGACCCATCCACCTTTGTCTCTACCCCCCCCCCCCCCAGTGGAGCCATTACAGTGAGTGCTGCTGCACTGAGATCTTTGTGGTCCAAAGATCTCAGTGTTCCTAGGATCCAACTAGGCTGTATCTCCAAATCAGCCAGTTTTTAAGGAGTTGGTTGGTGAGGTACATGCTAGGAGGCTAGGAGAATCATTTCTTTGTAAAGGGAAAAATTTTAGTATCTTGAGTGTGTGTGTGTAGAAAAAGAAACGTGAAACCTAACCAATCACTTTAGATACTTGCAGACATGTATTTCACACCTGGAAAAACTGATCCCAACCAGGTATCTGCCAACAAGTCAGCTGCCTCTCAGAACAGCAGCAGAACAGGAGAGAAAGTGGCATCTTTGTAAGCAGGCTTGCTGCTAAGATTCTCTGATGGAGCGGTTCCTAGGGCCCAGCAAGCATCTCTGGTTGTGTTAGGTGGCTGTTTACTGCTAAAAATAGGAGGCAAATATCCAGGAAAACAACTGAAGAAAGAACTAAGATTTATGCAAACTTAAGGTCTCAGAGAGTTCAGTCCCTGGTAGACTGGCCACACTGCTGTGGGATTGTGGTAAGAAACAATACCACAGTGGCAGAAGCAGCTGACATTAGAGGCTGCTTCCCTCCCATGAAGCAGAAAGAAAGAGTTCCAAGAAAAAGCTGGGGTCAGGACAAAGATGTGCTCCCCGAGGTATGCTTCAAGTGACTTCCTTCCTCCAGTCAAGTCCCATCTCCAAAAGTTTCTACCACCTCCCAATGGTGACAATCAATTAAGAACCTATCAAAGATGAATCCATTGATGAAGCCAGAGCCCTCATGACTCAATAACCATCCTAAAGCCCCATCTTTGAACATGCTACATTAGGGATCAAACCTTTTGCACATGAGGATGTAGAGGGTCATTTTATATTCAAACAATTGTAGAATGGAAAAAGGAGAGGTAGCAGAGTCTTCTGGCAACTCCAGAAGCGAATCTCAATCCTAGCTGATTCGATTCTGGAGAACCATCCTCAGCAGTTAGCGACACATCTTGGCAAAATCCCAGTGCACCACTGGGTATTTAACTAGGGTATACCAAGCACTGTTCAGGACTTCATGTTGTAAACTGCAGTTTGTTAGATCTCCCATCTTAAGATGGAGATGGAACATCCAGGATAAAATCAGAATAGGGTCAGAGCTCCCCACCCCCACTCAATGCCACTCACTGCAGTTGTACAAATTATACCCATCAGCTCAAGTTCAAGGTCTCTGTATGGATGAGTTGGCACAGTAGGTGGGTACAAGCTACAAATGGATAGCAGCTGCTTTACAGCCACATTCATGGACAACTGAAAGATGGTAGGAAGGGAAGTGGTCCCCATGGCAGAGAGTGAGCCATGATCGGATGCCATCCTTCGTGTGAACAACTAAAAGCTACTTGCGGCACACCAAGATAAAAGCCTCACTTCTTTGCTATTTCGGGCTCGCCTTTCTGCATTTTAATGGCTGATACATTCTCCCTGATCATCCTCTGACCCAATGAGTCCTTTGATAGATGGGCAAACAATGTTTCAGGGTTCCACAGTCACAAAGAAAGCAGGGTGAATATCTAGTGGCTGCATGCCCAGAAAGGGTGTTGTTTTTGGCAAAATGAGCCAGAGTGATTTCCAAAGTGGTATTTATTCATTTTGAAATTATGCACACAACAAATGTCTGGGTGAGCTGACTTCTCTAACCCGGGCACTAATGGGGAGGTAGGCTGGCAATTTGGAGCACTCTCCCAGGAAATCCTGAAATGAAGGTTCTTTCGGAAGTATTGACTCATCCCCTCCCTACCTTCTGAATACATCCATTTAACACACCAATTAGTAATTGCAAATTGTGCTCTAAATTTTGCAGGTGATTTTCTGGTGCAATATTGCTCCACTAATTCTAGTGGGTGCTGTTCGGAGTTTGCTTTTGCGTTGAAAATAGCTTCGATTTTTCTCTTGATAAAAAAAAAAATGGAAATTGCTAGAAAAGGCCCATCCAACTGAATACTTCACAGATAGGCCTCTGTGGTTCTATCACATCTACTAATCAATAAAGCTGCCATCAAAAACAACACCCATGGGGCTGGCAAGATGTCTCAGAGGGTAAAAGCACTGTGTTCAATCTCCTAAATCCACATGGTAGAACAAGAGAATTGACACACTCATGTTGTCCTCTGGCCTCCATGGGCAAGCCATAGCTTGCACACCCCCACACACCACAGACAGGATAAATAAATATTTAGAATGAAAACCTCAGAACTTATTTTCAGAAGTGACACCAGTGTGTAGACATTGAACACGTTACAGAGAACAAGCCATCGATACAAGGTGGGCTATGAAACCGACCACTTCCTCCACGTGAGGCTGACCCAGGGTCCATTCAGGAGATACACTGTACAATACACATGGTAAAGCACATTGTTGTTCTTTTGCCACAGTTATAGGAATAAAAGCTAGAGAAGGGGTGGGGGTGGGGGCCCCGGGTGAGGGTCCCAAGTGAGTGGGGTCCCAAGGCAAGGGACCACGTGGGAGAGCATAGCAGGTTCCATAGCAGGTGGGGGTGACCAAGGCTGAGAGGTGGAGGGAATAACACACGAGGCAGATAGAGCTTGAAAGAGGAGTTTATTTAGAAAGGGGAGTGTGGGAGAAGGGAAGAGACATAGAGGCCCCAGAAACAGAAGAGGAGAGAGGGGGTGGGAGGAAGAGAAGAAGAGAGGGGTAGCTGGTGGCCAACTGGAAGCAGGAGAGAGAGAGCAAAAGGAGAGAAAGCAGAAGAGAAAGCAAAAGAGAGAGTGGGCAGGGTCTGACTTTTAAAGGGGTCCTTTGCACCTGCCTGCAGACTAGCACTCATGGAACTCTGGGCTGACCAGAGTACTGCCTGAGTGCATCCTGCCAGGTGACAGGGGCAGGCCAGCGCAATGCCTGAATCCTCACACACACTTCATGCATGAGTTATTTCACCCTTTAGTATTTTTCTAAATTAGATCAATTTTAAACCATGAATGCCTGATGCTTGATGCCAAATACTAATTCAAATTTAAAACTAGTAATTTCGAACCTTAAGCAAAAGTACTCCGTGATAGCCTTTCTTAACAGACACAGGGGAAAAGAAACAACATTTGTCTGAGTCATCTCACTAGTCCCTAGTCTTAGCCTAATCTGATTTCTTAACAATGGAAACACGTAGAAAACTTCTATGGTGAAGTAGAGTTCCCTGCAAAGTTGGAAAAAAAAAAAAAAAAAACAATAATAAAGGTGAGAACACCAAATGAGAGCTGGCCAAGTAAAGCACATTTACTACGAAAGAGCAGAGTGTGTTTGGAGGGGCTGGTGCTGGTCACTGGAAAATCCCTTTAAGGGTTTTGCTTTTAAATGTTTGGCCAGTGTGTTGTTTACTGCTTGCGTGCATGACTTAATTCTTACAAACACTCTCTGCTCCCAAATGAACTCAGCATAGCTACTGTGTTTGCTTTGCACATGTAAAAGTAGAAGGGACTTATTCTGTAAAAGAATAAGGGACTTCAGATTGCACAAAGAAAAGCCAGTTGAGTATGATATCAGGGAGAGGAAGGAGCCATGGAAATGGATCAATTAGGGATCTCAAGGGCCTGAGCATTTTACCGAATGACACACAGAAAGCTATCTCATCTCCCACTGTCTACTCATGTAGCTTCTCTAATAGACACTTGTAGGATTCAAGAGTAATTGAAAGTTTCGAATTGGTAAAGATGGCACGTATACCAAGTTCCATTCAAACACTAGGTTCTATGAAGTCACACAAAGGTGTCAGCTCTTTCCTTCTATGGCCCTTGCACACCTTCTCACTGTCTCATGGGTTTATTGCTTAGATGTTTTATTTTCTTTATTACTGTTTATTCAGTGAATAGCATTGGACATTGAATGGGTTGGCCCTTCTCAACCAGGACCCATGTTTTCCAGATCTATATACTCAAGATACATGTTCACATCCTGACATCAACATGACAGTATGTTTGAAATTTCAACGTATGGCTAATAATGCACTTAATACTCTTGCTTTCCTAAATCTCTTCTCTTTAAGACTGAGCCTTCTCCTTTCTCTTACTCTATTTCCAGAAGTCCTCTTCCCACCTGTTCCTTCTAATCATCACATTAGATGTATTTCTCATGGATGTGGCCAGACATCTCAAAAAAGCAGCTCAAAGAAGGGAGGGTTTATTGTGGCTCACAGTTTAAGGATGTAGTCTGTCATGGTGGAGAAAGCATGGTAGCTGGTGTTTGCTCATATCTGGATGCATCAGGAAGGAGAGACCAGACAAGAAGCATAGTTGAACTACAAATCATAACTGACAATTGATGTTTTTTTCTTTTTAAAAATATTCTTTCACTTCCTCATCCATTTTTATATTGTGGTATTTGTCTTTTCTTTCATTGTTTTGAAAGTGCAGGAGACAATTACTAAGATGGCTTCCATGACCTACTAAGATGGCCTCTATTACCTCACTTCCTGGATTCACACCTCAAAATTTCTCTCCCAGAAGTGTGAATAGAGTCCCAGCAACTTACTTCTGATGAACAAAACATTGCAAAAACGATGAGCTATCACCTGTGATATTGAGTTATAAAAAGATAGTGGTTCTTACTCCCCCTCTCTACCGCCTCTTCTTTCTTCCCTCCTCTGCTTTCTTCTTCTTTCCCCTTTCTCTCTCATGTCAATTTCTAAGCTGTCCTAAGGGGAAGGATGCATTACAAAAAAAAACTGTTTCCAGCCTGCAGCTAGCAAGTACCTCATGACTCCCACAGCCACAAGGGAGAGATGAGAGCCTTGAGAGTGAGGCTCTGAATTGAACACAGTTCCCAGAGGTCCGACTGCCATCCCATGAGACAACCAAACCAGAGACACTGAGGTAATACATGGTTGTTCCCTGAGCCTCCTCTGTCCAACACTAGATAACTATATGAAGAACTGAATGTGTGCTCAGATTGGAGCAGCTCGAAGCTGACATGTACTGCAAGCCTCTTTTTTTTTTTTTTTTTTTTTTTTTTGGCTTTCCTTCTCATTACTAGTTCTTTTGATAAACAAAGCCATTGAACTTAAAAAAAAATCTTATAATTTAGTTTTTGGAATTTAAAAAACTAAAAGATAATTAATAATTACATTTTCATGTTTTTCCATTTATTACTCTTTTGTGGCTTTTGCTGGGGAGAACAAATATCAAATCACTCCAGATAGAGCACAATTATAGACCAAAGAAGTAATTCCCCCTGAGTCCAACTGCACAAAAACCAGTAAGTTTTTCGGTGTTATTGACAAGGTGAGGGGCTACCTACAGGATCGTAGGTGACTCAAAGGCAGCTACATCCTCATGAAAGTTGCATCTCTGAAGCTCAGTGCATAGCTTGCAGACACGGTGGCCTCAGTTCACTGGCCCAGCAGCTCTTTCCAGCAATTATTTCTTCTTGTATAACCTTGGGGAAGAGTTTGGTGAGCCTTGTAACATTTAGAAACTTCCTGAAACTTTTTTCCTAACTTCCTAAGCTCTCAGGGAATGGTTCAGTTCAGAGGAGTGAATGACAGTCTACACTTGTGGGCAATTAATGCTCATAGTCAGAGTTTAAGGAAGTTTTAGGAGATCTTTGCTTATCAGAAAGTCTTAATAACCATCCTCAATTACTATTTAAGAAACCTGCATTTATTACAATGGAATATGCTCCCTAATAATCTCATTATAATGCACAACATGCATGAAGCAGTTACTTGGGGGCAAAGCCTCCTTCCTACCAAGCTGCCTTAGCCTCACTGTAATGTGGCAGAAGTGGCAATGCAAACCAGACCTTTGTCTCTCAAGTCTGTATCATTTATGCCTTCCTTGTTTATTTATTTGTTTATTCATTCATTCCTTTATTACCGAGACACCCTATCATTTATGAATCATTGCTTACCAAATGATTTCTTATATTAATGGGGAGGAAAGTAGGATAAAATAGATTGGTTTTGCCACCTAAAACAGGAGTCTTCCATATGATAGCTTCAAAGTGAGAAGTCCTAGGAAGCTTGGGAGCAGGACTGAGAGCTAGGGATCTGGACTAGAGAGTTGCCTCACCAGGAAAAGTGCTTGTTCATCAATATTGATGATCTGAGTTCAATCCTCAGAACTTGTGTTTAGTAGTGCTGTACATGTATAATTCCAGAGCTGGGAGATTGGAGACAGACAGATTCTGGGGCTCACTGGCTACTCATCCTAATCTAACCAGCAAGCTCCATACCAAGTGAGTCAAAGAAACAAAGAAACAAAAAGTGGGAAGTGACTAGATAAAAACACCTAAGGTTGACCTATGGCCTCAGTGTTTCCATATGTATGTACAGGTATCTGAACACACAGGTACACACACACACACACACACACACACACACACACACACACGTGCACACGTGCAGCAGTAATATGACACATCATGCCTGAGGTGCTCTATCTTATCCATAAACAAACATGTGTAATAGTAGACTGATTCTTATTTTCCTGAGGAACCACCATACTGATCTCCAAAATGGCTGTGAAAATTTGCACTCCCATCCCATTTCCATATCCTTTCCAGAGTAAGCTGTCATTGGTGTTTCTAATTTTAGCCATTCTGACAAGAGTAAGATGGTGTCTCAGAGTTGTTTTGATTTGCATTTCCATGATGGCTAAGATGTTGAGCACTTTCTTAAGTGTCTTTCAGCCATTTTGGATTCATCTATTGAGAATTCTCTATTCAGTTTTGTGCCTCACTTTTTAATAGGGTTATTTGGTGTTTTGGTGACTAGTTTCTTGAATTCTTTGTATATTTTGTCAATCAGCCCTTTGTCAGATGTGGGGTTGGTGAAGATCTTTTCCCAGTCTGTGGGCTACCATTTGGTCTTGTCGACTATGTCCTTTGCCATACAGAAGCTTCTCAGTTTGAGGAGGGCCCATTTATTAATTGTCGATCTCAGTGTCTGTGCTACTGGTGTTATGTTCAGGAAGCAGTCTCCTGTACCAATTTGTTGAAGGGTACCTCCCACTTTCTCTTCTAAGACGTTCAGTGTGGCTGGATTTATGTTGAGGTCGTTGATCCATTTGGACTTGAGTTTTGTGCGTGGCGATAGACATCAGTCTATCTGCAGTCTTCTACACACCATCATCCAGTTGTGCGAGCACCATTTGCTAAAGATGCTTTCCTCCTTCCATTGTATAATTTTAGCTGTTTTGTCAAAAATCAGGTGTTCATAGATATGTGGATTAATATCAGCATTTTTTATTAGATTTTACTGGTCTCTGTCTATTTTTGTGCCAATACCAAGCTGTTTTCAGGACTATTTCTTTATAGTAGAACTTGAAGTCAGGGATGGTGATGCCTCCTGAAGTTCCTTTATTGTACAGGGTTGATTTGGCTATCCTGGGTCTTTTGTTTTTCTATTATAAGTTGAGTATAATAGTTGACCTTTCAAGGTCAGTGAAGAATTGTACTGGGATTTTGATGGGGATTGCATTGAATCTGTAGATTACTTCTATCACAGGACCCGGCAATTCCACTCTTAGGCATATACCCAAATGATCCACATCCACACAACAAAGACATCTGTTCAACTATGTTCAGAGCAGCATTATTTGTAATAGCAAGAACCTGGAAGCAACCTAGATGCTCCTCAACTGAAGAATGGATGAAGAAGATGTGGTACATTTACATAATGGAATACTACTCAGTGGGAAAAAATAAATAAAAAAAACAATGAATCTTGAAATTCACAGGCAAATGGATGGAACTTAAAGAAACCATCCTAAGTGAGGCAACCCAGTCACAAAAAGAGAAACATGGTATGTACTCACTCATGTATGGATTTTAGACATAGAGCAAAGAATCACCAGCCTATAATTCACACCACCAGAGAAACTAGGATACAAAGAGGAACCTAAGAGATTCATACAAGGTCCCTCACAGAGGGGGAAAGAGCAAGATCTCCTGAGCATATTGGTAGTGTGGGGGCAGTGAGTGGAGAGGGAGCTAGGAGAAAGAGAAGGGGAGGAGAGGAGAGCATGTGGGACCAGGAAGATTAAGTCGGGGGACAAATAAATAAGTGCAAAAAAAGAGATGCCATAATAGAGGGAGCCATTATAGGTTTGAAGATAAAATTGGCTCTAGAGAAATGTCCAGAGACCTACAAGGGTGACCCAAACTTACAATCTGAGCAACAGTGGAAAGGCTACCTTAAATGCCCTTCCCTGATAAAGAGAATGATGACTAACTTATCTGCCATCACAGAATCCTCATCTAGTAGTTGATGGAAACAGGGGCAGATAACTACAGCTGAACACTGAGCCGAACTCCTGGAATCCAGTTGCAGAGAGGGAGGAGTGATAAGAAAATGGGGTCAAGACCAGGCTACAGAAACCCACAGAAACAGCTGACCTGAACAAGGGGGAGCTCATGGACCCCCAGACTGATAGCTGGGAAACCAGCATTATACCAACTCAGACTCCCTGAACATGGGTCTCTCAGTTAGAAGGTCTGGGCAGTCTAAGGGACCTCTGACAGTGGAAACAGGATGTATCCCTGGTGCACAAAAGGACTTTGGGAGCACATTCCCCATGGAGTGATACTCCCTTAGCCTAGAGGCACAAGGGAGGGCCTAGACCCTGCTCCAAATGACTTGACAGATTTTGATGATTCCTCCTTGTGGAATGGGAGGGGGAATGGGATGGGAGGGGGTGTCAGGGGGCATGAGAGGGAGGAAGGGAAAGGGAACTAGGATTGATATGTAAAATAAGAAAAAAATTTTTATACACACACACACACACACACACACACACATACACACACACACACACACAGTTATATGAACTTGGGAAACCCACTAAACCTGCCTGAGTGTGTCTTGACATTTTTCCTTTTCTAAGCACCCAGCACTTTGCCTTTCTGATGTTGAAAATCAAATCTCTGATTTTCTTGGTGCCTCAGTGGGACAAATCAGAGCACTGTCCTACAGAAACAGCAGTATCCCTGGAGGTTCTTTCTCTGAGCTCATTTGTTTCATTTGTCTTGATAAACCACATAAGAGGCATGCACCAAGCCGGGCTAATTGGATACTCTTTCTGAAGATGTAACTGGGTGATGTAAAATTGAAAGTTAGTTGGAATTAGTTGTTTCCAGTTCATTAACTGACATTCATGTGGTTCCTGTCCCGTTGTCAGCTGTCTGGCCTAGTACCTTCTGAGATATGAATTATGGTGTAAGCTAAAGTAACTAACATTGTTCTATTGCCAATTGCTCAATAAATTTCTGCATTATGTTATGATTCTTAGGAAGCATATAGTCTGTTCTGATGAATGAGTCTTCCTTTTGAGAAGATGGATGTAAAACATTCTCTATTGTTGAACTTTGTATCTGTAATATATGTGTTTAGCAATTCAGGTCAGCTGCTTTGGGTCTCTGGTTTGTGCTTGCAGTAAGTCTTCCATCATAACAAACGTCTTCCTGTTTCAAAGTGACCAGGTACACAGAACATAAAAAAAATGGCAGAACCCTAACAGCCATTGAGAACTCGGAGGCTATCTGCTTATACTTGTGTTGTTTGTCTTTTGATAGATGATAGCGTTTAGTGTTCATTAATTAGCAAATAAATGTGTATTTAATAATTAAATTAATTATTTTTCTGAATATGTTGTTGGATCCTGGGTATGAACTTCTTTGACTTACATCTTTATAAACATGGTAAGTGGAGAATTTCAAGGTCAAGACAGTTATATCATTTATATGTGTGTATATATAAATATTTCCATGAAAAATCTCACATGGCATTCATCAGTACCTTCTCTCTCTTAAAATCAAGTGAAGGAAGAAAATAAAGCCATAAGTAAGAGGGCTTTATTTATGGAAAGGACTTATGGGACCTGGGAACATGGAAGTTCTGATTTCTTTGTCACTTGGACCCAGTAGGTGCTATAGCTGATGTAACTTGCTTTCTGTGATGTCCATGCATTCCAAAGCCTGAGGTTGTTCACTGGGCAGTGAATCACTGACCATCCAAGGCTGGGTGGCAGCTTCCCACAGAGCAGAAGGAACAAGTGTCAAATGAGGCAGTAGGAGGGCTGGAGTCACAGCAATGACTGTTGGAAAGGGAAAGGGAGAAAGGTGGGTGCCTGGCTCTTCCTAAAAGCTTGCATCTGTCATAGACACTGCATGTGAACTGAAGTTTGCCCAAAGCTTAGGAAATAAAATACCAAACAGAGCAGAGTACAAAATCTGTTTATCCTTCACTGGACCAATATCTCTTCTCATCAACCCACTTTCACCTCTTTTTGGTATGATGTTTGTGTGTGTGTGTGTGTGTGTGTGTGTGTGTGTGTGTGTGTGTGTGTGTGTGTGTATGCAGTGCTTTCATATATACATATATGTGTGTGGTTTTATATATGTGTGTGTGTGTCACAAAACATAGCTCTTAGCAAATCACATTTATTAACAAATACCTCATTTCTGAACACTAACTTTAAGTTCTTCTGGGAAGTATAAAACTTGGATTGGGGTCTACACTGAAAGACATTTCATCTTTTGCTTTTAATAAAGCAGCTTAGCTACAGACACACAGACTGGGTATGGGGTGTCTCAGATCGGCAGGCGCACAGGAGCAGGGGTGCTCGTCAACTCAGACACTATTTTCTAGTTGTCTTATTGTCTTTAGAATCAAGACTCTCCAAGATCTTGATTCTACTCTTTGTGGTTACTATTTTTATTATTATTGTTTTGGGCTTTGAGATAGGGTTTCATATAATTCAGGAAGCCTTTGTTCCCAGAGCTGAGGACCAAACCCAAGACCTTGTGCTTGCTAGGCAAGTGCTTTATCACTAAGCTAAATCCCCAACCTCCCCAACCCCCAGGCTAGTCTTAAATTCTTTTTTTTTTTAATTGAAAATAGATTAGTCTCTTCTACAGTATATCCTGACCACAGTTCCCCCCACTTCTTTCCCCTCAGATCTACCCCCAATCTTCCTTCAGAAAATAGCAGGCATCCAAGAGACAATATCCAAATATAACACAACAAAAAGCACAAAACAAAAAGTACAATATACATGGGAAAAAGTCCCCACAACAAAACTGGACAATACATTCCAACAGAAGGGAGAGTCCCAAGAGCAGGCAAGAGTCAGAAACACAGTTAGGATTCCCATACAAACACCAAGCTAACCACCACAACATACAGAGGACCTGGTGCAGAACCATGTAGGCCCTATCCTTGAACCTTCAGTCTCTGTGAGCCCATATGCTACTTGCTTAGTTGATTCAGGGGGGCCACATTGCCATAGTGTCCTCTATCCCCTCCAACTCCTACAGTTTTTCCACCCCCTCTCCTGTGGGATTCTCTGAGCTCTGAGGGGAGGAACCTGATGGAGACCTCTCTCTCTCTCTCTCTCTCTCTCTCTCTCTCTCTCTCTCTCTCTCTCTCTTTCTCTCTCTCTTTCTCTCTTTCTCTCTTTCTCTCTCTCTCTCTCTCTCTCTCTCTCTCTCCCCCCCCCCCTCTCTCTCTCTGCATGTCTGGTTGTGAGTCTCTGCCTTTGCTCCTATCTGCTGCCAGAAGAATCCTCTCTGATGATGACTGGACAAGCCACCAATCTGTGAATATAGCAGAACATCATTAGGAGTCATTTCATTAATTTTTTTATAAAAGACCACTCTTGTTTGGTTCTACTTTTGGTTTCTGGGCTATCCAGTGTCCTGTTCCTGACCATCCCACTCCTGTGGAGTGGGTTTCAAGTTAGAACAGACATTGGTTGGTAGCTCCCATTATTCTCTGCCACTGTTGCCTCAGCACAGATTACAGGCAGGACAGATTGTAAACCACAAATTTTGTGGCTTGGTTGGTGTCCATGTTACTCTTTTAGTAGCCTGTAAAGTGCCTTCTTGCACTAAAGATACTAGAACATAAGAGTAAAGGCTCCATGACCAGGTCAATCTCTCCATGTTCAAAGAGTCCTGCAGATGTTGTACTTGGCAGTGGGGTCCCGCTGTCTGCTGTCAGTTTATAGACCGTATCCCCTGTCCTAGCATCAGGCTGGGAGTTTGAGAGTCTCTACAGGACTCCCTTGGCCAACAACTCAACTAAATGCAATTCAGTCCAGCCACTATAAGCTAGCCTGGCTACAGGATATTAGCCTTACATTCTGTAAATGGAGCTCTTAATTGGTCTAGACAATAAAAACCCAGAGTCAGATATAGAGGGGAATGCTGAGAGATCAGACAGAAGGAGCTACAGCCACATCTTGCCTCCTTAGCATCTCAGCAGACAAGAGAGCAAATTCCTGTTTCTCCCTGCTTATATCCTGTTTCTGCTCAGCTATGCCACTACCTGTCTTTCTGTACAGACCTCCAGACCTCTATGGTTAGTTAGTGGCAAGCTCCATTCTCTGAACTTCAGACAGGTTTTATTTGTACAAGCAAGATATCACCACAGCATTCTTTTTGTAGCCAAGGATGCTCTTGAACTTCTAACTTGCCTGACTCTACCTGTCAAATTCTGGGGTTATAGGAGAGTGCATGACCATAGCCAGTTTATACTGTGCTGGGGATGGAACCCAGGGCTTGTGCATGCTGGGGAAAGACCCTACCAACTGAGTTATTTTTACCTATATTTTAAACCAAGAGCCTTAGAAACCTTAGGAAATGAGAGCTTGCTAGACAGCAAGCAATAAAGGACAGCATTTGGGATGATCTCAAAGGACATTGGTGAAGACTGCAAAATACATCAAACACGGCTCTCCCCAAGAGCATCTGCTGACCTGTGGAAATCAGTGTTCCATATGTCCAGTTAATTATAGTGTGTCCATGTGTTAGATCAGTGGGAACAGTTACCACCCTCCTCTACTTCCCCAGTTGGATGCCGAGCATGCATACTGAAAGTCCAAGCCTCGCGTGAAGGGAAGTTCTATGGAGTTTTGTGTCCTCTTAGAAGCTATTTTCTAATTGCTTCTCCAGACTGGACTTTGTATTATTCTTTACTCTTGTTCTCTACTGTGTGATATATGGTAGTTTCTGGTGTAGGTAGTATGTAGTGTATGGTAGTGTGTGGCATATGGTAGTGTGTGGCATGTGGTAGTGTGTGGTATGTGATAGTGTGTGGTATGTGGTACTGTGTGGTATGTGGTACCATGTAGTATATGGGCTATAGGACCACCCTTGTCACAATGAGTTCAGCCATAATTCTTGGCTCTTAAGGCATGGCTTAAGAGAAATGCCTTTGGATCTCAAGCTGTCCATGGGGCTCTTTAAGCCTTCTGAAGACCTGGATTGCTGGAACACCTACTCATGGCTACTTCTACTGCTCTTATTTTGAATTAGTTTCTGGGGTATGGTGTATTAGGAACTTTTCACATTGCCGAGATCAAACACCAGATAAAGGTAATGTAAAGAAGGTGTATTTCACCTCACAGCTCAGCATCACCACACCTCATCGTGGCTGGGAAGCTATGGCAGTTGGTCACATCTAATCTCTAATCCAAAGGCAGTGGATTGTGGATGTAGGCACTCAATTTTCTTTCCCCTTTTTACTCAGTGCAGGACTCTCAGCCCATGGATTGTTGCTTCTCACATTTTTGTTGGTGGGTCTTTCCACCTCATTTAACTCAGCCTAAAAACTTCCTCACAGACATGCCTAGCGGTGTGTCTCTCAGGTGAGTCTAGACCCTGTCAAAGTGACTATCAGGATGACCCATCACTGTTGGCTAAAATGGGGAGTAACAGACTTCGCTTGTCCTGACCATCTGCCAGGGGGTGAAGACTCTGCCTTCTAACATCTCCAGGAGCTGCTGGCTGTGCTCACCCTGTGCAGCCCACATCTGTCTCACTGCACAGTGTGGTTTGTGGGCCAATAGTGCTGGAGTAGCCTTCACCAAGGAGCTCTTTGGCTGTATAGAATGTGGTCCACACTGGAGCTATGGAGCCAGAATCTCTACTTGGCAGGATTCAAATAGTCAGCTCTCCCTCAATACTTATTAAACTGAGGCACAGGGATGCATTTCAGGTACTCAGACAGCTACCTTATATTAGTATGGAATAAAAGGTACAACTCTCAAGAGTTTTAAAGCTAAAACAAGGGACTATGAAGAAACTTCTGTATTGCAGTAGATCTTTCCAGCTACCCCAAAGGGATGTGGAGCACATGGAGCTGTTACCCCGCTTCCTTAGGGGTGACAATATTAGAAAGCTTGAGTTTTGTACCTGACAGTGGAAGTCCACACCTGGCCTTAGCTCTTCACATCACCCTGGCTTGAGTATGCGGCCCCCTCCTTCCTGATGGAGAACACAGAGGACTTCTCCTTTAGCTGGAGATGAGGAGACCTCACAGGATGCTGCCTCTTCTTTCCCGTAACCTGACTTTCTAGCTAGAGTGTCTCCTGGGAGCTCCACTCAGATCTTTCCTGCTTTCCTTTCCTCCTCTCTCAGTTTCACAGAACTGTTTTTTGTTTGTTTGTTTGTTTGTTTGTTTGTTTGTTTTGTTTTTAGGTCCGGTTTTCCTCAGGGTTACAATGTAAGGCATGCTTGTACGCACAGCCGTGCTAACAGACAGGCCTGAGGAGTTCTCCAGCAAACAACTGGCATGCTTCTTTAGAGAATTTGGGTGGGCCAGCTTTGTTGAATATTTACAGAGACATCAGAACTAGAAAAAAAAAGATCTCAGAGATGAAATTAGAAATGAGAGGCACAGCTATTCCTGTGGGGGTGGGGAGGTAAGGAGAAAAGAATGTGTCGTTATTGGAAATAACTGCATAGGAACACATGGAAATTATACATGGGCTTTGACAGTGGGTGCAGTTGTGCCTAATCAAATCCCTAGCCAAGGACACTTATTGTTTTGAACTTCTGGTTCTCTGAGACGAGAGAGAGGAAGATCCCAGTTGTTATTTTAGCATTGCAGCATGTGGACAAGATGATGGCCTTTGAAAAAGACCATTGCTGTTAAGGTTTTTCTTACAGATTTGGGGTTCTTCCAGAAAGGTCTTTCTGAGCAGTGCTGATGCAAAGGATGAAGTGGGGGGGGGGGTTCACAGGATGATAAAAACATTGTAAAGGAGTCTAGCACCAGGTGCTGGCCTTATTCACTTGACATTGTCTTGATCTAAAACAGCTCGAGTGGTAAAATGAATTCCCAGTTACCAAGCAATCGCAGCTGTTGATAGGCAGCTATGAATGTGAGTTATAAGAAATCCATGCTTCCCGAGAACATGGGATTTGGGTCATGTCAGGGCTGATCTAGTGACTCATGTTCCCTGAGCAATGCTGGCATTCTGAGCTAATCCACACTGTGGGAAGGGCTAGGACACCAGAGTTTCTTCCCCCACCTCCATTCCACCCTATAGTTTGATCTTATGTGTCTTGCAAGGACATGGGCTTGGTGTCCAGTTGTTTTGCACTGAGTGGCACGATGGTTTGAATGAGCATGTCCTCTGTCAGATCATGTGTTTCAGCGCTTGGTCCTCCCTTGGTGGCACTGTTTCAGGAGGTTTGGGGTGTGGGCTTGCTGAAGGAGCTGCTTTCCCAGGAATAGGCTTCACGTATTGCAGCTCTCTCCTCACATACAATTAGGTCTCTCTGTTTCATGCTTGCCATTGAGAAGATAGGGGGCTCTGCTTTGTGCCCAAGCTGTCAAGTCTGCCACTTGCTGCCATGCCTTCCCAGCATGGTGAACCGGCATCCTTCTGGAACTGTCAGTCCGGGTGTAAGTTGCTTTGCTCATAGTATTTTATCACAGGAACAGAAAAGTAGCTAATGCAGGAATCATGGCCCTTAAAGAGGCAGGCCTTGTTAGGAAGCCTTAGAGTCACTGGGGGTTGTACCTGGAGAGGATTATTGGATCTAGCCCCTTCCTCCTTGCACTTCCTTCTTTTTCTGTTTCACTTCCTGGTCATCAGGTGAGTGGTTTTGTTATAGGTGTGGATCTGAGTCCAAAGGGTACCCACTAAGATTTCTAAGTTCTTGTTTCTCAGAAAAGAACTGGACCAGAGACACATGGATTGAAGAAGAAGAAATAAAGACAGTTTAGAAAAGGTGAGAAAGGCACTTCTGAGAATGGGGGTCAGGCAGCCAGAAAGGGCAGGAACAGAACTGAGACTCAGCTTCAGGGCCCTCGACAGGCCATTTACATACACCTGCTTCTTCCACATTCAGAGAACACAGGCTAACCCACGCTGTGGTCTGTTACATGGAACCCACATAGGGAGGGGATTGCTGACTTCCTCAGCCAACCAGATTCTTTCTTTAGTCTTGATGCCCTTTGCTTCATGCCCTATTCCCTGCCACCATTTTTTTCTCCCACCATGATATACTATTTCCTCATAGGCCCCACAGTATCAGGATCAGCCAGTCATAGATAGAAACCTCTAGAACAATGAACCAAACCTTATCTCTGTCCAGGCTGATCATTCCAGGCATTTGTTGAGGTGTTGAAGAGCCACCTGACACGTTGCCACATCACAGCTGCCTCTCCTCTCTCCCCACATAAATTATGTCCCACCAAGAACACAGAGTCTGTCATCCTGACATATAAATTTTAATTTCAATGAGGTTTATAGAGTGATATGTATTTTAGGAAACAAGCTACCGAGTGTCAGAGGAATAAGTGTGGTAGTTTATTATTCCTAGACTAGAGTTACCCATGGGTGGAGTAATCTCTGCATCTTAGGACCTAGGCTTTGTCCCGGAAAGGGGATATAGGATGATGCTCAAGGCTTTGGGTTCCTCAGCAGTTCAGCCCTGAAACACTCTGTGCCAGACCCACTGCAAGGAGAGAGCTATGCCATATCCCCTTCCTTGGCAGCTTTGCAATTTTATTTGTTGTTGTTTCTGTCATTTTAATTTTTTATTGGACTTATTTATCAGAGAGATGCAAGTGTACCAATGCATGAGTGTGAGGTCAGAGAACAACCTGTAAGAGTCCCTCTCTCCTCTCTATTTGAGTCCTTGAGACCAAACTTGGGATGTCAGACTCAGCCATCCAGCCTTCCCTGTTGTTTTAGCTTTCTTGAGCAAAATCTCCGACAGTCCAGATTAGCCTCAAACTCACTGTGAGGGTAGGATAAGGGTAGTCTTGAACTTCTGATATGTTTTCCATTCTTCACCTGTTTGTTTATTTGTTTGTTTGTTTGCTTGCCTGCTTGCTTGCCTGTTTATAATGACAATGTCTCACTTGCCTAGCTGACCTGGAGTTACTGTCTGTAACCCACACTGGTGTGAGACTTAGAGCATTTCCGCTGCCTCGGCCTCCCAAGTCCTGAGACTGCAAGTGTGAGCTACCAAGTCTTACATCATTGCAGTTTTAGACTGTACCACTGTGGTCCCTCCTCAAAGAAGGTAATGTTCCTGTGGGAAGAATCATGCCCAGGCCAAGTACCAGCACTTTGAATTCTAACTCCCTGGATTTCCACGTGATTGTCAGAAGGCAGAGACAGAAGACAATATGAGTTTCGTGTCTAGGACTAGCAATTTTACAGTCCAATCCCAGTGTGTTATTTATTACTTTAAATGAGTTCACTTCTGTGTGTTTAGTGTCCATTATGTAGTTAACACACACATACACACACACACACACACACACACACACACACACACACACACACGTTAAGCCAGACAAGATCCCTGCAAAAGAAGGGGAAATGGGCACAAACACCATTCTTCATCAAGAAACTGACTGCAAATGGTACCTCCTGGAAGTGAAAAAAAAAAAAAAAAACCCAATCTATCAACCACACTGCAGGGCAAGCCCTGTGCTCTGGAGTAGCTTGGCCAACACAGACTCCAGGGATTTCGTGTGCTTTTTGTTTGCTTTTGGTAATTTGCCTTTGTGGTTGTTTGTTTTCATTCCTTTTTGTTTTCCCTTTGAGGGAGAGAAAGAAGTTGGATGGGTAGGAAGGTGGGGAGAATCTGGAACAAGTTAGGAGAGAGGAAAATATATGATCAATTTCGATTGTATGAAAATAACTTAAGCCAGTAAATATAAAAAAGAAAGAAAGAAGAGAAAAGAAAAACTCTGAGAAGGAAAAGGTTCAGGCTGACGTAGGAACCTGCACTAGGATGCAGCCACTTCCTTCCACAGCCGCTCAGCTGCCCTCCCTGGCAGCAGCGCTGCAGGAGCCAAGGCTGCTAGCATTAAACCAGGACAGTGATCCCTGAGGTTCTTGGAGGAGGTGGGGAGAAACACTTGGCAAACCTCTCTCCAGAAGAGCAGTCTTATAAAATGCTACCCAAGGGCTTTTGGTGGCCACTGTTTTTGAAAATAGTAGAGCCAGGGTTCAGTGTGTTAGGAAAGGGGGGTAAATCACAGGAGGGGGTCCTTTCAAGCCCTCTGGAGCAGTGCAAGAGCGGGCTACACTGTGTTTTGCTGTCCTACAGGCAGCTCTTCCCACTCAGACAGTCTTGGGACCAGAAGTGCTGAGCACAATCCTAAAGGATGGGCCAGCTTCTCCTCCCTTTCAGATAGTTTATCTTTCTTTAGTTGAACAAAAAAGACTTGTGTGTTGTGTACGTGGGTAAGCTTGAACAACACAAGCCGGCAGCTTCCTTTCCAGACACCCAGGAAGTCATTTGTAAGTTTTATAGAGGACAACATTTTATATGATATAAAATAAGGTAATAAAATAATATCAAGTTAAATTAAACCAGGCTGAATGTAACCCTGAGATACAAAGACCAGTAGTATTTGAGTGAGAAAATAGATGGGCAAAAAATAGGTTTCAAGCACAACCCAGATCACTCTGGACCCTTCTAATCTAATTAAAAACCTTTCAGCCTGGCTCTGTTGGTTTGGTTTTCCATGCTTTTCCACCCGAATGCTGCGGTTCTGGGAAGCCCGAGGCCGTCTGATGCGCTGAGTGATAGGGACCTGCTAATGCGGTTCCTGGAAGGAACGATGGCTTTTCTCTGTGTGCAGTTTCTACTCTGGCCCACCTGAAACCACTCCCCATGCTTGTTATAGATATTGGCTTAAAAGCCATTTCCCAGCCCCCGAAGTGCAGCCATCACTCCTGGGACTGTTTATGTCTGAAATTTATGAGCGGATGCGTCTCCACATCGTGTCTGGCGGAGGCCTTAAGGTTGCATTTGTGAATCCTTTTTCATTAACACAGGGATGTAATGATGGTCAACCAGTGCAGGAAAATCAAGCTGCTCTTCCCAACAAAACTACTCCAGTTTTGCTTCTTAGCTGTGTTCACATTTTCATAATGGCAGCCATAGTATCACTTTAACTGCTTTATTTTAATAATTCTAGATCACATTTCTGATCGCTATATACTTTTCTTAGTGACTGCCTGCTAATTTGTTGCATAGTGTCCAACACTATACATTTTCAATACATAGCCACAGCCTCATGCTGTTTCTTCATTCATAATAATTCATAAGGCAAAAAGCAATACAAAAGCTGGCTACATGCTTGTGCATTATGAATTATTTCCTCAGGAGAGAATCTCTAGAATGATGCCTCTGAGTTTCTCTGTCTGTTGTTTGTCACGTTAGTTGCTTTTCCCAAAAGGGTTTAGGCCGATCCTGGCAGTAATAATAAAATGCCATCAGTAATGCAGAAGTCAGTGTGTAATGCCATTTTCAGTACTTTTTGATACTGTGATTGTTGTTGTTGTTGTTGTTAATTCAGATGAAATAGATCCTCTACTCTGCTTCAGTATATGCTCCTTTCATTCTGCATATGAAGACAGAAAATATTTCCCTGTGTTTGCTCCTTGTATTTCTTCTTGTACCAATTATCAGAGTGACATGTTTTTATCATTTCTTGATGCTCTGCATCCATCAGATTTTTAATGGGGTCTAGAAAACCAGTGCAGCCAATTAAAAGTCCGTGATCATCCTGCTTCTTCCATTTTCTCCAGAAGTGGTTTGGCAATGGTATTCTTCACCCACTCTCAGCCATCACCGTAGAACTGTTGGATGGGTTTCTGCTGTAGCACCGTTTGGTCCACAGGCCACTGCACTGCAGTGAAGGGAAGCGGCCGCAGGAGATCATGTCAGTATTCTAAGTTGGCAACGAACTAGTCCTTGTTGTGTAGGCAAGGCATCCTCAATAACATGAGTCATCTCCACAGGAGCAAACGCTTGGGTGAGGGATGCTGCTCACTTGATAGCATGTTTGCCCCTCATTCATGAAGCCCTGCATAAAATGTGTGGTGGTACGTACCTGTAATCCCAGCATGAGGGAGGTAAGTAAAGGCAGGAGGATCACAAGTTCGAGATCATACTCAGCTACATAGTGAGTGTCATCCTGGAATATTAAAAAATAAATTTTTTTACAGAATCAGACACCCATAGCTAAACATTGAGCTGAACTGGAATCCAGATGCAGAGAGGGAGGACAAGACCAGGCTACAGAAACCCACAAGGTTTCTGAGCAAGGAGGAGCTAATGGGCCCCCAGACTGATATCTGGGAATCCAGCATTAGACCAACTCAGACCCCCTGAACATGGGTCTCAGTTAGAAGATCTGGGCAGTCTAAGGGACCTCTGACAGTGGAACCAGGATGTATCCCTGGTGCACAAAAGGACGTTTGGAGCACATTCCCCGTGGAGGGATATTCCTTTAACCTAGAGGCAGGAGGCAGGACCTAGTCCCTACTCCAAATGACTTGACAGATTTTGTTGACCCCTCCTGGAGGGCACCACCCTCCCTGTGCAGTGGGGGGGGGCATGGGAGGGAGGGAGAGAGAACTGGGATTGATATGTAAAATAATAAATAAATAAATAAATATTTTTTAAAGAAAACATACTATTTCCTTTCATAAGATGCCAACATCATAATCATATTTTAGGGCTATTTGTTTGCAATGCCTTCTTAGAAAAAAAAAGTGATGTGTGTATTAAAATTCACGGTTTGTGTTCAACTTGGTTTGCATTTCTGAGCCCGGTCCAACAGACCAGGTTGGGTTTGCTATCTTCAACAGTAACTGCAGAAAGTTCTCCTGAGTCTGGAGTATTCCCTGCCCAGAGAAGTGCTCACTGGAGTCTGAGAGGGGAGGAGGCAATGTGCAAGCTGTCACCCCACTCTCTGAGAGCCACATAATTTCCCTCCGTGTCCTAAAACACCATTCACTCGCCCCTCTGTACCCTGTCCTTGCATAGCCTTTCCTTCACATCCGAGGCTGTGATCGCCACGATCATATAAGGCTAGTAAGTAAGCAGTTCTCCAGCTCATGCTCACTCCGACTCTCATCAAGACATAATCAGGACAATTCTTAAACACTAAACCTACTCAGAGTTGACTGATTCCACTTGCTACTTATCCAGCCAGTTTAGCAGCAAGGCATCCTTGGAACCTAATTTCTGGCTTGAACTGTGCTCATGCACACCTCTGAAGAAACGAAAACTCTGAACTGATGAGGAGGCTGAGGGTTGCTCTGTGGTTGATTTTGTCTCATAGGAGAAAGGAGGCGGTAGTGGCAGGTATGGCCTTGGACTTCAATGGCATTGTGACGTTTTTCACCTGCTCTTCCTTCAAGAGCCAACTCCCCTTCTAGGTTAAGTACTGAGCAGTGTGAACATAGGCTGGACTGGAAATGAAGGCAGAGCTACAGAGCATAACTGGGTGTGCTCCCACCTTGCACATCAGGAAGGCAGTTGAGTCCAGAGTACATTGTCCTCAACGCCCACTGATGTCCCCAGGAAGGAAGTGCTTTGAATTCTTCTAGGCATACATGTGGCAGGAACCAGCATGATGCTGCTCTTCCTGGGAGCCATGACCAAGGGTGGTGGGCAAGATTTCATGGACATGTTAGTGTGGTTTGTCTTCAGGCTCCCTACTTTAGACCCACTTCCCCTTACTCTCTACCCTGTGTGTTAGTAACTATTGTCCATTGTTGTGACCAAAAGCAACATAAGGAAGAAAGGGTTGGTTCTGGCTCAGTCTTAGGGCGCAGTTCATCATGGCGGGAAGGCACGGCAGCTGCTCACAGCGCATCCACAAGAGAGAGAAGAATGCTGATCCTCAACTAGCTTCCTCTTTTCATTCAGGGTCCCAGCTCCTGGGTGTGAAGCTGCTCACATTCAGGGTGAGTCTCCCCTCCTCCTTTAGCTTCTCTGGAAACACCGGCACAGATACACCCAGGACTGTGTCTTTCAAGTGATCCCAAATTCAGCCGATGAAGATTCACCAGAACAAGAAGAAACATTAGGTTTTATAGAAAACTGTTTCCTTCCTATATTTAGTTGCTTCAACTCAAAGTCTGCCATTGAACCTTATTCTGTGTGGGCTACACATTACCACACATTGAGATCCCCTGTCTCGAATCGGGATGTTTCCCTGGGTCCATCTCTTCAGCCTGTTCCCAGACAATTGACTACCTGGTTCCATGAGTGAAAGTAAGGCACTCTGTCTAGATAGTGCCCCATACCATGCTTCTGTTCCAACTCACTGGATAGTTGTTCAGCTCATTGCTCTGACCAAACAGCTGACAGGAAGCAATTTAAGGAAGGAATCAGTCCGTCATGGCAGGGAAGGAGCACATTGAGCCGACAGGAAGCATACGACATATAGGAAGTGTGGCTGAGATATAACATCTCAAGGCCTGCCTCTGTCAGACATGCTCTACTGCCTATGGGTCCACAACCAGAAACCTTTGGTCCACCTGGTAGGGGTCAAGTTTTCAAACACAGGAACTTATGAAGGGCATTTCACAGTCAAATGACACAATTGTTTGATATATGATTCTTTAATCCAAGGCCATGAATCGTTAGAATAGAGTGGAGATGGGGCTGGATCTAGCCATCTATTTTATCAGAGTCCTGCAGTTCCTTTTAGTACTGCCTGCTCAGAAGGCAATTACGGTAGCTGGTTATCACACACACACACACACACACACACACACACACACACACACACACACAGCAGTGGGCTTGTTATGGGTTGTGAATGTACAGATACAAAGGAAACTCTTTAAGATTTCATTGTTTGGGCATACAATAAAATAATTTGCATTAAAAACCTAAACATACAAGGTCAAACAAATCTCAACTACTCAAGCCATATGGCTGGGGATGGGTTCTAATGCTCAGCCTGAGCACCAAGGCCAGACTATTTGGACTTTACTGGCACTGGCGGCCCATGAGGTATGCTTTAGGACAAGTTCTGCCTGTCTTGTAAACAAGAGAGAAAATGTGGGAAAGAAGAGACAGTGTTGTCTTTGGCACCAGGCCACTCTTGGTATCTGTTCTGACTGTGACTCTGATGTATTTAGGGTATGGCCTTGGTCAGATAACTTCTCCCATCTCACAGGCTTTACTTTATCTGTAAAGTAGAGGTAGCATGGACTGGGCAGGGTGGGGGCACATAGCTCATTTGGTAAAGTGCCTTGCAAGCATGAGGATGGAGTTGGATCTTCCAAAAATTCATGTAAAAAGTTGGGTGTGGAGGTGTAAACTTTAATCACAACACTGGGGAGCTGGAGACAGAGATATCCCTGGGACTCATCAACCAAACCACCTGGTCTCTTTAGGAAGTTCCAGGTTCAAACATAAAAGTTCTCAATATAAAATGTAGATGGCAACTGAGATGTGACACCTGGGGTTGTTCTCTATCCTTAACATGTACACATGCACGCACGCATGCGTGCATGCACACACACACTTATGCACCAGCACACATGTACGCACAAAACAGAGGTAATAAAAACAGGAACTCTTTGATATATGCCTATTATGGATAATATAGATGGTATTACTGTAAAATTGGTAAGTATTGTAAGTAGCTGGATGTAGTGGTGTATAACAGAAATTCCAGCATTCAAGATGTGAAGGAAGGACACTTGAATTTAAGTCCACTCTGGATTGCAGAGCAAGACTTTGTCTCAAACTGTGTGTGTGTGTGTGTGTGTGTGTGTGTGTGTGTGTGTGTGTGTGTGTTGTGTGTGTGATTAATTTATGTATCATATACATATATACTATATATACATATATATATATATATATATATATAGTATTTTAATGGAATTCAGAAGGCCTTTCTTTCTCAATCTATTTGTGGAGTAAGGAGGATGGAAGAAATATAAAAGTTTCCAGCTTGGGGAGAGCAGATGAAGTCCTGAATGAATGAATATTGTTGACTTGATCACAGACATGTCTAGAACCCCAGTGCCTCAGATCCATGGGAATGGCATAACCTCATTTCTGTTTGTCAGGCTCAGAAAAGTGACAGTCTTCCTCTTGTCCAAGCATGGATATTATGGATGATTAGCTTTTATTTAAAACCAATGTAAGCAGAAACCATCAGCACAGCTATCTCCTCCCAAGTGACTATAACTGGAAACTGCTTCCACAAGTGACCTGCTACTGAGATTTGTCACCTACCTCCCCATCCCTGCTGTCTACAAGAAAGCTGCCTCCTTGCTCAGTGGTAATGGCACTGAGTTTCTGAGTTGTGGGTGCCTCTCCATCAGATTGCACTTTCCACCTTATCTTAACTTTTCTGTACATGTGTCTGTTTGTCTGTCCTTTCTTCATTCCCTCATTGCCCTAGTCAGGATCAATCCCTAAGCTATGTAGAACAAGGCATTCTAGTTATGGCCACACATTTTGTTTGTTTGTTTGTTTAGCTGATTTGTTGTTGTTGTTTTTAACCCTCTTTTCCTTCAAATGATGGATAGTGTCTATACCCGAATAGTTGAATCAACCACTCCCCTTCCCACTCTACCTCCAACCAAGAACAACCTCCTTTGGGGGAGGAGAGAAGCTGTACATTCTAAATATAATTTCTCAGGGTCATTTCCCAAGTGAGCCCTGTCAGATGCAGAATCCACCTTTCTGATAATGACCTTGCCCCGTGAAAAGTAAAGACACATTTTATAAGTGTAAAACTGCACTTATAAAATAATACCAGCCAAGTCATTGCCCTTCAGCCTCCTGCCAAACAGTGAGCTGATGAACTCAGAACACTTAGGAATTCGGGTTTTCAGAAGCCCTAATCCAAGGTGCCGTACATGGATATTTTTTGAAGGGAACTTCCTGGTAGGTTCTTTTGCTGTGGTTTCCTTCCCACCCACCTGAAGCTCATGAAAGCAAAAAATCACATCTGCCATGCAAAATAGGACTTGTCTGAAACAACTGGAATGCAACTGAAGATGGATGCTAGGAATGCTCACAGCAGACACTGCACATGGAGCTGGGAGATGACTCATTACTATTTGGCAGTGGTTCACTGGGGATCAGGGACAAACCTCCTACTCACAATCCCTGTGCCAAGTCCTGATAGCTGGGTGTTCACTGACATCCTTTAGCAGCCTCATCAACCTGGCTGGCCAAAGGTCCCAGCCAGCCAGCAATGGCAGTACATCCCACTCCATATTCCTTTGTCAAGACTCAGAGTAGAGACCACTGACAATGTTTATGTCATTAAAAGAAAATCTTTTTATGAGTGTCTCTCTGTGTGTAGTGTGGAGTGGTCTCTTTCTTTTTCCTGCTCCCACTCCCTCTCTCCCTCCCTCTCCCTCTCCCTCTCCCTCTCCCGCTCCCTCCCTCCCTCCCTCCCTCTCTCCCTCCCTCTCCCTCTCCCTCTCCCTCTCCCGCTCCCTCCCTCCCTCCCTCCCTCCCTCTCTCTCTCTCTCTCTCTCTCTCTCTCTCTCTCTCTCTCTCTCTCTCTCTGTGCTTGTGTGTGTGTGTGTGTGTATGTGTGAGAGAGAGAGAGAGAGAGGGGGGGAGAGGCTGTTCCTCTGCCTGTGTGATTGTGTATGCATGCAGTTGTCAACTTCGGCTGTTATTTCTCAGGTGCTGTCTGTACCCCCTGTACTTCTAGACAAGGCTTAAAAATCAACAAATAGGCTGGGCTGTCTGACCAGTGAATCCTAAGGATTCTTCTATCTCCACCTACTCGGCACTGGGGTTACAGATGTGCACCCTATAACTGGCTTTTCACAACGGTGCTGGGGATCTGAACTCAGGTTCTCATGCTTATGTAGTAAGCATTTTATTGACTAAGTCATCTCTACAGCCTCATTAGTGATCTTCCCTTAAACAAGGTGTGTGTGTGTGTGTGTGTGTGTGTGTGTGTGTGTGTGTGTGTGTGTGTTACAGGATCCAGGATCCTGGAAACACAGAGAGAAGTCCTAGACAGCTCCTGTCTTTGGAAACATTCTGATCTTCACCTGCCATGGTGTCATCTACAGCATGGATCACAGCCCTGACAACTATTGTTGAAAGAAATTATGTTCACCCACTTCAGAGCCAGGAGGTTGGTTTGTTTCCCCAGTGCATAAATTTCCTTATCCAAAAAAAAAAAAAAAACAAAAACAAAAAAAAAAAAACAAAAAACAATATTGAACTATTTTAGTGGGGATTTTGTTTGTTTGTTTTTTGTTTTGTTTTGTTTTCAAGACAGGGTCTCACTATGCATCCCTGGGAACTGAAACAACTCACTAGGTAGAAGGAGGCAACCTCCCTCGGCCACCAGAGTCCTGGAATTAAAGTTATACACCACCATGCCCAGCCCTAATGCTGTTTGTTCTTTAAAAGAACAGAAATGACTTCTTTGTCTAGCTGTCAAGATGACAGATAACCTGCTCGTGCTAAGAATGCTCCACACACTCTCTGACAGGGGCTTGGTCCTCTAAGTGTTCCTTACAAACTCCCCGGTGTGAAAGAACTCTGCCTTAATAGTTCTTGTCACCTCTGCCATTGGCAATGTAGGTAGTATTTGAAATCTCCTAAGGCATCTATATAAAGTTCCCTTTTATTCCTAAAGTTGAATTTTGTTTCTTTTGGTCCCTGGAGTCTCTGGAATCAGGGCACATCCTGTGGGCCCTCGCTGGCATCTTTCTCACTTCTGACTTTAGGAAGAGCTTTAGGACACCTTGATATTGAGGCAATCCATTAAATAAGCCAGGAAAGGAGGAGGGATGGCAACTGCCGTGGTTATCACAGGGGGTCTGGGATTGTCTTTTGTACCCAGTGTCTATTCCTCTGTTTCAAGACTAGGAAAGTTACAGGGCCAACTTAAATCACAAACGGCTCCTTCTGTTAGAAACCCACATTAATCCTTTTCACAGTCATTCCCTTTTACCTCCCTATGTTTGGAGCCAAATCTGGATTTAAAAGCATACTACTGCCCTTCAAGGTCAACTATAGCAGAGAGATGACAACAAGGAACAGCTAACAAAGTTGCTATAGGAGAGAGCTGGGCCCTTGCTCTCTAACCAGGAAGCCTGTGCCCAGAGCTGACTACTTATGCATGAGGAATGAGCCCATTCTCGACACCCAGGATCACTCCATGGAAAATCACACCAACAAAACCCACCTTAGGTTAGCATTGAGCCTCAGGCCAGAGGATGAATAAAATTTTAAAACTTGAACATCTTCACCGGCAAAGAAGAAATGGTGAAGTATCTGGTCAGCCTCTATGAACAGCAGGTGCCTGTTAGATGGAGAAAAACACACTCATTGCCATGGTCAGGAAGGAGCAGAGGACCTGGCATCAGTGGACAGAGGGAGGGGATTTTGCTCATGTTGTAGGAGATGCTGCCTAAAAACAGGGACGTGCAGCCCTTTGTCTCCTTTCCACTTGGGTTTTTTTCCTGTGCTGCACACACACAATTTAACATGCACAGAAGGAAGAGGACAGCCATCTCTAATTGCCCGAAAATGGCATAGTGTTTGTCCTCCCCAGTGCCTCTTGGCCCAGGTGGAAATTGCTTTCCTGATTAGTATGTTCATGCTCTATGCTGTAGGGTGGACTGGCTTTTGTAATCATACTGAGATGAGCACTTTTATGGCTGCTGGATGCTGGAACGACAGGAGTCATCTTTCTACCCGATTGCTCTGCCCCAGGATGGGCTGAAACAGTGGAGAAGGAATAAGAGGCAAGGCCGGAAAGTCATGGACGTGCTCTGCTTCCTGTCTTGTGGGTACAGCCTCAGTGGTACTTTGGGAGTTGCACTGCTTTTGCTGCAGAATAATGCTTGTGCTGTCCACCATGCCCTGTGTGTGTCCTGGCCCCAAAGGCACACACTGCATTGGTAGGTCTGGGGATAAGCTCATCCCAAAGGTACTGTGTTCAAGTTGTGTGATTGTTCACATGCGTGGTCATTTTCCCAGCACTCTCTTGCCAAGGTACAATGATTTTCTATGAAATAAATGATAAATGGTGGGGGAAAATTTAAGTTCATGGAAAAGCTGTGGACCATTTTCTGCAACCATTAACTTGACAGGATCTAGAATTGTGTAGATTCTGGGTGTGTCTAGACACATCTCTGGATGTGTCTGTGAGACATTTTCTAGACCAGATTAATTGAAGTAGGACAATCCACCCTAAATGTGAGTGACATAATTCCATGGGATGGGGTCCTAGACTGAATGGAAAGGAAAGGGTGAGTTCAGCACTAGCATTTGTCTCCCTCTGCTTACTGACCAATACCTAGTCAGTCTACAATGTGACCAGCTGCCCCAAGCTTCTGCCCACCATACCTTCCCCACTCAGCTCACTAAACTCCAGACTGTGGGCAAAAATAAGTTCTATTCTCCTTAAGTTGTTTTTATTTATTAATTTATTTTTTACATTCCCCAGTTCCCGCTTCCTCCTCTCCTCCTAATCTCCCCACTCTCCCCCTCCTCCCATCTGCTCCACGGAGAGGATAAGGCCTCTCTAGGAAGTCTACTAAGTCTGTCCCATCATCTAATTGAGGCAGGAACAAGGCACCTCTCCACCTCCACACCCCTGTGTCTAGGCTGAGAAAGGTATCTCTCCATATAGGATGGGCTCCACTAAGTCAGTTTGTGCATTAGTGTTAGATCTTAGACCCACTGCCTGTGGCCTCATATAATGTTCCAGCCACACCATTGTCACCTATATTAAGGGAGTCTAGTACAGTCTTATGTAGGTTCCCCATTTGAGCAGACTGGAGTCAATAATAAAAGTAACTAACACATATGACATATTCACACAATATTCATGCTTACAATAGCCAAGGCCACCAAAGAAGTTTGGCTTACCCAATGAATGCTTCTACTTAATTCCTTTCTACGATGAGCTATGCTGCACCTTCATGGGTCAATTCGACTTAGAACTTGACCCAGGCTCCTAAGGAAACTTCCAAGCTGAAGTCCAGAGAGTAGAGTCAGGGTGAGTCAAATGCTCACTTTCACCATGGTTTGATCTCCAGTGTTTTTCAAGTGAAGGAAGCTTGATCCCCAGTGTCGAGCATTGGGACTCATGCAAGACTTTGAGAGGTGGGGCCTGCGAAGGGTTTGGATCACTAAGAATATCCTTGGACTCCTCCATTTTGTTCTCAGATATACAGTGTACACTTAGGTTCTGCCATCCTTTACCCCCTATGTTCTGCCTTCTGCAGGCCTAACCAATGATGCACTGGAACTCTCAAACTGTGAGCCCAAACAAACCTTCCATCTGTATAAGGTGATTGTCTGAGGTATATGTCTGAGGTATATGAGTAAACAGACTAACACACCAGTTAGCAAACAGATGAAACAAGGCAACTTTTTACATGGTTGGAAATGAGTTGTGTCGATAAAGCAAATGGTGGGCCCTCCTCCGCAGTGGGATTGCATGCCTCTGTACACCTATGCATCACCCTGGTGCAGAGCCATCGATTGTGATTACAGCCTCTGCTTTGACACCTGGTCAGTGACTCATGAAGCTTCCTGAGAAAAATGACTTAAGAGTATGGCGTGGTAATGAGAACCAGAATCCCTAACTCCAAATGCACTTGAGAAAGAGGGTGTGGAGAGGAGGTAGAGAGAGGGTGAGGAGAATGTTCTTAAAAGGTGCAATTCCTTTGGGGAGAGTTGCTGTGTCTGTGAATGGTAGGCAGATATAGGAAGGAGGGCCAGTGTAAAAGCTAAAGCCCCACTTGCTCCAGAATGAATAGCTCTTCTCACCCATTCCCTGCTGGTAATTAATGATCCACCACCACACAACAGATCCCTTACTACTTTAATACAGAGTGTTACTGACTGTAGCCATCACTGGCTAGTGTTTAAGTCCTCAGGTATTAGCAACCTTCATTCTTAAAACCTAGAATTTCTCTAGGGGACAATAAAGTTGCCATTTTTTAAAACAGAATATTTTTTATTAATTCTCTGACAATTTTATACTTATAAACAATGCATCTTGCCTGTATTCAATATCTACTCCAAACTCCCCCAAGGCACCCCAATACCGCCCCCTTGCATGTTCAATCCCTTATGCTTGTAACCCACTGAATCCAATCAGTGCCACCTGCTTTAATGTTGGCTTGATCGTGTGTGGGCCACCATAACTGCAGTGAGTTCATGAGTGCAATGGCTGTGTCATGGCCAGAAGATAGCACTTCACAGCAGGCTTCCCCACCCTCTTGCTCTTACTTTTTCTCATTCTCTCCCTCTTAGACAATGTTCCTTTTGCATTGGCAGATGTAGATTGAGGGTGGTGGTGAGGATGACATAAATGTTCTAGCTAAAGCTGACCACTCCAATCACTTATTCTTTGACCAATTTTGAGTCCCTGTATTAATTAACTGCTGACTACTATAGAGAGAAGCTTCTCTGGCCAAGGTTGAGGAAAGTAATAATTGTGAGTATAAACAAATCTTTAGAAAGTAGTTTGACAACATGTCCACTTAGAAAGATAACGCAGCACTAGGTCCTGCCTGGGATGTATGACCTCAAGCCAAGGGCTTTTGACAAGGTTTATAGTTTCAAGTATTAATTCCTTTCTATGGATCAGGCCTCATATCTAATCCAAAAACAGTTGCTTGCATCCCAGAACCTATGCGTCACAATAGCGCTGGTGGATGCAACTAACACACAGAATGCACTGCTAGGCCATACCTTAATAGTTTTTCTTCTTTGGTAGCCTGCACACTACCTTCTGACACTATAAAAATTAGCCAACAAGGAAGAAGTTAAGTAGCTAGTCCCAGCTTGGTTTCTTTGTCTTGCAACCAAAATGTGTTGTGTCTTCAGCAAAATTGTCCTACCATCTAGTTCTGGTGGGCAACAAGAGCCTGTGTAGTTTTTTTATGTTTGTTTGTTTCTTTTCTTTTTCTCTCTTTCTTTCTTTCTTTTTTATTTTTTGAAGTCTCTGGGGCCTCTCTGACTAATAACTCATAGGAAAGTATCTGATGCCTAGAACCCAGATTTTCATTTAATCACCTATATATTCTGGGTTATTAAATTATTAAATTATTGTCCACCCATTCAGGGTACCTGTGTTCAAAAAATATATATATATATATAATATATGTATATATAATATATATATAATATGTGTGTGTGATTACTTAATTACATATAATTCATAACAATAAATAATCAAAAATAAATACTCATATATAATAAATACTCATTATATATAAATATATATAATTAGTTTACAAAGCAGTTGGTTTCTATAACGGTTCTTCCATACATCTTAATTTTAGTTAAGCCAGCTCCATTTGCTTTTATCCCATGTCTCCCCAACCCCCCAACTTTGCTTAAACTTTTAACAGAAATGAAATTTGACTATTGCTGTGTGTGTTCCTCTGGGCACTTGTGTGTATAGGTGCATGTGCATGTGTGTGTGTGTGTGTGTGTGTGTGTGTGAGTGTATAGGACAGTGGTTAGTCTCGAGTGTCTTTCTAAATCACTATCCACACTGATTTTTGTTACAAGGTCTCTCGCTGAATCCAGGTAGACTGACTGATAAGTGAGTTGCATGAATCCCCTTGCCTCTTCCTCCTCAGCACTGGCACTGTAGAACTGTACTGCAGTATTCCCAGAGTTCTATCCTATTGCCAGGATCACGACAACAAGAAAAGGACAAAGAAAGACTATATACCATGTCTAAAGCTATCTTCCACCACAGGGGATCATGTTGCTGACACTCAGGCAGAAATTTACTTCTCCAGAGCTCTGAGGGTGGAAAAACCACATTCATACACCAAACAAATCAATATTGGTTATTTAGCAAAAACTGAGATATATTTATTGAATCTAGAACTTATTTTCCTAAAGCTTGCCTCCTGAGGGTGGGACAGAAGATTGTCAGACTGCGACAGTGATGACTTGACTGTAAGTACTGCACAGAGGTTGCACAGGGTACTATGGGAGTATGCAATGTGTTTGTGTATGGTGGGGGGGAGTATGTAATGTGTGGGGGAGGGGTTGCAATGTGTGTATGGGTACTATGGGAGTATCAATGTGTATGTGGTTGGGGGAAGTATGCAATGTGGGGGGATTTGCAATGTGTATGGGGGATACTATGGGGGTATGCAATGTGTGTGGATGAGGTTGCAAAGTATGGGGAGGGGGATGCCAAAGGCAGTGTTAGTTACTTAGATCATAGCTACAACAAAATACCTGACAAAAGCTACTTAAGAAAGACAGGATTTTTTTTCCTGGTTTACAGTTTGAGGGTACAGTCCATCGTGGCAGGGAAGGCATGATGCTAGTAGGATATTGCATCCTCACATTGCATCCTCGGTCGAGAAATAGAGAGAAATAAATCATGGTGCTCACCCTGACTTCTCCTGTTCATTCAGTCTAGGACCCAAGCCTATGGGATGTTGCCCATATTTAAGGTTTAGGATAGGTAATTCCACTTCATTTAAACTAATCCAGATAATCTCTCAAAGATATACCTAGAGGCTTGTTTCCATGGTGACTATAAGTCCCATCAAGTCAGCAATAACAATTAATCATTTCAGGGACTCACTTGTATTTGGTCAATAGTAAAGGTAGCCACAGAAATATTGTCCCTACAGGGTTCCTTGAAGCTGAGATTTAAAGACTGAGACGGGATCAGGCAAAGAGAGAATAGAGAATGGTAAAGAATTATAGACATGCCGGTTCTGTGGCCTGAAGTAGAAACTTGTTATTCACAAAGAAATGGAATGTGACGAGTGTGGATGGAGGGGGGAGGGGAGTCCAAAGCCAGGCAGGAGGGCAGAGCCATCTGCTGCAGGTGGTCCTGGGTGTGTTTTTGTTGCTGCTTTCACCATCTAGCCTTCATCCATTTCTACTTAGGGACGTTGGCCACTATGTATGATATCTGCCATTTGCACACCAGTGTTTTCCTGTTATGAATGAAGGATGAACAGGGAAGACCCTCTACCCAACTCCTGGCATCAGCTATGTAGTCACAGGACCCAAGTACAATCACTCATCCTCAGATCTCCAACCCAGAGCAAATAATGTAAAGCCAAAGGAGTAATTTAGCCATCACTTGGAGCAATGGTATCCTGCGATATTAGACAGTGGCAGTAGCAGTGGCTGGTTCTCAGACTGTTTCTTACATCTGTCAGATCTTAAGTCTGTCTTCACTTAAGGGAGTCAGTGAGGTATATATTCTTATAAAGAGTGCTCTTTTTCTATTTAAGAACATTAAAGCTGTTCAAAGGCTAGGGACATAGTTCTATCAGTAAAGTCTATGTAAAGAGGTCAAGGTTTTTTCCCCAAAAGCTCACATTAAAAAAAACTTCCAGCATCTTTATAGTACCAGAAGGTTCCATGCAAGCTTTCAAAGAAGGAAGGCAACCAATAGCCTTTGATTCCTATGAACCACAACCATCATCAGCATTGAACGATAACCCCAAGTGTGCAGTAGTGGCTCACATAACTTGGTGGCAACCAACAGCTCTTTAAATTGGACCTAAGACCTGTTCAACAAGAATAAATCATGCCTGACACAGGTAACTAAGGAATGCTGAGAGCAGGAGAAATATTCTTATCATGGATATGTACACCAATTGGTTTTCCAACACCAAATTGTCAGCCCTGACAAGTAACATTGTATAGACTGAGCAGGTTGTATTTATATATCAAAGGATATACATGTATATACATACATATGTGTGTATATAACAACAATTAGTGAGAAGAGGGTCAGTGAGTTTGAAAGAGAACAGGGATAGTATATGGGAAGGTTTGAAGGGAGAAAAAGGAAAGGAGGAATGATGTAATTGTAATCTCAAAAAATAAAAGAAATAATGTTAAAAGTACTGAGGGAGAGCATGGTGAGAGAGAAATGATCTATTAGAGCTTAGAGGATGAACAGCTCTGATAACTGAATAAGATAAGTGGACTTTAAAAAATACTAGTATAGTATCTCAAATTTATAATCACAGTAGTAAGGGGGTAGAGATAAGCAGATCTCAGAGGCTCCCTGACCAATGCAGTTAGAGGCCCTGTCTCAAAAAGAAGGTGGAAGGTCAAGGCAACTGGATGTCAGTAAAGTGTTTATTGTCCAACCATAAGGCTGGAGTTTGGCCCAACACCATGGAAAAGCTGGGTGGGTTCCATGGCACATACCTGTAACAGTGGCACCAGGGAGGGGGAGGTAGCAAGATGGTCAGTGGGGTGTGTGCCAAGGGCAGCCAGGCTGAATTGGTGACCTGTAGGTTCAGAGAGAGACCCCCTATCTTAAAAATAAGCTGTGCTGATAAGGTGGCTCAGTGGGTAAAAGTACTTGGGGTCAAATCTGACAACCTGAGTTCAATCCTCAGAGTCCACATGGTAGAAGGACCCCACAAGTTGTCTTCTGATCTCTATACACACACACACACACACACACACACACACACACACACACACACACATTTAAAAATTAAGGTATCAAATGATCAAGGAACACACTTGACATTATCTCTGGCCTCCAAATGCACATGCTCACACATATTGCTCTACATGTACATGGGTGCACACACACATGCACAAGCACAAGCACACACTTTCCCTTTTTAGGGGTCTTTAACTCAGCATGTGGGCACAGGGATGTTGACTGTCAGCTGAAAAGCCTCAGAATCCACGACAGGTCCTGCCCAGAGCATAACAGGAGTGAATTTGAATTTAAGATTCCTTTCTAATTTTAAATGATGTCTCCATTGCTTTAGTTAAGCCTATTGCTGTGAGAAATACCATTATCAAAAGCACCTTGGGGAAGAAAGGCTTTACCTCACCTTGTAGCTCTGTTCATCTCCTATCACTGACTAAAGTCAAAGCAGAAAGTGGAGGCAGGGACTGATGCAGAGCCCATGGAGGCGTCTTGCTTACTGTCTTGCTCCTCACAGCTTGATCAGGGGTGGCTGGACCTGCTCATACCAATCATTGCCCATGGGGCAATCACGTAGAGAGTTTTTCTCACCTTAGGTTCCTTCTCCCCAAATGGCTCTACCCAGGGGACATAAAAACTAGCCGACACATATATCATTTGTTTGGTCTTTATTGAAATAAGAGAAATTATTATTAATTTCCTTCTTTACCACCAAAAGAGAGTGGGACCAAATGAAGCCAAACAATATTTTTCAGTGTAAAATGGCTAATTAACAGCAAGGCAAGCATGAAAAGAGATCCAGTCTTCTGGCTCCCTGTGACTTCTGTTAGCCCTGCCCTGAGTGCGATGTTCAGAATCAGTGACAGACAGCACTTTTCACAAGCCCCATGTTAGAACCAGAAGAGAAGGCCATGAAAACACCACATAAATCCTGGAGATCCTGTGTACAGACCCGCACTATTGACAACACATGGCAGAGCCACATGAAGTCAAGTAGCATTTCCAGAGTGCAGTGTCACTACAGAGCATTTTTAGGTCCACAAATGTGTATAGCCACAGAGGCCATGTTCTCATCAGAGAAAAAGTTTGATGTTTGAAATTGTCATATAACAAATAGCAAGGAAAAAAAAGGCCAGTCGGTAAAAGGGAAGAATGTCATATTTTATAGCCTACTGGGAACAGTAAAGATTTAGGGTCAAACCATGATCAAATTCTAGTTAAGACAATCCCAGCTTGGAGGATGACAGCAGTAAAAAAAAAAAAAAATTAAGCTTTCTGTCATTGTGACCAAACACCTGAGATCAATCAGCTTGCAGGGGCAAAGGCTCATTAGTGAATACAGGTTTGGAGAGATTAATCCACAGTCACTCAGCTGTATTGTTTCTAAGCCTCAGTGATGAAGCAAAGCTGCTTACACCTTGGCAACCAGGAAGCAAGAGGAGGGAGGGGCTGGGGCTAAAATACCCTTTCAAAGGCCTCTCAGTCACCTTCCTTCTGACTAGAGCTCACCTGCAGAAGCTGCCATCACCTCCCAGTTGCCAGTTAAGAGACAACTTCATCAATATATTTATGCACTGATTAGACCACAACCTTTAAGACCTAACCCACATGCATTCAACATATTAGTGTTAAGGACGTTTCAAAGCCAAATCAGAACAAAGTAACACTTGGGAAGTACTAGCACAGACCAACATGGAGTATACTCTCCATTATAAGTTCATTCTTTCATTGTGTTTCCAATGACACTGGAAGGTAAGTGGGGATTTGTCCTCTGCGCTGGCGATATGGGTCAAAGGAGATTCCTATACTAGAGGCTGTGGTACAAATCTATGTCAATCAGAGTTCTGGGTACAGCCAGCAGGCAGAGATGGGTAAGGGCCTCTCACCTCTTCCCTGGACTTATCTCAGTATTGTGATTTTTTTTTTTATCTCCCACACAAAGTATCTGAAAATTTCAAAACCCATTCAGACTTCAGGGCTGTTGGGAGAAATTGTCATTTAAAGTGAAACAAAGCATTTCAATTTCTTCTGCTTTTACTTACCCTTTCCCCAAACCAATAGATAAGATGAGTTGGGGGCTTTTATTTTCATTTTTCCAAGGAAAAGAAACACAACCACAGTAATTCTTTTTATAAATAAAGAATATTTTCTTTTCCATAAAAATCAAATATTTTTCTAAAAGCAAATTTCATTATCCCAAATATTTGACAAGAGAAAGCTTTGAGATTCTAAAGGAGTCAGTCAGCTGTGTAGATTGACTTTTCAAGTGAAAAATAAACCTTTACTTAACAGATGTCAGGACTGTGACTTTGAGAGATAATGACAGTTTTACAGTAGGATGATGGCAGAATTTCTAAGGAGAATGAGAAAAGTTTTGGTGCCAACTCCAGAAAAAGTTGACAACATGATCATTAACAATGAACTAAAGAGAGGAAAGCAAAACTGAGTGTCTTAAGGATTTAATTTGTTTTATTAGACAACAGAAATTGTTTCATAAATGGTGACATGTACCTTGCAAAAGAGACAGTCCTTCTTGGGGCGAGAGTGAAGCAAATGAAAGACCCACCTTCCTTCATACCCCAAAAATGAAGGTGATTGAAAAGGAATTCCAAAGCTTCAGATCAGGGATCAAGCAGACATGGAAGGGTTATGCATATAACATGTGTGTATATGTACATGAAAGTACATGTGTATGGATGTGTGAATACACATGAATATGCATGTATGTACATGTATACATGCACATGGATGTGTGCACACACTTGTGTGCAGGTGTGTATATATATACATGCATGCATTGCTTGCTTGGGTGTGTACACGTGTGCACATAGATATGTATGTACATGTATGTATACATGTATGCACGCCCATGTGCATTTGTGTGTTTGTGTACATCCACATGAGCATGAGTGTATGTGTGTGTGCATGATTATACATGTGCATGTCTGTCTGTATGTATGTATGTATGTATATATGCATGCGCAAATGCACACGAAGCATGCATGTTTTAAGTGTTCAGTTACACGTACCAGTGCCCATGGAGGTTAGGAGAAAATCTTGGAAGTCATTCTTCAGGAGCTATTCACCCTGTTATTGAGACAGGGTCTCTCAGTGGAATTTGCAAGTAGGCTAGACTATCTGGCTATCAGGCCCCAGGGATTCTCCTGTCTCTTGTTCCTCAGCCCTGGAATCACAAGCCTATATTACCATGTCTAGCTTTTTGTACATGGGTTCTGTAGATTGAACCCATATTTCTATATTTTCAAGGCAAACACTGTATTGATTGAGTGGTCCCCACAGCCCATGGAAGGGCTTCAGACTCTACTTCAGCAGCCACAGCAGCAAACACAAGTTCTATAACGCTCACAGGTACATTCCAACATAGTGTGTCATTCACAGTCACCTCAATATTTACAAGAATTGAGATGGTTTTTCAGGCTTTTTGCCAAAAGCAAATACTACTTGTTTCATGCCAATCTCCCACTCTCTGCTCCAGAATTCCTCCTGCTTACAGCCAAGAGACTTTGGAGGTGGCTCAGTGTTATCCACTCTCAAATTCTCCCCAACTCCTTGCCTCTCCAGGCTGCTCTCTTCCTCATCTAGACATCTCAAGCTTCTGGCATTGGTCCTGGCTAGCTGCAACCCCCTCAAAGGGCATTCTTTTCTGGACAGCTAACTGTGGGAAAGACTGAAAAACACTTTACCTGAAGACCCTGAAGACTGAGGTCAGAATTAAGTGAGAACATTAACTCCTCTTTACTGCTTTCTTCTCACAGCTGACATGGACTCAGAGCTTCTTGGCCTACACCCTGAAGCCCAGGAAAGGGGAAGAGTTGAGGGAGAATTGTGTGAGGCAGATGGGCTGCCCACTGGGCTAACAAGGCACCTAAGGGAGAACTTTTAAAAATACAAGTGTCCTCATCATCACTCAATGGGGCACAAAAAAGCACCTGGGGAGGACACGTCCCACCCTCTCCAGTCAGTCTTTTCTATCCCAAGTCACCCGTATTTCTCCCCTCTTTGGCTTCTAAAGCCATTTAGGGGCTCACTCATCTATCAGTCACACAGAGAGAATTTTATTAAGGGGTTTCTCCCAGAAAGAGGAGCACACTTTGGAGTGTCCTAGATTTCATACTTACATGAAATTGTGCAATATATGGAGTTCCTTGTCAGATTAAAGGGGAAAAGACATAAGTCATCACAGTGAAAATGGAGAACACACCACTACTGTTACTACAGACATTGATAGGAAGGTGCTGCTGTGGCAGGAGAGCGAAGAGTGACATCAAGATTTACAACTGATGCCCTGGGAAAACAGAGATCAACCAAGAGCCAGGCACCACTGCAGTGGGTGAATATGTGATACACAAATGGGAGGAAGAGACGCAGAGAGGTTCACCTGCTGGGGAGAGAGGCAGATCCGAGGAGTAGGCAGCCAGCTGACATGGGTGGACTGCTTGCCACTGGGGCCATGGTGATGTTCAGGCCTGGACTGTTGGTAGGGGCCATGTCTAGGTCCATGGTGCTTCCAAGGTGGCCTGTGTTGATATCCATGGCTTCTGTTGCCAACAACGGCCTTGCAGACACCTGGAGGCTGGGTTACCACATGTGGTCATGTCTGTGTCTGGGGAATGTGCCCCCATGGGGCCATGCCAATCTTGGAGGCCTGAATACCATCCAGGTCCATGGTGATGTCTGGGCCAGAGTGATGTCTGTGGCCATGCCCAGGGCTGTGGCCCTGCTGCAGCCAGGTACTGTGCTGATGTCAGTGGCTTCTGTTGCCACTGAGGGCCACGCAGATGCCTGTAGTCTGAACCAACACCTGAGTGTTTGAGGTTCATACTGCTGCCCAAGCCATGCAGATCTGGATAGTTTGTGCTGCCACCTGGTCAATGCTGATATCCCAACCATAACTGAGGCTGAGAGCCTTGTCTAGGTCTGTGGCCCTACAACAACCAGAGTCGTGTTGATGTCCATTCTCCAGTTACCACCAACGTTCTAGAAGATGCCTGTGGTCTGGGCTGACACCTTGGGACATGATGGTATTCAGAGTGCCACGTTGTCGCTAGGGCCTATCTGGGTGACCTTCGATGCCAGCTAGGGCCACGATAACATCCAGACCTAGGCTATCTGTGGCCCTGCAGCAACCTCAGTCTGAGTTGATGTCTGTAGCTCCTGTTACCACCAAAGACAGTGAGGATAGTGTTGCAGCGCTGGCCCGCCCCTCATAGGCTTGGGGGAGCAGGTCCTGCACCTCACCTGGGCAGCACAATAAACCCTATTGACAGGGGCATAGATGATCTGGCCCTGAGGGTGTGAGAGTAGAAGACAACCCCACCCTCTCTCCCGCCACTCACCCCATGTGGTAGAACGGATGAGAGAAAGATGCCTGTCTACCCCTTGCCACCTGCAGCAGTCCAGAGAGCTGGCCTCCAGGGCGCCAGAGCAGGTGACTGTCCCTGGTGGTGTGGGTGCAGGTGAGCCAGCACCAAGGACATGAGAGCAGGAAAACTGGCCCCACTCTGCTGGCTGCTACACTGGATAAGCTAGCCAGGGCAGTACTGGAGAGCTCACCTGGGTAGTGACGATGGCAGGCTGACCAACACAGCTACCACCCAGGCCCACACCAGGGTAATGAGTTGGCCCATCTCATCATCCACCCATCTATGAACTGCTGGAGCATGTGAAGGGACCAGTCCTGCAAACCCAAAGCTGTAGGGTCTGCATGACACAGGACAAGAATAGGCTCTCCAAGAGGACTCCCAGTGAGGGCCCAGTATCAATAGTGTAGCAGAATCCAGAGGCCTTGAACCAGATCAGTGACTCTTTGCAATGAACACTTATAAGTAAAAATATATGAACTAAAACGTATCCTGCGTGACTCACCATGTCACACTACAGCTTCCATGACAAAATATTTTTCTTTCTTTTGGTTTTTTTGTTTGTTTGTTTTCTTGTTTTGTTTGTTTGTTTGTTTGTTCGTTTCTCCTTTAAAAGTTATCTTATTTGGGGGGTAAGGATGCAAGGACAGAGGGCATGTAAAAAGGACAGGGAGATGGGTGGGATCAGGATGCATGATGTGAAATCCACAAAGAATCAATAAAAAGTTTTAAGAAAGAAAAATTAACTGACAGAAAAAGAGTAGAAACCCCTCCCCACCTAGTCTACGTCTACCAAATGGAACACGCCCAACAAAAGCCCAGAGGGTACAAACAAGAGAGATGGTGCTCTGTATATATCTGCAAAGGGTTCTGAGATTTGTTCCAGTGTTGGAGTGTTTGCCTTCCTAAGTTCAAGAGCCCACGTGGGTTCTCAGTTTCCCCATTTCTTTTCTTAATACACTGGCTCTGTTTCTATTTTTAACTGTGTACCCCTGTTGCAATTCTTTGTCCTATGACATAAGAACCTGGATGTTTCCTCAGATGCCTTTAGAACTCTGACCCTGCCTGTGACTCCATATGCAGCTGGTGTGAAACACACTCACACTCAATGATTTCTGAGGTTAAGTTGGACCATCTTGATAACTGGTTCCTATTTGTTTAATTCCCTCTTCATTTGAGGATAATTTTTCTGCCTTCTGTAGGTTTAGTTAAATACATATAACTCAATCCAAGCCAAAGCAGACCAGAGTTAACTACCTGGATCAGAATGAGGCTGAGAACATTCTAGCTGGTTCTACATGCTCATGTGTGCTAGTGTTACAATTTCAGTTGGCTGTTCAGCAAAAGTGCCAGATCTAAGACCTCCATTTCCCCTGAAAGATTGAGAACATTGATGGGATCATCTTTATCTGCCTTACAGAGATTCTGAAACAAGGTGGACCATAGAATGACAGCCAAGAAGCCTTCTTGGTGTATAATAATGTATAATGTAAATTCTTGGCAAGTTTTATATGTCATGGGACTCAACTTACTACATAATACTTATCAAGATGAGGTTATGAGAGCCCTGAGCTTGGAATATTAAAGGTTCATAAAACACTGGTATTCTTTCAGAAAACTTCTCTTTTCATCCATGGGTGGGAAATAGCATCCCTGCCTATCAGGCTTACTAAATACTAGGACAAGACACAGTATAAATTTGCCTTATATTGTATAAATTTGTAACCACCACAACAGGAATGAAGATACGCTAGAGAAACACTTGTGCCCCTCCCTTTGTTTATCTGACTTTTGAAACTATGGACTTTAAGGAATTGGGATTTCCCCAGGAGTCTTAGGCTGGGAGAAGGAAAAGGCTGACGCCTGGTGCCAGTCAGAGGAGAAACTTGTCTCCAGGAAGACACTTCAGATAGTTCTGGCAACTTGTCAGGTCATCTTGCTGGAGACACAGGAGCTGAGACAATGAGACAATGACGGGTCAGTGATGAACACAACCACAGCTTGACCAGAATTGCTTTTCTATGCACACTCGCCATGGATGGAAACCTATATCAATGCCCTTATTATGGACTTGGGAGGAAGGATGCCACTGGACCTCTTTGTTTCCTTCCCAAAAGAACCATGTTGAATAAATAAATTAAAATTAATTAAGTCAGTCAGATTATTGATGTCTTGTGGCTGAATCTGACTTATAGGGGTGGGGTGGCAAGGACCAAGGCTCTGACCCTAATGATTCTAGTAACAAGTTGATCTTTGAGGAAAATTATTTGCAAAGGAGCACCAAGACTACAGTCTACTAATAGTGCCACTGTGCGTTGGGACGTAAACTAACCAACAGTTTTGATGGCAGCCAGGATGTAGGATTAAACTTATAGATGCTGTTCATTCTCTCTGCTGGTGGAACTTCTTTTAGTCGGTTATTGAGGCATGATATAACACACTGCAAGTATTTGACAAGTTTCGTATGTATTTTTAGCTCTCTATTTGATAATGGGGTATCTGTGTCCTATCTTGTGAACAATGGGTAGAAGTCAAAGACCAACATTGTGTGTCTTCCTTTGTTGCTCTCCACCCTTAGTTTGTGAGACAAGGTCTCTCACTGACCCTGAGTTCACCATTTTGCCACTCTGGCTAGCCAGACATTCAGACTCCCTCCTGCCCATCTCTACCTCCTCAGCTCTCAGATTGTGGACATACCTACTGCCTTGCCAGCTTTTGCATAGGTTCTGGGATTCTGAACTCAGGTCTGCAAGTTGGCAAGGCAAGCACTACCCCACTGAGACATTGCCTCCCCAGCCACAGGTCATGGCTTTTCTTGCCACAATCATTGCTTTGCCTCCTGACATTCATTCGTTCATTCATTCATGCATACTTCTTATGCACCACACACCTTTCTCTGCCAGCCTGGGTTTGTTGCAAAGCATGAAAGTACACATCTTTCCAAAGCATAGGTCTTTGGAGGCAGGTTTTCTCTGCAGGGCAGGTATAGACCTTCCTATTACATTCTCAGCTTCTGGGCTGGATTTAAAACTCATTGTTGCTGTCACAATCTTCCTGTTGCACAGCCTCATATTTCTATAGTGACACTTTAGGTGGTACACCTGGACTAATTTGCCAGAGGCTTTGGTTTGGTTTAGTTTTGTTGAGTTTCTAGCCACATTTTCCCTTAGAGTCTTCCTTCTACACAGTTCCTGCAGAGACTGTCTATCATAAAGGTTTTCGATGCTCTTCTTAACATGTGGGTGGAGTGGAGCAAAGGGAATATTGTGTGATGATCATAGCTGGACTTCCTAAGGAGGTGGCTTACCTGCTAGATCTACATGGGCTTACAAGCACCGTGACTCTCTACCTCCTGGGCGGCAACTCTGTCTGGCTTTACTGGTTCTCTTCCATTCCTGGAGTTATACTAGATTGCCACCAGTGCCCTAAACTGACAGTGTAAACTGTGCTTCCCCTGATGATGAAAGGGAGACTGGAAATAGGTCTAGGAAGGTTTTCAACATTAGCTACTGTGAGTCTGCAATTTTGGGGGGATCTCACAAGCAAGACTATAACATTTTTTTTTAAGTAAAAAAAAAAAAATTCTTGATTTCCTACGCCCCTGTGACCTCATCAGCTGTGATCCTGTTCAGTGCATAGGAACCACCAAGGGCTTAATTTAGGTTCCTTGGTAGTCCTTAAAGTGTAGCTCAGGAACACATCAAAACTGCATATGTGGCTACTGGAAAGATATGTATGTATATGTAACTGTTGGGGAATTCATGTCTACTCTTGGGTGTGTCCTATTCCCCCTTCTTTGACTGCCGTACATTAACCACTTCCCCATGCTTATGTTTATGTTAAAATTTCTTCTACTGTCTCATCTTTAAGTTTTTTTGTTTAGTGGAGTCAGGAATGCCGTGTTCACCCGAGTGGGGGGTCTCAGATGAAGAGAACTCCTGGCTGCTGCAAGTGCAGCATGAAGCTGTGTCTTCCCCATCCCCACCACCAGTCCATGGGTAGTACCTTGCAGAGTTCCTGCATGATAAGGACTGGTGGGGGAGCTTGGCATCTGTGCATGAACCTGTGACTTCCTATGGCAATCTCTTACAGAATATAGAGGCTAGAGGATATACACATCCTGGACATGCTGTGTTCATTCTGGCTTCTCTCTGACAACCCTGGTCCATGCCACGTTTCAAGTATTTTTTTTCTTCTGCCACCAGATCTCTAAGGGATTCAAGAAAGAACATTCGTGTTCTCTTTGGCCCACCCACTCCCATTGTAAAGAACAGCACTCCAGCTTTCCATATCTCATCAATGAAAAAGGCCTAGTGTATGGACTTCGGGAACCCATCCCACACAGAGGTATACTTTCTCAGCCTAGACGCAAGGGGGAGGGCCTAGGCCCTGCCCCAAATGATATTGCAGACTTTGAAGACTCCCCATGGAAGGCCTCACCCTCCCTGGGGAGCAGAAAGGGGATAGGCTGGTGTTTGGTGGGGATTATAGGAGAGGATGGGAAGGTGAGGGAACTGGGATTGACATATAAAACAACTTTCTTTGAAATTTAAATAATAAAGGAAAAAAAGAAAAAAGAAAAAGAAAGCAGGCTGAGCAAGCCATAAGGAGCAAGCCAGTAAGCAGCACTCCTCCATGGCCTCTGCATCGGCTCCTGTCCTGTTTGAGTTCCTATCTTGACTTCCTTTACTGATGAACAGGAATGTGAAAGGGTAAGCCAAATAAACCCTGTCCTTTCCTACTCACCCCCACCCCCTCCCAAAAAAGAAAAAGGCCATGGGCTGACTGTGTGCTGGCCAGATGGTACACTCTAAAACTAAGCTCATCTGGACACCAAGGGCGTCTCTTGACACACTTTTTGGTTTGGCATTGGATTGCTTTGTTGACATCTTGCAAGGTAACTTTTGCTGCATGTGTGTCCATGAGGATTACTGTTTTATTCACTTGTTTTCTTGCAATTGCTTTGTTGTGCTTCAGTGACAGAATTAGTGTAGACTTTCAAATGATGTAATGAGTTCTGGGACAGCTTAGGCTATGCTCTCTCCACTCTGTGTTCACAGAGTCTTGTCCAGTCCTTCCTTCACAGTTTGATGAAACTCACCAATGGAACCATCTGCCTCTGAGTGCCGTTGTGGGAGACTTTTACTAAGAGATTTAATTTCTCTAATAGATAGATGACAATTCAGATTTTCTGTTATTGCTGGTTTAAATCTGTTTTGCTAAGTTTTGCCAAACCATGTGCTCACTTCTAAATTATCAAATTTATTTATGAAAATTTCCCTCCACATTATCTTGTGCATACAATGGAATGCCTCTGAATGCCACTCCTGCTAATAGTTAGGCCTTGTTAGCCTCACTTCTTGATTATGTTACCAATTTTGTGCACCTTTCAAAGAGCCAAAGTTTGCTTTGTTAGTATTTTTCTTTTTATTAGTATTTCATTCCACTTCTTTTCAGTTTAACATGGCATTCTTTGATTCTAAGGTGGAAAATTGTTTACTAATTTTAATTTTTTATACTACTGAGGCAAAAACAATCATTAATTTTAATTTATACCCTCCTTTAACTTCATGCTACAAATTAAAAAGTGCTGTATTTTAATTGTTAATTCAAATTTGAATGTTTTAGCTATAAATTTAAAAACTCATTAGTTTAGAAATGCCATATATCTTAGTTAGGTTTCTATTGCTGTGATAAACATCATTCCAAAATCAACATGGGGAGGGGAGAGTTTCTGTTTCCTAGCAGATTGCAGTCCATCATAGAAAGCAGTCAGGGCAGGGTTCAAGCAGAGACCATGGAGGAACACTGCTCACTGGCTTGCTTTCCATGCCTTGCTCAGTTTTCTCTCTTATACCGTTCAAGACCATCTGCCCAGAAAAGGCACAACCCACAATAGTCTGGGCCTTCCAACATCAACTATTACTCAAGAAAATGAACTACTACAGGTTTGCCTACAGGCAATCTGGATGGAGACATTTTCTGAATCAAGGTTCCTCTTCCCCGATAACTCTAGCTTGTGTCAAGTTGCCAAAACAAAAACAAACACCATAAAAAAAAAAAAAAGCTAGTACATCTTATAAGCATTCCAAATGGTGGTGGCTTTTCTATGTATTCTACTGGTTTCTAATTGAACATATCGTTGGCCATTATGTACCCCAAGACTTCAATTGTTTAGAACTGAGTTTCACTTCATGACTATATTGGTTAGATTTTTATTGGTTTTATCAAATTGACAATAAGCAAGTCATATGGAAAAAGAACTTTAGTTGAGAAAAGGCCTCCATTAAGTTGACCTATAGGCAAGTCGAAGACATTTTGTTCCATTAAGGGAGCATTTTTTTAAATTGAAAATAAATTTTGATGTGATATATTCTGATTATGTTTTCCCCTCCCCTCAAAACCTCCTAGATTTCTGCACTTCCTCACCCAGCCAAATATATACCTTTTCTTTCTTTCTAATTAGGATACAAATGGACATTTAATAATGATGATGATGATAAAATAAAAACAAATACATATAGACAGGACATTTTCTTTATTAATGATTAATGTGGGAGGGCCCAGCCCACTGTGGGTGGTACCACCCATAGTCAGCATATTGGTTTGTATAAAAACACAAACTAAACAAGCCACAAAAAGTAAGTCAGTAGATAGTGTTTCTTCATGGTCTCTGCATCCAGATTCCTACTTTGAGTTCCTGCTATGACTTCCTTTCATGGTGGCCTATAAGCTATAAGCAGAAATAAGATCTTTCCTCCTCAAATTGCTCTCAGTTATTCTATTTTATCACAACATAGAACACAAAGTGAAGACAATTTATGCTCTTTTGCCAGCTAATCATAATTGAAAAGAATGCACATTCTGAAACAGTTTTTCATGTTCTACACATGTCAGTTAAGCCACATTGGTTGACAATGCTCAGGTCACCTGTATATTTTAACAGTTTATTTGCATATATGGCTTAATAATTGCCAAAAATTCTAAAATTCTCCCAACATTATCTGAAAAACTCATCTGATGTGGGACTTTACTTTCTGTGTTTTGATAATATATTAAGTCCAGTTCATGTAGGCATGTTCTATATTCTCAATGAATTATGTTTTTAACCCCACATAAATTAACCCCTTTTGTAATAATCTGTTTCCTGGCATCAAATTTGTTGTGTATTAATACAGCTATGCTTGCTATTTTTTTTGCACATTTTTCACATTCATTTTCCCATTATTTTAGTCCTAACTTTGCCTCCATCTTATCCAGCTAAAAGATGTCTCCTTTATATAGTAGAATAAACTGGATCTTGCATTTTAAACATTCATTCTAAAAATCTCCAACTTTTTATTTGTACACTTAAACCACTTGAATTTAGTGTGCTGACGACTATATCTGGCATTTTCTAGTGATGAATAGAAGACGTAACAGAATAGCCTAAATTTACCAAAGTTCCCCCCCCCTTTTTTTTAAAGCATTGAGTGACTCAAATATTTTAATTTGTCTTCTTGAGAATGGCACACTGCTCTAAGCGGAACCCAAAGCACACTGTTTTAGATCAGTGATTTTTTTGCCAACACAAATATAACATCAGGACATTACTCAGAGACATGTCTAGTGAAAACTGAGCACAAGAAAAACCTACGTGGCAAGAAATCTTTCTGTAACTACACACAGAATGATGCTACCATTTGATGGTCCGACTACGCAAAAACAGTGAAAGCAGTGTTCAATTCCAAGTCTGTACTGAGTCAATATTTTCCCACCTCCTACTTCTGTTTCTGACTCTTTGATTCACACAATGCACCTGTGCCTTCACATTTCCCAGTGTGCAAGCACATTCGGAGCAGTGTGATCCCACCTGCTCTCTGCCATGGTCCTGAGGCTCACATATTATGCCTACATATGGAATCAATGTTTAACTCACAATACCATTTCTGAGGCTTGGAGAATGGTTCTCTGGTTAAGAGAGCTTGCTGCTGAGTTCCTTTCTCAGTATGGTGAGGGCACACAATGGGTCATAACCCCAGATCCAGGGAATCTAACAACTTCTGACCTCCATGGATATCTGCACACACACACACACACACACACACACACACACACACACGCACACGCACACGCACACGCACACACACACACACACACACACACACACTCAGAGACATATACCTATAAATTAAAAAAAAAACATTGATTCAAGTTTAAATTATTAGCTGTCACTTAGGATCTTAGAAGAGGAAAGAACCAAAGCTGTTTGTGTCTTCACTCCCTGTTCTTAGTGGTCCACATTCTTTCCCATGACCTCGCCTTCTATATGGCATAGTGTCCCTTCAGGCCAAGAAGAACATATTTATTATTTTCCTCTTACAATTCAGTTCTGCTGACATAACTTCCTAGGCGTCATTTATTTGAAAAAGTCTGTGCTTCAATCTTGGTTTTGTGGGGTGTTTTAATTCATGTCCAATCATGCATTGACATATGCTTTCTTTAGTTTTTATCCATTGTCTTCTGGACTCTATTATTTCAACCGAAAAGCCATGAATTAGTTTGCTTCACCTTGTGTGCAGTTTTTGGACTTATGCACTTATCATCGTGTTTCAGAGGTTTACCCTACCATGGAGCATACTGTGTTCCTCTGCATTTTCCTCGCATAGGATTCATCAAACTTCCTGTATGTAGACATGATTTTTTCATCAAATTCATGACTGGTTGAGCTATCATCTCTTAGTGTCACCTCTTTGCCTGGGTTTCCAAATAGAAATTAGATGTTTTGCACTATGCCACATATCTCTGAGGACTGTGTTTCTATTCACCTTTATCCTGACAAAATTGGATCATTCTATGCCCAGTCCTTTTCTATTACTCTCCATTTTCAATCTATTAAGTCCCTTTGAAGAATTCCTAAAACCAAGTTGCTATAGTCTTTTGTTTAGGGATCCTTGCCTCTTCCCTTTCCTCCTCTTCCTCCTTCTTCTTTTCTTTTTCTGTCTTTCTTTTCTTTCTGTCTTTCTTTTCTTTTTCTTTTCTTTTTTTTTTTTTTTTTTTTACAGTATCTCACTACATAGCCTAGGCTAACTTTGAACTTGTATCTCTCCTGCCCTTGCCTGCTGTGCTATGATTACAGACATGGACCAACTCACCCAGTTCCCCACCCCCATTTCTTGCTGAAATTTCCTAATATTTCATTACAGAAACTATATTCTTGTAAAAAAATTAAAGTGTGCCTGTGTGTGTGAATGTACCCACTTGCACGTGTGTGTGTGTGTGTGTGTGTGTGTGTGTGTGTGTGTGAGAGAGAGAGAGAGAGAGAGAGAGAGAGAGAGAGAGAGAGAGAGAGAGAGAGAGAGAGAAAGAGACCAGGCTGGCACAGAACTCCTAATCCTTCCTCTCTCTCTTCATCATTTCCTACCTGCACAGCTACCAACTTTTAAAAATATATTTATTAGACCTTTTTAATATTCTGTATCTAGCCTGCCTGAATATCCATTATCTGTTTGTTTGTTTGCTTGCTTGCTTTATTAACAATGTGTGATATATTTATGTGGGCTTTTTCCCCCATGGCTGATGATTTCCCTTGTATCTTCGCCAGCATGAATGACATCCCTGGGAGTCCTAGAGTTCTGTTGTTGTCTTCTGTATAGTGTAAATTATCACTCACTAGCTAATTAAGATAAATTTCTACAGATGTGGTTTCATCGTTTTAGCACACATATTGACTAAACCTCAGGGAGGACATTCTGGTACTAAATGTCAAAGTGGTACCCAGGTCCTTGACTCTGGCTGGTTATCTCTCAGAACGGCCCAAGCTCTAACAAGTCAACACACTTTCTCTCCACTGCTGGTCCATCTTTAGCTTGTACCTAGCCAACCTCGTGAAGACTCATTCTACCACCTTAAGCTTTATCCTCTGGGCATCCTGCTTATAGATTGTGTCCACAACTGCCCTGAACTTAGCCTCTAGGCATCTATTTCTGCAGGAAAGTCATTATGACCAACCACCACCTTTGCCCGAGGTCTGCTTTGCTGTGATAGGAAACAAGGCAGAAGGCTGGTGTGAAAGAAAGTTTATCTGTCTTAGAGTTATAGTAAGGCTTGCACTGTTTCCCAATGCCTAAGCTAGTCTTATATGTCATCTGGTTTGTGCACATTGCAGTGCAGGGTTACTCTGCCGTGCACAGATGCATGCTGCAGTAGCTTTCCTACATGTTTGCCACATTTTGTTCCAAATGCTTTGGTTCTTCAGGCTCTTTTGTGGCTGTGAATCTCACATGGATAGCATTTTCTTCAGTTTTAATGGAATATCATTGGTGTATTGACAGTGCATTAGCTCTGTATGTGTTTACACATAAAGCATGCATATTTGTATATTTATATATACACACTTATTTTGGGTCAAATTTATTTATTTTTTTTTTTGTAATTGGTTGGTTAGCATCTCCAGTTATGTTAGAGAAACTGAATCATTAAACACAAGTGGGCTTTGCAACCCAGGACCATGGAGAACCCTGCCCTGTACCATACTCAGAACTTGACCCCTGTGAGATGCTTATGATAAGTGCTGTCTTGGCATTCAGGAAAATGGCCTATGAATGTCATCCCGGCTGCCACAGCACCTTTCGTGGTCCTGAAACATTTCATCTGCTGCATTTGACTCCAACTTCAGGGTTTTTATGTTACACCAGAGTGATTCCCTTTCTCCTGGCCTTACTTTATAGCCTCTGATATCTGTTTCATCTTTAACACACTGTGCTTACTGCCTGATGAAACATTAAAAGCATAGTTGTTATTCTTTAAAGCTACAGACTTTGTTGTTTTCTTTCTGCTGACTCCTAGTAGGCCCTCTAGTGAGTGAATCACTAATGTTGGGGTAACGACTAGAATTCCATGGGGATACAATTTCTGAACCAGTTTCAAGATAAGTTTGTTCTCATACCAAGTTTGTTTGTGGGGGGGGGATTGCCTTAATTAGTCATTTACTCCACTCTGGGAACTAGAAAATGTGCTGATATCTATGTTGTAGTTTAAATCTGACTGTTCCCCAAAGGCTGGTGTTGTGGATGCTGGTCCCCAGCCGGCAGTAATAATTTTAGGAGGCTATGGAGCCCAGTTGGGAGAAGTAAGTCACTGGTGATGGGTCCTTGAGGATTGCAGCATGGCCTCTGCTTCCTGGTCAACTGCCACATCTATGGCCACAGCTCCCACATGCCCCACCTCCATAGCCCATCTCATTCTGCCATGCCTGGTCCAGTGAGATAGATCCAGACCCTGTGAAAGGGCTAGGAAGAACACTTCCTACATTCGGTTCTGCCATCAGCTGTTCTGTTACAGTGACCCCACAGTAACTCACCCAGGGTGTGTGTACTGCCTGGAGCGATATTTGAAGCAGCTTCCCCATAAGTGACCCATGAAAAGGAAAACACAGGGACATTTGGGCTCATTCGGTATGGAAAGTGAAGCCAACACCAGTCACTGCCCTTGAGCTTCATAAATTGTCCTTACAGATGAGGGGGCAGCCAAACTATTGGGCGTATCTAGGAAAGTGATTTCTGTTTGTTACCATCCCCACACCTTTCTGAGTTTGTGACAGGCTCCTAAGTGATCTTCAAATCGCTCTGCATGTAGTAATTCTCTCTTCTGAGTGGATTCCAGGAACAAGTTGAGGCTACTGGCATTCAACTTCTACTAGTTTCTGTACTGTGACTTTTGAGACCAACCAGACAGTGATAGTAGGTGTAATTATGACTACTGTTCCTTTAGTTTTTTTCCAAACAAAGTCTTTCTGTTTGTTTTTTTTGTTTGTTTGTTTTGTTTTGTTTTGAGATAAGGTCTCACTTGGCCTTATCTGTCCTGTAACTTGTTATGTAGACCAGGTTGATCTCAAACTCTACCTCCCAAGTACTGATACCAAAGGTGTATGCCACACACCAAGCTGAAACAAAATTTTTTTTCACCCAAACCCTTCTCTTGTATTTAGAGAACAGGTAATGAGGAAAACTAATGGTATAGTCAACACTAATATCTTCTTAAAATACAGTATAGGGCCTGGAAAGTTGGCTCAAAGGTTAAGATCACTTGCTGCTCTTTCAGAGGACCTAAGTTCAATTCCTACCATTCATATGGTTGCTCAGGACCATCTGTTTCTCCAGCTCCAGGGACCCAAGATATCTTCTGATCTCCACAAGGCTGCTATACATATGCAGTGCACATACATGCTCACTCGGGCACACACACAATAAAATTATATATATATATATATATATATATATATATATATATATATATATATATATTTCACAAAGTAGAAATTATATTACGCCATGTGGTTTCTCATTTCTTTCATTTTCTCATCACAGATAAGGTTGTTGGTGGTGAATGAATTCATTCACATTATTTTATGAGAGTAAGCAGAGAATCAAACTGGGAAAACAAAAATTGACTTAAAAAATTTCAAAATTTCACTCTGTGACCAAGGCTGGCTCAGATCTTAATATATAGTCCAAGGATCCTGTAACTCGTGGTGTTCCTCTCACCATACCCTGCTGAGTACAGGAATTACAGGTGACAGCCACCACAATCTGTTGGGAAAAAATGCATTTTGAAATGCTATTCCCTATAGAACATAAAGCTCCTGCTGATGAAGCAGGACTGTGGTAGACACCAGTTCTGCTACATCCAGCCAGAAGCAACCACTGCAAATGTTTAAAGTCAATCAGACCAGCCATTAGATGTCATGTAAATAATGAAAGGGAGGAAGACAAGCTAGCTTAGATCATAAATAATGAAAGGGGAAAAATATCAACTGACTGAAATTTTCATCCCTTGCCAGTCTGTGTGATTAGAGACAGACGTTCCTGTCGACGATTTCTTAGGAGATCTGAATGTCACATCTCCTGTCAATTCTCATTTTGGGGAGGGGGTCTTAATTTTAAGAAATGTGAATCTGTGAGGTTTCTAATTTCTTCTAGTCAAATGAAGGCCAGAAAATCCACGTCTGTCCTGGAGTTACAACCCCAATTAAAGTAAATATACACACTGATTAAAAGTACAGGGCTAATGACTAGCTCTGACTTGATAATTGTTATAAATTGTCCTTTGGACATGGATAATTTTTTAAACCAGTTTTATTGTGGAAATATATCCTAAGATCCTGGGTGGAATATATTTAATATGTTAAGTAGATTATTAGCCCTACAACTTCCTGAGATCCTTTCCTTGTTTTCCTTAGAGAAACATGGGAGCTGGGATGAGTATTGAATGAGAAAAATGAACCAAGAGAGAAATAGATGCAGTGCTAAGAGGGAGCACTGGATACACAGAACACACCCCTAGGCTAACCGGACAAAAACCCAGCTGGAATGTCTCTGCGACTGCGTTCTAAACTGGTTCCATGCTGTGCAGTTTGAGTGAGATGTTGCCCACAGTCTTGGGTATTTGGATGCTTCGCTCCAAGTTTGTGGAGCTCATTGGGTGGGTTTAGGGTATGTGGCCTTGCTAGAGGAAGTACATCATTTGGATTAGGGTTGTGAGATTTCAAAAACCACATGCTATTTCTAGTGCACTCTCTGTTTTCTGCTTACACATGAAGATGTAGGTTCTCAGCTCCAGTTCCAACTCCAGCCTCCATGATTACTGGCTTCCCTGCTTCCCTACCAACCATGATGGTGATGGATTCTTCCCTACCCTGATGGTGAAGGACTCTAATCTCTGAGAACCGATGAGTTCAAAATAAGCCCGACAAGAGAAAAGTAACTAAGATATTTGCATTTTTGACATCCTTGTTGAGTTGTGTCACAAAGCACTGTCCCTGGTCATGGCTACTTGGAGTTCTGAATACCTCTCGTGTTTGGACACTTACTTCTTTCTCTACTTTTGCAGTGTTTTTGCTATAATTCCATCAACTTGGTCTCTCTGTTTTACTTGATTCCTTCTTCTTCACCATGAATTCTCAGGTTTAACCTCTTAAATACATCTTAGATCTTTTGGAAATAGCATTTATGGTCCTTAACTTACCCCTCATATATGGCTGTTTAAATTATTGTCTTGACTTTATCCTCTATCATTGGAATTCATTCTTCTGTCTGGTATTGTTTGCTAATGATGTGATTTGCTGCAGTTTTTATTTACTTGTCCAAATACTTCATTTTAAGTGTTTCTGTTTGGTCCTTTGATGTATTTTTTCCTCTACATTTCAGACTTTCATTTCCAATTTTCTGTTACATTCATTTTGAAGAATCTACTAGAGGTCTAAGATTGCTCCCCTTAATCCGTGTATCTATGTGTTTGAATCTTGCATTCTTTATGACTATAAGATTTAGGATTTTGGAACCTATATGATCATTAAATCTTTTAAAAAGTGACACACTAGTTTCTTCCTCAGGCATGTCAGCTATCTCTGTCATTTCAGTTTTCCTTATAGGGAAGTTGGTTGGTCAGTAATGAGTCATGGGTGGTACCTGTGTTGTCCTAGTCTATGTCATGGCTTGCATATCTGTTGCAGTGAGTTCTGATCCCTTCCCCCGCCCCCTTTCAAGCCTATTTTAGTGTTTCGTAGAAGAACAGCTGAATTCAACCATGGAGACTAGTGAAACTTGGGAGTGATTGTCAAGAGTAATTAATGATATAATCCCACCCTGCTATGTGTCAACAGGACCCAGGGTGGTAATACACACTAAGCACCAGGGCAATAGATGAAGTCAAAATTCCAGTCACTGCCTAGATTTTGTGAACTCAATTGAGGCAGAATACCCTGCCTATGTGATATTTAAGGTGTGGTCTGTGATTAGAGATCCAGGCCTTAAGTAACTTCTGGGACCTCAGCAATGCAGACTTACAATCCTGCTGTGACCTCTGAGGCCTCAAATGTCAGACTACACGTCCACATTGATCTTAAAGGTTACCAGAGCCAAACTTTGGGCCCTCTGAGGCTGTTGAAGCTGGAGGACTGATTACAGTGTGTTCTCTGCTTCCACAGGAAACCTGGACACAGCTGTGCTCTCTGGTCCCACAGAATTTAGAAGCTAAAAGTCAGGGGCCTCACATACAAAGTTAGAAATATAAAAAAAAATTTCCAAATTTTCATCAGCAGCCATAAAAGCCAGGAAAGCTCAGAATATTTCAAACTCTGAAAGCAAGTGACTATGAACCAAGAATGCTCTGCTGTTAGTGTTAGTGTTTTATTGCTATGAAGAGATACCATGACCATAGCAACTCTTATAAATGAAATCATTTAACTGGGGCTGGCTTACAGTTCAGAGAATTAGTCCATTATTATCATCATGGCGGGAAGCATGGCAGCATAGGGGCCGACATGGTGCTGGAGAGTTAGCTGAGGGTTCTGCATTCAGATCAAGAAACAGTAGGAGGAGAATGACACTGGGCCTGGCTTGAGCATCTGAAACTTCAAAGCCCTCCCCCAGTGACACACTTCCTCCATCAAGGCCACACCTACCCCAATAAGGCCACATCACTCAATAGTGGCACTCACTATGGGCATATGGGGGCCATTTTCATTCAAACCACCACATTCCCTCGCCCCCATAGGCTTGTAGCAATATCGTAATGCAGAGATACATTAAAAAATCCCCATAGCCTATGGCAGTATCAGCATTGTTTAAAAGTACAAAGTCTGAGACTCATACAAATTCTTAACTGTGATCCCCTATAAAATCAAAATCAAAAAGAAAATCCCATGATGGCACAGGGATTGCCATTGCAAAAGAGAGGGAAGGGGACATAATGAGAAAATACTGAAACAAAGCAAGACGGAAAAGCAGCCCAGACTGAATCTCCTCATATGACGCCAAAGCACTCATCACTCTTCAGAGCTCCGATTCCTTTCAGCTCTGCTGGCTGCAACACACTTCCCTCTCAGGCTGGTTCTACTCCCTGAGAGCAGCTCTCCTCAGTACGTATCCCGTGACTCTGGCATCTCCTACATTTCGGGGTCTCCAAGACAGTTCAAGCTTCACAGCTTCACACAGTGGCCTCTCTAGGCCTCCATGCAGGGACACTCCTGACACACACCTGGCCTCCGCAACTTTCCTTAGTCATGGAGGGAAATTCCGCGACTCCTTTCTTCTGTCCTCGACTCTAAAGTCAGAGCCATGTGGCTGAAGCTGCCAAGTCCTGCTGTTTGCTGGGACTGGAACATGCCGCCCCCTCACCCCCTTGTTCAATTACATTTTCTCTAGCTTTCTATTTTCAATGGTTTTCTTTACTGCCTAAGCTTGGCTGTCCTAGAACTTGCTCTGTAGACCAGGCTGTGCTTGAACTCAGAGATCCACCTGCCTCTGCCTTGAGTGTTGGGGTTAAAGGTGTGTGCCACCATGTCCAGCCCTAAGCTTGTCTTTAATTCCTTTTCTCTTTTCTAATTCCGTTTCACAGATTGGAAGCTGGGTTGGGTCGTGCTCTAATGTCATCGCTCCCTTTATTCCCTCTAGCATCAGGCGTTTCTTTAATCTGCTTATACTTCCTGGTACCTCTTTTCTCCTCAAACTGTGCATTCTGTACTTTTGCTTGCTCACCTTGCCCCCTTTGCATCTTTGCATTGTAGATCTGCATAAGTATGGCCACTGATCTGGAAATTTCCTCTGCCAAAGCTGCTATTCCATTAGGGGGTATGGTGTTATTGGAGGAGGTGTGGCCTTGTTGAAGGAACTATGTCACTAGGGGTGGGCTTTGAAGTTTCAGATGCTCAAGCCTGATCCAGTGTTATTCTCTTCCTGCTGCCTGCTGACTCAGATGTAGAACTCTCAGCTACCTTTCTAGCGCTATGTCTGCCTGTGTGCTGCCATGCTCCCTGTTATGATGATCATGGACTAAACATCTGTTTTCCTGTATAAGAGTTGCTGTGGTCATAGTTTCTCTTCATGGCAATTGAACCCCTAACAGAGACCAATTTAGTTTTTCATAAACTGAGAAGTAGATAATGACAATCTGGTGCATATATAAAATGGAATGCTGTACAACTCTAAAGAAAAATTTAACTCATAAAACTTGCAGGAAAACAGACAGACTTAGAATGTACTGTACTGTAAGTGAGGTCACCAAAACTCAGGAAAGAAACATTGTCAGATGTAGATTCTAACCAATAAGGTACATATATATATATATATATATATATATATATATATATATATATCATATAGAAAGGACAACAAGAAAGAACCATACTAGCAGATAAGGAAGAACTGAGTATAAGTAATTGACACTTGAGTCAGGAAAAAGGATATAAGATGAATTGTTTTCTAATTTTAATTGTCATGGATTTTGTTCAGGTGGGTTGTTCTTGTTTGTGGTAGATAGGTGCATAAACATGCAATTGACAACATAAAAGCCCCCATGGCTTTAGAAAATGTATGGAAATTATTGAGACATGTAGACTTCAGATCTGGGCAAGTGTCCCTTAGACTGACTACTTTAATCTAGCAATGTATTTTTGCTTTTGTTTTAATTTGCAAGTTCTTCACAATAAAGTAATTGTGTCTGTGTCTCTCGTGTGTGTGTGTGTGTGTGTGTGTGTGTGTGTGTGTGTGTGTGTGTGTGTGTGTGTGTGAGTGGGGAAGGATGGAGGAAGGGAGGGAGAGAAAGAGAGAATACTATAATTATAGCCTCCATACCATTTTTATAATTAAAAATCAACAACACAAAAGGTCTCTGGGATGCTAATTTTGAGCTGTCAGTTAACATTTACTAAAAGATAAACATAAAGTTCCCTGCAATGCGGTCCTGGAGTGCTGGCCACACACAGGGCGAAGGAGCAATGCTTGCCGAGGCTTTCAGCATGGCAAAAAGCAAAACGGCTGCTGGAGAGAAGTCACCTGCGGGGCAGACAAGTTCAGAGCTCACCTGCTGCAGTCTGCATGTGCCCCTCGTGTGTCCCCTCCACACATGTGCACTGCCAACCTCCAGTCCCTGTGCAGCTGCTAGATGAGCCTCAGATCAGAGTGTGGAAATGGGGACAAATGCTCCCACTCTAGTTCACGTGCTGCTCTACCAACTGTCAGCAATTGTAAGACCTGTTCCTGACACTCATTCTCCCCAGGCTTGAGTTCCCGGAAGGTAGTTGACAGGTAAAGAGCAAGAGTTTCCTGCCAAGATCCCTTCAATGGTGCAAGAAGCTACCTGCCATCTCTCGAAATCAACAAAACCCAAAGAAAAGCAGGGCAGTGGGGAAATGTAGCTTAGCCCTGGAGGCTTAAAACTGAGCTTGAAGCCAGCTGGTCCATTGGCATAGCTAGAACTTTAGCCGTTTATTCATCTGTCTGCACAACAGGTACCCACATGAGGTCTGTGCACAGAAGCTGACGTTTATGTAGGTATGGATTCAAAAACAATGAGTTGCAGGATACAGCTAACAGGACGAATAAGCCTGGCACCTTTCACAGCATTATTATATGAGGATATTATATGTGATTCAGTGTTCTGTATCCTTTCCAGCAATGACCGCCTCAGCATGAATGGGCCAGACTGTACATCTGGCCATCGTGACACTGTGAAAGTAGAGGTGGAAAGATAAACAAGTGGCTTTTCAGACACTAGAATGGAGGCAGGTTTAGCAATAGCGCTGGGTGGGCTAGGAAGAGGGGATGTGAGAGCCAGAATGAAAAGAAGACTTCAGAGAAAGCTAATCTACCCCTCCCTGCCTGAAGAGTCAGTGGAAAGGCCTGGGCAGGGCCTGCTAGGATGCCTGGGAAAATGTGTGAGCACCTCCCTCTCTTCTGTCCCATAATCGTTGTGTGTGTTTAAAGGACCCACAGGCAATTACCAATTGTGCTACCTGAGAATACCTGAGATAACCCATTTATGAGTCAAAAAGTTTAGCCTTGGCTTGACTGCAGATGTCTCATGCCACTGTTGGTTGGTTCACTGACTTTGGCCATGTGGTGTGCACAGTTTAGAAAGCATGCAGCTGAGCAGAGCCCTTATTTCATGGCCAGGGATGAGAATTCAAAGGGGGATGAGAGGGCTGGGGAGATGTTTCAGTTAATCAAGTATTTGCTATGCAAGCATGAAGACATGAGTTCAGATCCCTGTACTCAAATAAAAAGCTGGGTGTGGTAGTAAGTGTGTATAATCCCAGCACTGGGGAGGCAGAAAGAGTTGTAGCCCCTGAGACTCAATGGCCAGACAAGTCTTAATGAATTGGTGGGTTCTAAGCCAACATCAACTTTTGCTGATCATATGCATGTGTTCCCACACACACCCGACCCCCACCCACCACACCCACCACACATCCATGCTTACACATGGTGGGGGGAACCCAAGCACTAGTTGCCATTGATGATGCACTCTCAGTGATGTGGAGGAGCCCCTTGCTAGGTCCCACCTCTTAAAATTCCCACCACTCTCCAGTAGTGTCAAGCTAGGGACCTGAACACAGGAGCTGTGGGAACATTTTGGATCCAGGCTTCAGCACCTTCAATGACGGTCCCTGGATTGGAATGTGGAGGGGGCTGCTCTACTAGGCACTGAGCATCAGAGACAAAAGAACCTGCACCTTTCATGTACAAAGTTTATTTCACAGGAGTCCCAGGAGAACCAGTGGACCACTTTGTCCCTGAGCATATAGCAGAGGAGAGGAAGGTGACCAGCAGAAACCTCTGCACCCCACTGTTCTCTGAGGGTTTCTTCCCAGGGGAGTTCTGAAGAGGCAACCGTAAACCCCATTTCAATTTGAGGTGAAAATTAACAACAAAGAAGACATTTCAATCACAATTTAAAGATTAATTTTCTAAAATCCAAGTTCACATTTTCCCTTCATGCTTAGTTTAAGTCACAACCAGTAATGCAGAGTATATTGGTTCACTAAAGCGTGTTGAACTTCCTGAAGCCAGACAAAACCACCACAATCAAACTCTGATTTCAGCCATGATGAGAGGGTCCACACCATGAAAATCTGAAATGCCCCAGTCCACAGAAAAGCCACTTGCTCTTCGCTCACCAGCACCGATTACATCAGCTCCTGGATTCTTTTATATATATATATATATATATATGTATATATATATATATATATATATATATATATATATATGAAATAGTCACTATTCTATCAAAATTAAACATTTATTCAATGCACCAGCTCTCTCTGACCACAGCATAGTCCGAGTAGAATCACTATAAAATAAATATTAATAACACAAGCTGCTGCGGTACTCCTTGCCTTCCATGAGACACCTCCATCAACCTGGGAACTGCCGACGTGAATAGCATAAAACTGAGAGTTAACCTCAGCGTTTTCTAAAGGGCTTGGTCTCTGAAAGCTTAAGTGCTGTTCCCTAACTGAATACTGAAATCCAGAACTGGATCAAAAATGCTTGTCTCAGGGCTATGCCCTTCGTTCCTCACAAACCAGGCTGCAGAAGCCTCAGGATTGAACAGACTCCTTTAAAGAAATCCACGTGCTGTTTTCCAGCCCTGCCTCTGTGTAGCAGGAAAATCTATGCCAGGAAAGCCTCTGCTTCGCACAGCAGCTTCTGGTCTTAGCAGTTTTCTCAACATTGCAGTTTCATGTGACCTGGAGCTTATCGGTGAGCCTGAGTTGGTGCTCTTTCTAATCAGAGGCAGAATCATTGTCTTCCACACAGAATGAGCGATCTGAACGTCCCTTGAAACACAAGCCTCTCGGGCAAGCAATAGGCGGCAGTGGGTGGCTCTTGGAGTCGAAATGTTTTTCCTATTTGATTTACTTAATTGAGCTAATGGGTTCTGTGATCAGCTCAATAGCCCAGTAGCTAAGTCATCATTAGTTCTCCTCTTAGCTAACACAATAATGACCCTTAAATCGTCTCCAGCATTTCCAATTACCTTTGAAAACATGCGGAATGTCAGAAACCCTAATAGGAAACATACATGATAGGCTGTTTATGGAAAGTCGCCTCTCACATTAGTAATTTTCAGAAATTCTTTTAAGTGTCAAAGAGAATGGTGAAACAGATGACAACGTGAACAGTAGAGAAATCCAGTGAGATTCTTATCTCAGGACTCAACAGAGCTAGAATACTCAGGGTTTCTCCAGCCCAGACATTGCATTTATGGTTGAGAAAACTCAGTTAGATGATAATTACCTTGTAAAGATAACAGAGACAACAAAAGGGTAGCCAACTTAGAACAGCCCCCACTTTTCTGTTGTATAGTTCTTTCACGAGCCTATTAAAAAGATGCCTACTAAAAATTAAAATGAGGGGACATTTACAGAAGCTTCAAAGTCTAAGCAGCATATACCTACAGCCACCCCTGCCTCTGTTTCGCTTTATTTCTTTCCCTCTACACACAACCCTTCCTGACCCCACTTTCCACAGGCATTGTGACGGTTAGTCTTCACTGTCAACGCCATTAAATTCAGAATCATCTAGACGACACATTTCTAGGCAAGTCTATGAGAGCATTTCCAGGGAGGATTAACTAGGGGAGACCCACTCTGAGCCTGAGTGATGCCATCTCACAGGTTAGGGGTGTGACTAAATGAAAGAAATAAGGCAGCCTTTCTATTAGCGTCCCCTTACTTCGCTTCCTGGTCTGTTGAGATGAAAGGCAGTAGCTCCCCTGTCCCCCCTCCCGCCCCCTATCTCTACCAACAGGAAATGAATTCCCTGACATGCTTTCCTCCCACAGGGGACTGTCCCTTCAAACTGTGATAAAAAATAAACTCTTCCTTATTTAAGCTGTGTCTTGTCAGGTATCTGGTCAATGTGATGAGAAGACTGACAGAATTAAGCCTGAGTGCAATTCTCTGTGGTGTTGTTTGCAAAACCACAAAGTGCCTGCTGGAGATGGGGGAAAGACATGGGACATAAGCAAGACCGAGACCTTGTTCCTGGTTTGCTAGCTTGGTGGAGGTACTGTGTTAGACACCATAAGACAGCAAGGGCAGAGAGTCGAGTGAAAGTAGAATGTAGAAATATTCAGTGGGGTGAGTTTACAAGTCACCTCCCATTAGGTCCTACAGCTCATAGTTAATGTTGGGATAAAGGCTAGAATCCCACAAAGGCAGTTTCTCATCAGAACTTCTACAGTAGGTCCTACAGCTCATCATTAATGTTGGGATAAAGGCTAGAATCCCACAAAGGCAGTTTCTCATCAGAACTTCTACAGTAGGTCCTACAGCTCATCATTAATGTTGGGATAAAGGCTAGAATCCCACAGAGGCAGTTTCTCATCCAAACTTCCAGTCTGTGGTTGAATCATAAGGTTTTCTGATGTTCCCTCACTGTAGTCAACATGGAGAGTAATGCATTTTGCTAAGCGATTCACAAGAGAGTGACTGATTGCACCTAATTTGACTTTGTTAACTCACAACAGGGAAAAATCATTGCCATAATGTCTGGAATAGCTGTCACTGCCCATCTCATTCTCCAACCCGAAGTACAGTCTCTGGGAGGTCAGGAGCTGCTCTGAGCAGTACACATCATTATTTATCTTTGTATATCCATTGCCTGCTGTGGACATCCGACAACTGAAGGTACTTGAGAAACACTGAGGAAATAAGTGAATAATGAGTTATTATTAGGGACCCCTTATGGACCATACATCCTGGAAGATAGTAGACAAGTCTAAGAAAGCATCAGCTCTTGACTGCACAGAGAAGCCCCAAAGGAACTTCTCAATGTTCTCTCCACTACAAGATCAACTCTCTGACCCCCAAAAGATAAGGGCCATTCCCAGAGCATGCTCAATTCATTATGATACCTCCATCGTGTGCCACTAATTGTGACAGTAAATATTGTCAACTTGATTGAACTTGGTTGGATCTGTAATCAAATAAGAGGTACATCTCTGGTTGTGTCCATGAGGGCATGTCTAAGAAGCATTAACTGGAAGAGAAGACCCTCTCCAGAATGCAGGTAGAGGCCCACATACAAAGGGGACTGAGAGGGAAACGGGGCTGTTTACTTGTCTGCCTTTGCTTCTTGCTGCTAAATACATCTATATGTTGCTGACATCAGAATGCAGCCTCTTTCACCCCATCTCCATCCCCATCTTGAACTGAAGACCAGTGGCTCCCCAGGAATCCTGCAGGCCCTCACTGACAGACCCGGATGAACTTCTGAGGTGCCCATTCCTGTAGACTGAGCAGCTACCAGATTTCCAGCCTCCCAGTGTGCAGGTGTTGTTGGAGTATGCAGCCATATCAGCATATCAGGTAGGCCAGTTTAAGAAACCCTCTTCACAATGCATATTCATTCCATCTCTTCCCCCCCTCCAGGAGAACCCTAAAACATTCTGGCACTGGCTGGCTGGGCCTTCTCATATAAACTCCATTTTTCCCAGCTACCATTTGTAGTACCCTCCTAGTCCACACCCAGAGGCTCTGCTAGGTTAGAGGAACACCCCACACAGAGCAGGACCATCCCTGGGCAAGCTGCTAGGTGACTATAGACATCTGGGTGTCAAGGAAGTTGTTATATTGTGGGTATTTCTTCCAGATCACCTAAAGCAACACTACAGAAAATGAATGGACCTTTGTCAGAGAGCCTGACCCTTGCTCAGTGATTGACTCAAATATTATGCCTACTTAGCAAAGAGGTTTATTTTCAGGGAAAGCAGAGCTGATATTTTTTCTTTCTCTTCATTTAATTTTAATTTTAAAACTACATTCAGCACAATTGATGTTTTGGGTTTGGAACCTCTGAATTGGAACTGAAGTTTAGAGCCCTGAACCTCTCTCTGGTTCAGGACAGAAGACACCCTGCATTGTTGGTACTCCAACTCCCTCAGCTTGTGGTCATACCATAACCAGCCAAGCCTCTGACAACAACTGATGTTTTCTCTGTAAGTACTTGGTATTTTCAAGAGTGTTTTACAAATGAGAGAAATTGTTACAGAATATCCTAGACAGGCTGCTGTTTCTCAGTACAAATGTCTTTCTCATGTGCCTTCAACTGGTGTGGAACCAATAGTTTCTTATTTATTTCATCCAACAAGTAAATAAGGATGTAACTAAGAAAAGTGGAGTGTTCATTCACATTAAGGGCTGCTACAACCTCAAAGCTATGTTCCAATGGGTGGGGTCTACTTACTGGTCTGGAGGCCAAATCTGTAAGCAGCCCAAGCCAGATGAAAATGCAAAATACTTCTGCCTCAACTTCCTGAGTACTATGACAAGGTTCAATGTTTGAAGAGTTGGTATAACCACAGTCTCTGTTCTGTTAGATTTCAGTATTAGAGAAACACTATTGATTTTATTTTTAAATACTTTCAAGTACCAAATGGTTGCAAGACTATCTGTCTGTCCATCAATCCATTTCTTAATAGCTGGGGACATGGCATAATGGTAAAGTGCTTACTTTGAATGCATGAGGCCTTGAGTTCAATCCCTAGTAGGGTCAAATATTTTAATAGAACTAAGATACATCATAGTTTACCTCACCCATCATTTTCTTTTACATTTTTTCTCATTTATTGTATCATTATTTTTCTTAATAGATACAGATAGTGGATAGGTTGATAGGTAGGTAGAAGATAGAATGGTAGATGTTAGGCAGATAGAAGATAGATAGATAGATAGATAGATAGATAGATAGATAGATAGATAGATAGATAGATATTATAGATAGATGATTGACAGATGACTTTTCCCCCTGAGTCACTGACGACTGAGTGGAGGCATCATGTATCTTTGGTGTTTCCAGAGAGCAGAGTGCGTTCTCAAACCTAGCCTCAAATCCGTTGTCAAAGGAAAGTAATCTTCACATCACACCACTACCTCCCGTACATACTCAAGTGTTACTGACCTTCTGCCTTTTGGAGCTACGGGAATCTCCTCATCGCCACCACACCTCTTCAGTCTTCTGAGTCTGAAAAGACTTTGCCCCTCTCTGTCTCTCTTGATTTTGACCTTTTGCAGTTTTCTAGTTTGTCTTTCTGTTCAGTTTTGCTGATTTTCTTCCTGCTTAGATTTGGTCATGAACATTGGCAGGAATCCCACAGAGGTGACATTAGGTTCTTCCAAGGAATCCTATCAGGAGCCTTTAGATGCCAGCTTGTCCAAATATTGGTGACGTTAACTTTAAAAATCCATTAAAGGACATCTGCCAGGTTTGACTACCAGAATGGGTAGTCTCTTCTGAAGATCAAGCTTCCAGGAACCTAAAACCACCTATTCTTGTGAACCCTCTCCCTGCTCAGTGTAGGCTGGGGATCGTTGGCCCTGTCACCAGGATGTATTGCTCACTTTCTGCCTGGGTCCCACAGAGCTTTTGCTTCCCTGCTGCTGTTTTTGCTATTTTGGTCTGAGAGCCTACTATATGCTAGGTAGAAAATGAGTATCACCCAGCCACTGCCTTCTGGCCACCCGGGCTCTTCGGCATGCCTGTGGTACCCAAATGAACCAGTGCTGACCACCTCCGTGGGTGGGAAGGAAGAAATTGGCAGGGTGGCTTGTACTCATCATTCCTGGGAAATGTCCATCCCAGATCTTCCCTCTCATTCTTTTGTAAGACAGCTTTCAGCTGAGCCATTCGGGGCAGTTCTGTTCCCTGGGAATCTTTCTGCCCTAGGCCTGGGTCATGGCTGCAATGTGGAAAAAACAGAGCATGCAAGAGTGGAGACTCGGCAGGATCAATATCTCATTTCTATATTTAGAACCCCACTGTAATACAAGCCTGACAAAAGCCAATGTCCACCAAGAAAAAAAAAATGAATGAAAGGATGAAAGAAAAAAAGAGAAAGATTATGTTATGAAAAATAAGTCAGACTCAGAAAGATAGATATCATATCTTCTTCCTCACACATTAACATGTGTGTGAGTGTGTGTGTGTGTGTGAGTGAGTGAGTGTGTGTGTGTGTGTGTGTGTGTATTACACAGAGAGAGCAACCTTTCTCCCACTTTCCTGTTTCTGACACAAATATATCTACATGTATATATTAATATCAGTACTGTACCCTCCATTGTGTGTGTGTGTGTGTGTGTGTGTGTTTGTCACAAACATAAAAAGGAGGCCATGAGAAAAGAGGAAGAAATAGAAAGAGGGTGTGGTATCTATATGACATGAAAGCAGAAGGGAAATTATTTGGGGAAAGGAAGACCAACAAGAGTGGGCAGAGCAGGGAAGAGTGCACAGGATGTAGGTGCAAAGTACATGGAGTGTATGTGTGCGTGTGTGTGTGTGTGTGTGTGTGTGTGTGTGTGTGTGTATGTATGTAAACTCTTCATGCAATACATTACCTTGTATGCAATCCTGAAAACTGAGAAAAGTTAGGGGAGAGGGAAAGAAGGAGGAGGAAAGGGCCAGGGAGAACTGAGGACAAGAGAGGAAAGGGAGAATGCTTACCATGATTTTCTAAGCCCAGCCCTGTTGATAAGGGAAAGCCTCAACCCAGACATTTACATTATGCTGAGGCAGGTGGGTTGATCATGGCTTCATCCCACTGCTTCCTTCTGTTCTTGGTACCCAGTGTCCAATGTTCCCCAAGGATGATGGAGAAGCAAATACAGAATGGAGCTGTGACTGGCCAAGAGCTAGTCATGCCTGGCAGAAGACTAGGCATGCTTGTCTTCTTTTTCATTTGAGCCTGGAGTTTAGAGTGACATATGTATCAATCCCTGGTGTTGATTGGCTGACTCATGGCTTCAGTGGCCTTTTCTGAAGGATCCAGCTCAACTGTATGACAGGAGAGCACTGGGTAGTTGGAGTCTTAGGTTTTGCTGGGTATCTTTTGCTGCAGAGCCCAGTCATTTAACATCAATGGTCTGTGACAAGTACAGGGGAAATGACCCAACGTAACAAAGTAATTGCCCGGGAGTGTACAGAATCCCCATGTCACACACAAAGCACATGCTACATGGCCCAGTCGAAACTCTTCCTAAGGTAAGTGCAATGCCTGACACCGTCCCCTTTCCCTCCTCCCTCCCTCCCTTCTCTTTCCCTTCCCCTTCCTCTTTCTGTATAACTCTCTCTCTTTCTACATAACTCTCTTCCTCTTTCCCTGTCTCATTCCCCACCCCTTTCTCCTTTACCTCTGCCTTCTCTCTTCCTCCATGTCACCCTCCCCACTCCCACCTCTCACCCCCTTCATCTCCCACCCCCTCTTTGCCTCTCTCAGTCACTTTGTTCCCCCTGAGCCTCTCTTTTGGTTTCCAGTCTGTACAATGATGTGTGTCACATGAACATCTGAGGATCAGGTGAGACATGGGGAGGGTTTGGTGACTAGCACCTTGACATGATCCATACTGTATTTTATTTCTGCAGCCCCACCCCCTTTCCTAGAGATCACACCCAGATTTCCACCTGGCTACATTCCCATCCTCAAGTGTTTTTTCCAGTGAGTCTTCCAAGGATCTCCATTTTTCATTTTTCTTTCTTTCTTGCTGCTGCCCCTCCTCCTTCTTTGAGTCTTCGAGATGGAATCTCAAGCAGCCTTAAATTCACTACATAGCCAAGGATGACCTTGAAATTGTGATAGGCTTGCCTCTACCTCCTCAGTGCTGAAATTAGAAATGAACACCTTCATTAGGCAAGCACTATACCAACTAAGCAATATATCCAGCGCTAGTTTAGGAAAATATTTGACTGCTACAGCCCCTCCATGCTTCCTGCTTTGAGCTCCACCATCTCCTCCTTGCTTTCCTGCCATGCTCTTGTCAATATCATCTATTCAGTCATGTCACCTTTTGAGTTAGGCTGGAAGACTGTGAAAACTGGAACCACCCTACACACTGAGCTCTTAGCATGCCTCACTGTAACCCCTACCACACAGAAGATACTCCACAAACACTGACTCATAGATTAGGACAGTCTTGTTTCCCTTTTCTTGACATATTTTCCCCATAGCTTCTTAAAGAAAGTTTATAAACTGGCACAGGTGAGGATTTGTCTGCACAGCTAGATTAGCGCATTTAAGTACTGGTCCACCAAAGCAGTGACACAGTCCTCACTTTATCCCATTGAAGAGTTATGGGGACATAGTGCTCTCTGCACATTGGCTTTTCTGAGTTTGTTTAAGGGAAGCATGGAGTTTGTGTGTGTGTGTGTGTGTGTGTGTGTGTGTGTGTGTGTGTGTGTGTGTGTGTGTGATGGGAGACTCTTTTTTCCTTCTGGGATCATAAATCCATTCTGTGTTTGCCTATGGGCTCTCTCTGAGGTACATTCAACAAGAGCTGTAAGGCTCTGATTAGTAGTGACCTGAGCTGTCCCCAAAGAGATGGTGCAGCCCAAGGCAACATTTGGCAGCCCTTCACCCTGTGCTGGAAGCCCTTCAGGCTGTGTTTTACAAATGAGGTTTTAAGCTGCATCACCTGAAGATGGATTTCTGTGCTCAGCCAGGCATTAGCAGTATGTGGTTTGGGTTGTGTGAAATGGGAGTTTAGTGAGGTTCGTCCCCCCTCCACCTTAGGCTAATTATTAAAGAAAGTGTTTGCAGGCCTGCTGACTCTCATAATTCATCCTGACTCGTGTTTCTCTGGAGTCAGGCCCTATAGATCTCCACCTGAAATGATGCAATCATTGCCAGAGGAATGTGATGGGACTGAGTCATAGCCTCATACTCCTCCATCTGTGATGGCGTGGGACCCTTGCTAGAAGAATGTGGTGGCACTGAGTCATAGCCTCCTCCATGTGTGATGATGTGATTCCTGCTAGAGGAATGTGGTGGCACTGAATCACAGACAGCCTCAGCCTCCTCCGTGCTCGATGACGAGAGCATAGCTAGAAGAGTGTGGCAGAACCAAGTCATAGCTTCTTTGTGCAGGTGAACTCAATGAGTGTCACTCAGAAACAAAGCTGCCCTTTCAGTCCTCATTGTTCTGGAGTCAGATGTCCCAAGTCCACCCACGGGTAAGGTAACTACAATAGCCAGATGATCTAGTTTGCTTTTTACTGCTACAACAAAAACACCATGACCAAAGCAACTTAGGGAAGGAAGGGTTTATTTGGCTCACTCATCTGAATCAGTCCATTATGGAGAGCAGATAGGACAGGAACTCAAGTGAGAACTGTATCAGAGGTCATGGAGAAAGGCCTACTGGCTTGTTTCCCATTGCATGTTCAATTCACTTTTTTATACAACTCAGGACCGCCTACTTGGGGATGGCATGGCTCACTGTGAGCTGGGCCCTTCCAAGGCAGTCATCAATCAAGAAGATGCTCCCCAGACTTGCCTACAGGCCAATCTGATGGAGCCATCTTCTCAGTTGAAGTTTCATCTTCCCAGATGATTCTAGCTTGTGTCAGGTTGACAGAGAATGTAACTACCACCACACCAGGTGACAGAGTTTGATGCCAATTTCAAAGAACAAACTTCAAAACTTCAGGAAGGAAACAGACAAGATAGCAGGTGCCCAGAATCTATCACCTTCTAAAAAGCACATTAAGAGGAACGGAATCATTTTTCTCTTTTGAGACCACTTACCTTGAAATATAGTTAACTATCCTGGAGTATTCCATTTCTACTTTCTGCTTTTTTTCTCTCTCTCTCTATAGTGTCTGTGAATTTGCATTCCTATGACATATGTGTATATTATGCATTTGAAAAAATTATATAAAGAAAGTGAGAACCGTGGTACATAAAACTCCAAGAACATTAAAGATTTAGTACAACACCTAATTTTAGAGGTGGAGATACTGATCCAAAAGCAGGCCTTAGGTCTGTTTACAGGAATGTCCCACAGGAGGATGGAGGCAGGCTCAGCCTCCACCCAGTGCCCTCTTCTGCATGACTGGCATATACATTAGCTAGACATCACACAGAGAGATGCTTGCATCCATCCTGGCACAATCCCATTAGTGGTTATGAGAGTCCTATTATTAGAAATCAGCTAGTGCAAGTCTTCTCATCTCAAACTCAGGAAATGGAAATGAAATTGAGAGTATTTAAGTTTGCTAAATAGAACATTGGAATGGTTCTGATGTCCCCATCCATGCCTTTAAAATGAGGAGATTAACTGGATGATCTTTGGGGCTAGCTCAAAAACCCATGAAATCTAAGTCCCGTGAATATTCTCTGTAATATTTGCTCTTTGCCTCTCCTGAGCTATGGCTATCGAAGGATCTTGAACTTGTATTTTTCCAAATATAAGATGGAGCTAATAATAATTGCCAAGCTGTGGTGACAGTAAACAAGATAATTCACATTTATTCTTTGAATAAAAGGAAATGTAAAAATGCACTATGAATCACTTAGGCAGCTTATAGATAGCCCTGGATGCTGAGAGAAAATTAGCCTGGAATGAAGCTGAAGTTATTTGTTTGGCGGATTCTTTCTCATGGGTGCTCAATTCCACGGTCCAGGATGAACTCAGGGCCACTCCTAGCATTTAACAAAAAGGCACATTATTAAAATGGTAGCCTGCATTGACTTCAGAGAGGTAAACCCCAGCACACCCTGGGCCTGAGGTTTAATGGCATTCTGCTGCTGCTTGACACTGCAACTACAACAAGTCTATCCGCTGGAAGAGCTCAGGACCAATTGTCATTTTCGCAACATTTAGGAAATGCTTTCCATTGGTTACCACTGTTTACCCTTTCTATTCTGACTAACAAATACATCTGCAAAGATCATTAAAACTGATTCAATATATGTGTGTATAGTGATGTGCACATAGGTATTTGGGTACAGATACAAGTATGTGTGCACACATGCAGGTACCAGAAGCCACCTCAGATGTCATCCCTCAGGCACTTCCCACTTTGTTTCTTGAGAGAGTGTCTCTTGCTGAACTTAGAGACCCTCCCTTCAACCTCTCCTTACCCAGCTCTGGGATTTTAAGTGGACACCCCCATGCCTAGCTTTTGCACATGGGTGTTGGAGATCAAAATCACATCCCCATTCTTGCACAGCCAGCACTTTACCTACTAAGCCCCCCCAGCTCTTGAACTACCATCAAACATGGACTCATAGTTCCATCACTGAATGTATTGCATGGATCATTGAACCACCATTGTGGCTATAGCTTGAGTAGAACAATCTAAATTTGCTTCACCATATCACCTCAAACTTGCAAATCCTTTTGGGGAGCTTGTACAGCTATCAGCAGCAAAGGATGTCTTCCTTTGGGAAGGAATCACCAGCAGCATACAAGAGCTATTTGGGCTGTGTAGAGAGAACCTATGAAGAAAAGAGGAACCGGGAATGGTGATGCACATCTTAATCCCAGCATTGAGAGACTGAAGCAGGAAGATCATGGGTTCCAGGCCACCCTGAAATAAATAGTATGACTCTATCTCCAAGGGGAAAAAAGTAAGGAAAGAAACAGAAAAGATGAAAAGGCATGCATGTGTTTTTGTTTTTTTGTTTTTCTGTGTGGGAGAATGCAGCTTCAAGATAATAGCATTTCAACTTTAATTCACATGGCAGTCACTCCTTACCCATCCTGAGGGAGTCAGTGTGTACATTAATCACTTTCCTCACTGCTGTGATGATGCATCTGACTGGAATAACTCAAGGAAAGGAGGGTTTATTTTGGTCTACAGTTGGAGAGTATAGTCCATTACGGCAGAACCAAAAAGCGTAGCATCATATTGCATCAGCAGTCAAGAAGCAGGAATGAATCCCAATGTTCAGCTTACTTTCATTGTCAAACTTGGAGCTTCAACCTGTATCCCAAGCCAGGTCTAGCCACCCATCCTCAATAAGGCAATTAAGAGTGTAAAACAGAAAAGGGAATTTTTTCTCAATGTGGCCATATTCAAAAGAAGAAAAGAAGAGTTCCAGTGAACTAGCTTGCCCAAGTCCATCTTCAGGGCCCTGAAATGAGATTAAAATTTAAATAGAGAGTCAAGGATATACACATTTAAGTAGTCCCAGTCAAGGTGTGGGGCCACTCAGCATTGCCCAATTATTATCTGAGTTTCAGTATCAACCTGTAAGGTGGTCAGACAGTTGTTAGAATTATGTGAAATCTCATTCAGAAGACAAGGTCCTCCTTTGGGGTTGGAGCATTTTCCTCCTCCCAGCATAAGATTCCTGGGGAAATTTCTGTTTCTTTATGGTCTATTGAATCAATAGATTGATAGCCAGATTGAGAGACAAAAGTACCTCTTTCAAGTAAATTCATTTCTGCCAGTCCTGTTACAGTTTGTCTCCTAGGTGACTCTAGATCCTGTCAAATTGATAATGAAGATGAACCATTGTGTAGAATGAAAGTCTAAGGAATAATACACGACTTAAAATGCTACTGGAATCTTTGTTCAATTTTGCACTGGAATCTTAAGGAGAAGCAACACTGAAGGTTTCTTGGAGTGTGTCAGCATGCTCTGAAGAAATCTGGCAGCCTGCAGCATGTTTAAGGGAATAAGAGACAAGGGCCTGGAAGCGACATGCCTACTTCATGCTCAATAGCTTCAGCATGTGACGTGGGGTCAAGGAGAAGAATAACTTTACCCCACTTGGTTCCCAGGGATGTGAAAGTGCAGATTTTAGCTTATTATGAAGAAACATAGTAAGGGAGGAGAGGGGGTGATTGACGGTGGAGAAATGTGAGCATAATAAGGGAGGAAACGCCAATTCTTGCAGGTGGTAGGACTAAAAAATACTTGGGGTGCTCCCAGCTCAGAGGGCTATGATTGTAACTGTTATAGTACGGCTTTTTTGTTTGTTTGTTTGTTTTTGTTTTTTGTTTTTTGTTTTTTGCTCTGGACATAACATGATCACCACATGCCATTTTAGATCAGATTACCTTGGCCTGTAGCCATGGCAACTAATTGAGCAGAATAATACAGAAGTAGCCAAGACTACAGTAATGACAATGATAATGGATCTATTGGCACTCCCCAGAGAGGGAGGGTCACAGGACCCTTACCTGAGATTGCAGGCAGTGCTCTTTCTTGCCCTCCACTTTGGCAAAGGATCTTGGGTGAAGCTAGAGTGTATAGCAAGTAAAAGGGGTATTCCAGGATGCAGCTTTCATTACGCCATCACCCATGATGAGGGGATGCAGCTGTTTGGGGGGGTCACCTGTGATCTTATAACCCTGAAAGTAATTCCAATCAATGCAGTGTTTGACCCAGTTGGACTTGGATGGAGTTGTACTTTGGTCTGTCTCACTACGGAACTGGGGTGAGCGGGCATGTATCTATTAATGTCTCTTCAGGAGAAGTTAACACAACCACAACAGAAAAGAGCTGATTAAATTTCTCTTCCAGGTCTTTATTTTCTCCTCATGCTAGGAAATGGCATATACAGGCTAACTCTGCAATTATTGATCTTCATTCTCTTCTGAAATGTTGAGCCTCCCTGCCATCCCCACAGCTGAATGAGACTCACATGAGAGGAGATGCCATCATGAGAAGAGTACAGAAGGTATCTGCCTTCAGAATCAGGAACTGAAAGTCCCGAACTGTCACTGCAACTCCAGACTTCCCTCGATGCCTTTTCTTCCCCATGGGCACCTCTAAGAACCTCAGCAGAGTCTAAGTTAACTACAGTTAAAACCCCCAGGGTTCAATGCTTCCTAGTCCTCCTACCGAAACCCATGCTTATGGTTGTTATATAATTCGATGACTCTTTAGCCAGATTAATAAACACTGAAGTTTTCTCCTTTGATTCACTTTAGATTTGAGGCTTACTGAAAAAGAATTGGTGTGGATTATGTTTATGAACTTCAAAGCCAGGAAATCACAGGTTCAAGTCTCAGCTGTGCAGTTTGTTAGTTTTGCAACACAGGGCAGTTTGTTTAGCTCTCTAAGCCTTGGGCTGTATATCCAGAGCAAATATCCCCGGTTCATGGAATTTGGGAAGGATTAAAGTGATCATCTATCAAAATCCCGAGTTAAGTTCTTGATGTGAAACAGGCACTGGAAGAGATGGCTGTGCCATTAATTAAAAAGACAAGACTAAATGGAACAAAACAGTTTCTTGGGAGCGGTGACAATTTCTTATTGTTGCTAGTGAAATGTAGAAGATAAAGACTTATAATTACTTTCCAAGCTTTGGAAAAGCATCACCCCTTCAAGGGAAAGAAATCTGATGACCTTGATAGCCACTCCCAGTGTTCCCCCACTGATGCTTCCAGGTGTCATTGAAGTGGGTCTATAGTCACTGAGGACTCTTCTCCATTAATAAGCACTGCCAGAGGCCACCTCTTTCTCACCCACAGTCACAGCCTGTCTGCCCAGCCAAGCTCTCCTGTACACATGGACGATGTTTGAGAAGAGAGAAGACAGAGCCTGGCCTCTATTCACAGAGCCCGTGGGTAACTCAGAGGCTTGCTGCCACACATAAAGCCTGACAAGCACCCTTCTGAATTGTGGTGCTACATTGCAACATGAACTGATTTATTGGTTACATAGTACAACCTATCCATCAAGAAAATTAACAGCAAAAACTGCTTTGTAAGATTTGAGAGCAAGCAAAACACAGGGAAACGGGTCAAACACTAGGGGTTTTAAGCAAGTTTTCACTGGGGCTTTGAAAGAGGCAATAGACAAACAGTTCCACTCCATCCTCCCATACATCCTTACAGAAGGTAAGTGCACAGATATAGATTAGGGAAACCTGTCCATGGACAGTACTAGAGGTAAATGTGCTGTGAGCTTTAGGCACTCCCTGGAAGCTATTTACTGACTGGTTACTAGGAGACAGCATGACTCATTGCCAGCTTCCCCTCTGTGGCCAGCCTACTGTCATTTATCACTTAGCACACTGGATCAAGACTGATAGAATCTTTAGAAAAAATTATGGAGTGCTCTATTTTAGTGAGGAGGCACTAAACTGAGGAAATAAAATGATCCCCAAAGATGAGGTCTACTGAGAGCACATCCCAACAAGTCCTGTGTGTACTAACAGCTTAGGGATTTACTAGTGATCGGGAGAAAACACAAAATGTATTGGTTAAAACGCTGTGCACGGCCATATTGCAATCATTGAGTGTGGTGAGTCCTGTGCCTTCCTTGTGGGTTTTTATGCCCACTTTCTGAATTAATGTATTTATGTCACAAGCCAGTGATTCTGATCTCTGTGGTTGAAGATATTTATACATCCCTTTAGCAAATCTTTAGTTAAGAGTCAAATAACTGAGTAGATCAGGGTGTACTCCAACTCATCAGATCTTCCAAAAGAACCTACAAATTAGATTCAAGTTGTTAGATCCACTGTGGGAAGAATCAACACACGGGCATCAGCTCTCACCCACAGTTACTGGGGTCTTTCAAAAAACATGGTCTCATGCATTGCCATAACAACTTCACTGTCATTAGGAACAAGCTTATATACACATTTTACGGTAGGCCAAGAGAGATTATTAAATACCAAGAGTGGGAAATGATTGCTGTGAGCATCTTCAGTTGGGCACAATCCACCAAGGTGAGAATCAGTGAAGGATGATATCCTGAGTATGTTTATCAAGATTTATGGAGATTTCACGCTAGTACGCCTTAACTCTGCCTCGGCAAGAAAATATCAAGATACACACACGCTGTTGGGTATGTTCCCTGAAAGAGTTGTTGGTGTTCTAAATTCACTGAGGAAAGAGGTAGCTCAAGTAAGAACATATGGTCTGTGTACTGGTCAGTGTTCCCTAGAGGAACAGAACCAATAGGATGAATATATATTAAAAGGGATGTATTAGATGAGCTTCCACAGTAGCCTGGGGGATTAGTTCACACTGCAGAGAATGAGAACTCAGTAACTATTGTTGGGACTCAGCAGTCTGTGGACCACACCTCTGACGATGGGCGGGATGCCTATGGCCATGTCATCACTACGTCAGGCTTTACCTGGCTGTTCAAGCTTTTACCTGGCTGTGCAGGGGACCCAGTTACGCATGCGCAAACCCCCCTTTTAAAGCAAGCTCCCCATACCCTCTCTCTCTCTCTCTCTCTCTCTCTCTCTCTCTCTCTCTCTCTCTCTCTCTCTCTCTCTCTGCTTTTGGTTGGCCACCAGCTACCTCCTTTCTCTCCCCTCTCTCAATAAACTCCATGTTGGGGCTGAGTCTCGTGTTTTTGTTTCTTAGGCAATAGCTGCAGCAAAAGAACAACAGCTACTCAGTTCACAAGGCTAGCTGCCTCTGCAGTCCTAAAGTGGTGCTGAAAGCCCAATGCATTCTTAGAGAGCCACTGGTTTTCAGTCCATGTTCAAAGTTCAGATAGTGGCAGCAGGAGCAGGAGCAGGGTAGATGAACTAGCCAGCAAGATGGCCAGGCTCTGTATAGAAAGTGACATACACTGAGACAGTCTGACACTTGGCAGTCACCAGTCTGAGACACAGACATGGTGCCTTGCCATGTTGGTGAGACTCACCTCCACCCTCCAAGCCCTGCTCAGATCTGCAGGGCAGGAGGAAGAAGGCCCAGGAGGTTTGGCTTTCATTTCCTCCAGCCCTTTGGGAGATGAGTTTGGAAATGGTGTTAAGATGATTTATGAAAAGAAAGCCACCTGAATTTATAGGCTAAGATTTACATCTGCTCTGGAGGTATAAATCTTTTGATCCTGTTTTTATACAGAAAGAACACACGTCTGAAGGCAATGACTTGGATTCAGGGTTGTTGCTTGCAACAACTCAGGGAACCGAGCTGTACCTTGGTCATAGAGCAAGAGCTCAGTCATTATATTGAATTAACCTAAATGTGTGCGAGTCTTCCTTCTAAATGTAAAAGAAAGGTCTATTACTTAAAATTATGTTTTTATAGCTAGCCATCTTAGTCTGTCTTCTGTTGCTATAACAAAAATATAACAAAATATCACAGACTGGATGCCTAACAGAGGAGAGAAGTTGATTTGGACAGACTCTCCTGGATACTGATAGTCTAAGAGAGGGTGCTCACATCTCGTGAATACATTCTCACTGCATCCTAACTCAGCAGAGAACATCACAGGACCAGCAAAACCAATGAGCCAGCCCAAAGCTCTCTTGCTTTCTCCTGTAGTCTCACTCAATCCTTTACACTCACCTCCAAAATCCCATTAGCATATGAATATGAAAATGAGTTTTTCAGCACTGAACTTTCCCACCATGGTACTAGCCCCAACTAATATTGACTTTCTTTCATGGTATCCTTAAGATGTAAACAAATAAAAATCCCCTTTTTCCTTGGGTCTCTAGATTATTACTAGATTGCTTGGGAAACAAAACACCTTCAGTGATATGTTTCTTAGAAAAGGGGATTTTTTTTCTTGATCTTAAACGACCTACTGCTGGGACTCCAGCAGGGAGCCCAGGCCCTTCCAGGAGGCGTGCTGGGGAGGGGAGGGGAGGGGAAGCCAGTCCTCTTCTTTCTCCCCTGAAGAAAGAAACAGAAGGGGTTCTGATGCTGAAAGACTTAGGTAACAGGAGGGAAGACAGAGTTACTTCCTTGTATATTGTTTAAATTTGTTGACTGTGTGTGCATGAATATCTGTGTGCTCCTCACCCACAGGGGGCCAGAGGTCGTTATCAGCTGTCTCCCTCCATCATTCTTTATCTTAGTGTTTGAGACAGTCTAACTGACCGCTGAGTGAGTTGCCACTGAAGTTGGAGACACACACACCATCACACTATCTTACATGTGTGCTGAGGATCCCAACAGACCCTCATGCTTGCACAGCAAGCACCTTATCTGCTGAGCTTCATTTCCCAGCCCTGGAACTCATTGCTTATAAATAACAGACCCTGGAGTGCTCTGACGCAGCCCACATAGTTCTGTGAAAATTAATTGCTCGACTTTTTCAGTAGATGTCTTAAAATTTAGTCCCTAAATCATACTAAATGGTCTTGCATTGCTGACAGTAGGCCATGACGCTGTGATAGAATAGGAAGTTCTTGAGGAGGGGGGGTCTGGCATCCCAAGGACTCCCATGTTCTTTACCTAGTAGTTCCCCCTCCAAGAGGGACACTGTGCAAGCATCAAATAGTAGCAGCTTCTGTTCCACACCACATCTTTCCCTCTTGTCCTGTGCACCAGAGTCAATCTCTCCTCCTGTGCTTTGTGCACCCAATGCCACTTTATACACTTGTGCTTTGCTGCTGTTACCAAGTAAAACAGAAGTCAACAGCACAGTGGGTTTGAAGAGCAAGTTGGCCATCAAGTGACCCCAGGGGCAAGTGGCAAATGCAGTGGTTGCACAAGGTATAAGCAGGTTCACATCCAAGTTGGATAAGTGGACAGCATGTACTTCTACAACACTAAGGACAGTGCACAGTTTAAAATATAATGTTTACTTCTGGAGTTTTCTAGCTAGTTTCCAGACCATGGGTAACTGAAAAACATTGAAATAGAGAGTTCACATGAGCGGCTACAAGGCTACTGTGTTTATAACAAGCCCCCTTGATAACTCCTGATGTTAGGTTAGTGAGACTTCTTTGATGGGGTCTTTGGCTTGGTTCCAGTTATCAGAAAGACCAGGTTATCCAGTATTACAGTCTGGAACTTCTAGCCATGTCCTCTGACCCCTGGGAAGGGTGCTGGTGACTAGAGACAAACTCTGTTGAACAGCAGCCCATAGAGGAGCTTGCTGTGGAATAAGGTGAGGAAGTGTGGTCACAGGAAGTGGAGTCAGGGTGCTTGCTCATGTATGTCCTGTGGCCCTTTGACTGCTTTCTTTGGAGACAGTGGTGGTGGTGGTGGTGGTGGTGGTGGTGGTGGTGGTGGTGTGTGTGTTGGTGTGTGTATATATGCATGTGGAAGTCAAAGGCTAATTTCTGATGTCTCCCAAAATGCTCTCCACCTTGTTTATGACATAGCATCTCACATACAGACTAGGGGATTGTGATAGTTTGAAAGAGAATGGCCTCTAAAGGAAATGGCACAATCAGAAGGTGTGGTCTTATTGGAGAAAGTGTGTTACTGTGGAGGTCGGCTTTGAAGTATCCTATATGCTCAAGACATCACCCAGTATCTCAGTTCACTTCCTGTTGCCTGCAACATGTAGGACACTCAGCTCCTTCTCCACCACCATGTCTGCCTACACATCATCATGTCATACCATGATGATATTGGACTAAGCCACTGAAATGTAAGCTACCACCTCAATTAAATCTTTTCCTTTATAAGAATCGCTGATGTTGTGGTGTCTCTTCACAACAATAGAAACCCTGACTAAGCAGGGCTTACTAGACTAGCTGGCCCCCAGGCCCCAGGCATGCTCCTGTCTCTACCTCTCAATGCTGGGGTTACAAGTATACACCATTCCCACAGCTTTTTATATGGTTTATGGGGCTTTAACTCAGGTTCTCAAGCTTGTGTGGCAAGCACTTTGCTCCATGTCTTCAGTTTCTACCTGTCTTTGAGCTGTCAGCTTCTCCATCCCAGCCTCCTAGAGCTAAAGTGTCAGTTTGAACCCACAGGACAAAGTCTAAACATCCCTCTGGATGTAGGCAGGAGTTTGAGAACAGCCTGCCTGTCATGGAGTAGCACTTGTATTTAGCCCAAGTAAATGCTTTCAAAGGATATCAGCATCCCATGGTGGTAGGCAGGATCCAACAGCCCAAGGCATATGAGGGTCAAGGGGTTCTTTCCTATAGTCTGTGTCCCATTTACCTGATAACAGTACAGGGCTGAAATCGGCATGACAAGGCCACAGGTCCAACTGCTGAGGTTCTGCTGGCAGCCCCAGACTCTTGCCCAACTGAGACCCAACACTAGGGCAATTACATTAATTTTGGTGTACTGTGTAACAGCCTACCAAAGCTGGGATACTTAAAACTTCAGAAACTTGCTCCCAAAGCTTCAGTCATCCAGGCCTCTGAGGTTCCAGGGCAGAATTCAAAGTGTAGGTATCTCTTAGCTTGTGTTTATATTATATCATGTTCTCTCTCTCTCTCTCTCTCTCTCTCTCTCTCTCTCTCTCTCTCTCTCTCTCTCTCTCTCTCTGTGTGTGTGTGTGTGTGTGTGTGTGTGTGTGTGTCCCTGTCTCTCTGTCTCTTTCTCTCTCACTCAAGTGTGTGTGTGTGTGTGTGTGTGTGTGTGTGTGTGAGAGAGAGAGAGAGAGAGAGAGAGAGAGAGTGAGAGAGAGAGAGAGAGAGTCTGTGTATGTAGCCTAGCTATGGCTCTCTTGTATAGGGAAACAGGATTAGTTTTAAAGCCCATGACAGAAAACAGGTCCAGACATGGTGGTGTTCACTTAAAATCCTAGTGCTGAAGAAATAGAAACAGCTAGATCCCTGGGGCTCACTGGCCAGCCAGCCTAGCTTACTGGGTAGCCTCCAGGGTAGTGAGGAAAGGTAGGCCAGCAGCTAATGGTACCTGAAGCTGTCCTCTGGCCATCATGTGCAGAAGCACACAAACAAATGTTACACTCATCCATACAAAAACCGCTAATGCATAAGCTCCACAAAGATAATCCATGACAGTGTTTCCTGCTTGACACATTCAACTTTATAATCTGTTAAGACCCTTCACTTGCTTAATTAAACAAATTATAGAAACTCAGCTTACCCACAGGGGTCGTCTTTCCTCAAGATTCCGATCTCAGGCCCAGGGCTAGCACTGGTTGTCTTCCAGCAAAGGTGTGATTATTTTTCTAGTTCTTACCAACATCACTAAAATGTGTGGAGAGGGCTGACATGAGCTTCAGTTGGTAGAGAGTCTGCTTAGCACACATAAAGCCTTGTGTCCTTCCACAGCACCACACAGAGCAGGTGTGAAAACGTGAAAACGCACATCTGTAATTCCAGCCCTCAGAAGGCAGAGGCAGGATGGACCCTCGAATTCAAGTTCATCCCAGCCTAGGTAGTGAGTTGGAGGTCTGCCTGGAATTCCTGAAACCCTGAAGGAAGAGAAGGAGGGAGGGAAGAAAGGAGGGAGAAAGGGAGGGAGGGAGGGAGGAAGGAAAGGAGGGAGGGAGAGAGGAAGGGAAGGAGGGAGGAGGGAGAGAAGGGTGGAGGAAGGGAGAGAGGGAAGGGAGGAGGAAGGGAGGGAGGGAAGGGAGGAGGAAGGGAGGAGGAAGGGAGGGGAGGGTGAAGAGATGAAGGGATGGATGGAAAGGAAGAAAAGACAGGCAAGCAGAAAGGAAGGAAGGAAAAAGGGAAAAATGAGAGACTGTCAGATCTCGTCAACAATCCATCCTGATTGTGCACGAGAGATCAGTACAGCTCTGTGAAGGGGAAATCCATTCTGAATCCCAGTGCCTTTAGACATCCAAACACAAAGAGCCGTGATTGTCTGGTACTGATTTCAGACCCCACCCATCAACCTCCCACTTATGCCTTTATTCCTTGTTTTCTGTATGTTAATGTATTCCATCTTACTGTTGTAATAAGGAGCCCAAGCTGTGTTTCTCGGGGTCATTATCACACTCCTTAGGAAGTTAAGGCCCCCCTCCTTTGACCTTATGCTTTCTGATACCACCCAAGGTGTACCATAATTGCCCACAAATGTGTGTTTCATCATGTCTTATTGCTCAAATGAAATCCCTTCCCCATAGGGTGAGAAAAGCAGGAAAGCTGGGTAGACAGCCCTGCTATTTGCATCAGCACTTGTCCTTGGGAAATGCTGAATCTTGGCACAGAAAGAAGTGTAAAAATGATAAATTTGTCACCTAATCTAGACCACTGCACTCCCAAGACAGCAGCGCTTTACATTAGTGGAGATTAGGATGTAACTTTTTTAATTTGGAGCCTCATTACACAGTATAAATAAAAATAGAGCCCTGGCTATATCATCTTTAATTGCTTCTAGGCAGAATGCTGATCAGCTACCAAAGCCTTGGCCGTGAGCTTCTGGGGAGACAGCAGAGCTGTCCTTTGCTTTATAAGCAAAGTCAAAAAAGATGTGTGGGTGTCATTGCCACAGGGTGGGAATCAGAGGTCTGTTGTTCTTCTGCTTCGTGTAATGACTGGTCACAATGTCCAAGCAGGAAGAAAGATTGACGGTGCTAGACACCATCCACCATTAGGAGCACTTCCTGTTCTCATAAAAGCCCACAGCAGACCTCCTATAAATGCCTGTAATGCCAACAGGGAGTCTAACTCCCTCTTCTGCAAACCAGGGTACCTGCACCCATGAGGCATATACTCACACAGACACGGACACATAAACAAAAACAAATCTTTTAAAAATATAATGGCATCGTCACTGATGCATTTGGGTGTGAAGCAGGCACTTTCACCCTGTGGATGAAGGAATTCCCCAGCTCTGCTCCATGCCTTTGTTAAGAAGCTCTGGAAATAGTTCCAAAGGGCTGAGGATGGTTCAGCCAGCAGGGTGCTTGTCTTGCAAACATGGCAGTCTCAGCTCAGAAACCCAGCACCCACGTAAAAAGCTGTATTTGGCAAAGCATATCTGTAATCCTAGCACCCGGAGGCAGGGGCATCCCTGGAACTGGCTGGCCAGCCAGTTGAGTTTAATGAACGGCTTCCAGGTCCCGTGAGAGTCCCTGCCTTAGAAAACCAAGTAGGTAGCGGGTAATAGGGAGGAATGTCATCTAAGGTTGTCCTCTAGTCTTCACAGACACGTACATGCTTACACATACAAAAATGCACATAAGAAGATATACACACAGCACACATGAAAGAGAAAGAGAGGGAAAATAACTACAGTTTGCCCCAGCCTGGCAGAGACCCAGAAAGAGACACTGATTTGGGATGCTGGCTTCACTGATTTCTTAGTGTCCTGTTTAAAGCCATTGATCGATACCAAATGAGGAGAAGCCTAGTGTGTGCATGTTACAGACGATGTCCCATGAATAAATAACTCAGATAATGGCACTCGCCGTACCATTCATCTCATCTATAATTTAACAGGAATAATGCCCATTAAAAGAATACCTAGGATGATTGCTGCCAGAATAAAGAGTTAATTGGTTCCTATCTTCTGGGAAGCTTCTTGAATAAGACAGGGAAGGGAAGTGGCCAGGTACGGTAACCCTGAGTACAACAGAGCACCTGGGTTGGCCCAGCCTGCAGCGGGGCTCTTCTGCTGTTCAAAACAGCTCCTGGCTCTAACTCACACACCTCAGTAGGAGCTTTTAGAGAGTGCTTCTCCATTTCCACAGAGATCGAGTCAGTACCCTGGAACAATAGTGTTCACTGCTTTAAGTATATTAATTAGGTTAGTGTTAAGCATTGGGGAGTATAAATAAATTCCTCCTGGGATTGAAAAGACTGTGATAGATATGAAGGTGTCTGTCCTCAAGGCTCCCATCTCCTCCCTTTTGGTTAGCTCAGGCTTCAGTTACAAAGAGAAGGTAGTGTGTCAGTCATACATGGGCAAATGAATATGAGAAATGAAAAGTCCAAGGGAAAAGCTACGGCAAGATTGTTCTAGAAGAAGCAACTAAAAGGCACAGGAGCTTTGGTGAGGGCACAAAAGAGGGTTCTATCCACAGCAGAGGAGATGAGGGAAGGAGGGAGACATAAGCACTGAGGGAGGAACAGAAAAGAAAAGGAGGAAATTAGAAGAGAGGAGGGGAAGGAGGGAAGGAAGGCATAAAAGAACAAAGGAGGAGAGAACAGAAAGAAGTAGGTGAAGGAAGAAAAGAAAGAGGGAAAGTAGGAGTGAAGGGGAGAGAGGAAGGGAAAGATTGAAGAAGGGAGGAATCAAAGAAAGATTAAAGAAAGGAGGAAGGGAAAAAGGAAGGAAGAAAGGAAGGGGGAAGGAGGAAGGGAGGGAGGGGAGGAGGGAGGGAGGGAGATGAAAGGGAGTAAATGAAGGATGAAAGGATGGAAGGGATAAGGCCCCAAGTACCCATGAAGAAGGTATGGCTGCTTTGAAGCTGATGACATCAGGCACAAGAAAACTATAGGGTTTCACAGGAAGCTCATACCACAGCCTCTGCTTCTATGTTTACAGAACAACTTTTCTGTCCTGAACTTTGAAGAGGCAACACCAGTCACAGGGTGTACACCCATCTGAGCTAAGAAACACACAGCAGGAAATTTTTGAAATGATGGCATCTCTGTCAGAGCATCAATGGCCTCCTCCTCAGATTTGCTTGCACGCTTGCTTTGCATTACAGGTAAGGCTGTGGGGTGCAGAAAGAACTCTCAAGCTTTGTCAACTACGAAGACTAATTTGGGGGAAATAATGCCTTTCAAGCAATGTCTGTGCTTGCATTGAATTCGTAATTGCCATATAAAATAAACTTGAGTGTGTCCCTAATGTCCTCAAGAGATGCCTAAGTACCATTTGTCGGTATTTATGGCCTGCAATCAAACGGGAGTTGAGGCCATAAATCATTACCCTGAATATAATATTTTTGTTTCATGAAAGTCTGAGCTTTCAACCCCAAAGCAACAAATCAGTCCTCTCCTTATTGAGCCTGTCACAGCCCCGTCCTGAGGACGGCCACATTTATTACCGTTGTCAGCCGCCTTATGTGGAGGGTGTGAATATAGATTGAAAAGCAGTGCTTTGCTGGACTGGCCCAGCCAGCAGAGGTAACAAAACATGGGGACTTTCACCTCAGGGTCACGGGTTTGATGGTCTGTGGACTGATGTGGAGATCAAGTTTCCAGGGCCCCAAGAATGTGGCTGTTAACTGTCACTGTTGCTGCTAGGCCAGACACAGGGCAAGGCACTCAGAGGAGCTGCGGACTGAACTCTGAGCATTGCTCCTGACCCCTAAGGCTCTCTGGGCTTCTCCATGGACAGGACTCTTTCCCTAGGACCTGCACTGTGTTATCTTCTGGGGGACATTCCGGATGCCAGAGACCAGGAGACATTCACTGGTTTGTGGTAAAGGAAAGTTTTCAGCCTCCTCTGGGGGTCTTGCCTTTGACAGGTTTGACAAAACCCTAAAAAAAAAAATGCCTCCTCTAAAATAAGAAATGTCTTCCTTAGCTCTCAGAGGGTGGCAAAGGGTCTCAGCCTTCAAGGAACAACACCCGTTGAAAGACAGGCGAAGCCAGACCTGCAAAGGGTCATCTGTCCCAGAGGCAGCAGCCCCATAGGAAAGAGCTGGATGTGGTAGGTAAGACTTCTGTCAAGCCACAGTCACCTGAGTGTGTCCCTCCTCAGGACAAAGCCCCAGGACACCGCCATCTTAGATGTAGATGAAATGCGAGGACTTGTGTCTTCATCTTACTCATTCCCCATGATCCCTGATGGGATTGTAAGGCTTGCTGGACAATTGCTCACAGTGAATTTACTCTTCAACAAGTACATCATCGGAAGAGAGGCACAGAGAGCTACTGAATTGCATCCAGAGATGATGTGCTTTCTCTCTCTCTCTCTCTCTCTCTCTCTCTCTCTCTCTCTCTCTCTCTCTCTCTCTCTCTCTCTCTCTCTCTCTTCTCTGTGTGTGTGTGTGTGTGTGTGTGTGTGTGTGTGTGTGTGTGTGTGTGTGTAGTATACGTGTGCATGTGTCCTTGTATGTGAAGATTTCATATATGCCAGTGCATGTGGAAGTCAGAGGACAACCTCAGATGCCATTCCACAGGCACCATCTACCTTTGGTTTTGCTTTGCTGATTTTTAGATCTCTGGATTCTTACTGACCCGGAATTTACCGATGTGGCTAGGCCAACCATGGCCAGTGGTTCCTTTCTCCCCTGTGCTGGGATTACACACATGTGCTACATACCTGGCCTTTTTACATGAATGTGAGGGATTAAAGTCAGGTCCTCATGCTTGCACCATAGACAGTCTTCCCACTGTGTGTATCTCCAGACACCCTGACATTTTATCCTTCTTTGCTGGTCTGAATGTTCCTTATGGTAATGTGGCTGGGGAAATCTCTCCCTCTTCTTGGGTTTGCAATTGTTCTTGATAACACTGGTTTAAGGTCCCACATGAACCAGAAAGCAGTCCACACCAAAAACCTGAGCTGGAAAGTTTTGCTTGCAAAACACCATTTGTGCTTTATTGGGCCTAGTGTGTGATCCAAATAGTTAGGCATGTAGCTCTCTGCCCAAGGCTGAATTAACCCTAGCTACATAAAAATGTCAGGCACCATTTGCATTCTTATAAAAACAAAGTGCTAGCATCCTACTCACCAGGCTCTCCCAAAGCCCATGAGCTGCCTTCCGTTCATTCCTGGAGAAATAGGTGGAGATAAGAGTATTGGTGTCTTAATGAAGGCTGGATTGGGGACTGGAAAGGCAAACTGCTTCTGGTTTTGTGTAACTCCAGAGCAGAGTCTTTACTTCTCTGGGCCTCAGTTTTTCTATGGTAATGGAAGGAAAGCTGCTTTACAGAGCCATGCTAGGGATTAAAGCAAGGCAGATGACATGCAAGAGGCGTAGGCAAGTTCCTGTCTTTGATTCAGCTTCAAACAGGCCCCGATTAGGAAGCTGTGTTTCGCTTAGAGCAGAGCTCAAATGAATCATGGACAATTTGGCCATGATTCAGAAAGAACAGTGTAGATGATTCAGCGTCTTGGAAATGAACTTCGTGAAGAAAGATAAGGAAAACTGGAAGCATCTGGGTGAAAGACAATGATTGAGAAGTGGAGGCATACCCAGTAGTAAACAGTATGCAAATGTAGTCTGATCATTTTCAGGTGATATGTACTATGCATCTGATCAAAGCTGAAGGAGTAGATTGGAGAGCCGAGGGGTATTCCCCAGTTATCAAGCCATCCCACAAAGCAAGACATGAAGGTAGGCCATCTTGCCCAGCCAGCTCTGTGGTGAGGGGGAACTAAAGCGAACATACCAGAGTGCTCCATGTGGCACATCCTACACCACTTGCACTTAATAGGTTGTGGCCTACGCCTTTAATCCCAGCACTCAGGAGGCAGAGGCCAGCAGATCTCTGTGAGTTTGAGACCAGCCTTGTCTACAAGGGCTAGTTCCAGGACAGCCTCCAAAAGCCACAGAGGAACCCTGTCTCGAAAAACAAAACAAAACAAAACAAAACAAAAAACCAAAAAACAAAACAAAACAAAAAGCCAGTTACCTTTTGAGTGTGTGTACGAAGGCACATGAAGACAAGTGCTTATGCATGCAGAGGCCGTAGGTTAATGTCAGGAGCCATCCTTAGGCACCATACACCTTATTTTGCAGCATACTCTCTCACTGATTGGAGCTCTCAGATTAAACTAGGCAGCAAGGGATCTTCCTGGATCAGCCTCCCCTGTGCTGGAATTCCAAGTATAGGTTGCCACACTGGATTTTGCATGAGTTCTGGCAATGAACTCGCTTCTTGTGCTTACAAGACAAGTGGTTCTACCAGCAGCCATTTCTGTGACCCAGGTGACAGTTACTATGATTGTAGAACTCTGCCATTGACTTACTCTAGGTTTAGACATTTTGCTAGCTAACAGTCTGTCCATTAGGCCACTCTTCCTAAACTTAACAGAAGTAGTCTGCTACCAAAACCAGCAAACATGAATCAGAAGCAGACTGCTCAGAGAGGTAGCTCCAGTGCAGCATGGGAAGGCTTTGCAGGCCCTTGTGTCCCCAGCAACTCAACTGCTGGTGTTCGTCAAGTGTTCCCTTGTTTCCTTCACTTTTTTAAGTTCTTAAGACAGCTATAAATCATTTATTGAGTAGCATTTTCATGTGCATATTATCAAACTTCATTGACATAATTTTTGGGTTATTATATGTATGTACATACATTTATACATAGAAATATTTACATATATATCTGATATTGACTAGAATATTCTTCAAGAAACATGCAGACAAAAGTACCCTATGGATCAACCAACAAACAAGACTCTTACATAAACAAACTAAAAGGTTTTCCAGTCTGGGTTCCTGCTCCTTCCTCCTTCCTATTTTGTCAGTAAGGGTGTTTGTGGAGCCCTGGGTCAGATTTCCATGAATCAGAAAGTGAAAGGGACAGTGGGGGCCATTGTTCTCAACTTTAAGATTATTTAGAAAGTAAAAACATGGCAGTTTCTTAGCTAACCAAGTCCTGCCAGGAAGAGCACCGCAGGCACCACCACCACCAACAACAACAACCCACCTCCCACTCTCTACTCCCCACCCCACCCCTGCCCCAAATTCAAGCTTCCTTCCTAGTGAGCCAGAAAGGCTGAAGAGGGGTACTGAGATCCTGGGGTGTCTGTAACTTCCTGGTTGCCAGAGGAATCTAGAGGAACTTTTCAGTGTAGGGAGGAGTGCACTCCCCTTAAACTCAACACCTCAGCAGCTCCATTTCAATCTGTGTTAGGAGACCGGCCTTGGAGGCCTCAGCAGCAAATGTGGAGAAATGCAATGAGGACAGCAAGACCCTAAGCACTCTGGATCCTTCCATCTGCTCCCATGTCTGTCCCACACGCAAGTCCCCTCCCCTAGGCCTTTGTAGTACCAATCCAATAGATCTGCTTGTTCTATTTAGTCAGCTTGGAAGTTCAGAGGGGAGTGTCGCTTTGATTGAATTCACCTGTAAGTTAAGTCAAAATGTTCAAATGTATATTTGAACTGGAGTCACAATAGATGAATGTCAAGGCAAGGTTGCCCTGTCTGATCATTTCTAATGCATGTTATTGCCAATAACATGCAGTAACCATGATTTGCACAGCTTAAATGTTACCGGAGTACCATCTTCTTTGCTAACTAGCACCCGATACTGCATGCTGACATCTCAGAGAGCAAACTCGGTGTGCTTCAGAGGTACCTGTCATCTCTAGGGAAGACCTCGGAAAGCAAGGTGCTGTGTCGCAGGAGACATTCTTAGCAAATTTAAGATGTAAACCATGAAAAAAAAAAAAAAAAAAAAAAAAAGAATCCATATGGTGCTCACAACATCTCTCAAATGAAAACTAAGGCTTCTCAGCAAAGGAGTCTTGGGGGATTCTGAAGTCAAATCGTAAGGAACAAATGTTCTATTTTAATTTTGGCCTTAAAACTTCCTCTCCTGGAATGGTCTCAATCTCAGTGTCTGCTCGGCAGCACCCTTGCAGCTCCAGACTCTGTTGTTTGCTGCTTTGCTTTCCTTTAGGGGAAAGAAATCTGCAGAGCTCTCCATGAGAGTCAGTCCTCCCAACCTGAGTCTTAGGAAACCTAGAAGATTCCAGATCGGACTGTCCACACGGGCCACCAGCAGACCAAATGCCCTGTGAGCAATCTGCTCTCCTGCGTCCTCACTTCCTCCTCCTCCTGCTCTAGCACCCTCATCTCAGATAGGCATCCCTAGGGTTCCTCTGCTCAGATAGGCCTTGCTCCATCCCATCCCAGACACCCGCTTCACCATGCAGAGGACCCTCTCTGCAGCCTGTTCACCTGGAAATTACACCTTCCCTAATGCCTGCTTGCCCGAGCTAAGAGAGGCACATCACGGAAGGCTCCGTCCAGCCAAGGCAATGTGTCCATCTTTATTATCAAGAGCAGTGTGGTGGCAGTGCTGAATTAATGGTCAGCATGGCTCCCAATTAAACTCCCTGCTGAAGAGGGATTTATGCTTGGCCTGTTTCAAAACACAGTGGACTGCAACTTATCATTTAAGTTGTCAACTGGGAAGTACTTTCCATTTTTAGTACAAAGAGTTTAAAAGCTATTAATTCATTTTGTGTAAGATGTAAAGATGGAAATGAATGAGTTTCTTTTGCCTGACTGCTTGCCTTCCATCCATCCATCCATCTATACATCTATCCATCCTTCCCCCTCCCTCTCTTCCTTTCATCCATCCTCCCTTCACTCCCACCCTCCCTCTTTCCTTCCCTCCTTCCTTCTTCCCTTTTCTCCTAACTTCCTTCCTTCCTTCCTTCCTTCCTTCCTACCTACCTTCCTTCCTTCCTCCCACTCTCCCTACCCCGTTCCTTCCCTCCTTCTTTCCTTCCTCCAGGAGAGAGGAAAAGGAAGCCGAGTTCAGATGTCTTCCAATGCCCTGAATTGTGGAGAACCAGGTTTTCAGAGTTATCTAATCCAGAGCAGTGTGCTTTTAGTGCGCTCATGTGGGAAAATTCTGGTGAAAAGATAGAGCAGATATTTTCAGGTGCTCCTCAAGACCATATGTTGGAATTGTAGGCAGAGTCCAAGTCTTTTAGGGGTGAGTTCTTTCACTAAAAGAAACACATGACTTTCAGTCTTCAAGGATTAGAGGTATTTTTAACCATCTTGGACATAAAGTCAAATTCATGCTGAGGATTTGATGATGTCAGAACAAATAAATCAATTACTTTCACAATAAAATGCCTATTACATACCTGTGGTTTAAAATCTTAAAGAGAAGGGATGCTGTGGAAAGAGGTAATGTGTTTCACAGGGACCTGCAAGCAAGCCAGAGTCAGGTCTGGGGATAATCTTTATGCATACTAAATGACAGTAGAGGGATCTGAAAAGATGGCTCCATGGTTAAGAACACTTATTTATCACTCTTGCAGAGGATTCAGATCTGTTCCAAGCACCCACATAGCAGCTCACAGCCATCTGTAAGTCCAGATGCAGGGAATTCAACACCCTCTTCTGACTTTTGAGGGTCCCTGCTTATATGTGGTTATCCATAAACTCACTCATTCAGACACACACACACACAAACACACACATGATGGATGGATGGATGGATGGATGGATGGATGGATGGATAGATAGATAGATAGATAGATAGATAGATAGATAGATAGATACATACAACTCTTTTAGGAAGGAAAGAATTGAAAGGAAGAAGTTAACAGCAAAATCGGAGTCTGTCTCTGGCCCACTCCAATATCCACCATCTTCTGGAAGACTTGATCTTTCACCTTCTAATCCTGTATTGTTAAGAAAGGTCCCAGCTGAAGTCTTGTTTTATTTACAGTGAACACCCTCTAGATCTCTTATCTCACTCTGATAGCATTTACTCTTCTCTCTCAAATGATTCTTCATCCTACCCAGAATGTGGGCTGAATTCAATCAAAGCTCACCTTCTGCCTAGCTATACCCATTGACATTGGAAGGCAGAGCTACAGTGCTCATGATCCTCCCAGGGTAGAAGGAGGAGATTAACCCTCTAACCCTCACAACTTTGCAGCCAGCAGACTCTGAGCAAAAGTCCAGGACACAAATGGTGCTATGGGTGTGAGGAGTCTGTACTGGCTCCTGTACTCCAACTCAAGGATAGACATCACCCTAGCAGACTTGACTACAATAAAAAACCCAGGTGTCACACTCTAGATGTGTTGAGGGCAGGAAGAGTGCAAAAAGCCATTGTTAGGAAAACTGGGAAATCTTCCCAGCACTTCAGAGAACTAACTCTTGAAGGCATAATGAGAACTGAGAAATTTCCTTTTAAAATCTGATTTAAATGCACTAAGCCCTGAGCTCCACACCCAACATGGCATATACTGGGCATGGTGACACATGCCTCTAATCCTAGCACTCTAGAGGTGGTTAACAGGAGGATCAATTCAAGGCCACTCTCAGCTACATATCAAGCTAGGACCAAATGAAAACCTCTCTCTCTCCCTTCCTCCCCCCCCCTCTCTCTCTCTCTCTCTATATATATATATATACACATATATATATATAGTGTGTATGTGTGATTTAATACATACATACATACATACATACATAGTGTGTGTGTGTGTGTGTGTGTGTGTGTGTGTGTGTGTGTGTGTATGAGTTAATTCTGGAAATACCACTATATTTTTCAGATCCTATGAAGATTGAGTGGTTAATAATAATAATAATGATAATAGCAAAAATAAATGATATGATGATTATAGCTAATAGTTATTCTCATGTAAGTCACAGAATGCTAGCCATCTAATAGAGTTGATCTCACTGACTCCCCACAGCAAGCATTATTTTAGAATTATGTTTTAAATGGAGAATCTTATATTTTGAGACATTTGACTCATCTGCAAACAGGCACAAAATGGGAATCTCCTTTCTAAGTCTTCATGCTTACTCCCTTTATTGTAAAGGCAGGCAGAATGCAGGAATAGTCTAAGAGTGTCTAACAGGGTTAAGTGAAGTCTTTGGCAAGGCTTTCATGCCTCCAAGGGATGCTGTCCACTCTGATTGATATGAATATGAAAATCACTTGTTTTCAATTATTTTCTTTTTTGTTTTTGAAAAAGAATTTCTATGTGTAGCTTTATCTATCCTGGAACTTGCTGTGTTGACCAGGTCAGCCTTGAACTATTAGAAATCTGCCTGCCTCTGCCTCCTAAGTGCTAGGATAAAAGGTATGAACTACCACTGCCAGGCTTGCTTTCAATTCTTAAGTAAAGAGTTCAATATATGTGGGTAATCAGCATAGAGATTTTCAAGGAAGGAGAACCCTCCACTGGATGCATCACTTGAAGTCCATTTTAACCTCTGTTAAAGCATGTATTTGAATCAAGTTACAGAAACTTTGCTGTTGAAGGGCCTTGTTTGTGCCCATGTTAGTACCAAGACATGCTGGTGACCAGTTGCTAGACAGGAGGCCTCCTGGTTGGGCATCACATCTCTAGGATGAGGCACAACAGCAGATGGATCTAGCTTCTTTCTGTAGAGTACTACTTAGTCTTTCCATCTGCTTTGGCAATGTACAAACAGGAATAAGCAAGGCCATAAATTATATAAAGTGAGCTTGGGACTAGGAATATGGCTTAGTGGAAACCATTCTTGCTGCAGAAACATAAGGACTGAGTTTGGATTCACCACACCCATGTAAAAATTGAGCATGGTGTTGTATAGCAGAAGAGGGCAAAGACAACAGCTAGCAGTCTAACAGAAATGACAAACTCCGCATTCAATGAGAGAACCTATCTCAGCAAAACAATATGTGGACTATGGCAGAAGAAGATTCCTAAAGTTGACCTATAGACTACAGATACACACACACACACACACACACACACACACACACACACACACACACACACCTGAAGTTTAAAAGTATCACTGAGAGTCTTAAAGGGCTGTAGACTTTTACATGCTCACTATCAGTGAACAGCATACAAAGCTAGATACATGAGACCTTGGTCAAATGTGTGCATATGTGTGAATTGGTGCATTGTGTGCATATGTGCTCAGATGACTTTGCTTTTTCATTGGTAAGATATTGTGTCAGTTTCTTGTCTTGCTACTGCAACAAAATCCCAGCCAATGCAATTTCAGGAAGAAGATTTATTTCAGCACATGGTCTGAGGATGGTGGGTCAGGTCCTTGAGGCAGCTGCTCACATCCCAGGGAATGGGGAATGAGTTTTTAGTCCAGAACCCCAGCCATAAAATGGTACATACCACATCTAAGGTATGTCTTCTGGCTTTACTTATCCTAAATCCACAGACCCTCTCACAGATGTGCCCAGAAGTTTGTTTCTATTATGAGTGTAAATCTCATCAAATTGACAATTAAAATTAACTATTGAACTATTGAACTGCAAATTCCCAGCATGAAGCTTGGACTAAGACAAGGTGAAAGAATAGTATTGCAGAACAGGTCTAAGTGTTTTGTTACTGGGAGAATATTTTAGTGTGTAAAGCAAGCCTGCCCAATTGGCTGTGAAAGGTGACCTTTACCTAGGAGTCCTTGTTTCCCCTTTGAGTGGGAGAAATGAGTCAGACCAGCACAGGGACCAAAATAGTATGGGCTGTCCAAGTCACCATGCAAAATACAGGAGCTGGGAGGGTTAGTGCGGCTCTGACACTCAATACCACCAGGCCAGACTTTCGCACAGAAGCAGTGGGGTAAAGGAATAGCAGTGTTGGTGCTGGATCCTAGGAAGGGACCTTACCTCCTGCCCTTCCCTGGAAGTAGCTCTAAAAGCCAGCAAGCCAGTTCTTTCTGCCATGAGGCTGGCTTAAGGAAGAGGAAGAGAGCTTAAACAAAGTGTAAGTTTGGTATACATTACTGTCGTCACCTCCAATTCAGAACCTGTCTGTGATTGCGGTCACCTGGGAGTGTCCTTCAGAGATCAACAGGGCGTTGTCTTGTCAACTGTTGTACAGGTGTGTGTGTGTGTGTGTGTGTGTGTGTGTGTGTGTGTGTGTTCAGGTGTGCACAGACATGTATGTGTACATACACATGTATGTATTCATGTCAACGTCAGAGAATAATTTTAGGCACTATTCATATCTTGCTTGTTTGGGACACACCCTCTCCCAGACAGGTTAGGCCAACCAGCCAGTGAGCCCCAGGGGTCTGCCTGTCTGTCTGGTCAGTCTGTCTCTGCCTCCCAGGGCTGGGAGTATAAGAATGTGCTATCCCACCCAGTTGTGTGTTTTGTTGTTATTGTTTTAATATGAATTCTGGGGATAGAACTCAGGCCTCATGCTTGGAAGGCAAACACAATTCTTGAGCCATCTCTTCAGCCCCCTACTGCCTGACCTCTAACATCCTCACACAGGTCATGAGAACTGGCATGGTTTCCCCTAAAAGACACTTAAAGACAAGTTCTGTGTTTCCAAAAACAAAAACAAAACAAAACAAAAAAGCTCCTAATAACAGTATTGATCAAACAAGGGTGAAAGCCCTGAATGCTCAGTCCAAATGGGAAACTTCCCCAACATCCAAACCATGTAGCCAAGTTCCTCCCTGAAGAAATCGTGCCGGAGGCTTACAGAATTCTGTGGGAAGAACTGTTTGAAATAGTTTTAAATCATTCCTTATTTTAATCAAGCTAAAAATATCCAAAGCCAGTCCTTCAGTACTTACCATTGGTCTCAGTCTCCTCCTGTCAGTGCAAACACTTCAACATAAGGAAAAATTAATATCCCTCTAAGTATCCAGTCTCTTCCATATATATCATGGCTTGGGTCTGGGCTAGTTCCAGTTTAGAGTAAGAGCCAGATTAATGATTTAGTTACTTTGATCCAAACCAGATTTCTCTAGTGGAGATTTGATTTTTTTTTTTAATGTTTATATTTTACCAAAGCAAATGCAGAGATGTTTTTGTTTTGCTTCTAAGTTGGAGGACACAGCTCAGAGAGATCATAGTACCATTTAAAAAAAAAGGCATTGAAGGGCAATATCCTCAAAAATAACATCCCAGGCGGTGGATGCCTGTGGGTTCTAAGTTCTAGTTTTTGACCAATGATGACATTCAAGCCATTCTTTACATCTGTGTGTGTGTGTGTGTGTGTGTGTGTGTGTGTGTGTTTATGTTTAAGGGGGTAATGACTGCCAAGTTATATTTTAAATGAGTGAGAAATTGCCCTGAGGGTCAGTTTTATTTCTCAACTGACAGTTGTTTTCCAAACTGAGGTATAGTTAAAGCTAGCTGTTTTTATGTTCGTTTGTTTTATTTTGCTTTGTTTGGTTGGTGGTTTGTTTTTAATTCCGGCACATCACATTGTGACATAGTCGGATATGAGATGCCAATGAAATGGAATGAGGAGAGCTTGAGAGCTGAGTTCAGGGGCAGAGCTGCTCCTTTACTAGCAGATGCCCTAGACAAGTTACTTAACTGTCTCAGTCACTTTCTTCTGCAAAGCAACAATGTGAGAACATTTACCTTATCTGATTCTCAGAGCAAGACCCAGGCCAAGAATGGGAATGGTACCTGGAGCACCAAGGGCTTGGCAAATGCATGTGAATGAATGTCCTACCCACACCCCTTTGGCACAGGGACACATAGGCTTTCTAAAGAAGGGTGCTGATCATATAGCACCCTAAGGTAAGATGTTGATGGGTGGGAGGTGAGCTTCCCCAGGGGGCTTTCTCCTTGCCTAGTTCTCTTCTGATCCTGCAGGCTTATCCAGCCCTTCAGCTGGGTGGGGAGGAGGTATATGTTAAAGAGCAGGCTTGGTGCAGTGATCATGCCTGTAATTCTAGTGCTCGGGAGGTACTAGCGCGTTATGACTACATAAGAGTTCAAGACCAATCTGGGTTATTTAAATCCCTGCTCCAAAACCAAAATTAACGAAAGACTCTCAGGTAGTCTTGTCTTTAACCTGACGTTGGTGATCTCCCCAGTGGCATCACAAGCTTGGCTACTGGGGTCTCTGCCTTATAGAGGCCACTGTCCCCAGTGTCCCACACACACTGCCTTCCCATTGTTATATTGTCTATTTAGATGTGTTGAGCTTGGTAGTGCTTTAGTCAGCCACACTGAGTGTCCCCAAACTGATCAAAACCAAACAAGCCTAAGCAAACAAACAAACCCCACCAGAGCCGTGTTCAGTGTCTCTGTGAGTCTCCTCTACTACAAAACAAAATGCAGCATTACAGGCCACCTGAGACTCTTTATTTCCTAGACCTTGCCTAGTTCTGCTCAGACTTAACAAGGTTCCCTACACGAATGTGACCACTTTTGTTACTGTTCACTTGGTATCTTTGTCCAGAGCATGCCTGCCTACTTTTGTTTCAGCCCCACTGGTGTCTTGATAAAGTCTCTGCTAAGTTTTCAAACTTAGTATTTTCAAGACAGAACTTCTCTTCCTTTCCTATAGCAGGCTCTGTTTGGAGCTTTCCCTCTCTTAGAGACACTAGCCTTTCTTCAAAAGAGATGGGTGTGTTCAGATTTGTATGCCATGGACTTCTAGCCTTTCTTTGGAACAAACTCATGGGACACCCCCACCACCTGGTCTCTACAGTCAAGTAAATCTGGTTTAGATTCCATGGAAAACCTCTTTCAGATAATTCTTTCCATTTCTCTCCATCTCCATGGCTGACATTCTTTTTTAAAGCCACCATAATGATTAACATTGTTAATTTGAAGGGATCTAGACTCACCTAAGAGACAAACCTCTGGTCGTGTCTGAGAGGGAGTGTCTAGACTGGGCTAACCGAGATGAGGAGACACACTGCATTAATTACTTTGTTGCTGTGTTAAAACACCATGACTAAAAACAGCTTACTGAAGGAAGAGTTTACTGTGGTTTATGTTCCATTGGGATAGGAGAGTCCATCATGGCTGGTAAGTATGGCAACAAGCAGCAGGCATGACAGCCAGAGCAGGGAGCTGAGAACTCAAACCCTCAACTACAAGCACTGGTTTTGTGAAGGTGTGGTGTGTGTGTGTGTGCAATCATATATATAATCACAAAGCCTGCCCCAGAGATAGACTTCCTCTAGCAAGAGTACACTACCTTAGCCTCCCCAAATAGCACCACCAACTGGGAATTCACACATTCAAATACCAGCCCATTCCACATATATGCATACTCTCTCGGCCTAAACACACCAGGGAGGGCCTAGGCCCTGCTTCAAATGATATGACAGACTTTGAAGATCTCCATGGAAGGAATCACCCTCCCTAAAGAGCAGAAAGGGGATGAAATAGGGGGTTGGTGGGGGACAGGGGAGGAGGGTAGGGAGAGGGAACTGGGATTGACATGTAAAAAAAAAAGCTTATTTCTAATTTAAATAAAAAATAAAAACAAAACAAATACCAGTACCTATAGAAGGTATTTCTCATTCAAACCACTCCACCCACCCTAAATGGAGTGCATGCAGTGTGACCAGCTCTCTCACACTCCTTCCATTGTGCTTTCCCCATCATAATGGACTGTAACCTCCAATCATGAACCTAAACAAGTCCTCCTTTTCTTTAACTTTGTCAGGTATTTGATAACTGCAGCAGAAAAAGTAGCTACTAAAGTCATTGCTTTTTAAGCAGGCTTTTACTATGCAACCCAGCATGGCCTGGAACTTTCTTTATAGCCCAGAATGGCTGGAACTTGGGGTCCTGCTGACTCAGCCTCCTGAGAGGTGGCATCACTGACATCTGTCAGGACACCCAAATAGTCCCCATCTTTCTCAGATGAGAATTCTGTTCTAATTGGTACAATTCCTGCCCTCCTTCCTCTTCTTACCCAACCCTTCCAACACCCAACCAGCTCTTTGTGAGTGATCCTTCCCTCAGATCTTGTCACACAGGCTGTTTATCTCTGTATTGGCTCTTTTTACATATGGGGATAAAATCAACACTTCTGGCCAGAGTTACGAGGCTCCATTGGATATGGCCCCAGGCAGCTGTCTGACTTGGCCCCCACCCATTTCTTTCTCCAGGTCTGAATGTTTCTGTATGGTTGACTCCAACTAAGAGTTATCTCATGTGTTGATCTCTTAGGGGCTCTTCCTGCCTCCTTTTTTATCTTAATATTTCTAGTCCATGGAAGCCCTCTTTAACTACCCAATCTAAATTAGCTGGTACTTGTTCCCTCATAATCCATTATATTGAATTGCTTGACTGTTCTCATCATACTATCATTGGGAATTTTATTCCATCATATTACCACTTAAGGATGCTAGTCTTATACTTCATCTACCAGCTCTCACTTCTATCAAGGACAGAGGTCTTGTCTGCTGACTTCCTTATTAAATCTTTAGGTCTATAACAGTGTTGTTTACCAATACTGATAGTTAATGTTTAACTAACATCAACTATGAATTACTTTTATTGACAATTCACTCTTGTAGCTCAGTTGATAGAATGCTACTTAGCATGCAGGAAGCCCTATGGTCTACTTCCAGTACCACACAAATCCAATGTGTTGGCACACACTTGTAATTCCAGCACTCAGAATGTAGAGGAAGGAGAATCAGTAGTTTAGGGTCATTGTAGATTACACAGTGAAGTTAAGGACAGCTTAAACTACATGATTGAGACCCTGTCTCCAAATATAAACAAATAATAATGCCTTCTCATTAAAAGTTTGTTGAGGGAATGAACTCTTCAGGATCTGCCAGGGAAAGTTACTGCACTACTTCTGTTAACCTGAGCAATTTATGCTCAGGGTTCAAAGACCAATGTGAAGGTGTGCATGGATGTTCCAGCCTCCCACTCAGGCAGATCTATCCCCTCTGTCTCCATCCTATTCCCCTGCTTGTCCATAGCTCTACAGCTACACTCAATGGCCTCCAGGATCATGGTGGCCTTCCTATAGAGATGTAACAATTATATCACCGGTCTGATACAGGTTGAAGCCAAAAGCCAGAAGAATTTAGAGATTTGTATAAAATTATAAAACTAAAATAGACATGTAGACCCCAGCAAATGTTCTTCGTGTATTTGGGTATATGCCTTGAAGGAGATTGCCCAAAAGTTTTCTGTCTGGGTCTCTCAGCACACTTTCTTGCTGACAGATGTGGAGAAACCAACATTTCCTTGCTCCATCTATGCTTCTGGTAACATGGTGCATTAGTTACTTTGCTCATTGCCATGGCCATATACCCAACAAGAAGCAACTTAATGGGGGAATGGTTTAATGGTTTATTATAGCTTACAGTCCATCATAGTTGGGGAGGAATGGTGGCAGGAGCATGAAATGAGCTCACCTCATGTCCATAGTCAAGAAACAGAGAGCAGACAGGAAGCAGGTCAGGGCTATCAAACCATAAATCTCACTCCCAATGGGCTTCCTCCAGCAAAACTCCACTTTCTAAAGGTCTCCAGGCTTTCTAAAACAAAGCTACCAACTGGAAACACATAAGCCCATGGGAGACATTTCATATTCAAACTCCAATACATGAAGACTCTCATACATTGTAAACACATCCCAAATATCTGATTAGGTCTACATATCAATTATTGCTGTTTAATTTTTCTCTGCCTCATGTTGTCACCCCTTCACCATTTGTCTCTTGTCTGTTAGCTCCACCTAACCTCTGTCCTCTCTAAATTCCCTCTTTTAGACAGGCAGACTGTCCTAGTTTTAGGCATTGCTGGGAAAAGCTCTGCTCAGGAGTAGTCATTTCCCAGAACTTAGTATGATAATACAGATAATGCACTTCAAGATTATAGATGTCTTTCATCCAAAGCCTCCAGATGGCCTGAAAAGTTGAAAAGTTGGAAACCATGCAGTAATCTATTCTGGGCATTCAAAAAAAAAAAAAAAAAAAAAAAAAGAGGAACACATAACAGGAAGGGGTCTATATTAGGTAATGGAGATCATGAGAAGTATGCTTATCCAACAGAGCCACATCAACACTCTAGCGCACTCTCAGCCTCATCAACCCATGTTTGGCAGCTCTGGGCTCACAGTATCACTGAGACTGCATCCTTCCTCAGTACAATCTACAGTCAAGAAACCATAGTCAAGAAACAGGTTGTGGGATGAGGCTGAATTGAAGGCTTCTTGTGACTTCTAGATTCTCACAGATATCTGGCTTTCAATCTTTGACCTTGGGACCTATGAAGTTGAACTCTGTAATGTGCCTTCCCTCGACCAGCAAGGAAGATGCAACTCTGGGAAGATCTTCTTCATTCAGTTTTAATCAGGAACCTTGAACAATCTTCTTCTGTCCCCGGGAAGCGCCCGCACAGGCTTAAATCCCCTTGTGCTGACCAACCCCAGTGAGCCATGTGGACCCTGCAGATAGGCTGCTCTTATGCGGAAGCAAACAGGCTGAACAGACTTAACCAAATAAGGACTTGTTTATGCCAGAGAGCACTCACCGTTGGGAAGGTGGAAGGCTGAAGCCAGCGCCATCTTTAAGGCACAGCACTTCGCAGCTCTCTACAGAACTCCAGGATTTTGTCCCAAATATAAGACTCTCTATAGTATCTGTTGACACTGCTTTTCAATCTGACAGGATCTAAAATCACCTAGGACACAGACCTCTGGTCATATCTGTGAAGGAGTTTCCAGACCAGGTGAAATGAGGTGAGAAGACCTACTTTACTTGTGGAGACCTACTTTACTTGTGGATACTGCCACACCATGCACTGGGGTCTACTTTATTTGTGGGTGATGTCATCCCATGCACTGGGGTCCACTTTACTTGTGAGTGGTGTCATCCCATGGACTGGGGTCCTAGACAGAAAGAAAATAGGAAGAGTAGAGCACAGCATCCATCTCTCTCTCTGTTTGCTGACTGCTGGTGAGGTGTGGCCAGCTGTCTCAGGTTCCTGCCACCATGGTAGCAGGAATTTTCTTAGGATGGACTACCCCCTTAAACTGTGAGCTAAAAATCAATCCCTATGTCCTTAAGTTGTTTTAATGAGGCAGTTTGTTACAGCATGAGGAAATGTGACATGGGACAGCATCACCTTCTTTCTTCTCCTGCCTTTTCTATTCACCTCTCAGAGAAGTGTGGTAAGAAAGGAAAAGACACTGATGGGACATCATTTCCACCCTGTTCAAATTTCTCAGCATACCTGCCTCCATGAACATGCCCAAAGAGTCATTTTTTTTAATGTATGCTCATCATATTTACCTCCCATAACCCTTTCTTGTCTCCTGTGTTGATCCCTTTTCTTTCCAACACTTCCCCTTTTGCTTTCATGTCATTGTGTGTGACTCAATAACGTAGGGCTATTAAAAGGAACAATGGCTATATAACTGTATCAAATATCTCTCTTTCCCTCAGTAACCATCACCTGAGTAGACATCCTCAGAGAGCTCCTCTGTCCTCTTCAATTGAAGGCTGGCAGGTCCAGTCTTGGGCAGATAATCAACAGCTGCTGTGTCATACTATGCCCACTGGACAGTCTTCCACATGACTCTACCCTCCAATTTGCTTTTACATTATTTCTACCTCCTCTTCCACAGTGTTATCTGTAGCTTTGGAAGGGCTGATAGAGGCTCCCCATTCAGGGCTCAGCTCTAATTCCCAGCGTTGTGACCAGCTGTAGGCAGAGAACCATTTTTGTAATTTGTAATTGAGGATCCTCAGTTTGCACGTGACAGACAGCAGCTCATTCTCATTCAAACATTGAGATTAAACAATGAGAAGGAGTCTGTTAGCAACTTCATTAGCAAGAGAATCGGCTGGGCATTCCAAAGTGGGCTGTCTTGAAGGCAGCAGCTCACTCCAGCCAGGGAAACAATGGCCATTGGATAGTCTTCCAGACATGTCCAAAGAACAGAGAAAGTCTTGTTATTTTAACTAGAATGCAGCCTCTGGAGGCCCTCCTAGTAGTCATCAATCATCCAGTTTACAACCCATAATGATATCTGGGAGGATATGAGAATACAGTATCTTGGAGAGTCCCTTGTATCAAATAGGAAGTCAGACTGAATCTAAGTCTTTAGAGCAAGAAAATGCATCCTTTTTTCTGTGGAATTAAAAAGGGGTGAGCAAATTGTAAGTGACTTTTAAAGCACACAGTAAGACTTCCAGCCCTATTCATGGGGAAAAAAATAATTGGCACTTCACATCACTATTTTCCATGAGTTATTTGAAAAGCAGAGAAAATGTGTCGTTTCTCTGGAGCCATGTCCCACTGTTCATCAAAGTACGGTGCTGAGGAATAAGTAATCACTTTTCATGGATGATTGGTACATCCCATAACTCCATCTGGGGCAAATTGTATAAGAAAGGCAATGGTTAGTTTTATACCTAATATAACCACCAGAGTCCTTGGAATGAAAACAAACAAACAAGCAATAACAAAACAAAACAAAAACAAAAAGATGCCACATCCTATCTCCAGACACTCAGGAGTGTCTGCTGACTCTTGGGGACAGGAGGAGGATCCTGTGAATGTGAAGATCCTGGCTGTGCCCGCAGGGGCTACAGACTGTATTTCTTGACTGTATTTGGATCTTCACTTCCTTAGTTCCAATACAGCGAAACACATCTGTGACATTTACCCTTAAATTAGATGAAAAATGATCTCAGGACAAGCTAATTTGTTGGAAAATGCTGTGTGTTCCTGGTGTTTCTCATCTTCGTGGGAAAAGCTGGAAACCTAAGGAAAAAGATTCCCATCCCCTGTGGGGGACAGGGGCTGGGCTGAGAAAAGCTTGCCAAGGCAATGTGTTGTAGATTGCGCATGGAAGGGAGGTTAACTATCTCAGAGACAAATATTTTGTTATTTCTTGGCAGAAGGTTCAGGAGTGGGCGTTTGAAGTTAATGCCCTGAGTCCTGCTTCTAAATGTTTCCATGTCCTTCTTCTGGCACCCACGTGATATTAAAATCTTCAGTAAATTAAGCAAATGAGTAAAACATGTACCACAATGAGATGGGGACAAGCTTCATGAATTATTCCTTCCACCCATGAAAATATCACCAGGTAACCTGCAGAACAGATCTTGGTATTCTATGATCCTTCTTTAGAACACAAAACCCAGAGACCATATGAGAGGGGGAAAGGTAGCCAGTGGCTTACCTATCATGTTCCTGCATCTTCAAAGAAAACCCCATTTCAGTATCTCTTTTTATTGGGACTCAAGCATTGTAGTACTAGAACCACAGAGCTTTCTCTTCCAGCAAATCACCTTGCAGCTAGCTGCAACCATCTCATCTGCAGAGTATCCTGAGCTGGCAGGAGGGTGAAGATGCCCTTGATCATAGCTCCACAGTCCTGTTCTTCCTTCCACCTGAACTATGTAGCTCAGTAAAATAAAGAAATGGGCTTCATCGTGTTCGGCTGTTGTGTACTTCAAGGCTATTCTCATGGTTTCTAGCTCTTCCAAGAAGTTGCCCAGAGCTCAGATTCAACCTTAGCTGTGGTTAGGGCCTAGGAACATGCTTGCAAAGCTCTCAGCTACTGAGTGCCCACTTTCTGGTATTGTCTGTGTTTGCCTAGAATTTTGAGTAGCATCCCAAATTGTGAGCCTTCCAGATGGCAAAGCCGATATCTTTAGTGCACCAGCCACTGTGATCATGGCTCTCAATATCTATGCTCAGATATGGGCCTGCTTAGCTATAATTCCTGCAGCTCAGCTGGCATCCAACTTCCTGACCAAAGCTAGAGTGAGCATGGCCTCTTATAGCAAAACTCTATCAGCAGTTTCTAAACTTCTGGGTGACTTGAACAGTCCTTTTTCTTCTAGGAACTGATAACCCATCCAACTCACAGCCAGCTACATGTCTGTTATATGGCCAATGACCTCTCTCTCTTCTCCTTACACTATCTTCCTACTTCATCTAGTTCATGGGCCCTGTCCTAACTGGACCACTAGGAATCAGCCTCATGGAATTGAGGAAGATGCATGTATGTGCTCAAAGGAAGAGAGAGCCTGGGAGCGTGTGCATGGCTCAGTTCTTTCAACTTCCTGATGAACATACCTGAAGCATTGGGGTCCAGCACTGCAAGGGGCTGGTGTGTTGAAATTTCAAAGTTAGCCTTGGCTACATAGCAAACTCAAAGCCAGCTTGGGTTGCATGAGACCCTGTCTGATAGAGAGTGTGTGGAGATCATGCTATGCCTTACTCTATATTGTATTAAACAGTGATTTTCAAGCTGTGGCTTGCTCTAGAACATTCAATATTGCAAGTAACTTTTGATTCTATTTTGGGGAAGATGAATGCAACCACTCATAAACTGATCTATCTGCCAGGCACAACCTACTTAAGACAGACTGGTAAGTGGTTTATTCCTGGGAGCAGAAATAGAGTCACTCTATAAGTTTATCAGGGTGAGTTGAAACTCTAAGGTCACATGTGTGCATTAAAATCATATCATGAAAACCATGCCCAGGAACTTATCAGACATGCCAGACCAAGGAAAGGATGTAAATCCCTCACCTGGGTCACATAAAACAAAGGTCATCTAATACTTTGATGACATGGTCCCACACCAACTTATCAAATTGTACTTGGTGAGTCTGTCATGAACCAATAAACAGGACCACTCAACTATCCCTCTATCTTTAGTCAATCTCTTGCTGTTGTGACCCGCTTGGCTCCCTGTCTGTTTACCCTATGGACCTATACCCACTGTTTAGTTCTCCTAACATATTTTTTGCCCTGGACCTGGTTTGACCTTTCACTTTGCAATGGAATGCTGTAGCTTGGCTCTCAAACATCACTCCAGCAGCTCCAGCAGCAGCTTCCTCCTTGTGCTGGTCTGGCTCCTTCCCTCACCAATGCAGACTTTCAGACCACTTCTAGAATTCTGCTATAGCCCCTTTAGCTTGTCTTTATTCTGTAAACCCTATATATGTGCATATAGATGTATTTACTGCATGATGTGTGATATGAGAGTTAATATTACTGGATAAGTTAATAAGTTAATGAGACTGGATAAAAGAACCCACATTCTCCCAAGACAACAGGTAGGCAGGATTATATATGACAAACTGCTGACACAGAAACCACTAAACCTTGTGAACTTATTGTTATTCAATAAATTCTGATATTGTGGAAAGACTTAGACATGCTTGTCTGTTTCTGCAGTACTTCTCGTGTACAAGTCAGACAAGAAGAAGCATGGCCCTAGCTCAGCCTCTTCCTCCTCACCAGCTGCCTACTCCTTCTTGGAGGCTGAGGCACTAGCATCCTCCTCATGATTTCATCGTGTTCTCACTCAGATTAGTTCCTGATTTTGCAGCCAGCAGAGTCCTAACTCTCATGCAGTTTCCCAGACACCCAAGTGTTTGCTAACTTCACAAGAAGAAATTGATAGGTGTGGGCAGTAGGTGCCTCTTCCTCTTTCTGCCTTCCATTCATGTATCCATTATTTTTTGGGATTCCATGGGATATTTTGCCTGATGTAGATTGTGTAGATTTTCTGTTGCTAACAGCTAAACCTCATTCCCAGAGGCGCACAGATTCCCTTTGGTCAGATCCTTGCCAGTTCTGCCTGGAATAACTGGCTTTCTCGGCTCCAGCCCCACAGCATTTCTGACTTAGGAGAAATTGCCTGGTCCTGTCAAATGTCAAGTGTTATGATAGTAGGGAAGAGGGCTCAGTTGGTAAAGTGCTTGTCACTCAAGCAATAAGGCCCGAGTTCAGTCTCCAGAATCCATGTATAATTCTGGGATTGGTGGCTCACACATTAACTCCAGAGAGAGAGGTGGATAGGGGCAGATTGCTGAGCTCACCAGTCAGCTAGCTCGCTAAATGAGCTCCAAGAGCAATGAGAGACTCTGTCTCAAAAATAAGGTGGAAAAGTGTTCAGGAAGATATCTGAAGTCAATTACTGCCCCCCCACACCTAAATATGCTGTGATTGACAATACTCAAATCTAAATGATATATTTATTAGTGTTGTATGTTTATTTGCTATCTGTCTTATACCTGCAGTAGATGTTGTGGTTTCAGAAGTCTGTAACCAACTCCTAAATGGGAAATACAGCATCTTTTCCTAATTGCTCAGACTTCTTCTAGCAAATATTACACGAATACCATTACCATTTATCTCATAATTCTGCAGTTTGACAGGGAATGTGATAAAAGAAAACACATGATAAATTCTCTTATAATAAACTATAAAGTCTTGTTAGAATTATTTCCCTAATGATATTGTTTTATCACATGAGATTTTTTTTAAAAGGGGAACAATTTACTGCCTGTTTCAGAAAGTGATTTTTGTCATTTAAGGATTTTCTTTTATGTAAAGATTTAATGAAAGTTGTTGTTAAAAGATATCCATGGCATTTAAGAGGCTGCCTCAGCTCTTCTTGAAAATGAGAAAGGCCCCCCCAACTTTGTTTACTCAATGTGATCTTTTCAAAAGTGTGGGACTAACTTGATACTTACAATGTGCATAGCCACCTCATTTACAGCATTTGGAACTGACCTACAAGCCTTGGAACTGGGGAGTTTGTTGTAACTAGGGTTAGGGCTTAGTTCATGGCTAACTCCTGTGCCAAAACTTTTTTTGTGTTAATGATGTCTCCATCCAAGTCATTACATTTTTCTCTGAAAATTATTGGGCAATAAATGTTGGAACATAACTCACATGATACAGTAATGGAATTAATGTACGTGGTGCTATACCACTCACTGATGAATGGGTTCTTAGACAACAGAGCTGACTGAGGATACAAAGCCTTCTAATTGGGAGCAAGAATAAATTGTCTCTTTCAAACACTGGTGATGCTTTGTACCCAGCTGTAAAAGAGAATGCAAATAGATACAGGAGGTGATAAGCTGCACACTAAATGTCTTTCCATCCCTCTTACCTTTGGTCAAGTTTATTTGGTTTTTCTTGTCTTATTTGACAAAAACTCCTCAGCTCCATTCTCCCTGTCTCCAAATACTTGGCTCTCTGTGCTAACTGAAGAAATGAATATATATATATATATATATATATATATATATATATATATATATATTCTCTGTCTCTGTCTCTGTCTCTCTCTCTCTCTCTCTCTCTCTCTCTCTCTCTCTGCTTCTTATCTCTTATTTTCCAGACTATTTTGCTGGAGGAAATTAACATTTCATGTCAGTGTGGTAGATCAGGGATCAGAGGAACTCAGAAGTAACCATCTCCACTCAGTTCAGAATTAATTAAAGTCATGTTGCCCTCCCTTTAATCATTTGACCATGAGTATGTTTAATGACCTGTGTCTGTCGCTGGCTTCAGTCCTGGAAATGTGTTATGGGAACAGGGACGCTATCACTGTGTCAAGCTGTAGCACAGAGTATGTAGGGACTCAAGGGTGTTGGGTGGAGAGTAGAAGACTGAGTGTGGCTGGTCAAGGGTGTTGGGTGGAGAGTAGAAGACTGAGTGTGGCTGGCTCTGGGGAATGCCAGCTTCCCTATACAAGATGTATTATTAGATAAGATATGCTCATGAAGTTCAAGGTCTGACCACTTGGCACAAGCAGTGTAGCTCAGATGGGAGAGAGCCTGCCTAACATGCAGAGTCCTAATCTCTGTCCCCAGTACTGCTTAAGTCAGAAGTTCTGGTACATACGTACAACCCCAGCAAGAAAAGGCAGAGAATCAGGAGTGCAAGATCCTTCTTGGCTATATGACACATTCATCCCAAGCCACACTAGCCTACAGGAGACCCTGTCCCAAAAAGTATACAAATAAAAACACAAACAGAATAATTTAGTTGAGAGCAAAAACAAACAAACAAACAAACAAACAAAAACCCCACAAACACTTACCCTCAAGCTTAGCACCCTGTGGACCTTGTGGCTCACATAGTTCACTATCTCATGATTCTTGCCACATATTCTGAAGTCTGCCAAGGGACAGGGGGCTGGCAGCAGGTCATCCTGCTGTCCCCCAGAGTATCTAATATACTCTTCCGAGGGCACTTATTCCAATGGTCATTGTGGATAATCTGTGTCTCCACCGCTTACCCTGAAGTGTAGGTTCTGTAGGTCCCAGTGGTCCCAGCAGGCAAGGGAGTTGAAGAGCTCTTTTAACCTTAGACTTTGATGCAGTTGCTTCCAACCATGGTATGGCTTCTTAAGGAAGGTGCCCAGAGGTCCACACAGGAGACTTCTCAAAGCCCACCTGTTTCCAGCACCAGTGGTGTTGCATCCCATCTTTAGGACAACCAGGGAAATTCAGAATTCAGATTGAAGCCAACTGAAAATAATGAAAGCTGAGTTGCCTTAAACAGCATGTGAAAAGTGAGGAGGGGGATGGAGAGGTGGCTCAGTTGGTTGATGGCTTTCCCAGCAAATACCCTCAACACTGCAGAAATTGGGTATGGTGGTGCACATCTGTAGTATCAGGTGGAGGTAGGAGGGTCAGAAGTTCAAGGTCATCCTCAGCCACAGCCTGGGCAACAGGAGATCCTGTCTCAAAAATAGATAAATAGATAAATGCATGAATAAACAGAGGAAGAAAGAAATAATGCAGCTATGGGAAGATAGATCAAACAGATGTACAATATGATATGAGCTTAGTAACATTCAGCTCTTTGTCATTTTCACTGAACCAGGTCACATCCTCTTAATTATGACTGAAAACTACTCAAGCATTGAATAATCTCAGTATTTGAAGACTGCTGTGCTTAGGGGCTGCCACTGTCCTACAAAATCTGCATGTAGAATTGATCTCTAAGCCAAGGATATTTGACCTCTGCTGTGCCAAGGGCTCCATTTGCAACTTCCCAGAAGCCCAGTGGCTCTGCTTTATTTGCATGAAAATTTGCATAAATCTACATATGCACGGTGTGCAGGTTTGGCCCATGAGTTGATTATGTCTTTTTTGTCTGAAAGTTTAGAACTGGAAGTAAGAATGGAGGTTATAGCTATCCAGGAGAGAAAATAGTTGTGGTCCAGGAAATGCCTTTTAGTTCTCCCTGAATGTCTTTTCTGGTAAGGATGTAATGAAAACTCAGGTTCTTTCAGAACTGAAAGTTCTTTAGCAGTAACTTCAGTCAATCCTCTGCCTTCCATCTCCACAGGGTTAAGGTGTCAGAACCTATCAACTAAAATTTTTTACTCTTTTCCTATTGTCCTTCCTCACCCTTGAGTGCTGAGACTACAGGTACATAATACCATGCCCAGTGCAAATATTCTTGTGTGTGTGTGTGTGTGTGTGTGTGTGTGTGTGTTTGTCTGTATGTCTGTCAGTGTGTGAACATGTATGTGCATGTATTTATGTACACAGCACACAGGTGTCAAGATACCTGTGCACTTGTGTGCAATTGCATGTAGAGGCCAGAGGACAATCCCAGATGTTGCTTTACAGATACTGTCCACCTTGGTTTTATTGATATGTTCTCTCACTGGCCTGGCGATCACCAAGAATGCCAGCCTGGTTGGCTAATGAAACAAGGAATCCTCCTGTCACCGCCTCCCCATTGCTGGAAGCCCAACTTGTTTGTTTGTTTTTTTTTTTTTTTACATGTTTTTTGAAGATCCAAGTTAGGTTTCCATGCTTGTATAGCAAGCGGTTTACTGACCAAGCCGTCTCTCAGGCCCCAGTTTAAATACTCTTAAATACATATTGCTGCTAAAAATGGAATCTTGTTCTCAAGCCGAGAACTTGAAAATCAGTCACATACCACACATCAAATGACCAGAGAAAAATGACAGAAGCCTTTAGCTTCCAAGCCATGTCTATGACTCAGAGAGCCAAGGCTAAGCTCTATCCAAACTTAAGTCCCCCTAATTGTTCCCATGTCTTAATCCATATCACCACCAACAACAACCCACCAAAAATACCTCCAGTTTTATGTGTTGGGACAATCTATCTGACGACAATGAGGAGAAGGTGATTCAGCTGACTTGAGAACAGTGCAGAAATGTCCTGAAGACAAGCTTCCTTGGTCCCTTGGGAGCCAGAAACATGTACTTCTCAGTAATAACGAAGCAGGAGTTCTAATAACAGAGTTTACATCCCCTGCTTTTATGTCCAGTTAGAAATGGACTAGCTGTGCCCAGCTACAGAGAAGGCATTCAGTCACATGCCACAATGACAGTTAGTCACCAACCTTGTAAATCACTATCAAATTAACTTTCCATTTCTGTCCTTTTTAGAATGATAACTTTTAATCTCTTTACATCTTTCTCCCCAGATTCTACTTTTTTTAATTTGCTTGACTCTTCCCAGAACTTATGACGGCAGATCTTCAGGTGGCTTGCAATAATACATTAAAAAATTTAAAAATACCCTCCTTCTATGGATGAAGGAGGGTTTGCATGAGAGAGAGGCAGAGATCAAGTGTGTGTGTGTGTGTGTGTGTGTGTGTGTGTGTGAGAGAGAGAGAGAGAGAGAGAGAGAGAGAAATAAATATATATATATATATATATATATATATATATAGAGAGAGAGAGAGAGAGAGAGACTACTTTAATTTTTTTTTCCAAAATAAACATTTGTTCCTTTCTGTGCCAGGAAACTCCATTCCATGCTAAAGAAACATGGGGGAAGAAAGGACTCCACGGTGGTCAGACACTTGTCACATGGCCAGACTCTAGTTCTGGAAGGGGTTGTGGATCAGGACAGCTGACCCCAGCTAGACTTGGGGCTTTTGGAGCCACCTCACTGAAGCTCATGTCTCTGTCTCATTTGCCTGTTCTAGACTGAGCTGAGGAACCTCTTTCCATCATCCCCTGGGATTGCATCTGTATCTGGAGACACAAGATGCCAGAAAAGTGCTGGTGAGGAGGAACATAAACTGGCCTTTATTTTCTTGAATGGCTCCAAATTAAACAATACTGTTCTTTTCTCTGCACAAAGCCAAGAACATTTTCTGGAAATTCCAACATCTCAATGTTCATGTTACATTTCTCACCCTGCCAAACACACACAGAAATGCCACAAAAATCCCCTTTCTGGCTGTGCTGTCCAGATTTTAGTGTCAAAATTTTGATAAATCAGTATAAAGTTCAATGAAACAGTGTGTGTGTGTGTGTGTGTGTGTGTGTGTGTGTGTGTGTGTGTGTGTGTGTTTCTCAAACCTCTATCCCACTGGGAGCAAACATTGAGGGTTTGCCTGACTTGATTCGGGCCCCACACTGCTGCCTCCCTCTTAGCCATAATTGTCCAATAGTGTGTACCCTTCCATATCTCACTGCACCCCTCCCTTATCGAGTGTCCTTTTCTCGCATGGTTTTCTTTGTCATTCTTCCCTCTCCTTCCTCCCTTCAGTCTTCTTTATTTTTCCATTTCAGGAGCTGTTTTAAATAAATAAATAAACAAACAAACAAACCTGATGTTCTGGGGCTGGAGAGATAGCTGTTAATTGCTTGTTATTCTTGTTATTCTTGCAGAGGACCTGGGTTCAGTTCCCAGCACCCACATCCATCAAAATTCACACTCCAGGTCCAGGGGACCCATAGCCCTCTTTTAATTACCAAGCATGCACAAGATGCGCAGATATACATGCAGGCAAAGTGCTCACACACATAAGCAAAATAAAAATAAAAATAAACTAAAATAAAATAATCTTTAGTTAAAGAATCTGACATTCTAATTAGGTCTAATGGGGGGGGCAAATTTCAACCCAACTGTACGAGTGCTTCTGATGGGATTCTTCTGAGTGATACTTGAATCCATGTGAGGTTTCTAAATGACAGCATTTATTTCTCTGTTTTCATCATCATTTTTCCTTGTCTGAACCATTTGAAAACATTTCTGTATCAGCTACCAGCTTCCTCTCCTTCCTAGTCTTTTTAAACATAAACCAGATTATCCCATCACTGCCCAAGTCTTCAATGCCTCATCATTGTACTTGAATAAAACTAAACTTCACCTCTGCTTAAAGTGGCCCTGTTGCAGCTAACTTGGCTGTCATTTCATTTCTTTTCTTTTTTCTTTTTGGTTTTTGTTTTTCGAGACATCGTTTCTCTGTGTAACCCTGGATGTCTTGGAACTGGCTCAGTCGACCAAGCTGCCTTGAACCCACAGAGATCCTTCTGCCTCTGCCTCTGCCTCTGCCTCTGCCTCTGCCTCTGCCTCTGCCTCTGCCTCTGCCTCTGCCTCTGCCTCTGCCTCTGCCTCTGCCTCTGCCTCTGCCTCTGCCTCTGCCTCTGCCTCTGCCTCTGCCTCTGCCTCTGCCTCTGCCTCTGCCTCTGCCTTTGCCTCCTGAGTGCTAGGATTAAAGGCATGAGCCACCACAGCCCAGTCATTATCATTATTTTTTAATACATTATTTTTGCCGAAAGGGAGTTTAGGATCTCTTACCAGTGTATTCCCAAAACATAACTATACCCGCAATGCCAGCAGTGCTTAGTAAATATTTATAAATAAATGAATATACCTCATTTAATCATTTACTAGATTTGTTGTAATTTGGTATTATTCTTCAGAGAGGTGTATAGTTGCTCAAAGGAAAAGATGAACTCTTTTGGGAAGTTACAATGATTTTGACTCAACTGGGGTGGGAAGACAGCTCAATTAATATGTGCTTACCATGTAAACATGAGGACCTGAGTTTAAGTTCCGGCACCTACATGAAAATGCCAGGCGTGGTGGCATACACTTACAATCCCAGCACTGAAGAGGCAGAGACAGGTAGATTCCTGGCCAGTCAAACTAGCTGAGTCAGTGAACCCCAGGCTCACTGAGGAACCCTACCTTACAGTACAGAACCTCCAGCACACAAGAACACAAACACACACATGCGTGCACACCACCACTGCTATTTTGTTGGGTTTATTATACGAAAACTGTTCAATCACTTTACCTGAGAGTTCCTGTTTTCTCACCTACCTCTATACCCTGAAGCCCTTCAGTGACATGCTCCCACCCGCTCAACAACCGGTCTCTAACATTTGACAAGACAAAGCAAAAGTGAAGCAGAAATAAAGCTGAAGTTTCAGGGAGCACAGGAACAAGACAACCACGGCACAAAGGTAGTGGGAGCATTTAAATGAATCACCTTTGTCCCTCTTCCATTTGACCCTCCGAGAAAAGTCAAGTTGCTGACAGAGCTGCTCATAACTGAAGCCAGGATTGCCAGGGCTATGGCTGTGTTTTGGTAAGAGGGAAAGCAAGGATGCAGACTCCCTTGGTGGCGTGTTTATTTCTTACAAAGTGGATTTGATTGCACTACGAGCTTTTATTCCAGACGAGTTTGTTGGGAGGTGCTGGGAGAGAAATCTGGACTTGAATATCCTCAGAAGAGACGGGGGAGATGAGACACACTGTAGACCTGTAATAAATAATCTAGCAAACTAAGGGGGAAACCTGCTGTCTTCATTTTCAGTGAACCTAGCAGAACATTTTCTCTAGATGTTGTCTCACTGGCCTATGATGGGAATTTATAATACTGGAAATTTCATAAAACTCCAGGTCTGGTAAGACTGGACTGAATTGACAGAGAAATTGTGCAGAGAGCTTCTTTCAAGATCACCATGGAATTTACAGTTAGTAAGTCAGTCATGCTGGGAGCCAGGCTCTGAATGGAACAAACCAGCCCAGGCTTAACCAGCACAGTCCTAGAGGCACAGACAAATCATTAGGGTGCAGGGAGTTCCATGCATTTACAAGAATATCGCCGTGCATCCCCTAGTTTTCTCATTCTGTCACTAACTCATTACTTCAGTAACGCTCAGCAAGTGGCTAGTGTCTTCCAGCACCAGAAACCATTCTGTTGCAGGAGATATGAGGCATTTTTCTTTTCTTGTGTAGTTCAGACTCTGTCTTATCTGGACATTTCTTCCCCCTGTGGCAGAAAGTCTATCTTGGGAAAAACAGTAAGAATTTTTCTCAAGGAGAGAAAACAATAGATTGCAAACCACCAGGGAAGGTCAAGCGGGGATTGGGAAGTTGATGGTAGCTAAGACACAGACTGTTTTCTTTTCTTTTCTTTTTTTTTCAATCTCCGGGTGCAGTGTAGACTTAACAAGGCCAATCCTCAGTTAACCAGCCAGCTTTGCTTTCACTCTGAGATTTCTTACTTCATCCCTGAATTCTGGCCAGCATTACCCCAATGGCTTCCAAGCTCAGACTGCAGGAGATGTACAAGCAGGAAGGTCCTTAGGAAAAAAGCTCACAGCAAAATCACAAGAAGCCCTTCTCTTTAATGGGACAGATTCTTAATTCCATAACCCTGAAAGTGCTTGGGTATACTTCTTCAGTCCCAGACTTCCCCAAGGTGGGAAATCACCTGCAGTTTCTCCTGTTGCAAAGGGAGAGGACCCTTATTTTCAGCTGGGCATTGACAGGACACAAGCTCTTGCAGCAAACTCACAAGTATTGGTGTTTACAGTCATCAGAAAGCATCAGTTTCTAACTTGCAAACTCCAAGCTTTCTCAGGGATGACTGCTTGTGCGTGGACTGCTGTCATTTTCTCTACAGCAGGGTTTAAAAGCAAAAGAACTGTTACAATGGACACCACTAAGACTTATTTATTAACTAATCTGTGAGACAAAATCTCATTCCCACCATATCCCATTTTGCTCTGGAATTTGCTCAGTAGCCCAGATGCTCTCAATCTCTGTAGCCCAGGTTGGCCCAGAACTCACTACACAGCCCAGGTCTGCCAAGAATTCTTTGCAACTCCAGCCAGCCTCGACCTTGAGGAGGTCCTTCTGCTGCAGCCTCCATAGTGCTGCAATTAGAGGCATGAGGTATCATGCCTGGCTTATGAATTTCCACATGAATATATTTCCTGTGTAATCACTGAGTATCCCAAGAGGGGTTGCCCCGTCATGAGATGCTGTATGCTTTGTGGACTGCTGTGAGCTATGCATAGCTGGCTTGCTCCCAGTGGAGCCCTTCTAGCTTCACACTAGACTCTCCGAACTGGGAAGATCTTTGGTTTTTGTTGTTGTTATTGTTTTTTGTTTGTTTGTTCCTGAGACAGGGTCTCACATAGTCCAGTTGACCTCCAAGACTGACCTTGAATGCTTCATCCTCCTGTTTCTAATCACTTAGTCTTTCAATGTACACTATGGCTTTAATGACTCTAAACCTCAGACACAGCCTTTATGCTGATCAACTAATTTTTCTTTCATTCTGAAGTTTTATACTGGGTGACAGGTTTGCACCACCACACCCAGCTAAGAAGGACTTTTAAGATAGACTGCTTTCCTCAGAGTGCCTGAAGCCACATGATAAATCTTGTATCTGAGCCTAAAACTCAGAACTTCAACCATAGCCCACCTTGGTGGAGGTCTAAGAATGCCCCTTGCCTTTCCATAATTTCCCAGGGAAGTCAAATGCTGTCCATCTAGGAAACTCACATCTAGTCTTCACTTTCTGCAGCTTGGCCGATGCCCTGGTGAACGGCTTTTATGACCTCCAGGTAGAGTGTGGAATCTAACCCTTTAATTTGCTGGAGTGCCATGAAGTTCTAGGGCAACACATGGAAGAGGTAATGAGGACTAGAGGTAGGCTGCTCCCAATCCTTCACCCAGGAAGAACACTATGACTCCAGGCAGCAGCTTGCCAGCTCTCTGCTTCCCTAGGACTGGTGCCCAGAACATCTGGAAAGAGATGCTTAAAGGCCAGAACAAGTACTTCTTTTAAAAGTGAGATGACACTCCATGTTTGGGGGAGACAGAGATAAAATCTGTTCTTCCTTTTGGATTATAGCACAAATTGATGTTTTTCAGGGGACTCAGGGTGCTGTGCCTTCCAGGGGTTCCTGCCTAACTCTCATAGCTACCCATAGAGCTGAGGAGTTCTCACATTGAGACAGTTTCATGTTAAAAAATAAAAAGTAAAGGAGGGAATCCATAAGTAGTGGGTGTGGTGTGGGGGCAGTTCTCTGACTTATTTCTTCATTCCAGGAGGGTCTAGGAACATCTCCCATAGAGGAGGTACACATTTACATGGGGCCTTCCTTGCTTACTTAGGTAAGCCCCAACCTGAATGGGATCAACAAACTATTTACATTTTACCTATCTAAGTCCACCTATAACATCAGTATTCATGATTCCTCTCAGAAAGTCACAGACTCTACTCATAATCTTTTGTTTTTTAAGCAAACTATACGTATGGTTTTTGTTTGTCTGTTTTAGAAAACAGAATTTTAAATAAAATATATCCCTGATGTCCTATAGTTATTTTTGTGAAACGGGAATAATGAGTGGATGGTTGCTTTTGGTTTTTATAATACAACATGTAATGTCTTCTCATCACTCATGTACTCTGTCTCAACTGTAACGTAAGGGAGTGGCTTTCCTTCTTTCAGCATGTGTGACACACGGAGGTGACAACTGTCTCTGCTTGAGGGGTAAATATGGTCACTGATCTGTGACAGTTACTGAGGTGTGAGAAAGTCTGGACTAAAGCTCTGGCCATTTGTTCCTTTTGTACACTCCGGACTTAGTTTAATTATTAAGAAAGGCTTACCCCAATAGAAGTCACAGGCAGACTTGGAGGCTGGTGTGAGAACATGAGACCCTGTCTCCTATCAAAAAGTAAAGAAGGAAAGTGAGTGAGGGGGTTGGATGAGGGAAGAAGGGAGGAGAGGAAGGGCAGGAAAGGAAGGCTGGCTCTGCTCTTCACTGTCGTGCCTGAAGTACACAAAAATGATGTGGAGGCTGGAGCGTATCCTGTTATCCTCCAGCCAGCACATCTGCAAACTGTGGCTGACTGTTTTGATGACTGTCAAGCAAAGCAGCCAGAGGTCAATTCTGTGGCTGAGTGGACTCGAAACTTTGGCTGGGATGAGCCCCACCAGTGCAAGGCCTTCCCATGAGCTGCCCACAGGGTGGTCAACACAGAGCCGGCTTCATTTGCCTGAGGAGCACGCTCTCAGGATTCCCGTCAGCAGCGATCGCATTCCAATCTCCTTATTTTACAGATACAGAAATCAAGTCCCAGGAAATTAAAGTCATTTGCCAAGGACGGTTTGGTTGCAGAGATGTCTTCATCTTTATCTGAAATTAATCTTTCTGTTTATTTTCTCCTTCATAGAGAGACAATAAAATTCACATAATAATGATATCGTTTTGTCTGTTTTCCAAGCAAGCTTTTACACACACACACACACACACACACACACACACACACACACACACCCAACTAACTTTTGGGAATTAAAAACATTAATAATAATGAAACTATTTCTCTATAAAACTGGGAGTATAGTTATTTCCAAAGTCCTATTAGGAAAATTATTACTGCTTCTTTTTCTCACTAGAATTCCCCAAACAAATTTCGTTGATATTTTACTCATTATTTTTATAATTAGGCATAAAGTGATTCAGACTTTATCCATAATTTAGCAGATCCTTATGGTTATTTCCAAATAAGATTAGTATTTCTGCACATTACAGATAAGCAGTCAGCCACATGTGACATAAAACCCTTCTTCAAATAATTAGGTTTGCAATGTGACATGTGCAACTCCTCACTATTAGAAAATAATAAAATTCGTAAGAAACAAAAAGTCTGTTGTCAGCAAGTAAAATTGAAGGAGTGTGCAGGTGATACCAGGGTGTCCCAGTCAGGGAGCCGCCATCCCTCTGACATACACTTTAACCTATTAGCTGAGAGTGTCCAGTGTCTAATTCTTCCTTTTGAAATCCAAATAACAAAAGCAAACATTAAGAAAAAAGCTCTGAATCTAAGATGTTATCTTTTTATGAGTGCTCTATTCTGGGAGTTCTATACACGTGCCCACATACAGCTGACCAAGCCTAACAGTGGCCAGAAGGCTGAATACAAGCCTAGAACAGGGCCATAGCTGCTGCTGGGCCTTCCTCCTGGCTACAGTAGTAAGTGATGCTACAGAAAGTAATGCTACAGGGTGTGAGCTGTTGTTAATCATGCCTTTGTATATGGATCACCTTTTCCGTGACTCGGCACAGAGGAGCAAGGGACTACCTTACAACCCTGCAAGGAACTATGGGTAGTAAGGTGACCCGGAAGTTCTTACCGTTCCCAGGAAGTTGTAGTGTTACTGGCTATGTAAGAAATAACCACATTATAAGATAAAGGAGAATTCCTTAAATTCCAAACACTTGACATAGCATTCTGTTGATGAAGAGCCATTATTGGGTTTCCAAGAGCATTCTGAGTGGCTATTTGTTCAGAGACATTTGAAAGCAAAAGTGACAGAAAACATGAGTCTAAAAACAGAACTGGAGCTCTGAGACACCAGAAGCAGGGACCCCTGTAATGCAGTATGCTAATCAGTGTTTCCAGAGTTACTGCATCCAGTGTCAAGGGCATCCTTCTTTAGAGATACAGAAGGGCAGTATGGGTTATGATGGTGCAATGCCCTATTTAGACTGCTACCAAATTTCCAAATGAATGAAAGGCCCAATCTAGGACTTCTGCTTCCTGCCACACAGAGACCATAGGTATTGGGTATTTCATACATTTTGTCCTTGTTAATGGAATGGTCCTTGCACTGGAGCCTCTCTGTCTAAGCTCCCCTCTTCTTTCTCTGGGTTTTCTAAACTGTAGTCTTCAGACTTAGCATTCATCTGATGTTCCTTTTCAGACCATTCTGCTATTTCAGATACTACCTTAGCAAAATGTCTAAGTGCTGAAGACTCTTAAAAAAAAAAAAAAAGCCACTTAGAAAGGAGATTAAGTAAGAATCCTAAGTATGCTGCCAGCCCTGGGACATTTGCCTAGTGACCTAATTTCATGGGAATTTGCCAGGCCTACTCTGTGGAAGGATTCCAGGCCTTTCCCTTCAGTCCTATGGTTTATTCAGCTGACACTGCACACATCCAGGCTGTTCACATTGTTGTGACCTTCAGAGATTGTCTTTAATGGTACTCTAGTCACTACATAAATTGTAGGAAATGAAGGTGCAGTCATTTGTACCACTTATAAAAATTCATACAATTCAAAGCTCTTATGTCAAATGGTGTGTGTATGTGAGAGATGGGGGAGATGTATGCAAGTTGCACATGTGTGTTTAGGTGTACATGTGTATTTTTTTGCATACATGTGAAGGTCTGAGGTCATCCCTGGATTTTCTCTGGTGCCATTAACCATAGTTTTTGAGACAGGGTCTTTCACTGGCCTGGAACACTCCAAATAGGCTAGGCTACCTGGTCAGAGATCCACCTATCACTGCCTCCTCAGCACCAAGATCCTAAGTACATGTGCCTCCACATCCATCATTTTGACATGGGCTCTGGAGACCAAATGCAGGTCCCATGATTGTAAGGCAAGCTCTTTACTAAGAGCCATTCTTCCCAGGCCTGAAAATGATATGTCCTACACAGAACTGAGATATGCACTTTTTCTTGTTATTCTAGACTTCGGCCACAAGCATGTTGAATAATTCCAGAAGCTTCTGTGAATAATTATCCAAAATTCATTGTCAAAACCTGTTCTATGGAAAACAAATTCCTTGTTGCCCAAAATGCTTGTTCATGAAACTGTACTTTGAATTTTCTTTGGGCCATCAACCAGCACCCAGATAAAGACAAGGAAACTTACTGATTACGAATGCTACGCCTTAGCTAGGCCGGCTTGTTCCACTAGCTCTTAAACTTAATCTAACCTGTTTCTATTTATCTGTGTTTTGTCTCAGGCCTTTTTACCTTTCTTTCTATATGCCCCACTTTCCTATTTCCTCTGTGTCTGTATGGGTCATGGCATCTCCCTGTCATCTCCTTTTCTTCTTCATCTTCACGCCAAGCTAAATTCTTCCTCCTTACTCTCCCTGCCTGGAAATCCCCCCCATAACTCCTCCCTCACTATTGGCCATCAGTCAGATGCCTTAGTCAGGCAAGGTAAATCTTTACATAATTAAATAAATGCAATACATCTTTACATAGTTAAACAAATATTCCACAAGATAAATAAATGCAATGCATCTTTACATAGCTGAACAAATACAAAACATCTTTGTATAGTTGAACATGTCTGTAACTTCTTTTCCCTATTAGCTCTATCTAAAGCCAGATAGGAAGTTATTTTAGACATCACTGTCTTAAATACTCGGTTGTATATTGATCCAACACTCTCTTCAGAAAAACTACAAGAAACATTTTGTGTTGGTCATTCAGAATTGCAGTTTTATTCTCTTATACCCACAGGCTTACAACTATCCCAAAACAGTTGTACCTGACTCTCTTCCCCCATCTAAAAATGCTACAATGGCCTCTGGCCAAAAATAATAAACGTAAGACTTGATAACCCTGTACACCCTACTCAGGGCACTAATGAAAGAAAAGAAAACCTATATTATTGTCCCATGTTGGCTTTGTTTTTTTTTTTTTTAATTTGTTTTGTTTTGTTGTTGTTGATTTTTTTGCTGGGGGTGGAGTGTGTGTGGGCTAGAGAGATGCTCAGCTGGAATGCTAGCATAATTAACATAATCTGGATCGCTAGCATCACATAAATGCTGTGCATTGCAGTGTATACCTATAACAGCTATAACCATAGTGTCAGGTGGGGGATGAGACAGTGATAGATTGATTTCTAGAACTTGTTGGCAAGCCAGACTAGGCAATTGGTTGCTTAAAACATGAGAGCAATAGAAGTAGACAACTGTTATTAACCTCTGGCCTTGACATAAATGCACACATATATGTATATATCTGTACATGCATGTGAACACATGCAAATATGTACTCATGCACATAGTACATGCAAATATATACACAGAAATGTTAATATAAAAAAGGCTTTTTGAACTTTTATGTGTTTATGTTTGTTGGGGAGGGGGTATGTAAAGACCAGAGGTGAACATTTGTGTCTTCCTTAATTGTTGTCCACTTTATTTATTTATTTATTTATTTATTTATTTATTTATTATTTTGTTTAGATAAGGTCTCTTCCTGGACTGGCCCAAGTGATCTGCAGGTTTCCCCCTTCCTGACACTGGGATCATAGAGACTTATTGTCATGCTTTAGTTTTTTTTATGTGGGTTCTAGGGAATCAAACTCTAGTCCTCATGTTTTATAGACTGATTTTCTCCCAGCCCATGAGCACTTTTATCACTCTTTATATATCACACAAATTCTGAAATATCACATAATTAACTTAAAACAAATGAGTTTTTGTTATCCAAAAGTTACCTCAAATTTTATTTACAAAATAAAATATAAACATTTTCTTATTATACCAAGAGTAGATGTATCGAATCTCCTGGAAAAGCCCTTTAGAAAATGATTTAACAAAGTTTACTCCATTTAGTGGACAGACAGACAGATATACATATATATATATATATATATATATACATATATATATATCATATATATCACCATGTATATTACATATATATCATATACATATATATTATATATACATCATATATATCATAGATAGATAGATAGACAGATAGATATATAGATAGATGATAGACAGATAGGTATATGCTTTGCTCAAGCAACGCCTCCCCTTCTCCATCCCCTCCTCTGTCACTCCTGTTTTCAAGCCACTGATGTCCAAAGGCTTTTTAAATAATTAGGAGATTTTAATCAGGTTTTTGGTTGATACTGTCAGAGTCCCCACAGGCACCCCAACACTTTCAAGGTGAGGAGAACGGCACAGATGACTTCAGAGAGTAAGTTCTGTGTTCACCACAGGTAACCTTCAATTCATCCAGACCCTGTGAACATCCGGAGTACATGATGATTGAGATGGGCTCCTTGGCATCAGGGACTGAGTCTGGGAGTCAGACATTGAATGGAGGTAAAGAACAGGAGTGAGTCCAACTTTGAAGGAGACAGAGAGATGTTTTACAAAATTAAATTTTTGGCACTTTAATCTTTCCCATGCTGGCTCCAAGTTCACTGAGTCATCTCTGAGTTTTATTTTGAAAGTCAACATGCAAGGGACCTTCAGAAACAGGATTAACAAGCTGATGATGACATAGCTTCAGAATGAAAATGTATCATAAGCCTTAAAAATACAAATTCTTATAACATGTTGTGGTAGGACCACAGATTCACCCTCAACAAATATAGTCATCAAGGCAGACAGTCGCCAAAGAGTTGTTCATAATAACAAAATTTAGAAACAGCAAAGACATGCCAAAGCAATAGAGTACACAGTAGGTACAAAAATGCTCACTGTAAGGGGGATTATATTTACTTGAAATACGCTATAAAAAGGGAAAGGTTATGGAACAGCTTATATAATAAGATTCTGTGTTCATCTTTCATGTTTGTTTTTGATAAGCGTGCAATAGTGTCACATATTAGTGTGGGCCAATGTGACATTTCATGTGATCAGCTTATCTAATTATTCACCTGTTCCTTGTCACAACTCCCCTTCCAAACTTCCTATAATCACTATTCTGCACTCAGGTGGATGTTTTCAGCTTTGGCCCTATATATGCTGATCATACAGTACATGTCTGCATGTCGAGCTTATTTAATTTGACATAACAATCTCTACTTCCATCCACTTGCTATAAGTGCAGAAGTTTTCTCTTTTTCATAGTTGAGTAATATTCTTCTGTGTCTGTATCCGACATTTTATGCATCTGTTTCCAGGCACTTTGACTGATCCTGTATTTTGGCTACTGTCTACAGAAATACCTAAGCATGCAGCTCTCTTTGGGGTGCAGCTTTCTTTTGGGCATATACTCAGGAGCAGAGTGGCTGGAGGGTAAAATGCATTTTCATTCACTTCTAGGATCTCAGAACAGTTCTTGTAATAACTCTACTAACTTATATCCTCACTGGCTGTTTATGGTGGCTGCATTTATTAGGGTTTCTATTGCTATGAAGAGACACCATGATCATTGCAATTCTTTTAAAGGAAACCTTTTAATTGGGACTAACTTACAGTTTCAGAGGATTAATCCATTGTCATCATGGTGGGACATGATGGCATTCAGGCAGAGATAGTGCTGGAGAAGGAATTGAGAGTTTTACATCCTGGTCCATAGGCAACAGGAAGTGAACTGTGTTCTCTCCAGTGTCTATAACAGTCCTGAACTAAAGTTGGAAGTCTTGTCTGAGATTCATGCAATCTCTTAAATGTAACCCCTTGTAAAATCCAAATCAAAAAGTAGATTACATACTGCCAACATATAATGGCACAGGATATCCATTACTGTTCCAAAATGAAGGAAGAGAAGATAGTGAGGAAACACTGGACCAAAGAAAGACCAAAAGCCAGCTGGGCAAACTCCAAACTCCCTATCTCCATGTCTGATGTCAAAGCATTCTGTAGATCTCCAACTCCTTTCAGCTTTGTTGACTACAGCACACTTCTTTCTCTTGGGCTGGATCCACACCCTGTTAGCAGCTTTCCTTGGCAGTGATCCTATGACTCTGGCATCTCCAATATCTTGGGGTCCCCAAGGCAATCCAGGCTTCAACTTTGCAGCTTCACAGAATGGTCTTTCTAGGCCTCAATTCAGGGCCACTCCTGGCACATGTCTGGCCTCAATGGCTTTCCTTAGAGGAAGATTTCATAGACCCCTTCTTCTATCCTTGCCTTTGAAGCCAAAACCCATATGGCTGAAGCTGCCAAGTTCTGCTGCTTGCTGGGGCTGAAACATGGTCCTCTTGTTCAAGTACATCTTCAGCTGAAGCTTTTCTGTTCTTGATGATTTCTTTCACTGCCTAAGATTGACTGTCCTAAAACTGAATCTGTAGACAAGGCTGGCTATAAATTTAGAGATCCTCCTGCCTCTACCTCTGGAGTGCTGGGATTAAAGACACAAATCACCACACTGAACTCTAAGTTTTCCTTTAATTCCTTTTCAGAAGTTGGAAATTTAGCTGGGTGGGCTCTTGCCCTGAGGTCACCACTCTCTTTATTCAATTTCTTAATCTGTTTATCTACTTGAACACAGGACTTAGCTGCATTCTTCTTCCTGGTGCCTCTTTTCTCTTCAAATTGTACATTTTGTGTTTTACTTTCTTGACCTGCTTCTCCTCATTATAAACCTTCATTAGAATTACCAATAATAACCACACAACAGAGTTTATACTTGGCTGTTTTCAAATTTCCTCTGCCAATGGAATTAATGCAATCTCTTCACTTTTGCCTCCAGCAGACTCTTAAAACAAAGTCAAAAAGCAGCCACATTTTTCACCAAAATACCACAAAACCATTTCTAGCAACATACTAACATTGTTCTTCTCTGATACATCTTGAGCCAGCCCCACACAGTTCAAATTACATTCAGCACCATTGCCATCCATGTTCCTACTAGGATGACACATTAAGCCCCTCTTAAGTATTAAACTGCCTTTCTAATCCATAGTCCCAAAGTCCATATTTTGTCCAAGCAAAAACATGATCAGGTCTAACTGTCACAATATCCTAGTCCCTGGTACCAACTTGTTTAGTTAGGGTTTCTATTGCTGTGCAGACACACCATGACCATGGCAACTCTTATAAAGGAAAACATTTAATTGGGGCTGGCTTACCATATCAGAGATTTAGTCCATTATTGTCATGGCAGGAAGCATGGCAATATGTTGTCAGACAGTATTGAAGAAGGAGCTGAACGTTTTACATCTTGAGCCACAGGCAACAGGAAGTGAACTATATTTCACACTGCACATAGCTTGAGCATAGGAAACCTCAAAACCCACCCGCACAGTGACACACTTCCTTCAGCAATGGAACACCTACTCCAACAGTACCACACCTCCTAATAATGCCATTGTTATGTATTTGTTTTGCTATTTTAACTACAGTGACATGGTATCTCATGGTAGTTTGATCTGTACTTCCATGATGGATAATGCCATAGAAAAAGCAGCAACTTCTCAAAGTTGACATATAAATAGAAGTACAAGAAGCATGTTATTGTTTATATCTGAATTATCCAGTTGTTATATGGGGAATTTTACACAAAAGGAAGAGAAGTTACAAAAATTCATATTTAAATACTTTCTCCTGCTTCCTTAACAGATTATTTCAAAAGGAGGGCACAAAGGTTGTTACAGGGAAAGAATGTCTTATTTAGCCCCAGCATGGGGAAACAGAGGAAGCAGACTCACTTTGAGGAGAGCCAGGTAAGTGAGCATGTCCTGGTATCCTCTTGGACAACTTCAGTTCCTCAGAACTTGTGCAGGCTCTACCCACCAATGGAAAGATTAGCCACCAGTGAGGGGAATGGCAAGGGGCCAAGAACCTCTGACTACTATCCACGGACCCCACCTTGAGCATGCTGGCCACCAAAAAGTTTCCATAGGAGGAGCGATGGCCAGCTACTTCACTGGAACATGTACACTCTTAAATGTGTACACATACCCACACACATCCACATGTGTATGTTCATACGAGTACATAGAGACTAGCATACACACTCACATGTGCACCTGTGCTCATATACACTCACACATGCACTCAAAGATACAACTCACAGAGAGGTGGCACCATGTTAATATGCAGAGAGAAGACAGAGGAAAATCTGCATAACATGCATCTCAAGCTGTCCCTCTGTCCTTTCCTCCTGGACAAAGGGAAAGAAGTCTACCACCAGTCCCCAGCCTTTGTTCTGTCAGTGTCCTCTTACTTCCTTAGGAGCTCTACCTTTTAGACCATCCCAGCCATTAAGCTAAGCATCAGATTTCTTGGGACTTGCAAATGATTCAAGTAATGACAATCATTTATTTTTTTTCACCCAGGGTGGAGGGGGGGAAGTCATTGGACTCAAAACAGGAATAATGAAACTCAAATGTGGCAAATACTAAAATGTATGTAAAATGTAACATTATCTCAGCATTGTAAACTTAGCATTCATAAACATTTCACTGCATTTGAAAATAATTTGTGAGTGGATGTTCTCAATTTTCCCAAATTCCTGAGTATGGACGCTGATTGCTGATAAATCATACTGAATTATAAATTAAGTGACTTATCCATTGCCAACTATTTCTGAAAGCAAAAATATCGTTTAAAAAGTCCTTTTCATTGTAAAAAGAGATGTAGTCAGTGTGGGCTGGAGTGCATTTACTGTGTCAAATATGCAGAGGGTGGGAATGTAAGGACAAGTGAATTGCCCATGCTGAATCCTGCCCACCCCTCCTTGGACTATGTGCCCCTCCCATTCCTTTCTTCTCACTCCCCACCAGATCTCTCCTAAGCTCATGAACATGGTCAGATCTCCCTTGCTTTAAACTTGCAATCAGTCCTAGTTATGCTTCTATTTCGGTGATAAACACCACGATAAAAAGCACCTTGGGGAGGAAAGGGTTTATTTTACCTTACAGTTTATAGTCCATCATGTAGGACATTCAACAGGGCAGGAACACAGACAGAAACCCAGAGTCAGGACCTGTGCAGAAACCATGGAGGGATGCTGTTTACTGGTTTGCTCCCCTTGGCTTGCTCAGTCTGCTTTCCTGACACAACCCAGGACCACCCGCCCAAGAAGCAGCAGTGCCTACAGTGAGCTGGATCCTTCCACATCAATATTAATCAAGAAGATGCTCCACAGATTTGTCTCCAGGTCAATCTGATGGAGACAGTATCTCAGCCAATGTTCCTTCTTCCCAGATGACTCTGGCTTGTGTCAGGTCAGCAAAAAATTTAATCAGCACACTATAGGCATCTGTTGTGGTTTAACACTAGTGTGTTTGAATACAGGGCCCCCCTGTTGGTGCTGCTTCCAAAGGATATAGAAGCTTTAGAAGGCAGAGTCTTGCAGAGAGAAGTGGACAGGACTTGAGATTTCATAGCCCTGCCCCACTTCCTGTTCACCCTCTGCTTCCTGACTACAGATGGACTGTGACCAGTAGCCTCCTGCTCTTGCCATTGTGCCTTTCTCTCTGTGATGGACCACGTCCCCTCAAACTAGGAGCTTGAGTAAACCCTTCCTTCCTTAGGTTGCTCTCTGGGGTATTTTGGCACAGTGACAAGGAGGTAGCAAATATCCATCTCGTCTCACCTCTCATCCTTGCTCTGCTCCTCTTGCAGTTTCTTATAAATGGTCCATGTATTGTCTCCACTCTCTCCCTCTTTATCCCAATGACACATAGTTCCTGTTGTAACCATTTTGGTGAAAGATCCTCACCAAGGAGGTTAGTACCTTGTCCCTAAATCCAACCTGTACACAGACTTTGGGCCCTCGCTATTTTCTGGAAACACAGCTGTCTCTGAAATATGTTTCTCCTATGAGCTCCCTCACTTTTCTGGCCCTCCTTAGTCTTTCTTGTAGCCTCTCCTTTGCTCCTGATAGGATAGTGTTCTTCAGTGTTTTAGCCAATGTTCAATTTTCTTCCTCTACATACTGCTGTTGAGTACTTCTCCAGTTCACCTACCATCTGTTTGACCATGAGTCTGCAATCCATCTGCCTAGGCTATATTCTCATCCCATTGTCCAAACCTACACTCAGCTGTGAACAACATTTCTATCAGGCAAGTTAAATGGAAAAATAAGATTTCCATTTACATGTTCACCCCTTGCTCCCAAACCTCTTTCTATGGCTCTTAAAATTGACACATAGAACCAGTATCAACTGAATTGCAACTGCAAGTGTTATCTCTTCAACTTCCCTCATCTGCCGTGTTCAACAGCTTCTTCAAATCCACCTGTCTTCTCCAGTCCCATTACTTGTTGTTGCTGACATTATTATACACATGACTTCTGGTTTGAACTTCAACTACCGTGTTTGATCTCTGCTTTTAAAGTAAGTGTGTGTTGTGTGTGTGTGTGTGTGTGTGTGTGTGTGTGCGCGCACGTGCCACATGTCTGGAGGGTGTGCATGCAGGAAGATGTGCACTTTTGAAGCCAGAGGACAATCACTAATGTCATTCCTCAGATGCCATTAAAGTCTCCCATTGACCTGGGTGACATGAGACTCTGTCTCAAAACATACAACAAAAATCTTGATAACTATTCATTGCAGATGTAAACGGGCACTGATTTGGTTGAAATAAATTCACCCTCTGCAAATGTGCAGGTCAGTTCTCCTAATTAACAACTTTGCCCTTAACTCTCATTTGGGTGGTGCATTCGAAAGCCATTGAGAAAAATTCCTAGTATCCGCCAAACCCTTTGAAATGACAGGAACAAAAGCCTCCAGAGACTTATTTATATGTTGTGTAACAGTTTCCTCTGAGATGGAAACATTTCATTGCATAGGAAGCTTTGCAAGGAGGGAGATAAACAATTCAAAACAACCAAGGAAGTCCCTGAAAATGATCAGATTCATTAGGCCCTTCCCTGCCAGAGTAAACATTAAAAGCTGAGAGTTCCTCCAAGACCATCTTGCTGCAAAGAAGATTGTTACCAGACTCTACCTGGAAGAAGCAGAAACCAGCTGAGCTGCCTGGAAGAGGTTTAGAGCAACTGCATTCTTATGAAAAGAGGTACTCAGTCAACCTGTTGGGCTGCCTGCAGGCTGTGCTGCAAATTTCCAGCTTTTGTGTACTGACACTCACACTTTGTCGGATTTGGTGATGCTGTGGCAGTCTTTGAGTCCTTTCTGCTCCTGTATGTAACCACCCATCCTTATTTCTGTGAGAACTCCATTATTTACCAAGTTGGATTTTAGTATAACCATACATTGGTCTATCATGGGCTTCCTATCTGGACTTAGTAGATGTGTGTAAACATCTCTCCCGGAAAAGTTTTGTCACATAACACTATTTTAAGTGTGTCTTGGATATTGGTTGCACAGCACAAAATAGACTAACTTTACCTCAATGGTACCATTAAAGGTCACTTGTTACAAGTGCCAAAATTTATGGCTAGTGTGGAAGGAAGTCACTGTGCATGTCCAAGGTCAGATTCAGATAAATACTGCTACTTTAGAGATGAATCAGTTGACATTTCATTCCCAATAGCCTTGGTGCAATTGTTGCCACAGCTATAAAAGTAGGCAAATTAATACAATAGGTTACCAGATTCCCTGCCAAGTTAGCACATGAGCTCAGGAATGAAGAGTTAGCACACACTTACTGCTGATAATTAAGATATTATTTGTGAGCTTTCATACAAGGGTAGGCACAATAACAGCTTTCCATTTGTGATCGCTAGGTTAGTTCATAAAACAGATGGCAAAAGTAAAGGAGGTTCCTAGAGGGGGGCAGGAGTGTAATTTGGAATCAGAGAAATGTTAAATCTTGGCTTGAAGAATGAAAGGGCCTTTGGCAGAATCCAACATTCTGATAGCATCTCTTCTTCATGGTGCAAATGATGGAGTCCAAAGAGATGAATAAGTCCTACAGCAAGGCAACTGCAGGCACCATTATCTTTATGCTTCTACTCCCTGACACAACTGTGATCTGTTCATTTATATTCTTGTTTTAGTGTAAGTCTCTCTAAAATACAAGGCTAATGCCATTCAAGCATGACTCAATGTCTTTATGTAATTCTTCAGCCAAAAGGGAATAGCTGGTGCATATCTTCAATGACTTATAAGAAGAAATTGCATTTCTTTAACCACATTTCTGCTGCTCATTCCTTGAAAATGAAGATAAGTATATGTGATAGTTCCTCTTCTGGGGTGATTTGAATGAAAATGACCCCCATAGACTCAGAGGGAATGGCATTATTGGAGGTGTGGCCTTGTTGGAGGAAGGGCACCATGGGGTGGGTAGGCCTTGAGGCGTCAGAAGCAAAGTCAGGCCCAGTGTCACTTTCTCTTTCTGTTGCCTGCAGAACCAGATGTAGAACTCTCAGCTACCTCTCCAGCACCATGTCTGCCTATATGCTGCCATGTTTCCTGCCATGATGATAATGGATTAACCTGTGAATTATAAGTCGGCCCCAATTAAATACTTTCTTTGATAAGAATTGTGGTCATGATGACTCTTCACAGCAATACAAACCCTAAGACACCTTGGCAACATGTTGGGATTTAAAATCACCATGGAAACAAGCATTTATGAATGTGAAGTTAAATGAGGTGGGAAGACTCACCAGGAATGTAGGCAGCACCATCCCATGGACTGGAGCCCCAGTGCATATAAGGGAGGAAGTCCCTAAACATTAGCATTCAGTTCTCTCTGCATTGAGACTGCTGATTCTGTGTGACCAGCTACATCATGTCTTGTCCAAGATGTCTCTTTCTTAAGGGACTGTATCCTCAAACTGTATCCCAACCCCTTTCTTTCTTCCTTAAGTTTCTTTTTTCAGATATTTTGTCACAGAAAGAAGAAATAGTGTCATCTACAATTCTATGGAATTTTGCTAGATATGCCCTTATTGAGGTTGCAAGTTCTAGGTTTAATTTCCACGGTCCTTTGCTTTTACATAATAAGTGTCCATGTATTTATTCCTTTGTTTTTCATTCATATGGATGGTGATCTTTGCTTAAAGTCTTCCCAGAGGGTGGCGTGAGTTCATGTTAGCCAAGTATTTTGAAGAGTGTCTGTATTGTCTGTAATTATGCTCGTTATTATCACAAATCTTAGATTAACTCAGAAATGTTGAAATGATGACTCAGAAGCCATTGCAGAGAAACCCAGTGCCATTACTTCTGTAAGTAGCCACACTAGTTCTTGCAATGGTCTGGACTTGATGGAGTTTGGAATATGACAAGTTGTGGGGACAGATTGCAAACAGACCACCATGTGTGTCTTTTTTTTTTTCCTATATGTGGATTCTGGAGATTAAACTCAAATCCTCACATTTACAAGACTAATACTTTATGGACTGAGCTATGTAGCCAACCTCATTCTTTGGTCAAACAAAGATGGATGTTAGATTTTAGTTAAAGGCTTTTTCCATGACTCCTAAAATGATCTTATTGGTTTTTTGTTTGTTTTGCTTTGTTTTTTAGTTATTACTATGATGAATTATTACTATTTTTGAATGTTAAAGTCACTTAGCATTCCTTCAAGAAAGCATGTGTCATAACTCTGCTTCTATATGTCAGTATATCCAATTTTCTGATATGCTTGCATGCATGCTCTTGGGGAGATTGTCTTGGTAATCATTCCTCATACTTGTGGAAGAATGCAAATGAAGCCATGTGATCTAGAGCTTTCTTTGCAGGAGTGGTTTTAACCTATCAGTTTGCTTAGCAGATATGTATTTCTCATTATCTACTTTACAATTATCTTTTGTGATTTATTTCCAGTTTTATTGTAATCATGGAATGTGAGTCTCGTTTCTTGTACTGAGACATTCCATTGCAGAGTATAGTTTATCTTGGTGATTATCTCTAATTTATGCTGTGTGGTTGACTAGAATGCTATGTGTCAGTTAGCTGAACTGGTTTTAACGTTGTCCAAACCTTCTAACTCAGTGATTCTCAACCTTCCTACTACTGTGACCCCTTTAATAAAGTACCTTATGTTGTGGTGACCCCCAATCATAGAATTATTTCATTGCTACTTTATCACTGTAATTTTGCTACCGTTATGAATCGTAATGTAAATATCTGATACATGAGCCTGTGTGGGTCATGACCCAAAGGTTGAGAACCACTGCTCATCTGTTCTTTTCAGTATCAAGAGTGATATCAAAGTCTCTGTGTATCATCAACCACTTCTCCACTTGTGCTTTTCCCTCTTCTGGTTTTTCTTTCATGTGTTTTATGTCTTTTTATTCCATCCTTAAATTCTTGGGGTAATCCTTTAAAATTTTACACTAATGTCTTTGACTTGAAATTGTTTGTTTTCTAATGCTAATATAATAACTCCAGTTTCTCAACAATTAGTTGCAACATGGTATTTTACAATATCAGTTTTTTAAACCACTTGTACCTATTGCGTGTTGAGTGTACTTCCTGTAGGCAGCAGATAGTTGAGTTAGCTGTATGTTATAGTTATGTTCAACCCAACAGATCATGTTTCCAATGGACATTTAAATCTTTTACATTTAATATAAGTACCAATAAATCTTTCACTGTGTTTCTTTTCATTTCTTCTACTTACTCTTTATTCCTTTCTCCTTTCTGTCACAGATTGTTTTTGGTCCACTGAACTTTTTTAAGGAACTTACCCATGCTTGATTCAGGAGGAGACCCTCTGCACAACCCCCAGAGTCAGCTGTCTGCTCTGAACAGCTTTCTCCTCTCTGGGGCACCCCACTGTGGACTCCAGTTACTCTGGTCTCCTTGACCATTTGGCTCTATCTTGTTAACTCAGTGAGTCTTTCAAGGCTCCATCTGGGTTCCTCCTCCATGAACAACATGCTTTAGATAGGCCAGGGTGGCAGTAGACGAAATCATGGAGTACCTTAATTGTCTACCTTCTTTGGAATGACAGCAAGGTTGACTGTGGGCCTCTCACTTATCTAACTTCTCTAGGGCTCCAATAGTATGCCTATTGGACATGGGACCACCTCATTTGTCTACTGTCTTTCAAGTACTGTTGTCTTTTGTCACCTGATATCCAGCCACTCCTTCATGTGTTTTGGTCATTTGTTTGGGGTTTTGAATCTACTGTGGCTGGTTTGCTTGTATCCCCTGAAATGCATTATGAAAATTGAAACTTACAGTCCGCTGTAATAATATGAGGAGTTGGAACGTCTTTAAAGGTGGTTAGGTCATAGGAGAACATCCCTTTTGAACAGTATTTGTGCTCTTATAATACTATCTAAGGCTGATTGCTCGCCCTTTTCCCTGTATGAGAACACACAAAAAACACCACAGTTAGAGAATGGGTCCTCAGCTGACGCCAAGTTTTCTGGTATCTGATCTTCGATTTCCTAACTTCCAGAAATGAGAACAGTACATTTCTGCTGTTTATAAACTGCCAAGCCTAAATTATTTTTGCTATAATAGCCTGAATGGAGTAGAGATTGTTTTAGAAAAGAGAGAAAATCTAATTCCTTCCACTTTATCCTAGCCAGATGTGATTCTGGGTGTAATTATGAGTTAGTCTGATGAAAATGAGAAATGTTTTAAAATATGAATCTGAAGGCTATTCTGTGAATAGCTCTAAAATATTTATGGTCAGAACTTATGTTTATTAACTCGAAATTCATAGCATCATTAAAATACAGGCCAAAAGTAAACCCACACCAAATAGTTAACTGTTTTCTTTTAACATTCTTACTTTAGTTTAACAATCTAGTTTAACAGACATTGATAAGGCCTGTCTCTTAGGGCTGAGTTAGAGGCAGTGGCTGGTGACTTTGTTGTCTTTTCAGGAGAGAGAGCTCATGCAAGTTAACAATTACCTCTCTTTTGATTTGATCTCAGTTTCCATGCTGCAAAATTCAGATTTAGAATGGAGCCCCGTATTCATACCAGTACCTGGAAAAAGCAGGCACAGAGTCACTTTAAACCATGAGTTGTTATCTGCAAATGTACACTCTCCATGTTTTCTAGTCTAAAAATACTCCAAAACTAATAATTTGGGAGGGTACATAAGTATTTACATAATTTCCATATGTCTTTTTAAGGTGTATTTTCTCTTGTTTATTACTTATGAATTAATTTTTCCTATTCTCTTCTTTGCTTCTCAGAGCATTTGACATAAACAAGGCCAGGGTCTGTTTTCTGTTTTGGAAACGTTTTAAAGTGTGTGTGTGTGTGTGTGTGTGTGTGTGTGTGTAAAAAGAAGAAAACCAAGATCTTTGACCTTTGTGATGCAGAAAGGTCTCCTTACTTAGTAGAAGCAAAGAAACACATTTATCAGATGTTGGATTCTTTCGATCCCTTTGAAGTCAAAAGTAATGCCCTAGAAGTGACAAAGATTAGGTCCTTCATAAATCAACATCTCCTGGCTGGTTACATTTGAAACCCTGTTTAGAGCAGAGTCCCTCAAATTTGTCTTTTTGGCTTCAATTTGCAGCCCCTTGCTGACCCCTGGAACCTCAGGGCCTCTGAAGCATTCCCAGGGCTGGTCCTTCTAGGTCCCAACCACACTCCGCACTCACATTCAGCTTCTGAAGCCATCTGTGGCCAGAGGCCCGGGTTTCCACTGTGACCTTCCTATATATATTGACACTGAGGTGGTAAATCACTACAACAATTTGTCCCTCCATTTCCGGAATCCCTTCGCCTAATTTATTTTCAATTGCCCACTTCCTACTCATGCTGGAGGGTGATGGTGCGTGAGGCTGTGCCCATTTTACTTCTGCCTATCACCACCCCACTTTGGGAGATATAAAGATGAAAAGGAATGTGAAAGGAAAAGGCTAAAGAGGTGGAAGGGAAATGAAGACAGAAAATATCAAAGTTCATTCCGACGATAGCATCTACCCATCTACCTCCTCATGATCAGTGTTGTCTTTACTGTGGTCTAAGATCAGAGGGTAGAAGAGCAATGTAAGGAAGGGAAAGTGGTATGGAAGCAGAACCAGATGTTATGAAAACATTTGCAGAAAAAAAAGTACTAAATAATTGAGAAGTGGAGTTGATAGACAGGGTGGTCAGGAACTGGTGAGAAATGAAAGGTGATGTCAAATTAAGGAAGTTGTCACCACCAGATATTTTCACAGAAAGAAACAATGTTCTTCCTGGGACAGGCTTGTTGTCCTTTGGTGGCTGTGGCACCCAGTGCAACATCCTTCAGCACTTTCCTTCGTCTTTTTCTAAAGTGCCTTGTCATTGTCCGGTTTGCCTATTCATTGATTTTTTTTTACTGCACAAATGTCCCACATTTCAAAATTCTGTGTGGGGGGTGGAAGTTAAAGGATAAACATGGGAGCAAATGTTTATAATATGTTTTAACTTGGCAGTGAGAGAATGCAGAAGACAAGCTTTAAGTGCTGCAGATCCATTACACTCTTCCAGGGAACACAGAGTCCCAGAGTAGCTGCAGCTCCCCCCCCCACCTCCCCCACCCCGCCAACCCCCCCCCCCAGAGCGCTGTGTGCCTTCAGAGGGCAGATTCGTGAACTGATGGCTGTAGGAAAGCAACTGAGGTTGCTTCTGTACTTCATATCTGTGAAACACCCACCAAAGCGATGGGAGTTTTGCTATGCCAGGCATGGACGGAAGAGCTGCTCACAAAGAGAAAACATTGAATAGTTGTGCTTTTCACAGGGTTTCTCTGATTTCCTGGTTTACTCTCGGACTATGTTCCCTCAACCCTGCTTTGCCAGGTCCTTGGTGAAGAAATGGGTGGGTTACTGTGTCACTAACTGCTTCTTGTTATTCTCCTTTGTCCTTTATTTCGGAGCCAGGCAGTCGAGTCACCATGTTATGTCATCTATCTTGTGTTAATTTCATTTCCTTTGTAAGAACAAAGATACATTTTTCATTATTTCATGACAATAATGAGCTACTTCCATTTTTTTTTTATTTCTATCAAAAATGATGAACCAAGGCTCTTCTGCTTGGATCACAAGGGCAAAAACAACAGGATAACCATCTATTAGCAAGGACACCTGTGCATCACCTAAACCCAGAAGAAAGTCCCATATGCCTGTGATTGGCCCATCACTACCCTGTAAATAGAACAAAAACCACAGGCATCTGTAATGCCAACTCCTCTACTTTCACATCTCAAACATTCTCTTCAAACGTTGATCGAAGTTAGCAGTCCTCAAATATGAAAGAGACACTTGAAGAGGAGGACTGGAGGGGATGGCAGTCAGTAAGGACAACTTAGTCTTTCTGGTTCTAAAGGATCAGGATGGGGAAGGGAGTACGCAGTCTTAGCAGACCAAGTGGTTGCATCTTTTAAATAAGCGGCTGAGTGCATAGGTAGGTAGACAGATAGGAGTGCTTGCCTAGCATGCATTATGCCTTGGGGGTTTTATCCCTAGCATAAATCAGGTATGGAGGCACACACCTGTACTTTCTGCACTAAAGAAGTGATGACAAGATCAGACATTCAAGGTCATATTCATCTTTGAATGGAGTTTAAAACCATCCTGAGACATATGAGATCCTGCCCCCCTGCAAAAAACCAAACCAAAACAAAAAAAACCCCAAAAACAATGCACAAACATAATTAAGTGAGTTACATATCTCTGTTGCATTCTTCCTTCAAAAAGAATTCAAGTGTTTATTGATCATGCTAACTCTGTCTTGAGTCCAAATGAACACTAATTTGCAAACACATGCAGCACACCCAAACTACCCTTGTACTGTTTCTATAACTGTTTTGGTGCCAGGGTTTGAATTCCAGGTCTAAACATGCAAAGAATGACCTCTACTAAGGAACCACACCTCCAGCAGCCACTCATCTTTAAAACCCACATGCAGAGATCATGAACTGTCCCCTGGAATGGCGTTGCTGACATACATCCTTTCCCTTTCCTCCTGAAAGAACAGGGTCTTTCACAGAGCCTGTGTTTATCTCACTCTAGAGTTCCATTGCACTGTTTTCTCTTATAGTCTTATCACATCGTTTACAAACACTTTATCTCTGTTGCAGGAAAGGAATGAAATTCCAGGCCTTTGATGAAACATGCAGCTAAAATGGATGGTCCCCAAATCTATATTTAGCTGACTGGCTCCTGTCTGAGAGAGATGTGATAAATGTGTCCTGTGTATAAACTGAAGCATGATGGATTCAACGATCATACCCTAACTGGGGGATGCTACTTTGGAATAATTAAATGTTCCATCATTTGCAAGTCTAAATAGTCCATTGTGAGCTCCTGGTTTTGTCTGTCAACAGATCCTTCCAGTTTCTAAAGGAAATTTATCATTAAAATAATTGAACTGATAGCAACAGACGTCCACAGTGTGTCAAGGATGGTGCATATCATGGGATGCTAATTTTTAGCTACAGGTTAGAAAACCTAATCTCTATATGAACTGACTTCATAAATGGCAAAATGACACATCCTGTGTAAAGCTCTTGGTAGATATTCATCTTCAGGTGCCAAGAAGGTATTCTGCTTCAAGAGGGGGATGAGCCTTTTGTCAGGTTAAATGTTCCATTGGCGAGAAGAGCATTCAGACAATACTGGGTAATTAATTAATCATTTCACAATTTGTTTTGTTGCTGATCTTCCTGTACTTTAGAGGTCTATATATCCTAATATTCTTTTAAAATCTTGTATGTCAATATAGTTTTACCTAACTATATATTATATGCATTTTAATGTATATTTTAATATATAAATTTTCTGTATCTTTTAGTCTGCAAAAGAGTGGTGAAGATAATGAGCAGATCTGATGAGTATTAATCACATACAAAGACAGACAACTTGATATATAGATGATGGATAGATTAATAGATCAATAATAGGTAAATAGCTGTTGATGATCGATGACCATATGATAAATATATAATAGATAAATGATTAATAAATGATAAATAAACATGCTATAGATGACACATAAGATAGAACCATCAATAGATAGATACGTATGTGAATAACATCTTTCTCATGAAAACATTTTCTTATAGAACAGGGCTGTAGAAAAATGTCTCTAAGCCTATCAGACATTTGTTCCAGTGTCCATGCTCTTTACATATGCCTCTGAAGTTTATACCAAAGCACGTTGTACATTGGGAAGGGCATTGTTGCCTATTAGTAATGAACATGCACATGTGTAGCACCGTCACTCACTTCTTGAATCCATAGCTCCTCTGGGATCCTTAGTATTGTTGTACTTGCGTGAATTACTTCCAGACATCTGTGTTGTGTACGTATGTTTGAGAGCTTAGCTAAAATTTTACCATTGTCTACAAATTCAGTTTGCCACTGGGAACATTTGGATATACTGCTGATCAAATTTAATCATTAACCATTGATCCACATACTACCCATTGATTAATAAGAGGGCTGCAAACACCAGATGAATCCAGCCATGGCCAACAACTTTCTATTGCCCAATGTGGGCTGTGTAGTCCATGTGTGGAACATGTGCATATGGGGAGGCCCTGCTGGGCGTGATGGGAATCGTACCTGCCTTTCACAGCCCACTGCATGTCAGTGCAGCAACAGTGACACCATTGCTCTTGACTTAACTCAAGCTGCAACAACCAGAAAGGTAATTCACTGGGCACCAGCGTCTACTGTTAGGAACTCCATACTGAAGATTTTCAAATTGTTAAGATGGGGCTTCTTAACATCCTTACTAATGACTTTATGTATCTCAAGTAGAGTGAATATCTTATTGATTCTGAATGTCCTGAGGCACTTCTCTAATCTTGATCAAGGCCACCCAATGATGGTAAAACTGTGTGCGTATAAACTGTAAAAAGACCACAGTGTAAGCCCAACATCTCTGCTCTGGCCAATTTAGTAGTTCCAGCCTAGAGATCAAATAGACCTTAATACTCAAAATAACTCTCAGGAATTTTAAGGTCAATTTATATGTGATTTCCATCATTTGAAACACTGAAGTGAGCTCACCTACAATTCAGGAGATCTCCTGAAGGAAATTATCAATGACTTGACGATCTGTCCCTGAAAGATGAGGTCTTACATATATTAACATACATGCATTGTTTTGTGTGTGAATTTCAACAAAAGAAAAAAAAACTTTGATGAATATTTAAGTAAATATTTTTAAGATAATTTGAATGAGAGAAAGAGAAGTCCCTCAGCTACAGGTTTCAGGGTAAGGAGCCCCCTAAGTTGTATAAAAGCTATTTTTTAAGTGTGCTTCAAATATGTTAAGTAGGGCCCACCATGAATCAAGTTGGAGCTGAACACTAACACACTGGGCAGAATCTGATTCAGAGCCACACAATGACTCAAACTATAAAGAAAAAGTCAAGCCAGCGTCACTGCTGGTGACTCATGTGGATTTACGGCAGAAATTAAATAAAAGTGGAACGCTTTCAGAAGTTTTGATTTAGTAAGCAGTGTAGACAGGGCATTATCAGAGATTAATTGTGTTTTAATCATAATCCTAGCCACAAATGAACACCAAGCCATCACTCAGTGTTATGGGACCTGCACAGAGAGAGATGGCTTAAAGGGACAGGGAAGAAAGGAACAGGGAAGAGTGGCCATCTCCACACAGCCAGGGCTTTGTGAGATTGCAGGAAAGGGTGGCTGGTGCTCCTCAGACCACATGGTATGAGTCACCCACTTCCTTATCCTCTCTCAATCATCTCTTCCACACCTGCTAACATGAATTAATGACTTAGACAGTTATTTAACGGCTTTAAACGTTGTACAGCAAAACACAAAAGAAACGAACAACCATTAGATAATAAACCACGGCTAACTTCCAATTTACTAAACAACCAGAAATTCTCTTGGAGTCCTAGTCTTCCTGCCTCCACTCCAGGGTGCTGAGACTCCAGGCATGTGGCACTATAACCATTCTATGTAGTTCTGGGGTTGGAGTTGGCACTCTACCAACTGAGTCATATCCAATCCCAAGGCCCTTGTCCTGCACAATTATTTTTTCAATACAATTTAATGTTGGCTTTGTTTCTTGCTTGTTAATTCCTGTCACTAACATTTCCCCTCTCTCTCTCTCTCCTCTCTCTCTCTCTCTCTCTCTCTCTCTCTCTCTCTCTCTCTCTCTCTCTCTCTCTGTGTGTGTGTGTGTGTGTGTGTGTGTGTGTGTGTCCGTGTGTCCTAGAACTCACTCTGTAGACCAGGCTAGCCTCAAACTCACAGAGATCCTCCTGCCTCAGCCTCCCATGTGCTGGGATTAAAGATGTACACCACCACTTCCCAGCTACTTAACCTTTTATTTCTATAAGTAATCAGAAGTATATCATTTCATATCTATTTTAAGATTGTCCAAATGACAAAGAAAAATGCATATGCAAATTCCATGAATCTAGCAAGAAACTACAAGAAAAAAAACTGATGTTTGCTTGTATCTGTAATTCAAGTTACAGAAGTGATTGGATAGCCTAAGAGGAACTTAGTTAGCTACACACTGACTCCTGAGTATGATGTTATGCTCACTTTCTCTGGTTTTTAGTGACATCGCCTGGTTTTGTAGACATGGAACATAGCTGTTAAATTGCAAATGAAGAAAATATAGGTAAAGCATAAGAGAGGGGAAACTAAGCAATCTACATCCAGAACTAGCCTGGTTGATGCATCGTAGATATACAAGGAGACCAACAGTAGACAAGGCAATATGCATGCATAGCCCTGTGTGTAACACATGTGCTCCAAAAGAAAAGGGGTAACTACATATAACACTGTGATGGTTGGCCTGGATTGCCAGCTTAGCAGAATTCAGCATCACTTGAGAGATAGAACTATGGGGATGCCTTGGGGGATTGTCTTGATTAACTGAAGTGGGGAGACCCATTGTAGGTAAGACTGTTCCTTGACCCAAGAACCCTGAGCTGTATGAATGGAGAAAATAAGACGAGCATTGCCACACGAGCTTCCTTTGTTCTAGTCCTCTGACTGTGCACACACTGTGGCCAGCCACCTCACACTCCCGTTGTTTTGACTTCCACACCATGATGTACTGTACCTTAAACTGAGCTCAAATAATACCCCTCCATCCTTAATGCTTTTGTCAGACTTATCATAACAAGAAAAATACTGACAACTATTAAATTAGACTAATACTTACAGAACCAAAATCAATGAAAACAGAACTTAAAGAATCAATGAATTTCAGATCATATTTCTTACTCAAGGTAAATATTAGTGTTTAAGCCAGATGTAATGGCTCACACTCATAATCCCAGCCCCCAGGAGGCTAAACCAGGAGGATTTGAAGTTCAAAGTCATCCTCATATACATAAGAAGTTTTTGGCCAGTCGGGGATACATGAGACCCTGCCTCAAACCAAACCAAACCAGAGTGGGGGGGAGGGGAGGGATGAGTGAGTGAGTGAGGGGGGAGAGAGGGAGAGAGATCAAATGTTTCATCAAATGTTTCAAATAAAGTTACATTAAAAATTAAATAATTGTTTAAAAAGAAAAAAGGATGGAGGTACTGGCTCTCAGTTTTCCTTCTCAAAGCATGCAGAGATCAGAGCACATATGCTGGCCCTCCTCCCTGAGTTCCTCCTTAGCAACTATTACCTGACCTCTGTCTGTCATACTCATGGTAGCACAGATGTGAGTCTGTGTACAACAGGCTGAGGCTGATGTCTAGAGAATTTTGATTTCAGTTTGGTTTTGTTTCTGCATCTTTTGTACAGAATCTATTCTCTGTTTCCCTGTCCACAATTTCTCTTGGCTAGAGTCCATTTTTTTGCACACAACAGCTAACCTGAATGTGGTCTCTTGTTTTTGATGGAGAAACACCTGTCCTGGGTATAGATTTGTTTCTTGGGACAGACTTTCTTTCCTTCACATACCTTGCTTGTTCTTGCTCCAGTCTCTGCTTCCATGGAGAGTTTGTGCCTATGATCAAGTGCCCCAAATGATTTGCCTACCTATTTCCCTGACTCTGCTCTTGAACCCTACCATTCACTATCTACTCAAACACTAAGACGATAGGCTGGGGATGTTGCTCAGCTAGGAGAGTGTCTGTATAACACACACAAGGCTGTGTGTTTAAACCCTAGAACCTCAAAATCAGATGAGATGGTGCACGTCTGTAATCTTAGCATTTAAGAGGTAGAGGCTGGAGAAGAGGGAGTTCAAGGTCATCTTGGCTACATAGTGAGTCTGAGTCTAATCTGGGTTGCAAGTGACCCTGCCTCAAGCAAGAAGCTGAAATGATCTTTTGAGGACACAAATGACTAATTTCTGCTTCAAAAATCTATTACTTATTCTTGTAGTATTTTGTTTCAAACAGATTTCAAGACACTACCAATGGTTGTCACAGCCTCTCAGGACATCATGGGCCTGCTTATTGAATGCTAATCACCAGTCTGTCAGTGCCCACTGCCAACCCCAGGCCACCCAGATCTGCTCTTCCCTTCCGTGATAATCACATGTCAACCTGTCTCTGTCCTGAACCTCAGTCATTCACAGAACTCATTTCTTCAAGGTTACTTCAGGCTGGTGGTAGTAATCAGAGCACCATATCACTCTAGAGACCAATCTGAATATGTTTCATTAATTTGAGGGTGCCCGTGAATCGCTGCTACCCTAGAGTCCATCCCTAAGTGTGGACCCGGCCCCCAAATCCAGAGTGTTTCACCAGGTGTCACTGCCATGTTGCTCAAGGTTGTAGGTGTAAAATACGAGTTCTCTTTTAAATAACTGTTAATAACATGAGCTAATGTTCTTGTTGATGTAACAAAATACCTGACAAAATCCACTTAAGGGTTTTATTTTGGTTTATTTTGGTTCACAGTTTGAGGGTAGAGTCCATTATGGGGAAGCATTTGCAGAAGGACCGAGAGAGGCAGCTGATCACCTATCCTCCAGTCAGGAAGCCCGAAGAGATGGAGGCTGCTGCTTAGTTCACATTATCTTTTCGATGCAGTTCTAGACCCTAGTCAGAGCTCCAGAGTGATATGGTGCTCTGATTACTACCTCCATAACTGGGCCAAAGGCCACTTTGTTGTAGCTCTTGAACTTTGGCAGTGTCTATGTTTTCCTCTGCTTCAGAGTGAGGTAGACCATCTCCTCAGCCATTAACTTTTCCACTCCTATTTGATTCATCTGTTCTGTTTTTAGTTTGATAAGGAAACGTTCTTGGATATGTTTACCCTTTAGCAGTTTTTCATATTTACTTATGGTTTTTCATAAGAGTGTCATGAAATAGCATACATTTTTTTTTCTTAATAGACATAAATGTTTGGTCTTTTGTGCTTAGACTTTTAATCATGTGGAATTTACTTAGTTGTCTGGCATGGGGCATATACGGTATGAGGCAGGGAACAAATCTGATGTTTGTACAAACGGTAAAATAATTTCCCCAGCACAACTATTTTCTGACTTGATATTTCCCACTGGTTTAACATCACTCTAGTGGTAAATATCAGGCTTCTAGATATATGGATTTTTCTGATCCGTTGTTGAAATTGTCTGCTCATTTCCCAGCACTCAGTCACTTTAACATGACAAATTAGACATGTGTCTTAATTTTATAGAGACTGTGATCTGTGTGGATCTTTCTTCCAAGAATACTCTTCAGTCTTCATGCAATCTTATTTTTCTATATAATTTTTTATTCATGCATTTAAGACAGTGTGTCATGAAGTCCAAGCTGGCCTTGAACTCACCATGCAGCTAAGGGTGATCTTCAACTTTTTATTGTCCTGCTGCTGTCTCCCAAATGCCAGGATTACAAGTGTGTATCCCCCTGCCCAGTTTAATGAGTTCTGGGGAAATAACCCAGGGCTTTTTCCAGACGAGGCAAGCACTTTGCAGTTCTACCCCCAATGCAGATTTTGCTTATCTATTTTAAGTTTTGTCATTTTATTTTGTCTGTGTGTATGATGTATGTGAGCATCGGCACATGTGTGCCAGGGTACAGGTGTGCAGGAGGTCAGAGGACAACTGTGGGGAGTCGGTTCTCTCTTTCCACCATGGGTTAAGGCATAGATCACCAGGCTCTCATTGTTATGATAAAGTGAAAGGGGAACCTTGGTGAATTCCTTGGTAGGGCTAGGGTGACTGAGGTGGAGGGACAAACACTCCAGGCAGACAGGGCTTAAAGTGAGAAGCTTTGTGGGAAGGGAAAGAAAGGGGAGGGGAGGGGAGGGAAGGAGAGGGGAGGGGAGGGGAAAGGAAAGACAATAGAGGTAATGAGATACAGACACAGATAGAGAGCACAGAAGAGAAGAGGGAGACAGGAAAAGTCCTGTCTGCTCCAGGGGAATAACAGGAAAGAGAGAACTGAAAGAAAGAGAGAGCTTAAATGGGTGAGGGTCTTTCATTTAAAGGGGTCCTTTGCACCTGGGTGCAGACTAGGCAATTATGTTACCTTGGGCTGACCAGGGTAGTGCCTGAGTGCATTCTGCCAGGCGACAGAGGCAGGCCAGCATAATGCCTGAATCCTCACACTCATGACACCCTGTGAACCAGATTATCAGTCCATAAATTCCAAAAAGATGATCTAATCTCCCCTTCATCATGAGAACAATATTTAATTCATTTATTAACTGGGGGCAGTTGCTCTCTCTTACTCTCTGCAAGTGCTCTTGGTTTGTTTATGTATTTCAGGTCCTTGGAGAGACTTTCCTTTTCTCCATAAATGTCTTTGTTTCTTTTGTTGGGCCTGGACCTTGGCTTTACCCTCTCCAGTCCTTTCAGTTTGCTTATTGCTATGCAGGATCTACAGTCAGTCCTAACAGACTTGAGACGTTTGTATGCACGCATCCAGCGGCCCCAGCTCATTGCACTCTTCTTGTTTTGTTTCCCTAGTTTGGGAACTAAGCATTCTCCAAAAGTTCTTTCAGAACACAACTGCTTGTGAGGAATGACCATCCAGAGCTGTAGAATCCTTATGTCAACCCCCACAGACATATAAAAAAAACCTCAGCTACACTTAAAAATCTCAATCTAAACTTTTATGTTCACTGCCAGTCTTTGACTCCATCTTCCCCTCGGACAGTGGCTACTGAACACCTGTGTGGGTGGGATGGGAGATGTTATTCTGTATATATGTTTCTCATACTGGTTAATAAAGCTCTGTGGCCAATGAGATAGCAAGATAGGCGGGGCTAGGAGACAAGGAGAAAAGGGGAAGTGGGAGGAGGAGTGGAGATGTAGCCCGGGGAGGAAGGAAGACGCCCGCCGCGGCTCCCCGATAAGATGACCACGTGGAAATACTTAGATAAGTAGAAATGGGTTAATAGTTAAGGCAGAGCTAGCCCTTTAACAATAATGGTAATTGGCCAACAGGATTATATCAAATACAGAGTCTCAGAGTGTTATTTGGGGCTGGTGCGGCTGTGGGCCCAGACTGGTGGCAGGCGGGATGGAGCCGGTGGGAAGGAACAACCTGCAGTAACATGGGAGTGATGTGACTCTTGATCCTCTGTAGGTAATGTCCGATTCATTTTCTGAAGCTCAGATGTTCCCTTTGACTTGAGTTTCCTTAGTGTGTATAGTGTTGTATAATGTATATATTTTCTCCTCTCCTCCTCCCCCCACTAACACCCTATAAGGTACTCTGAATGAGTTTTCATACTTTTCTTTGTCTGTGAGAATGTTTTGCCATCATTTCCTGGAAGATTCAAAGCCTGGGGAAAACCTCCTCCTGGTCCTGTAGGTTGCCTGGTGTCAATAAGACACCGTGACCTTAGGCAACAGCAAAAGCAGAATGTGCCCCCAACACATAGCCTGCATGGAGCCACCTCTGCAGAGGGAAAGCCATCACAGAGGTCTGTAGGCAATAGCCAGGCCTGGTGGTTATTGCCAGACCCAACCCAGAAGAAGAGCAGGAAGGAATTCTTGTACACAGCCAAGTCCTGACAGGTGGGCAAAAGAAGGGTGTGCAGCCCAGCATGTGCTATGGGGCATTATTTGATATCATAGATGTCCCCTGGTCCTCCTGTATGGTGACTGAAGTGCAACTCTGAAGCTCTCCTTGGAAAGACTCTGGCTGGCTCGAGGGTGGTGAGTGTGCTCTGGCAGGCCTTGTCCTTTCCCCCCATTCCTTCTGCTTGCTAAAAACCATGAGATTACATTCCTAAAGCTAGCCACCAATGTGCATTCCCTAATTTGGACACTTCCTCCTCTTGAGGCTGACTACCAAGGTCCAGCTATCAAAAGCCCCCTTTGGGTTACCTAATTAACATGCCCATCAAAATATACCACAGCATCCTAGCCCATTCTAACACAGGCCTCTCCTTTTCCTCCTCTTAAAAGTGACACCTGCAAGGTCATTTGCTGCTGCTTTTTCTGCCTGAGTCAGGAAGCAGCCACTTTAACTTTTCTTCCCTGCTTAGTAAAGAATCTCTCTGTGAAAGCAGGTGTTTGGGTGTGGTTTGTGCCTAACCCACGATTCAAGAGAGAGCCCCCCACTGTGCCTGTGTGGTGGATCCTCCTTCATTATTGCTTTAATGTTGACTCATGATTTTAGAAATAAAAATTGGACTTCTTTCTAGACCTAATTTTAGATAGTATTTGAATGACATACATCTTATAAGTAAAATCCATCTTGTCAAAAATACTTATTAGGAGTCAGGGAGATGTGTCCCCTGGTAGCATGCTTGATGTGCAGTATGAGGACACGGAGGTCAATCCCTGTGAAATCCATGTGAAAATAAAAACACAGCTGGGCATGGTGGCAAGTGCTGGGGAGACAGAGACAAACAGATCCCTTGGACTTCCTGATCAGCCTAGTCACCAAGCTCCAAGTTCCAGTGAGAGACCCTGCCTCAGAAAACAAGGTGGGTGGCCTCCTTATGTATGCACATATGCACAGGTACACTGCATGCTTACTTATACCCACTTACTTATACATCTTCATATACACAAATAAGTCAATTTTTAAAAATGACTGTTCATTAATTCCATTTATCATCTCTTTGAACTTCATAAACATCCCAGAAACATTATGAAGTCCTCTCTTAATCTTCAACCTGAGCTTGGAGAGTGTGCTAGGACAGGCCCTGTTTCTCTCTGCTGTCTAAAAATGTCTTTTGCTTTATTTTGTTTTGTTTTGGAGACAAGGTTTCTCTGTATTGTTTTGGAGCCTGTCCTGGAACTCAATCTGTAGACCAGGCTGGCCTTGAAATCACAGAGATCCTCCTGCCTCTACCTCCTGAGTGCTGGGATAAAAAGCATGCACTGCCTGGCTAAAAATGTCTTACACTTGTGTTTTTTCTTACTTTATGCTTTTTTATTAGAATGTGAACCCCATGAAAAAGGAGACTTTGTCTACCCCAGTCATACTTTTTATTCCCAAAGTAATGTCTGAGGTATACAGCATCCCTAAACACACATTTGCTGGAGTGTATGTTTAGCTGACCCTTGGACCCACTTAGGTTACATATGTTGTAGAAATCATGTCTCATATCTCAGTAGCTAAAGATATGCTCATCACAGACCCCTGGGCTTGTTAGCTCATGAGAGTGAGTTAACATAGCTCTAGGCACACATGGTGACGTCTGAGAAGACCATAGGGGTATAAAATGAGATCAGAAAGTGGGCAGGACCAGATGGCCTTCAGAAACAAGGAGTAGTTTAGATTTCACTTCCTCTGTGAAGGATCTAATGGAGAATTTTATAACACCGGTAAAACTCTGATTTATCATTTTCTGTGAAGACGATGGATTGCAGGAGACAGAAGTAGAATCAAGGAACCACTAAGGCCTGAGCTTGTACCCCAGAGCTGGGGAAACAGGTGGATTCCTGAGACTTGCTGGCTGGCCACTAGCCTTGCCTGCTAGGTGAATTCTAGGCCACTGAGAGACTTGGTCTCTAAAGATAACCAAGGTAGGTAGCATCTAGGGAACAGTATCTGGGTTCTTTGGCAAACACACACACACACACACACAGGCACACCACACACAGAGGCATGCACACACATACACACATGCACACACATGTGCACAAGCACACACACGCACATAGGCACACATGCACACATACACACAGGCACACACACACACACATGCACACCCCCACACACACATGCACACACCCACACACACAGGCACACACACATACACATGCACGCATGCACGCACAAACACACACACACACAGACACACACACACTCTGTACCAGGTTGAGGGCCTGTGAGTGATGTAAATGTGGAAGTCAAACAGCCAGTGGAGGTCAGGACAGAAGGAATGGATTTGGGATTCATTATCATATAGATGATATCAGCAGCAAAGGGACTTGGTACAATTACCTGGGGAAGGAGCACAGGTGTGGAGGAGAAGGAGACTGGGATGATGAGCTGGATATTGAACAGAGGAAAGGAGAAAGGAAGCAACTAGTACAGCTGAGGGACCAGCGTGAGGCGGGAATGGCAGCAGATGGTGTTGGGCAAAGCACTGGATGTCCAAGTGCTTTGGAAATGACTGTCAGGTAAGAAAAGGCAAAGTGAATGATGTGAAAAGCAATTTCAAAGGGCTGCAGAAAGAGGAGGCTGATTGCAGAAGGCCAAGGGGAGAATGAGGTGAGAAGCCCCACTACAAAGAAGCCCTCTAGGAGGAGCGGAGGGCTCAGGCTAGCAGTGCAGGAGGGAGCTGCAAAATCACACAGGATACTGACTGCTTGTTTTCTTCTTTTGTCATGGGGAAAATCAAGATTTGCTTCCAGGGAAAGTATAGGGGGAAGAAAACAAGTGAAAATTTCACAAAGTCAGATGATGATAGTAAAATACTTGCTTCAATGGAAAGCTTAGGTATAAATGACTGGTTTATTCAGCGTAATAATCCCTACTTATAGTCTTTTCAAAGGGCACTTCTGACCTAGAAGTGCTTCTAATTAGAGGGTTACTCAAGAGCAAAGTTTCGTCTTTGTTTTTCCTAAGAACTGGAAAACACAGAACAAACTATGAGATGTAAAAGTCTGTTGTCACAGCCTTGCTGAAGTGTGTGTGCTGTGGGTGATTTTCAGTTATGTAGATAACAAAGTGGCAGGACAGCCACACTTAAAATTATCACATGCCAATAAACTATTAAATTACAATTTTAGGCTATGAAAATGAATAATTAAAAGGCTATGAGGAAGCTCTCATTTTAATAGGTTCACAAGGTATCCAACTTTGCCATTTATTACAGATTCTCTGCCTAATTTGCTATAATTAATTTGAATGAAAAATATGTCATTGCCTAAATATCCTGTTTATGTATTCCTTTCTAATGATGAAACAAAAGGATTAATTTGTTAAAGATGTTCCCTAATTGATTCCAAAGGGAATACTTAGAATATAATTTGCCTACTGGCTCAGTGCAATCTCTGATTCCTTCTAGTGGACAAGCCAGAGTTCTAGAATGACGTAGCAGTCGACTCTTGTAGCAATACAATTCCTAAGCATGCATGTTTCCAGTTAATTTTCATAATCAGTTGTGAGGTTTGATAGAAAACCTCTAGGCTTCCCTCAGCTAGTAACCAGTTACACAATCTTGATTGTTTAGCTAGTATGTATATACACATGTATTTATATATAGTTTGTTTACTTGGTTTTTGAAACAGGATCTTATGTAGCCAGGGATAGCCTCAAACTTGTTATATACAGGGAATGATCTTGAGCTTCTGATCCTCCTGTCTCCACCTCCCAAGTATAGGTTTATGCTACCACCATGTCAAAATAACCTTTTTTGTTTTTTAACTTGCAATAAAAAACAGGTTCTTCTAGCAAAATAGAACCTTTGAAAAGAACAAAGCAAATGCATGCTCTACAGTACCCATTGTCATACACTTCCAAACACTGGACACTTTGAGAAGGGAGGAGGTAGGGGGAGCTGAGGTCATATGCTGTTTCTTTGCTTGAGATGCACAGTGTCAGGATCTAGGAAGACAGCATCTTTCCAGGCATCCTGTGCAGTGCCTCTCATCCCTGTCCTTGTCAAGCAGAGGCAGGAAGACATGAGTCTGAGCCTATGAGAACCTCAAAAGAACAGATAGAAGAAAAGAAAGCATGAGAGGGAAGGGGAGAGGCCAGAAGGGAGAAAAAGAGGGTTGGGCTTCTTGACCTGGGGACCCGGAAGAGATTGGTTGAGTTCGTGTGAATGCAGTATGTGGCAGAGGCTGAGCAAACCTTCCATCCAGGCACCCCCTATCAGCAGGTGGACACTCCCGCAAAAGAACAAGCATCTGGACCAATCCTCTCAGTCATAGCCTCATAATTCAAATGTAGTAGCTGTGGCTAAATTTCAGCTGCTACAATATAATTAAATTGCATTTTCTTCTTTTGTTATTTCAGTAACCTGGAGGCGAAATGTTTGTTTGAGAGGCAAGTCCCATCAGTATTTGCTTACATTTAGATTAGATTTTCTGAGTTTATCATATACAATTTGCTTGATAAATATATCCCCATGTCCAAACCTTCCATTTGCACAGTAGACAAAGAAGGACAGAGATACGAGCCACTGAGCCCATCCCAGCCAGATTTTTCTGAGGCTATCCAAGACAATGTGCAGGTGATTCATGCTGCTCCATCAAAAGAAGCCAGCCACAAGCCTGCATTTGTTGTATTATTCAAATATGAAAACTCTAACCCTTTGGATATTTGTTCTATAACAACCCTAGTAAAAGACAATAGCTCCAAAGTCCTAGGACCTAGTGAGAAGTTTAGTGAGCTATCTATCTGAGCGAGACTTTCCTAGCTCTTCACATCATGACAGTCAAGACAGATGTGGTTGTTGGAGCTGGTACTACCATCAAATAGTACATATATCCTACCTTGCCATGTGCTTGGGAGTATGGAATGTGAAAGCTACGCTTTTAACCTATCCATCATGTCTCAGATCATGCATGAATGTACTCTGTCAAAATAGGGTCTCTGCTTCTAGAGAGACAGAAAACTCTAGATCAGGTACTGAAAGGGAATTCAGAAGGTTTCGAGAAAGACTTCAAGATAATCACTCTTTAAATGTGAATAGTTAACATGAAGTCACTAACAAACGCCTAGAGAGTATGGCCAGCTGTTCAGGTTGTAAACACCAGCAGGGACTGTGGGATCTTATCAAGAAGGAATCCAGGTCTGGGTGCTCTCTTCCAAGCTCCGTTTCATCTTCTGTTATCTCAAGTTGTGGACTTAAACTCCTGGAGTTCTTGGGGTTGTTTATAAGAGAGGTGGTCAATCCCGGGGGAAACATTCCTTCTGTCTCAGACTCTGCTGAGAACAAACAGGGGAGGTGGAGATTCTGCTCTTAGTCTTGCAGCCTGATTATGATACACTTGATACAATATATCAAAAGAAGACTCTGCTCAGTACCCGCAAAAAATCATTTGGATATCCAATTTGGGTTTCAGTTCTGACTGAGAGTGCTCCACAAGTGGGGATATGACACCCTGAATCCATCCCCTACCTTCAAGTCTGAATCTGTTTTCTGTTCTTTTCTCTCAAATGCCCTTATTCATTCTCCCCACCTATTAAAAATATTCTTTTATTTCCTATTCCTGGGGGCCAATCTGGTTGGCATTTTTTCTTCAAGCAAACTTTGTTAATTTTCTCCTTCCGCTCTGTTGGAACTAATATCCCCTGTGTGTGCACACAGGAATTCACTTCTATAGCAGTCTGTACCTTTACTTGGTTCTGCTGTTGGAAACAGATACCTCACTGTTTATTCATCTTATCTCTCGAGGATAAAGTTCCCTGAGGACCAGAAAAACTATGTGTCTTCCCTCTTCCCACACTACAACTCATTCTATAAGTCTCAGGAAATACTGTCTGCAAGAAATACCATTTATCCTTTGGGTATTCACTTTCTTTCTTTTTTTCTTTCTTCCTTCCTTCCTTCCTTCTTTCCTTCATTCCTTCCTTCCTTTTTTCTCTCTTTTTTCTCTCCCTTTTTCTTTTTCTCTTCTTTCTTTTCTTTTGTTTAAAGGGCAGACTCTTATATGTCCCAGGCTAGCCTAATACTCAACTCTGTGGTGAAGGCCAACTTTGTACTCCTGATCGTCCTGCCTCTGCCTCCTGAGTGCCGGAGTTACAATTATGTGCCACCATACTCAGCATGTTCTTTTCCTTATAACTAGATTATGCTCTCCTATCCTGAGACAGGAAGTCTGCTCTTCAAACTATATTGAACTTCTATTCTCAATTGAAATGTTGCAATCAAATCCCAGGGAGACCCCTTTTCTCACTGTTAAGCAGAGACCCAAATCTGTGTTAATGGTCATAGCTGTGTAACAAATCATTCTGGAAGATGGTAGAAGTATACATATCCAAGGGTGGGTTTTGGCTTCTCAAAAATATTCAAGGTTTCCCATTTTGAAAAATTAGTGGAAGGTCATATGCAAACTGAGTAAGATGAAGAAAGAATAGGCAATCTTTTAAAATATTGGTGACCTAAAATTCTTACTCTTACAGTTTCTGAGATGTTGGTATGTACTTGGTCTCTCACTAGTTGCAATGAGCTGCAGCCTGGGTCCTAAGATGTGCCCACAGTTAGGGGCAGGTTCATCTACACAACTGTTGATCTAGGACAGTCATTGGATAGATGCTGACTTTAGGATTCCAAACCTTGCTAAATGTAGGTAGGAAACTATTCAGTGTTTTCTCCATGGACCTCTCCAATATCATTATGGGAGTTTTTAGGGCCAGAGCCTGAGCTTGGTGGTCCTAATAATCAAGCTTACCTGCCTATCCTCAATAAGCCAACATGTTTTTGAGTAATAATAAAATGAAAGGGGGCCTGGTGGTGGTGCTCACCTTTAAGCCCAGCACTCAGGAGACAGAGGCAGGTGGATCTCTGTGAGTTTGAGGACAGCCTGGTCTGCAAAGCTACACAGAGAAACCTTGTCTCTAAAAACCAAAAAGAAAAAAAAAAGGGGGGGAGGGTGGTAATTTAAGGTGGCCACACACATTGATAAGTAAAGAAGTCCAGTCCTACCCCCAAATCCATCCTTAGGGTCCTGACATGTGGTATGAGTTTCTGTAGATGACTAATAGGTGTTCATAGCTAAAGAGTCCTGGTCAAGGTGTAGTCCTACTCATCACTGACCCATCATGTGTCAGCTCAAGTCTGTCCTGCATGGTGGTTCAACAGGTTGTCAGAACCATGTGGCATCTATTTTGGTGAGACAATTTCCACTGGATGGGCCTTGTCCTTCTTCTAGTATGATGTTTCTGGAGAAATTGCAGCCTCCTGGGATCCATTGTCTCAATACTCTGATAATCAAAGGGGGGGGCACAAATGTCTCCTAAGAATACCTTCATTCTTGCCATGACAGCTGCTTCATCCAAGCTACTAAGAAAAAAGAAAAAACTTCTAGAATCATCTGCAAGCTTCATGGTCCTGTCTGCATCTATTTCCTGGCTCTCAGGCCACTTTAGATTGCATCAGCTACTGCAGCCTGAGAAAAATGGCTTTGTAATTCCTAAGTCCTTAATTGTATATTTTTAGTACACAATGTATGCCAGAGAAACACATGGCTTGCCAGAAGGGACATCGGCATGGGAAGGGCAGCATATCACACAATGCTAGAGAAGATCCACAAGTGAATAAATACAGTGCAAGTCTGAACAACAAGGAACAAGAACTCTCTAGCTCTGTTTTCTGGCCGCTTCCTAATTTTCTTTGGAAAGAGACTGAGTCTTCCCTTGATGACCCATAAAGCTAACATTCTACAGCATCGTTAAAACACAGAGAAACAGAAGTGCTCAAATGCCATCTTACTCCATGGAAGTGTGAGATGTGGGGTGGAGGGAGCACATAGTCAGATCAGGGATCTCTCTGCTGACCCAAAAAAAGACGGACATATGCTTTGTCCACATGGTTCAATACATGGGTGTGGAGAGACACAGAAAGATCCAGACAGAAAGCTGAGCTGCAGGTAGGGCTTGTGTCTCTTACTTCAAATAGGTGAGTGTATTAAATCCTCTTGCAAATCTGGGACACCACTCACTCTTCGTTCCTCGTCTCCTGTTCTCTGTCTCCCACATTTCCAGACTCAAGAAGCAGGTGGTGTGGAATGAGGAAGAGCCCAGAGTGTAGCTACCAGGCTGCCTCTTGCACACCTGTTGTGTGTAGGTAGAGCTGAAGCTAGATTGGAACTGTGTTCCTGAGATACCCTGGGAGAGTGGGCAGGGGAGAACCTAGCAGGCAGCTCTAAAATCTGCTGATCCACGACCACCAACTACCCAAAACCACAGTTTTATTCTCTAGTGAGACTTTGTCTCTTATTTCTCTGAAGAACGGCCATTAATAAATTGTTCTGGAAAACATCAAAGTCATTTGAAAAGGTCCATTACGGCATATTATTTCTTTATGCAAAATGGCTGTTTAACAAGATTGCCTCCTTGAACTTTTCACATGAATGGGAAAGCCAATCTCATTTGCTAATGGAGGCTTTACAGGGAGCCTCTCCCTGCCCTTGTCTCTCTTTACCATTATTTTATGGATAATAGTTTACAATTTGTGTAAGCTGTGGGGGAAAATACCCTCGAGCGTAGGGTAACATTCTCAGAACTGCCATATGGTGCGAAAGTCCCAGAGGTACATTTGGGTGAAGCCAGGTCTGATGGTGTTGGCAGTTTGAAATGAAGCAGAGAAAGGCAGGGGACAGTCACAGAGACGAGACCAAAGCTGATTTCATAAGCTCGTGGCTTTGCCTAAGAAGGTCTTCTGGTGAGAGTTTGAGGTTAGGAAGGCCTTGGGTTCACAGGATGAAGTCCTGTGTCCCTGACCCTGTGATCTGAGGCAGAGTGGGTTATGAGGCAGCTGTTACTGAACAGGGGAAAAGACAGCAAAGGAAATGGAGACAGTTCTAAAGCTGGGGACTAATTAGTTGGCAAAGTACCCAAGAATGAGAACCTGAGTTCTATCTGCACCACCCACATAAGAAACCTGGCATGGCTGTGTGTGTGTGTATCCCTAGTGCAAGGGAGGCAGAGACAGGAGGCTCCAGAGAGCTCATTGGCTAGCCAGCCTAGTCTATGTGGCAAGTTCCAGGCAAGATCCTGTCTCCAAAAACAAGTAAATGATTCCAAGCAACCACACCTGTGGTTGACTTCTGGCCTCCATACATAATACAAGTACACATGGACACACACACATAAGAAGGTTCTTGAAGTTATGTATACATGGCACTCAGATACCCCCAGCCCCAGTATGGGTATTGTGCAAAAGCTACCTGTTCTTTCTCAAACTCTTGAGCTCACAACTATGGCAATGAGCCTTTGGACACCACAGGGAGGATTTTCTGTTTCCTTCCAGGGGATTCCCTGCTTGGATTGATGCTGAATGGATGGTTCTCCATAGGCGATGAACAAAGATGTTTCTGTTTGCTTTTCAGAAGAGGAAAGGGAGTAGGTACAGCCAGCCAGCTAAGGCTCCCTGGGTGGGAGGGAAAATGAAGCAATGAACTAACAACCCAGAACATGTGAGAAAAAAAATAGAGGAAAGTTGAGGAGTGATAGTTTATAGAAATGGCATGATGAAGAAAGTGATATTGACACAGATTTCTGGAAAGTGTATAATGCAAAGGTAATTAATTAATTGAAGTTTTGTTTCAATTTTGCTTCTGCTAGATACAGTAAATGAGAACAATATTTTGAGAGGTAGAATGGTTGCAAATTTGCTTATTTGTCAAGATTTTAATTAGAACAAGAAAGAGTAATTACTTCTGCTATAAAATTCTCTTTATTCATGGGTGAGCACAAAGCTATTGAAAAAAAATTTAAAAATGTTGACTCAACTTCACCACATCATAGCAACTGTTATTTATTCTGGCTACCAATGCAAGGAATTGTGGGTTTCTGAGACCATGAGGCCAAAGGAACCACAGAAATGAAGGGATTACTTTCCTGCAACTGAACTCAGAGAATGTGCTACTGCTTCAAGATGAGAAGAGAGAATAGCATCAAGAAATACCCCCAAATCAAAAGAAGGCCCCCTTTCCCAAGCCAGCCTTTATCCTGTATCAGATTCCATGATTTTGGATTTGGAATTGAAATAAAAAATAGTCTTATGAAAGCTTATGTAGGCATGTGTGTATGTGCGTACATGTACTTCTGTGTTTGATGAAAAGACCCTTTCAAGACAATGGGAAAACACGACATTAGAAAATGTTGGGAAATTTAAGTACTTGTCCCTTGCAGCTCTCTTCTCCCCACCCAGACGTAGAACTCCCGTGTAAACAAGGTTGAGCAAACAAGGTTGTTTTCAAAACTTTCCTGTGCGCAGTGCAGGTGTGCTTTGAGCTCAGGTGTGGGTGGCACTTGACTCCCTCCTATGCTTAGCCCATCGTCCCCTGGCTTGGTTATATAAGCCCATTACTCTCTGTGGCGGCAGCTTCTTAACTTCTCGTGGTGGTCTGTTAAGTGTTTCAATCCTGACACCCTCTGCCAATCTCAGTCCCAGGCTGTGCAGGCACAGCAAGAAAACACACCCTTAGAGGAGTAAGAGTGTAGGAGACTTCATACCTAATGGTGTGGTCAAGCCCATCAACATGGTCTGCAAGTGATGTGGGTGATAAGGATAGCTGTATGCCTGCACACAAAAGCTAACATATGCATTATGTTAATTTAAGCAGATATTGAGCTAACTCTATGAAATAAAAAGGCTGCCCTACAAGTTTTTACTTTGTGTTTGTTATTCTAATCAAAACAGTGCCAAATACCTCAACCCACTAATATGTCCGACCATACAAATTAATTCAGGTATTTATTGAAAATCCCCTGTGTGCAATATCTTGAACTAATCAACTACTTCACTGACTGTGGATATCTCACTGAGTAAAAGTATCAAAGCAGTAGTTTCAAAGGAGGACTTCTTTAGATTACATAAAAATGGACGCCTTGTTCTGGGGTGTGGCAGTGTAATTGCTTAGCACGTGCCAAGATCTGGGTTCAATACCAACTGCTACACAAATTATGTGTGTAACCTGTTATCCCAGCATTCCAGAGGTGGGAAAGGAAGGTGTTCAAGATAATCTCCAGCTACATATTGAGGAGAGAGAGAGGAGAGAAAGACAGAGAAGAGAAGGAGAAGAGGGAGAAAGAAAGAGGGAGGAAAGAGATAGGAGGAGTAAGAGGGATGGAGCGAGGAGTTTTATACATTTGTGTCTTCTGGGGGACAAAGGAGAGACAGAGGAAAACCATTTGCTCTAGTAGTTCATGTGACATACATCTTTTCCATTTTATACTTCTTTAAACTAAGACACATCTGTTATCATGCAGTAAAATATCATTTTAAAAAACAGCATAATATATTCAACCTTTTTTAAAAAAATGTGTAACATAAACATTGCCTTTTCACAAATGGCACAAAAAAAAAAATTCCCTTCAATGTGTACCACAGGGATATCTCAAGAAGATCAAGGATGACTTGTAGAAGACAGTACAGAAAAGATAGTCCCCATTGTTTGGCTCCTATAAAGCAAATGTTCTTTGTAGGCTGGATGCACTTTAAAAAGACACGAGTCTACATTTTCATTCTTATCTGACAAGAGGCTTCTGGTTTAATTTTTTCCTTATAATGTGAATGCGGAAACTTTAAACATGTAATTTGAGCGAACTTCCCTTGCAGTGATCTGATGTAATTCTTTGACTCAAAGAGACGTGGAAAACCACATAGCGAAAACACAAAGCTTTGCTGGAGGTGGCTGATGCAGGTGCATGTTGTGCAGGAATAGGGGGCTCCTAAGAAGTTCTGATGTGAAAAAAAGACATTAGTGTGCTTTCTTCTCATTTATTCCGATGGGCTGTGAAGGTCAAAGGGAGATCAACCCACAGAGGCCAGAAAAGTTAGGAGTAATTCAATTAGGGTTGTCTAGATCTGAAATATCATCTAATCCACTTATTGTTGGTGGGGAAATGTGTGTATCTGTATTTGTCAAAAGTGATTATATACTTTTATAACCTACACAACATTATACACAGATTTCATAAAGAAGACAGAGAAAAATTAAGTTGGTAATATTTAATGTCATAATCTATATATCTTTCTTTCCCTCCCTCTCTCCCTCCCCCCTCCTCTCTCTGAGTGTGTGTGTGTGTGTGTGTGTGTGTGTGTGTGTGTGTGTGTGTGTGTGTGTGTGTGTGTTTGCTTGTATGGTGCATATGTGTACATTCCTGTTGAGATCAGAGCACAAGCTGTCATTCCTCAGGCACTGTCCAAGTTTCTGTTTATGACAGATCTTTTGCTGTCCTGGGGCTCACCAAGTACTCTAAACTGAATGCTTAGTGAGTTGAAGGGGTCTGCCTATCTCCACACCCCAAGATAACACATAAGCAAATGTTATCACACTTGGCTTTTTATTTGGATTCTGGGGATTGAACTCACATCCCTGTGCTTGCAAGGAAAACACCTCTCCAACTAAAACATTTCCTATTCCCTGACTCTGTGTGTGTCTGTGTCTGTGTGTGTGTGTGTGTGTGTGTGTGTGTGTGTGTGTGTGTGTGTGTGTATGTGTGTGTGTGTGTGTGTGTGTGTGTGTGCGCACGCGCGTGTGTTAGGTTATTTTTCTTATGTGAAGATCATGCACCATGCAATCAAGAAGGGCCTGTGAGAAAGTGTTTACATACAATTCTTAATTGTATAAAGGCAGTCATATTGTCACATTGCCTTGATAATAGAGCATGGCCTTTGGATCGCTACAACCAGGTCACACTTCAATCGAGCATCCCTTGCTGCTGTCACAGACCTGCCATGTTGGAGAGAAACCAATGTGCGCACATATCACTAGTTACTCTTCTCAGATCAAATAAAATTGACCTCCTTGGAAGCAGAGTGCAGAACTTGGGGCTCTCGAGAAGCTGGCTAGTTTGTTAAAGCAACGAGGTGACACACAGCTCCCATTTGCTGCTTCCATGGGACTCAACTTGAGTGGCAGTTCTGAAAGACTGTGCAATTCACCTGGGTGTCCTCCAACTGAAGTACTATGCAAATACAGTGGAAAAAACACATGTGCTCTGTGACCCCAGCTGACACTCAGGGGGTGCTGCTGCTAATAGGGCTGGGTTACCTGGTGGGCTGTCTGCTTTTCAGATATCCTTAAAAAAAAATTCTTCCCAGTCTTTCTTTGTAGATAGCAAATCCACGGAGAAGCTGATAAGAGAAATTATAATTAACTATTAATAAATAAGACTGCTTCACAAGGAAAGGCCTTTATTCCCAAAGGCTTCTTGATGCAGTTAGTGACTAATTGCATGCGCAATTCGGTCACCTGTGACCTTGCAGCGAGACCTCTCATTATAAAGAAAGCTTCATGAAGTTAGTCAATTTGTTCCCAGAAAATAGCACTTGTGTAAAATTCTAGTTCTGCCTATATGAATTATCACAGTGCAGAAACACATTGCCTAGAGTTCGAGTCCATTGAGGTTTGAGGGGCTTATTGAATTATGCACATTTTGTCAAAAGACTCTCCAAACTGACACAAGAATATGACATCAGGATTCCTTTTGTGTATGTGTGTGGGGGAGGGGTTGTGTTTGTGTATGTGAATGGGACACACATGTCAAAAAGTACACATGAACTTGTGTGCTTGTGCATGTGGCCTTCAGAGGAAAGAACAACCTTGGGTGTCAGTCGTCAGGTACCGTTCACCCTATTTTTGTCTGAACCAGAGTCCCCTCATCATCCTGGAACTCTGCCAAGTAGACTAGACTAGCTGCTAGTTACCCTCGGGACATGGCTTGTCTCGACCTCCAAACTCACCATTGTTGGAATTACAAACACATCCTACCATGCTGGCAGGGTGGACATCAGAAACCCAGGTCCTTGACTTACTAAGCAGTGCTTTACTGACAGTCATCCCCAGCCCAGATCTCTTGTTTCTTTTCAGGCCTATGAAGCACAGAAAGGAGAAAAGTGGGAGGATGAGGGTTGGCAGTCACTGGATAGCAGCCTTCTGCATGGGTGTGATCATGGAGAGAGCTTTTGTGAGACATGGCCGGATGCTCGACCTTCAGACCCATGTCTTTTACTGGTCTATGCCCTACATGGGTGATGTTTGTAGAAGTTTAGAGACTTCTCAAAAGCCCAACACTTTCTTATTGTTAAGGATCCAGGAGGTAACATTTAAATGGCAACCAAGACAGGAAGCTTACAAGCAGTTTCCACGATTGGCTTTGAATGGAGCAACCCAGCCCTGAACAGAACTTGGTGCTTTTGCAACAAGCTCCAGATTGCCATATGGGTTCAGATGAAAGTTAAAGTCAATGAGCTGGCTACTTTTCAAATCAGACACATGACAATTTGGTGGGAACACAGGGGTGGGCTTAAAAAATAGTTTAATTAAAGATCACCGCATGCTGTCCACAGCTTTTCTGTGATTGGGATTGGCAGTCCCCACAAGTCCACATCAGTGACCATGGACAGAATGAAAAATACTCATCTCTCATGTTTTTAGAACACTATTTATAGACTTAATTTCTGGTGCTTATAATTTTGTGGCTAGTTGATCTTGCAATCTGGTGTCACTGAGATCTGGTCTGGCATCATGAGCCTCTACCCACAGGGTGATGCTGGTTAATATCAAATTTAGTGGTCTACTCTTATGTCTATCAACAGATAATAAAACTCCACAAGGTCATCGCCATTTCAGCACACTTAGAATTAGGACGAGGAATTCAGACAGGGCTCCTCTTGCTTCTGTTTTTCCATCACTGGAGCTGAGGCACAGGAAATCTCTCACCAGTGAGCACTGGTTGGCATGAATTTCAAGGGAGATTCAGATAAAGTCAGAAAGTTGTTGGATGGAGTTCTGGCCCTGCAGTCTTTGGCTTCCCCTGTGCTCAGTTTCTGTAGTCATTACTGTCCCTGTTAGTGAAGCAAGACACCTAACGAGAACAACTGAAGGAAGGGAAGGTTTGTTTGGGCTCAGCCTAGAGATAGAGTCCATCATGGCGAGGAAAGGCATACTATGTTGCAGTCAGAGAGCATGCTCAGCTCAGCAGGTCGGGACTCTAGCCCAGGGAGTGGTATTACCCATACTTAGAATGATGCTTCCCACATAATTAATCTACACTATCCCTCACAGACATGTCCAGAGACGTGTGTCCTTGGTGATTCTTTGTCCTATCAAGCTGACAAGATTTCATCACAAGCCTCTAGATTTCCAGCCTCCTCGGTAGTGGTAGTGCTCACTGCTCCGGTGGCCAGAATTCTGGCAGATAAGGTCCAGGTGCACAGCCTTTTAAGACACCTAGAAAGTTACATGGTAGGTAGCACTACCTCCATGTCCTTGCTTAGATGCATAGAGAGATAATGCAGACCCATCCCAACCTGTCCCAGGGAGTCGGGGTGTATAGCTACCAATATGACCACACAGGAGATTTAAAAAGGAGAATGTGTGTGAATAGTACCAGGAAATGTGGGAGGAATAGTACCAGGAAGTGTGGGAGCTCCATAGTCAATGGTCTATGGTTAGTTATGGGCCTAAGATAACAAGTTAGTGTGTAACAGGGTCCCCAGACTTTAGCACAAGAAATGCCATGATGGAAGTGCCATTCTGGCCTTGGAACCTAGGTCATAGACAGCAACAGATGCAAAAAATGAGAATAAAGACTTGATCCATCTAAGTCCATAGTTCTGGGGAAATCCTTAAATGCTCTGACTTTGCTTGTTGGCTTACATAGTGCCACTTCTGGTTAACTGTTCTTGATAACTGAGGTGTGCCAACTCAGGATATGGTTTTTGTGTTTGAAAGCTCACCCTGAGAAGGGCTCAGGAGTGTACTTAGTCCTGAATACCCAGAATAGTCTCCAGCCAGCTAACAGACTTTCTATGGTCTTACCCCGTGTCTGAGAGGTTTTCTGGAGGGAGTACCTCACGAGTGTGCTTTCTGCAGTTTCTGGAGAACAATATCCCTAAATAGCTCATTAAGAACCATTACTTATGCCCCCAAAGCACTTAAGAAGGTGTTTCAGGACCACTGATAGACTGTAAACTGTACCCGAATATCAATGATCTAGATACCTCCTAAAATGTGCCTTTCCTGCTGTCACTTAACAATGCTGCTTACCCGAGTCCTAAAAAACCACCTTTTCCTTAGTTTTCGTTGTTGTTACTATTGTTAAAGCCACACAGGCCTGAGCTGGATGAAAGGAGAGGTTACAGGGGAGAGCTATGTGGGCCAAGATGAGTTTGCACAGCTGTGGGCAATAAAACACAGAAGCCATGGCAACCCTCTCCCACGTCCCGATAGCATGTCTGAAACAAGGTTATTAGAATTATTAATTCACATTAGTGGCTATTAAAATTACTACCTGTCGATCTGCAGCCTGAAAACCCTTTTTTGTGCATGTCAGAGGAAAGCTGTGCTTCCAGAGGGACTGGGACTCTTAAATAGATTCGTTCTATTGTGCATACAGCACTGAATGAAAACCAGCCCATAATAATGCTCGCAGCAAGGTCAGGATCACACCTCGTGAGGCAAGGCAAGCAGATGCCATGCTTTGTTCTCACAATGGCAAAGGACCAACTGAGCTCGGGAGGCTGAGACTGGGGATCCCAGGCTCCTGAATTCCCTGTAAGGGATTGTTTAAAGTCCATCCTAGTATCAGCTGTTCTGAGGAGCTGAGTGGCATATGAAATTTCCTAGCTTGGTGAAGCACAAACAAAACCAAAAGAAATGAACTAAAAAAATGTGAGCTAGTTGTAAGGGAGTTAATGGGGATTCTCAGAAAGCTGTGGAAATCTGGCCAATGGCACTTCTGTTCATTTCCCATTAACACAACTCAAAGGCAGGTGTTGGCTGTTGTAAGCAAAAGAAGAAACTCTTCCAGAGAGAAGCCATGGCAGGAGTGGATGGTGGGGGGACACCCACACAATCAAAAGGAGCTTTACTAATGTGGTAGAAATGAGCAGGACAAACCACACACTCAATGGAGAGAAAACATGCAGATATGAAACTCTAACTCTGGCTAGGAGACCAAAGCCCACCTTTCTCTAGTGCAGCAAGGTCCTGTGCTGTATGAAACATGCCCTCCCCCACTAAACAGTAGTGCCCCATTGACTTGAGCAGGAAGGATCCCAGCCAGAGAGGTAGGGATAGGTAAACAGTCCTTTAGAATTCTGTAGCGAAGCAGAACATCCTCCATGTCTGACTCTGAGCTACCTCCTGTGACTTCTTTCCCACTCCAGAGCAATGTGACAGAGCTCCAGTTTAAAATGATGATCACATGGCGGTGCATGCCTTTAATCCCAGCACTTAGAAAGAGAAGCACAGAGATGCATCTCTGTGAGTCTGAGCCACCCTGGACCACATAGTAAGATCCAGGACTGCTTGGGCTCCACAGTGATGCCTCATCTCATCATCTCCAAAAAAAAAAAAAGTCTGACATGGAACTGGAGAGATGGCTCATGGTGCTTGTTGAATAAGGAAGGACAGTTACCCAAATTTGATTTTTTAACATACACACACAAAAAAAAAAAAATAAGAGGCTGAGTAATGGTGTGCTCTTGAAATCCCACCACTGCACCACTGGAGAGGTGGTGACAGGTGATCCTGGGGCTTGCTGGTCAGCCATCCCAGTCACCTCAGTGAGATCTAAGCCAACACGAGATTATGACTGAAAAAGCAAATCAAACGTGGCTAACTGGTGAGTCACAGCATTTGATACCTGTCCCGTGACCCCCACATGCACACACACATGCACACTTGCACACACACAGACAACACTAAACTTGCTGGGATATTCTGATGGCTTGTGGTACATATACATAATGCATTTTGAAGCTGAGTAAGCCCCCAGAAAAGGCAGATATGGTTCATGTGCCCAAAAAGGTCCCATTCAGACACCTTGGAAAGCATGTTGTCATGGAGACAAGCCTCTTGAGTATCCACTGGATTTTCCAGACTTTTCTCACCATATAGAACACACCTATATACTTTAACCCTGCCCACAATTCCACTTCAGCCAACAGGACCCCACCAAGTACTTCCTTTGTTCTAGACTTGTGCTTAACTATGGTGGAGGGGGGACACTGAGCATCAAAATGCACTGGGCCTTAGTATGTTGAAATTATAATATCTTAAAGTTCTTTCCTTCTGGAACACCACACCTCTCCAGGAACTGCATTAAAAAGATTTTTAAAGGATTAGCTTCTTAAATATTTGTGTATTAAGAGGGCTTACACTTTCATTTGACTTAATTTTCAAGGTTATCTGGCTCCTTCAAAGACTTAAAAATGAAGGTTTTTTTTTCATTTCAGAGGAATGGAAATTTTAAGTAATTATAAAAACTTAAAAGTGGAAAATGGATGCTATTTGAGAAATTGGCACCACATTCTCCTTCATGTTTTTCTCCATGTATGCCTCCGTGTGTGTGTGCCTGTGAATTTGTATGTAGGTGTATGTGAGGGGAGTTAACAGAGCAGCAGAGTTGATCTAATCTTCAAACCCTGTCTCTGCCTCAATGTCAGGTTCTTTAGCACCTGCTAGGACTAGATCCACACACCATAAGTTCCACAAGACACTTTTCTTTTGTATAGTTATCTCTTTGTTTTATTTTTTATTGTGTGTATGTATGTGCATGTTGTGTTGGGGGTATGTCCCTGTGCACTTATGGGTGTCAGAGAACAAAATCCACCTGGTAATTCTCAAGGATCCAGCTCAGGTTTTCAGGCTTTGAAACAATGTCATTATCCTCTGAGTCATCTCTTTGGCACACATTCTCTCTCCCTACACCCCCCCCCCGTGTGTGTGTGTGTGTGCATGTGAAGGCCAGAGGTTCATCTCAGATGCTGTTCCATAGACACTATCCACCCTGGGGTTTTGATAGGTCTTTCACTGACCTAGAACTCATCAAATAGGATAGGCTGACTGGCCAGTGAGCCTCACATGCCCATCTGTCTCTGCCTGCCAACTGCTGACGTGACATACATGTGCCACCATGGCCAGCTTTGTACACAGGTACTGAAGACCAAAGTCTGATCCTTTGGTAAGGCAAGCTGCTTAACCAACTGAGCAATCTCCCCACCCTGCAAGCCAATTGTCCTGACTCACAATTGTCCTGCACACAGCCTCAGCACTAGTTTAGTGAACACCAGCCTTGTAAAGACATCCACTGCATTCACGTCTAGATAGCCTATCCCTGTTTCCGAGCCCAGCCCTCTTCTCTTAGCTATAGTGCCCCACTCAACAGCTTCTGCCTGTGTGGATCCTTCAAGTGGCGCTTCTGGTTTTAACTGCTTTTGTTTCCCCAGGGAAAGTGTGGGCTGCTCCTCCTTCTGGCTTTACTGGAGGAGACCTTGCCTCTTTCCCAGAAGCTTCTAGCATCTTCTCTAGCATTTGTTTACTGACTCTCCTCAGCTGAGACTTTGCTCCACACTTGGCCCTTCCTTTGTTCTTTCAGAACTATTCTTGTCCATTCTGCTGGCGAGAACAGCGAGAACGGTATTTTCGTTTGTCCTTCACTTACTCATGAGCGCTTCTCTTCCCTCCTCATCTTCTCCAGAACCGCAAAGATTTCTTCTTTCAAAAACCAAAACAGTTTTTAGACTGGGTCTCACATGCCCCAGGTGGTCCAGAACTCAGCATGCAGCCAGTAGTGACTCTGAACGTGTGATCATGCAGCCTCTGCCTTCTGAGTGTCAGGATCAGAGCGTTCACCACCATGTGGGGGTTTGCTGCATTGCTCAGTGGAGCCCAGGGCTTCCTGCACGCACTCTACCCACTGAGCCACACTCCAAGCCCCCCATTCTGTAAATTTAGAATCAGCAGATGCTCCAAACCTCATGAATCAGCCAACTGCACTGAACAGCACCACGCAGACAGAGGAAGACCCAGTGTGGAGGGCAAGATGAAGGCATTTCTTCAGAGCTGATGGAGCAAACCGAGTCATGCTCCCCTCAGCCTCCTGCTTCCTAGAGGCATCCTCCCCCAAAGCTGCACTCTTAATTATTTATCTTCAAACAAACAACCCAAGCATATATCAATCAAACAAGCCAAATATGAGCCCTGTTTATTTCCTCTGTAAGACACCTCCTATCCCTTCTCAGCTGTCAGCAACACCTCCCCTCTTCCCAGACTCGGGAGCAGCAACCATCCGTTTCTCCATTTCCTCCTTAGTCCCCCGTTCATTCCCCAGGGGCTCCCGCTCCACTTCCTGAACAGCTATCCCACAAATCGAGCCCTTTTCTTTCTTGCTTCCCACAGTGTCTCTAGTTTAGCCTGAAGTAATTTCCTGCTGAAGCTGTGGAGGACCTTACCTCCCCAGTCCCCACTCTCCTGCTTATCTCTGCACTCCTGGGAACCTAACATTTTACTAGCAAAATGTCTGATTTTCTCAGTTTCTAGTGCTCCCAAACCCCAGATGTGTTCTATCCACGGGGATTATTTTTCCTTTATATTTCCAGATTGGTTTCTCACTTCTCAATCATCTAACAATATTTATAGGACCTTCCTTTTATATAAAATTAGTATTTCACTATATTTATTCCCATCCTTTTCAGCTCATTATTTTCTTCTCCAAACTTCCATGCTAGCTCTGATGAGTGACTACCTCCATTACCATACCTCCATGAAGGTTCTTTAGTTCAGAGATTCACTTCATTGTAGCATATTTGGCACACACACACACACACACACAAACACACACACACACACACAGAGAGAGAGAGAACTGTTTCCTTATATACAACAAAGACTTATTTTGCTGCTATGTCACCAATGATTTCTAAACACTGGTTGTTTTGAATCACAACAAGCCAAGTCATGAGTTGTGATTGCTGCTATTTCTTTAAGAACACTTCCTGACCTTAGACAGGAAATGGGAAGTGGGGCAGCCCTTGAATAGCCTTAAGGAAATGCTGTGTTTTGGAAACTGCTATGGGGATAACATGGGCCATTTCCTAACCCAGGTAAAGGCAGAAGCAGAGAAAACCTGTCTCAGCTGCTTCACAGGGAGTATTCATGCCCTGAAAACTGTGAAATGCCTCTCTGTTTATTTAATGGCAGGACCTGAGACCTGGGAACTGATCTGTCTAAAGTTAAGGGAGCTGGCTTGGTGCCTACCGCAAGCCCAGTGAGCCCTGCTCTTGGAAGTCTCTTCCTTGTGTCTGGGTCTCTCTTCTGTGACATTTGCAGTAATGGTTCTGGTGGAAGATCCTTCTGGGTTCCACAAAAGTCCGTTTCCTCTGATCAAAAACTCACTGCTCCCTAATAGTCTCTGTGACACTGTGTGGAGGGGCTTCATTTGTCATATGTGCTCAGGGATGGCTCCTTGTGGCTCTGTTTTGTAGGTTTCTGTTCCTGATTACTCTGTCCTGTTGTTTCGGGGCTGTGGCCTGAGGAGTGCGGTGAGCAGAGCAGCTTCCTGTATGGGCAGCAGGAAATGAAGAAGAAAAGAGGCTGAGGCCCCATTATACCCTTCAAGGGTGCAATCCCCAACAGCTAGAAGTTTCACATCTTCATCTCCCACCACCTCTCAAAGGGTGATCCAGCCTTTGGCCCATCAGAGACATGCTGGATTCAGATAAATGGAGACTCATGGACTTTCTCTCTGGTGCCCCCAGTACAAAGACAGAAATGGCCAGTGCTGTCCAACTATCACAGCCCCATCACAAACATTGCAGAGAATGCTTCCTGTTCTGATAAACCCCTAGCCCTTCTTTTAGGGGTGTCCCTGCAAACTCTGTGGCAGTCACTTTCAGTGTTTGGCCCTTTGGGTTTGAATATGCAGTAGCAACCTGAAGTGAGATTTTTTTCACTGAGGTAGTTTCAGGGTCTCCTCTAAGAGCAATGTGCAGCAGGCTGCTCTGCCACTGGGGCCCCAGCAGTAGGAAGGGAAGATGGAAGTTCCCTCTGTTCTTCACGGATCACAAAGGCCTGAGCTAATTAGCGTTATTAGAAAGCCAATTACAAATACATTTCATTTCTCTGTGTGGTGGGAGTTGTGTACGCTGGCTGTGGAGACGTGCTTGCCCGTACTGTTGTGGACACTGGGTCTGGAGCAGGCTCTGAGAAGAGGGAGAGGGGGTGTGAGATTCTCTCTCTTAAATGGGAACAGGACCCAGCGGTCTGGAAATCTCAGACTCCCAGTGACTATCCAGTGAGCTCCTTCCCCTCACTCTGATCAGTTATTCCCAACTTCCCAACAAGTGTCCCTTCTAGATCATTTCCATTTTATTTTTTCTCAACCTTGTACTACTAGACTGTGTTGAATTCATGTTAAACACTTAGTGGTTTGAGTGCGAGAAATCCCCCAAGCAGTGGCAGTTTTTTGGAAGGTTTATAACATTTGTTACTAGTTTCAGTCTTGCCCTTGTGGGTCTGCAGGTCCCATGCTGTCCCTCTGTGATGTACTGTAAGTCCTCAAACTGTGAGCCCATTTATTTCTCCCTGACATATTTGTGTAATGTTCTTGGTCATGATAACAAGAAAACTAATGCAGATGCCAACCCGTACACATCTTCTTCATCTGAGTTTGAAAACCACCCACCTTCTTTACCCCTCCTCCCATTCAGTCATCTAGGGGTTCACAACCTTGCTGGATGCCTCTCTGCCTCTCCTTTAAATGCTATATTTTGTAGTGGACTTGAAGATCCCTGATTTCCCCATAGGAATCTGTGGCCAGTTAAGTTAGATAGTGATTACAAGAAATTCAGTCCATTAGTTCCTTTAAACCCAATTGATATTAGAATGGTAATAGCATCTGTTATAGAATGTGTTCTACATAATATATATGTCAGATTTTTATTTATATGAACAGCCTTTCATAGCAACCTGCATACCAACACAGCTCTGAAGGGAGAGGCCTTTTCCTGTCGGTTGCTGTCTTTGGATTCATACTCAGTGTGCAGGCCACTCTGGCCCTCCACTGGCAGTACAGAGGCATACATATTCATCTTGCTAACCTCATCCCCTGCATTAGACTCCGTGCTTCTTACCATCCAGCATGGTGTTCATTTTGGAATGGGTATCACAAACCCCATTATCTCCATGAGGACCAGAGACATCCCCTAGTTTTCAGAAATACTGACTCAGGACCCCTGTTTTGTTCTGCTGAGCTGGCTCAGCCCCTGATGGCATGCTTTCTCCTGCTGTACAGTCTGGAGTCTCCCATGTGTCATTCTGGAAGCTTTGCTGCTACTCCCTGAGCTGCTTTCTACAGCTCCAACCCTCATCACCACAGTCTTATTATAGAACTGTATGCTGTTCTCATTCTTCATTTGTCTTTGAGTGTAAGCAAAATTGACCTCATTGCATAGGCCACTCTTTATGGTTACTCAAAAGTAAATGAAACCGTCAGCACAGAATAGTCTAATAAAGACATTTACTTACTTTAGCCTGTGCTATCACAGCTGTGCGTGCCTGTGTGTGCATGTGCACATATGGCTGTGTGCCTGTGCATATCTGTGCTTGTATATGTGTGTGCCACTGCCTGTGTATGTATTCCTGTATATCTGGGGGTGGGGGCTAGTGTCTCTGTATGTCTGTGTGTTTGTGCATGTGGGTGTATCTGTGTGCCAGTAGATGTGTATGCCTGTGTGTGTTTAAGCTTGGGCGTGTGTGTGTGTGTGTGTGTGTGTGTGTGTGTGTGTGTGTGTGTGTGTGAACAACATAACGTCAAGATTTGTGTTTCTAAAGAAAATGCCCAAGAAGTCACATTATTCATAAAGTACAAACCAAGCCCAAGTCCACAGTGAGTCACTCTGCTGCTGCTCCGATATCGCCTTACACACACTGGCTGCATGGATGACATTTACATTGGCGTTGCCTCTACTTTTTCCATGAAATTTGCCTCATCCATCTTTTATAAGCATCTTTCTTGAACCAATTTATTATCAGTAGAAATTTATCGTGGTTTTCTTCTGTATCGGGAGCCACGCAAGACGCAGAACTTCATCTGTTGCTAAAAGCAGCAATTCCTTTACACCACAGGACATGGTAATGCACTCTTTAAGTCTCCCTTTGGACAGTTGAGGCTTCCATCCACCTTGTGTTCATTTGTGAGCCCTTGTTTTGTACAGGAGCACTCAGAGCTGGAGTTTGGAGCCACTTCTGGCAGGGATGAGCTGTCCTCTACTCTCTGAGCTCTACCCAATGTGAAGAAGATGCCATTAGAACCTGGGTTTGTTGTCCACAAATCAGAGTGCAATTTTTTCTGTCTCTGAAAACCCCTAGGCCTCTGAGCATCAGAATGTCCGAGAAGGAAGAATCCAGATGTACACCATGTTCCCCCATTCTTCAATCATTCCTTCTGTGGATTCCATTCTCCACCAGGACTTGGGTGTTGTACAGCTCATAGTGAAGATGCCCACACACAGGCACATGTCTCCTTCCCCTCTTCAGCCCCTGTGCAGAAGGTGAACTCCTGCAGTGGCCTTGAGTCCTGCTGACCAGTCTCAAACTTGGCCTCTTCTGGCAAGTAGACCACTTGCCTGCCTCCTTGAGTCTATGCCAACCCACACACAACTAACAGTCTTTCCCAAGTCTTCTCAAACCATGCTCAGTGTAATGCTGGTACCCCATGGGTGATGAGTTTCAGGATTTGCTACGTTGCTCCTGCAGATCCTTCCTGAACCAGGAGGATAAAGGTAATCCCTTCTGTGGGAGCAGAGCTAGCTTTGGAGGCAAACCTCTGGTTTGCACTTTCACACCTTACCTAAGTCAGGACACAATCATTTTCAGAAAGAGTATTGTATTATCTGCAGATGGTAGGAATCCCTGGGACATCCTGGGTGATAGCTGTGTGTGTTTGTATGTTCTTAGGTGTTCAGAGGTCAGAGGACAGCCTTGGGTGTTACTCATCAGACATTGTTTACCTTTTTTTATTGTTGCATTTGAGGTGGGATCTGCCCCCCTAATGCCCTGGAGCTCATGTAGGTTAGGGTAGCTGGCCAGTAAGCCCCAGGAGTTCACTTGTCTCTAACCCGCTTCACATTGCTTGACCCAGGTGCACCGCCACTGCTGGGATTATGAGCTTGTGCTACCATGCCTGTGTTTTTTAGGTGGATTCTGGAGACCCAACTCATCCTTGTGCTTGCTAGGCAAGTGCTTTACCCACTGAGCCATCTCTTAGCCCACCATGATGTACCTAACCGCCATGCATTTGTGGAATGACTGGAGAATGCACACTCTGTGGAACTTGGAAATCCCACTGAAGGGAAACTTTGTCCCAACACAGTCTTTCACCATGGCTCCTCCTAGTCTCCAGCCCCCCTCCTCATGTATCTGCTGCCTTCATACGCTGATGTAGCTTTCCTGCCCTGTGGCTCTCAAAGCTCCACAGGAGTCTGAGGAAGTAGCCAAGATGTCCCCCAAATGTAAATGATGTGGGTATACGTCCTACCTGTGGGTGAACTCCCCTTTTCCCTAGCACTGATTTAAATGAAAGCTGTGGTCATTCCTCTGTGTCATCCACATTCCTAGTTCCACCCCCACATCCTTTCAGTAAGCTGTGGTCATGTCACCTTCAGTCAGAAGGCTTACACAACTACAGTCTGCTCTTCTCCTTGGCCCACTTAACCAGGGCCACTGCTGAGTCATCCCTCATCCCACCCTCTGAGCGAGGCAGAAGATGCCCATGTCCAGTGTTTATTTCATCTTCTCTCAACTGTGGAATCTGAATCACAGCTGAAATGTTTGTGAGTCACACCAGAGTTCCCACTCACAGCATGCCAGTGTGGGCAGCCACTGTCCCCAGAATTGAGCTTCATTCTGGTGATGGAACAGCACTTGGCCACCTCCTGGCTGGCCCTCTTACTCCCCATGGAACCTTCAGTGATTGCTTCCCTCCTACCCAGATTATCCTCAGAACAGTGAACACTTTACTACTGCCTGCAACCAACAGGTCGACCTCTGAAGCTGACCGGTGCCCATGCTTGTTAGATCTATCTCCCTCTTTCCTGTCCTGCCCAGCATTAGTTACTCTCATGAAGTCTCTGGCGATAGCAGGCTTATCGTAATCCCTAGCTGCATCCCCCATCCTGTTTGTGCCTGCACTCTTCCAGAACCTTCTTCCCAGGGTCCAAACTACTTCTATGGCCCCTTTGTAGCCTTCTCTTGCCCCACTCATGGCTCTGTGGTTGCTAGAGCTGACCTACTTAGCTTGTTCTTCCCTGTGTTGAGTATGCACCCAGGCTTGACCTTTGCTCCTCCCAGGTTCAGGGAAAGTACACAAAAGTGTAAGATTCCACTATCGTGCCCAGACTTCTAGGAGCACAGGATTTCTCATTTATCAGCTCCCAAATCATGACACAAAGATTTCTTATTAGTTACAAATGCCCAGCCTAGCTTAGGCTCACTTCTGGCCAGCTCTTTTAACTTAAGTTAGCCTGTTTCTTTTCATTTGCCTTTTGTATCGGGGCGTTTTACCTTCTTTCTGTATATTTTCCTTTCACCGCTTTTCATGCCTGCTGGCTGGCGGCTGCCTGGCTTCATCCTCTGGATGTGCCTCTTGTTCTTTCCTCTCTTCTTTTTTGTTCTTTTTCCTCTCTTGCCTAGACTCTCCTCCTAATTATTCCCTCTCCCTGCCAGCCCCACCTATCCCTCTCCTGCCTAGCTAATTGGTTGTTCAGCTTTTTAATTAGACCAATCAGGTGCCTTAGGCAGGCATGGTGAAACAAATGCAACACATTGTTACATAATTAAACAAATGTAGCACAAACAAATATAACACACCTTTACATCATTCAAAAAGGCATCCGAAACAAATGTAACAGACCTTTACACAGTTGAAGTAATAATCTGCAGAATAAACAAATGTAACATATCTTTACTGTTAAATATTTCACAATGATGCCACTTCTGGGGTGGACAGAAAGACTGAAAATATACTTAGGACAAGTTTTTAGAGTTCTCTGGTCGTGACTTCATGGTAGAAGCACACAGAAGCCATAAACCAACTCCATCAAGAGCTTGAGCTGTATTCCTGTGTTTACAGGTCCCATAATGTTCTGGAAAGCCATGGCTATGGAATCTCACCATTTTCTCTCCTGGTCCATCTTTGCACTGATACATCTGTAAGTGAGAGGAGATGAGCATGTCTGTTTCCCTAGAGCGATAGAAAACCACAGGCCAAGAGAACTCAGCAAGGTAGATAGGGCAAACTCATGGTTTCACATATCATACTGACAGTGAGCGTTTGTATCACCTCAAATTCACTTAATCAAAAACAGTCAGCTACAGGCAGTGTACACCTGTGTCCTTGTTACGTTTGTCACTGTGATACAATTAGGGCACTGGTTCTCCACCTATGGGTCTCAACTCCTTATAGCAGTAGTAAAATTATGGTTAAAAAGTAGCAACAACAATAATTTTATGGCTGGGTTTCCTCACCACATGAGAAACTATATTAAAGGGCAGCAGCATTAGGAAGGATGAGAACTACTGACCTAGGGTTATCTGAGAAACTCTAGAACAGATGGAACCGTGGGATGTCTGAGGGGCTATCTGGATGGTTGATAGATACACAGGGATTCAGCTCACGGAGGTCCTGAGCTGAATGAGAAAACTAGACTGAGTGAGCCAGCAAACAGTGTGCCTTCCTCCAAGGTTTCTGTGTCAGGTTCCTGCTGGAGTCCCCACCCTGATTTCTCTCAGTGGCAGTGTAAGCCAAACAAAACCTCTCCTCCCCTAAACTGATCTTAGCCATGGCGTTTGTCACAGTAGCAGAATGAAACTAGAACCACTGTGATCTCAGGTCCAGAGAGTCTGAGGCCTGGGCTACACAGCAGACCTGGCCTCATAAAACAAGCAAATGACAACAAAACCACTCAGTATACTGAACTCTCTGACGGCTGGCCACCGACCACCCTTCCCGTCCTCCTGTTGTGCAGAGCTGCTGTTCAATTTGTCTTGGACTTTGTGTCAGCCCTTTCCCTATCTAGAAAATCACTATGCTTTAACATTTCTAAAGTCCCCCTGCTTGTGAAAGTCATTTCACTTTTTGGTAAGTTGTATCAGGACCTCATTAGTTATCTAGAGACATCACCCAGATGGGAACCAATGCCCCCAATAGTCCCTGGCTCCTGCCTGTACCACATCAGATCCATCACCCTCCGAATCCTCTGCTCCCTGTGTGGTTGGTCTTGCTAAAGGGTGCAGTGCCATTCATTTTTTTTTTTTTTAAACTCACAGCCAAGAGCCAGTGTGTGCTTCTGAGGGTAAGTCAGCACCTTCATCCACCCCTACCTCACATCTGTCAGGGTTGTTCCCTAAGGTTACTGCAGTGCACTACCACACCTCTTTTCATGTCCCTGTGTCCTGTGTGTGTTAAGTATCATTCGACATCATATTTTGCTGTCATAAACCTTAACTTACATGACTAATACTATCTAAATCCCTTTAAGGGAATATTATGTGTATTTCTTCAATTTTTTTATCTTCAGTTGTTTGATGTCTGTTCAGTGTTGGACACCAAATGCAGAGAGCCTTGCACATGGTGTGTGTGTGTGTGTGTGTGTGTGTGTGTGTGTTCTTCCTCTTGCCTGAATCTGTGACCCCTGCCCTTAATTTTCTTGTCTATCTTTAAATTGCCTCTTCAAATTAACATATACCCAGATTTTTTGTTTTGTTTTGTTTTTTGTTTTTTTGTTTTTTTTCAAGACAGGGTTTCTCTGTGACTTTGGAGGCTATCCTGGAGCTAGCTCTTATAGATCAGGATGGTCTCAAACTCAGAGATCTGCCTGTTTTTGCCTCCTGAGTGCTGGGATTAAAGGCATGCGCCACCAGCACCTGGCTACCCAGATTTTTTTTTTTTTTTTAATGCTATGCGATCAAATGGCCTCTCCCTTCCAGTTGGTATGTAGTTTGTAGTTCCTCACACTAATCGAATTAACTTTACATTCAGCCATATTTCTATTCCTGTAGCTACCATTCTCTCCATCTTTCCCTGTGTATCAGACGTTTGCTATGACGGAATGCTTTTTGCTTATTTATTTCTGTGTTTGAAAGCATTCCTTGTTCCTTTACTATTTGGTAACTCTAGGTTGTGGTTCCATTATTTTTTTTTCTTTTTCTTTCTTTCTTTTTTTTTTTTTAAGCAGCCTTTAATATTTTTTGAGGGGTAGGGTTTTTGTTTATTGTTGTTGTTTTGGTTTTGAGACAGAGTCTCACTTTGTAGCTCTTGCTCTGCAGCCCAGACTAACTTAGGACTTTCTGACTCTGCCTCCCAAAATTAGGAATACAGACACGTGCTCCCACACTCAGCTAGCTGTTGATATTTTTAAATGTATATTTTATCCTTTAACTCTTAATGTGCTTCTCTTTGACATGGCAGCAGGTCTGTGGCTCAGCAGCTCGCAGAGGAATGACACCCTCTTTATACCCAGTCTTCCTTCCTTAGATTCTGATACTTTTCAAAATGACTTCATGGTAACAATGAAATGTTTTTTGTCTCTTACTCAAATGAGTTATTATAATCTCTTTAAATATCCATCACAGTCATCACTTCTTATAGAACAGTCTTAACGTATAATGTGCTGTTAGTTTGCTTGTTTTTTAGCGATTGAGATAGGACCCTGTGTAGTCCATCCTGGTTCAAACTCCCAAGGATGTCTTTGAACTGTGGAACCCTGCCTCCACCTCCTGAGTGCTGGGATTACAGATGTGGTTTATGTATTGAGAGAGATCTAGGCCAGGCCTTGTGCTAACACTAACCCTCTTCCAAATGGACTACATCCCCAGCTCTGTGTATCTTTAAATGTCTTCCCTTTGATCCAACTCTTGAATGATAGTTTGGCTGGTTTTAAAAATCACAGTGACAATTATTGTTCTTCAGCTGTGTATTTAGCTGCCACTCATGTGTAATGACCTTTTTGGGAATGTTAAATTTATTCTTTATCTTTGAGATCTGCAAGAACTGGAATCACGTAGAAGACAAGCCTCTGGTCTTACCTTGGAATGGCTTTCTAGATAAAGTTGGCTGAGATGGAAGATGGCCCTGCATCTGGGTTCTGACTGATAAAAAAGAGAAAACCAGCTGAGCACCAGCATTCCTCTCCCTCTGCTTCCTGACAGCAGGCACAATGTGACCGGCTGCCTTGAACTCCTGCTGCCACCACCAAGGACTGTGTCCTCAAACTGTGAGTGAGTCAAAACAATGTCTTCCTTCTTTAGGTTGCTTTTGTTGGGTATTTTGTCACAGAGACAAGAAAAAGTAACAACAATAATCATTCTGTGTTTGGTTCTGCACTTACAGAGTTTTACATTTTAAACGAAATCATCATTACAGTTTTCCATTGTATCTTACTGATTTTTTTTTTTTAAAGAAAGTAGTAGCAATTTATAAGGAGTATTTTCAAGTGTGAGATGTTAAGGAAGATCTAGACATATCATTCATCACTGTGAAGCATTTAATCATAAAATGCTTTATTCAGTGCCTGTAGCTTAGCTCTCTGATTTACTTAATGGTCTCATTCATGATTTTGGTTTCCTTTGTAGATGGGAAAATGGCCTGCAGGGTCTGGAAAACATGGGCTTTGTGTGATCTATCCATGCAACCCAGACTATAGCATTTAAAATTGTTATGTTTTTGCTCTATGCTTCAACAATTATTTCTATTTTCTTCAATTTTATCTTGAACAAGTATGGTAGACTTGGGCAGCAGATTCTGGTTACTTATAGTACTCTCTTTAGTTTTTTGTCAACTTGACATAATCCAGGGCCATCTGGGAAGAGAGAGCCTTGACCTTCAAATTGACCTGTGCCAAGTCTGTGGAGAATTTTATTGACTAATGATTGGGTGTGAGAGGGCCCAGCCCTCTGTAGGCAGTCCTGCCCTGGAGCAGGTGGTCCTGGGCTGTATGAGAAAGCAGGCTGAACAAACCACGGAAAGCAAGCCACTGAACTGCATCCCTCCTTGGTCCCCGCTTCAGTTCCTACTTCCAGGTTCCCACCCTGCTGGAGTTCCTTCACTGGCTTCGCTCAGTGATGAACTGTGATGGGAATGTAGAAACCAGGTATTACCTAAGTTTCCTCTGAGACGGAAACATTCTATCCTGCAGGATAGCTTCCGAAGCAAAAAGTGAAACAACTCAAAAGAGCTTTAGGAAGTCCCAGAATCTGACCAGATTCACTAGGCCGCTCCCTGCTAGGGTAAGCAATAAAAACTTAGAGTCCCTCTGAGACTAGCTGAACAGAGCTGATGAGAAGACTGTACCTCTGACAAGCTAAGCTGCAGAGAAGACATGCAGAAAAGCTGAGCTCAAAGAAGACTCTGAAACCAGACCTGCTGCCTGGAAGAAGCTGAAACCAACCAAGTCACTTGGAAAGGACCCCCTTCAACTGTCAAGCTCCCTGCAGGCTGTGAAGTGTGTTTCAGATTCCCAGTTTTGTGAGCTATCACCCATGTTGGGATAAACCTTGATGATGCAGCTTTCTTTGAGTTATTTCTGCTCCTGTGAGACTCTCATCCAGACTCTTGATAATGACCTCAATAAAACTCTTGTTCACCAATTTGAACTTGGATGGTATCCATACTTTGGTAGGTCATGGCTCCCTATCTGGGGTGAATTGACATGTATGTGTGGCACCTCCCCAGGAAAAGTTTTGTCACATGGTCAAGCAAACTGATTTCCCCAAGTTGGTTTTAGTTATGGTTTTGGTCACAACAATAAGAAAACAAGCTAGGACACTTGTGAAGACTGTTCAGTTGGTATATGACCAAAAAGCAGTAGGCTCTTGAGACCCAGAGTCAGGCAATGTCATGAGCCTTTGTTGTTCAGGCTGTAATGAGCAAGTGTGGATGTATCCCACAGCCCTTCAAAAACAGTTCTGTCCTCTACTCGTATCTAACTCTGTCCCTAGTATGGTGATAGATATATAACTTAGATCTTCAACATATCCTTGCTACATGAGTAGTCTTCCCAGACTCCCATGTGCTGAATTTAAGAGATGCCCTGGTCCTTCAGTCCAACATGACACAGGGACAGTAGGGTCATAAGTGATGGCCTGTTATCAGGCACAAGTCTCTGGGATGTGCTAATCCCAGTTTGATTTGCAAATGTCACAATCTCCATATCCAGGAAATGCTCAGTCTTCTCAGAGTTCCCTGCCCTGGTTCTCTAAGTTCCTGGACCTGACAGTTAGGGAGAATGCACAACAATGGTGGGGCACAGTCTTTGTCTGCCTTCTGCCTTGCCTTTTTGGATATTTTTGTACTGCAGTGTCTCATCTGCCTCCTGAGACTTTGGTGCTGGGCATATTTTATTTATCTGAATTTTAAAGCCTTCCATCCTTTGTAAGGACAGATAAGTTAGAGTGCTCTTTTGTTCCCCCTCTGGGGCTGTTCTTTGTTTTATCAGTAATGCATGGGCTGGAGCACAACTTTAATAGAATCTGTTCTGAGCGGCTGATTACAGTTCTCCTTAGGGGGAATCGTCCTGAGTCAGGAGAGAGGTCTCCATTTTGGCACCACCACCTTAAACCTTTATATGCAGAGAAAGGCTGACCTAAGGCTCCCCCACAGATGTATGTAGCTGCATCCTGCCATGATAACTACGAATGCAACCCTATACAAAATTATAAACTTGCTTTAAGTATCAGTAGGAATTTTGCCTGATGTTTTGGGAACTATATTGCAGTAATATATTTGTAGATGACAATGAAATTTGTAGGTGACAATGCTATAAGGAGACAGAGGGAGATTTGACTCAGGGTCTGTGACAGCTTGTTACAGCAGCAACTGAAAACAATGCACATGACAGAAGTTCTGTGATTACCTCATAATATTAAATGACACAGACTCCGGAAGTTGTATAGTTCAGAATCCTAAGGTGTAGCTGGCACCCTTCCATAGATGGTGGGCTGGGTCTGCATGAAAAGGAGAAAGCAAACTGAACTTCAGCATCCATTTCTCTCTACTTTCTGACTACTGATGGACACCAGATAACCAGCTACCTCCTGGTCCCGCTGCCATGCCCTCACCACAGGATTGACTGTACCCTCAAACTGTGAGCGTTTGTCAGGTGTACTTGCCACAGCTACATACAAGTAACTACCAGAGTCCCAAAATCCAGAAATTTTGTACCTAGAGAAAAGAGCCCAGAACCACCCTGTGAGTGGCCTGAAACTCACAAGCTGGATTCCAGGCTCTGATTGATGATGGATACTTGAATTCCTTAACTTTGTCTCCACTTTAATCAATTAATCATTTACAAAAAGGTGAAGCGGTATGTCTTAGTTAGGATTTCTATTGCTGTGAAGAGACGCCATCACCACATCAACTCTTAGAAAGGAAAACATTTAATTGGGGTGGCTTACAGATTTAAAGGTTCAGTCCATTATCATCATGGCTGGGCATGGTGGCATGCAAGCAGACATAGTGCTGGAGAAGGAGCTGTGAGTCCTTTATCTTGATCTGAAGGCGACAGGAAGTGAACTGTATCCACTGGGCATGGCTTGAGCATATATGAGACCTCAAAGCCCACCTCCACAGTGATGCATGCAGCTACTCCAACAAAACCACACCTACTAATTGTTATTAGCAGTTTTCCCCTCAGCCTTGTCCCACAACCACACCATCCCCAAATAACACACAGAGACACTGTATTAGATATAATGCTGTTAGCCTGCTACTAGCATTTCTTATTGGCTAGTTCTGTCTTAAATATTAACCCATTTCTATTAATCTAAATGTTTCCACATGGTCTTGGCTTACTGGAGAGAGGGTCTGGAAACTCTGCTCTCTTCGTCCCACATTTTCAATCTCCTCCCTATCTCTTCCTGAAACCTCCTTGTCTCCTAGTCCTACCTATCTTGCTTTCCTATTGGCCAACAGGGCTTTATTCATTATCCAATAAGAGAAACATATTTACAGAATGACATCTCCCATCAACTAACAGTGCCACTCCCTATGAGAGGTATTTCTTTCAAACCCCAACAAAGATGAATGATCATTTGTATGCTGTTTTGATTCTCATCTAGAAGTACTCTGTGAATTCATTTATATTTTCAGGACCACCAGTTCTCTCTAATTATTTGTTCATGACTGAAGCTGACTTCTGAATGTGGTATCTATTGCAACCACTTGTTTTGTTCTGTGGAATACATACTTAAAAAAAATATTATTAGAAAAATCAATTCTCATTCTTCCAGAAGAATTGTTACTAAGTTTCTGGTGTATATTCACATGATTGCTTTTGCTTCAAAACACTAAACAGCAATTATTTAACAGTTCCTTCAAGGGCTTACCCTGGAGATGAGTCTGTAGAGAAGGGTTTTTATCAAGTTAATATCAAGAAAGTAGACACATTTCTAGCAAGTCTTCAGTAATTCCCTTTGCTCTCCCAAACTGTGAAAACTAAAGCTTGTATGTTAGTGATGGGTAGAAATGTTGAGTTGAAGCTTAGGATTTCCTAAATATGTATACATTAATGTCTGTCTTGAACAGGGTACATGAAAACCACCAGTGGTAAGTCTAGGATATGCTCATCTAGAAGCAGGAGCAGAAGGAGAGTCAGGAGTTGAGAACCTCTCTGACCTGAAGGAGATTTTTCTAGTTACAAGCATTCCCAACTCTATGGCTTTGCCAGTCCCAGCACTGCATAAACTATACATGGTAGCAAATAAATGCAATCTCAGCCTTTGGGAGGTGAAAGAAGGGGATCAGAAGTCATCAAAGGAAGAGATCAAAGCATCCTTGGCTACATTTTGAGTCTGAGGACAGCAACCTTTACAAGCAGAAATAAAAATATGCTAGGCTGTAATAATAAATTAAAAATGAAGGAAATTGCAAGCCGACATTTCACTGAAGGCCTCCATGAGGAAAGATGTCCCCCATTGCTAGTCACTGGGAATTTGCTGAAGGACATGTCACCAAGGTTGAACTTTGAGATGTCAAGGCCTCATGCCATTCCAGTTCATGTATGTGATCTCACTATCTCTGCTTCATGCTTATCATTCAAGACATAAGCTCTCAGCTTTCTGCTTTCTGTTCCAGCTTCTATGCCTGCCACATGTTATCTACAACTAAGCTGCCCCACCATTATAAACTAATACCCTGGAACTATAAGCCAATAAACCTTTTATCTTCTGTAAGTTGTCTTGGCCCTGGTGATTTATCACAGCAACAGAAAAGTATTAGAAACTTGTACACTGCCTGTCTTAGTTAGGGTTTCTATTGTTGCAACAAAGCACTATGACCAAAGGCAAGGTGGGGAAGAAAGGATCTATTTGGCTTACACTTCCATATTGTTGTTCATGAGTGAAGGAAAGCAAGGTGGGAACTCAAAGAGCAGGGATCTGGACACAGGAGCTGATGCAGAGGCCATGAAGGGTGCTGTTTACTGGCTTGCTCAGCCAGCTTTCTTATAGAATCCAAGGATGGCACCACCCACAATGGCCTGGGCCACCCCATCAATCACTAATCAAGAAAATGCCCTACTGACTTGCCTACAGCTGGATCTTATGGAGGTATATTCTCTTGATGGAGGTTCCCTCCTTTCAGATGACTCTAATTTGTGTTAATACAAAACTATCTAGCACAGTGCTTAAAACCACACCGAACATCTCCACACACCTGTGGGAATGGTTGAAATTACATACATAAATCACATCCATACATATACCCCAGGCTGGCCAAGAATGATGTCTTCATTCAGACTGTGAAATGGCAAAGTCACTATTGGGAAAAATTACAGTTTATTATAAAACTAAACATATACTTATTATAAGATTCAAAAGTAATACTCCTGGCCAGTTATTCTGGAAAAGTCAAAAGTGAGGTTCACAAGAAATACCTGGACATGAGTGTTTGCTGGGGCTTTGGTTCTAACTCTACACCTGTAAGCAAATGCCCTTCAAAGGGTGGATGTTAGGTGACCTGTGCCACGTGTACACAGTAGACTACTATTCAACAGTGAAAACACCTTGATGCTATTGGTGCACATAGCAACTCTGTTGGATTGCCAAGAAATGGCTCAGAATGGAAAAAGCTGATATCACAGTTTGCGTGGGCCATGACTCCGTTCCCAAGAAAATTTCTGAAATCATCAAATGATGGAAATGAAAAACAGGCAAAGAAAGAGGAGATTGAGAGTGTAGCTCAGTGGTAGAGCATTTATCCAGAATCCTGAAAACTCTGACATCCACCAGCCAGCACTGCAAAAACAAATAAGCAAGCAAGCATATTGCCAACATCTAGGAAGTGGTCATGGGTACAGACTTTCCAAAGATGTGTCCTTGTCATGGGATTGCCGCTGTCCTGACTGGGCACCTAGGATTTAATCCCACAAAATTTAATGTACATGGGAACAAGTGCATACTACCTGGATATCCCAGCAAGGCTGGTGGAAGGTTTCACTGCTCACTTCTTAGTTCTGTCAGGGTGTGTCTGAGTAGAGTGGGGGTTGGATCGATGCATTTTTTTCTTACTGCCAGGGGACCCAGTCAGCTCAAAATGATAAGTTAGAAGCCCGTCCTAGAACTATGTGCAGGCTAAGTCCAGATCGTAAATTAACAAGTGTGTGCTTCTGAGAAGTGCTCATTCTGGGGAAATAGAGGCTCAAACAATGGGGAAGAGGCTGCCATCATCCTCACTGCCGGCCCGCACACACATGGTCATTAAGTCCTGCTTCCTGTACAGTCTTCAGAGCTTGCCTCCTGCTTCGTTTCTGTAACACCATCTCATTCAGGTCAGCAAAGTGTTTTTTAAAATGAAAAATCACGCACACACACATCCTGATCCCTGATCCTGCTAGCTGTCCTTGTTCCTTTCAACCTCAGCCCCTGTCTTTCCTGGGCTCCCTCCCTGACATTGTTCCTCCCTCCAGGAACTAAACTCCCACCTTACCTGAGGACTTCTTACTGGCCCAGATCACACCCTCTCCTCTCCCACAGTCATGTATTTACCCTCACAGGTTGGGTAATCTTCCATTTGCAGTTGTCTGTTAGTTTTTTTTTATCATTTTAAGGAGACTGTAACATCTTTGGGAGCACTGTCCTGGTCTTCGAGATCTTTGAATTATCAATGCAAACAGTGTTACATTGTGAGGGACAACGCGTAGCTTGTGCACAGCAGCATGGGGCAATGTGGAGTGGGGGGGGGATAGATGCACAGGTGGGTTTGCTAGAAGGGAGAGGTAAAGGGTGAAAGGGCACAAATGATGACTTCTTGACAGGAGCTAAGGATTCTGGTGAAGTGACAGGAAAAAAAACCTTAACATTTAGGGGTAGTCAGACAGCTCAGTCGGTAAAATGCTTGAAGTACAAGATAAGGATCTGCATTTGATCACTAGAACCCACGCGAAAAAGCCAGGTGTGGTAGTGCACGCTTATAATTCCAGTGCTGTGGCTTGCTAGCAAGTCCGCCTCATCTAATCAGCAAGTTTCAGGCCAATCATAGACCCTGTGTCAATACACAAGAGGTTGCCACTTGGCTTCTGTCTACGTTCCTTTGCATACCATGTGCACACAATCCAGACTTCACTGCGTCTGACTATCACATCCAGACCACTCCCGAATCCTTGGCACGGTTTTGTGTTGGCAGTCAGAGCCCCAGGTGCTGTTTTCATACACTGATCTTCCTAATCATGTCCCCTGCTCCTTTGAAACATAATTTTCCAGTCGAGCCAGGATTTCAAAGGCCAGTCCGTGTTGAGAGCGCTGTAGCAGAGGGAAGGCTGTGGGCACCAGCCTCTTTCCCCACCTCACTGAATCTGTCCCAAGCGCTGTCCCTGCCTTACAATAATATTTGGGATAAAGTGGCCGTATCCCCTGGGTAGTTACAAGCAGGGGGGATGTGAGCTCAATGTAAGAAAAGGACAAAAGATCCATTGGTTTTTTTAAAGCCCTTCTTGGTCAATGCCCAGAGGTAATTTGTGTGATGCATTGCTCCATAGTGTTACAAAACACCACGCTGGCCTGTGTTGCTGGTTTATGAAATTGTAAACATGCATGGGTTGGATTCTGTCTTGTGTGTTATGAAACTATTTGCTCATTTGAGCTTTCATTGTCTTTGGGGGTCTCTGGGGATTGAGAGAGCCCAGCAGAACCTTCAGACTCATGCTGACAGTCTAGCAGCCCGAAGCCCAAAGGCAGAGGGACTTTGAACACGCCCTTGCTGCTCCCTTGGCTTCACAGACCTGCTGTCCCCAATTTGATTGCAGTGGGAGCTACAGAACACCTCTGTGTGAGCATTTCCATTCACCTTGCTTTCCAGTGAGGGAACAGCTGGTGCTTTCAGGCAGAAATACTCTGAACTTGCATGTGCTATAATCCACAACAAAAGCACATTACAACCGGACTCCAGGGCCTAGAGTAAGCCACTTGAAACAGATTTACACAGTGAAAAAAAATTAATTGAAGGGATTTTCTTTTTTCCAAAAATATGTACAGTCAACTGATCTGGAGGTCTAACTATATCCAGTGCAATTGATCCAAGGTTATCCTCACTACAAAGTGATGGGCTACTTATTTATTTAGCTTATGTGATTAAATTCTGGGTTATTTTTTTCAGGCATGATATAAACTTCTGGAAACTTGACTACCAGTAAGCCAGGGTCATGTAATGGGTTCTCTTGACTCTATCATATAAGTGCCATATGAAAGACTGTTTAAACGGGACTCCATACTCCATTTATCTCAAGAAACCTACCCTACTGCCAGCTTTTGTTGAAACTGAGATTGCTAAATGATATAATTATAGTTATCATTTTTGCCCCTTTAATAAATCCCTTCTCCATCTTTACAGTCCCTTAAAGAAGAAACAAAAGCAAAACCATTTTCTAAAATCATCTTCTATTACTCAGGTATCATCTCTAAAACCGTAATCAATTCCTTTGCTGAAGTCTTTCTGTAATTAGGTGTGGAGTATCTGCTTCTTATTCATTCATTCAGACAACAGACATCTCCTCTGCAAACTCTCATTTCTCCCTTCCAATTTGGGCTCTGCAAGCAAGCCTGCTATTTATTCCTGGGACTGATCGATGTCTCTCAATTTAATCCTCAAATAATTATATTCAAACACCCAAAGAGCACAAATGTAGCAGCCTAACTATTTAACTCAAATTCTAAATCACTAGCTATTCATGATTATGGTTGTAATGAGTTTTTAGAGCATATATTATCATTATTTAACACAGCAGAAAAGGGGTCGGCATTTCTTTCCCTCACTAAATCAAATATGACTGAGGTTAGCATCCTGCCTGACCCTTCGGCTGACCTGTGAGTGTTGAACAGGTACCTGGGCCTCCCTCTGTCCTCATTAATGTCAGCACACAGAGTGTGATGAGCGAGATGTGATGAGTGACCTGGGTTTCTTTCACTTCTTCACGGGCTGCTGGTGCACTCACACAGGTTTAACTGAGAAAATGATAAACAGAACTGTCAGTTTGGAGGTTCATTTTCTCAGTTTTGGAGGGTGTTTTGTTTGTTTTTTTATTTGTTTGTTTGTTTGGTTGGTTGGTTGGTTGGTTAGTGGTTCTGTGTGTGTGCGCACACTTGAGCATGCATGCATGAGCACATACACATGCACACTTAGGTACCACATACTTAGCTTTTTGATAGTAGGTATCTTACTTGAACCTGGAGCTCACTGAGTCACATAGACTAGCTAACCAGTTAGCCCTAGGGACCAGCCTGTTTCCAATTCCACAGTCTTTAGGTTACAAGTACACACCACCACCCTGTTTTTGTTTTTGTTTTTCATGGTTTTTCAAAGATTGGCCACTTGTGCAGCACAAAATTACCAACTGAGGCTGTTCCCAAGTCCCAGAGTTATTTTATGACAAAGAAGAAGCTGAAAGGGCAGGGATAATCTTCATGGCTACCTGTGCACACTACACACATAGCATAAACACACATATACACAAGCATGTACAGCAAACATAGAAACATAGACACACACATATACACATGCATTCACATGCACAGACATACATGTACATACAAGCAATGAGCACGCACACACACACACACACACACACACACACAAGTTTCAAGAGGATCATTGGCTTTGTGCTCCTTCCAGAACAGAACACCTTCTGTTCCCAGACCCTGCATCTTCATGCTACCTCACTGCACCCAGGCACTGCTAATCATAGGCAAAACATGGAGCGGAGGACCTACAAACACCCAGTTACATATGGGCTGAGGCACAGAACACAGAAACCCTAACTCCCAGAGGATGCCACCCTTCCCAGCCTCGTGCTCATGACCCAAACCTAGTGGTTCCCCATCTGCACTTCTGTCCCAAGCCTAGCAACCTCACACTCCATACCTCCACACTGCTGTTCAGAGCCTATCAGCTTGCCCTACCTCCATGCTCCTGTTCCACACATGGCTGCCCCTAAACTGAAAGAGAGCCTGCCACAACATGTATGGTGGAGAATAATGGAGAAAGACACTTGACACCAGTGTGCCCTTAGGTCTTCACATACATATGCTCCCACACACATGAATAGACATGTACACATGCATGCACACATAGGAAAGAGGGAAAGAACCAGCTGAAAGAGAAGAGTTGGGCCTGCTTAAGCTCCTCCTGGGGTATTCCCAGCTGGCCATGTGCCCCAATTCCTGCTTCAGTGGATGTCTCTTCCTTCCTTCCCAGTGGAGCTAGTACTGATCCTCTTCTCCTCCTTGATGCTCTGTGGGTGGTAACCACACGTGTGACCCCAGGAGGCACCCTTCTGGTGGTGGCCCTCTTTTACTCCTAGTGTCGTGCCACAGTAGAGGAAGGCTGTTTGGTTAGGCTGCATTTGTAGTGATAGTGTGCAAACACTGGGATTACAAGAGGAACACCCTGTTCACACAGCTCTTATGTGGACTCTGGGGATTCAAACTCTGGACTTCATGTTTGTATATGTACTTTACCAGCAGAAACATCTTTCCAACCCATCTTTTTTTTTTTTTTTTTTTTTTTTTTTCACTTTTTATTTTGAGAGTCTTACTAAGTTGCCTGGGCAGGCCTTGAATTTGCAATTCTTTTGCCACAGCATCCTGAGCAACTCTGTCAGCAGGCCTGACTTTCTGACTTTTAAGATCACTTATTTTGGAGGTCCTGAAGCTGAGTGTCACCATGCCTCTGATTTGTGACAATAACAGTTGCTAAGGTCACTTTTCATGGGCTTGAAGGACAGCAGTGACTGTCTATTTGGGCCTGAGGATACGTCCAATGGTGACCTCTATGGATCCCTCGAACTCATCCACAGATGGGGCCACTCTCTGAATGTATCTTCTGTAAAGAGCAGCAGAGACAGATCACACCCGCCCACACTGTTGACAGTGTCCAGGTTGATCACCTTTCTTCCACACTTGAATCCATTCTGCTCCTCTCATTTATGCTGCCAAACCCTGTCTCAGGAAGGACCCCAATCGCCAGCCCTGATGCTAGCTCAATGTGATGGTTAACCTCAGTTGTCCACTTGACTGGATCGGAGGTCAACCAGTCTGGGCAGAACTGTGAGCATATTTTCTAGACATGTTAACCAGGCCAAGAAAGGCTGTCCTGCAAAGTGGGTCAGAGGCCTGCATACAAAGAGGTCAGAGGGAGAAGCCGCTGCTTCCCCAGCTAGCCCATGGCTCTTGCTAGTGAGAGCATGTGCTCTGTTGTTGCCATCCTTCCCTGGCATCAGAACAGCTTCTTCAACCTCCCAACAGGGACTGATGACCAGCATCTCCCCAGTTCTTAAGGGACAGAGTAGGACTGTTGAAATCTCCCACCTAGCAAGTAAGCAGCTACCAGGCTCTCTGCCTCTCCAGGGTGCGGATCACGGTCAGCCATATTGTGTAAGCCAATGTAATAAATCCCCTTTGCAATAATATTCATTCCACCAATTTTGTACCTATAGAGAACTAATACAGCCAGGTGACAAACAAGCTCTTTTCTTTCTCAAGCTCACTGCTCTACTTACTGGCATAGAGCATAGCAAAGAAAGGGGCTTAGTTTGTAACATTAGCATGGCATTTACAGTGAGTCAAAAGGAGAAACAGAGCTGAAGGGGGAAAAGGGTAGAACACTTGCCTAGCATGTTGCAAGACCCTGGGTTTCATCTGCCACACTTAAAAAAAATAAGAGGATCAGGAAGAAGAGGGGGAGGAACGTGCTCTTTTTAAAGACACGAAGAAGGTGCCTTAAGCAAGGAGCCCTGCCAACAGACTGTCCGCCACTAAGTCAAAAGTCATCTTCAGCCATGCCAGAAAGGCTTGGAGTGTTCTCCAGCTGTTTGCATAGTCACTCCAAATAGTGATTTCCCTCTCTCTCTCTGTAAGAGAGGCCAAATTCTGTATTCAACGGTACAGTGACACCCTCTCCTTCCTGCCAACTCCAGACAAGCTAAAACTGCAAAGGACAGAATGACTCAATGACTGCCAAGACTAGATGCATCTGTCCCCAAAAGCTCTAGCAAAAGTTAGGGAGGAGACACCAGGCCAAGATCACCCAGTGTAAAAAGAATGGCAACTTCAAGGGCAGATGTCATGGTTTTTGTGTTATGAAAAAAGCAAATTAGTAGAGACCATAGGTTCAAAGAAATGTTTTGATTTTAAAATGAAAACTTAAGAAGCAAGTCTAAAGATCTTAACAAAGAATGGCATCTTTATCCAAACCACAAGTCTTGCATTTCATCAGACAACTCCTTAGAAGATCATAAAATCCTCCATTATGAAAACTGTAGAAATCTGATGACCTATTGTTTTTGGCTTGTTCTCAAGACAGCAGTGAAGCTGCTCTCCTGGCCCTGGTGGTAGTACTCATCATTGTGACTGTGCTTGAGCCTGGATGATCTTTAACTTGGTTTTAGCAAACCAGGAGTCCTGTGCACAGGAGTACATTATTTTCTGTCTCTCCAAGGTGTGACATCAGCTCCCAGGGACAGGAGTTGAGGAAGGGCTTGACAAGGGTGAGTAGAAATGAGGAGGGAGGTTGAGAAAAGTTGCAGTATGCCTACAACTGTGGTTTTAAAACATGGTTTCTCTGCCATCCTAGAACTCACTTTGTAGACCAGTCTGGCCTCAAACTCACTGAGATCTGCCTGCCTCTGCCTCCCAAGCACCACCACTGTCATGCAAGAAAAGACTTCTTATGAACATATGGATGAAGGAAGAGAAAACAAAAACAAAATAAATAAGACCCTACTCATGATGCTGCCAATGGAAGGAGGACACGGGAACAGAATGTAGAGGCCAGAGAAACAGTAGATAAAAGGCCTATGGATCCCAAGTCCTTCCAGGTTAAAAGTCAGAGTGCCTCCCATCCCCTCAGCCCACCTGGGGGAGGGTGCCTTTGTGCAATGTTCATTTAATTGAAAATTTAAGGCATTTGCCACAAAACTAAGGGAAAGTCCATGTGTGAGCAAGCCCACACCACTCCTGCCAAGACCATGCCTAGTAGGACTTGAGAAATTGATACTTCCCTTCTGGGAAGGCAATGATATCCCAGAAAATCCTGGTAGTTTGCTTCTAGATTTGCAAATAAGGAGGAACGGAAATTTATTCAAAATGGCATAGTCACCGTAGCCTCCCTGTCTTCAGACTCCTTCCATTACACTCCCTCCCCAAGACTCAGATTTCTGAGGAATAATGAGCAAATGGAATTAGGTAGCTTGTAACCCAATTTCTCATTTCTCAATGAGATCAAGGAAGGAAATGTGAAGTCAGGATGTGCGTGACAAGAAGACCGGGCAGCTCAGAGGAGCCTCAGAGTAGACGGTGGTTTGCACTGATGTCCATTGGTGAGGTGACATCTCTCCAGTGGGGGTATCTGGAACAGGTGCAGGAAGGGCTGCACCCTGCCAGTGTTCTTGAACCATAGTGGAAGCTGAGGGCAGTTGGGACTAACCTGCCCAACACAAGTATGTATGAGTAGATTATTGGCTTACCCGGTCAGAGGCTCTCCATCTACCTGGCTTGGTGGGGTTCTAAACTAAAGACTGTTTTGGTTTGGTATTTGTTCCTGGGAGAGAGGCTAGTGAATACTTCGTGGGGTTTCTGAGAATGTGAACTAGAAAATTCTAGAAGACTCTACATGAAGAATCTATCCAGCCATGTAATTATTGACAGAGTAGCCCAGGAGTGGAGTGTTTGCCTAGAATATGCAAGGCCCTGAGTCCCAGCTCCCCCAAAACCAAGAGCTGCAGTAAGGGACTATGATGCCAGTACTCTGGAGGTGAAAGCTGGGTGGGCATGAGGGCAGGCAGTCAAAGTCATCTTTGGCTCTGTGGTGAGCTGTAAGCCAATCTGGTATACATGAGACCCTCTTTAAAACAAAAGCCTAGTTACTGACAACAGTTGTATATTACTTGGCTTTTCACTGCAAGTATGAAAATTAATTAGGCCCGTGTGTCATCCAGAAAAGGAGGGAAGGAAAGTTTACTCCTAGAATGTAAGCCACCTATGGAACTCAAGGTCAGGGTTATATTGAACTTCAACATGGACTGGAAATTTCCAGAACTTTCCATTTGTTCTTTCTGTTTGGCTATATAAATGCCTTTTTTACGCATTCTAATCACCTCTACCTGGCTGCCCTCTCCCCATTCTCAAGCCTACAGGTCACAATACGCGCAAGCAGATTCTGATTGGTGGGTCCAACAGCACAGGACAAGCAGAAGCAATGAGCTTGTTCTGGGAAGACTACAGGGTCCAACTCTGATTTATACCACTGTATCCAGAGCACATTATACTACATCATGAGACTAAGCTGTCAGGTCTCAGGATAGAGGTGCTGGGAAAGCCTGGTTTGATACTCTGCTTATATTGTCTAGATGTTTAACAGCTTCCAGGTCAAAGCAAACATTTTGTAGTAAAAAAAAAAAAAAAAAAAAAAAAGAATCAGAGGTTACAAAATGTAGAAAACCTGCATAAGCTTAAAAAGCTGCAAACCCCAATGCCAGATTCATCTAAAGTCCCATTCCTTTCCCTATTCATTCAGGGTGCTCCATGCCTGGCTTGGCCAAGAACCTGGAAGATGGAAATGCTAAATTTAGACAAAATCTCCATCTTTGGGGCTATACAGTCATCAGAGAAAGAACACACCAAATAGTATAAAATCTTAACCCTGAGCAGAGATGAAAAAGCTATAATAGTACAAATCCATTTTGCTGCTGATGTCATTGGCCTGATCATAAGGGTAAATCCCAGCCTTGGGCACTTTGAAGAAAGAGGAATAGCACCCAAAATATACTCACTGACACTCTTACTTTTTCCAGCTAGAATAGTTTGTATAGACATGTGTGCCTCTTACCCTTTAGCATACTTTTTTGTTTGTTTGTTTCTAGGCAGGCTCTCATGTAGCCCAGGTTGGTCTCAAACTCGACAGATGATGTGAATTTCTGATCTTCCTGCCTTCATCTCCCAATTGCAAGCACAAATTATAGATATGCATCAATATACCCTATTCATGCACTGCTGAGCGTCAAACCCAGGGCTTTGGGCATGCTAGAAACTGGGCTGCAGTCTCAGCTCTGCCCTTGGCACCGGATAAGTGGTTTGAAACCCATAGCAAGCTTGTCAGGGTCTGCAAACTGTGCTATCGATCACCAGCTGATGCTGTCCTCTCAGTAGATGGTAGTTGTGTCGAACTGACCCTGGCAGAATGTTTGAAAAGTAGTGGAGCTACTCTCAACTCAGAATGGGCTTTTGCAGAGATTCTCACAGAACAGCCATCCTAGTTATTTCTTTGCAGACATTTGTCACTCCCAGCTAGCACGCTGTTGTTGAAAATGTAAAAGCCTATGACAAATTGAAATGACTTTGGTGTGGTGGCCAGCGGCTGGAACACTGTCATCACGTGTCTTCACGTCTCTTGTTTGTAGGGAATGGTACTTCGGGGACTTTACCTCCTGCTCTTTTCTTCTTTCTGCTAAAACCCTGCCAGCTTCAAAGTCTCCAATTCCCTTAATTTTTAGGGAAGTTCTCTTCATTTCCCATCTTCTCTACCAGCTGAGCACGGCTCCTTTGCCACATGAGTGTTTCTAACCTTTCTTTCCATTGCACGCAACACAAATGGAACCAGAAGAAAAATAAATTAGTCAAAAATAGCATCCCTTTATTTGTGCCATTTTATATGATTATAGCATGCTAGAAATGTCACTATAATTATAGCAACAAATTATTCCAACAATCCTTAAAGTGATGCTATTTATAGACAACTGGGGATGGATAACAGGAATGACTTCACTGTTGAAGAAGCCTTGCTCATGGATGTGCTTGAGCCTGGGCTAGGTCGGGCCACCTAGCACGTGGAAACAAGGGGCGTCACAAGTCCACAAATCTTCACTTAAAACCAGAACATGGTAAATGGAATTATTAAGCAGATACATTTAAATCTTCTCAGCTTGGCCTTCACTTTTCATATCTAGTGTGTTGGAAGATAGATAGATAGATAGATAGATAGATAGATAGATAGATAGATAGATAGATGAAAGTGGGATGCACACAGATGCACACAGAAGCCATTCCTGGGAGGATGAACCCACTATTATACTATTCCATGCTATACTTATTTCATTTCACCTTGAGCAGAGGAGAGAGTTGGTGCGTGTCCTTACTTTGTTGTTGGGCTTCCCTCCTTTTATTTTTAGCCTGTTTCATCTTGCTGGTTTTATATTGTTTTCCGTAGTAAAACTGCAAATGGAGTAAACCTCACAGTGCCTCTTCCACCTCCGCTGTACGATGCAACTGCAGAAAGTTCAACCCAGGCCACAGAACTCTGCTTTGGATGTGGTTTAGGGAGGACGAAAATAAATCATTTAACTAAAAAGATTTATTTAGTAAATCACAGTTGTGTATTGTGTGTGTGAATTAAAGCACACACACCCATGCATTCACCCTTAGGTCACAGTGCAGAGCTGACAGTCAGGGTGATGAGTAAGCGGCTGGCCATCTCCACCCAACAATGTGGCCATGTGACTCTAGGGTGCCTCTAAGGAAAAGTGTGAAAAGAGCTACAGTTGATAATCACAAACCTAGATTTGACATTTTCTTAGCTAACAAAAAACTATAGCTCTCACATTGCTACCTTAGGAGTAGGTGTGTGTGTGTGTGTGTGTGTGTGTGTGTGTTTCTTTTGGTTAAATGTTCACTTGAAATATTTTAGGTTCCGTAAAAATGGGTGACTAGGTCTTGAGATGGCTCTGTCAATAAAGTACTTGTTGTGCATGGATTGCCAACACTCACAAATACTAGATGCACACTGAAGTAATTCTAGGAATTATGTGTGGAAACAGGGGGATTTCTGGAGCTATGGGCCGCCAGCCTAGCCAGGTTGATAAGCATTAGGTTCATTGAGAGTCCTTGTCTAAATAAAATGAAGAAAAGTGAAGATACCTAACATTCACCCCCCCCTCTCTCTCTCTCTCTCTCACACACACACACACACACACACACACACACATTTTTTTTTCCATCAGTGAGTATATCTGGTGAGTATTGTTGCGTCTAATCTTGAAGAGTAAAGTTGCCATTGGCTATGGTTAGATGCTGGAAGCCCACACACAGAGTGAAAACTAATGCTAGCATGGTGCAGAACTTCTGGTGGCCATTGCATGGCATCCAGACAGCATTGAAGACTTCACTTCACCAGGAAATGCAAGGGTGGAGAGGTGCCTTAGAGGTAGGGAAGAAAGGTGTCAAGAGTTCATTGCTGGTTTCTACTTTTGGTCCATGTGAAGAATAACGCTCCGAAGGAAAAAATAAAAACATAAAACAGCATGGGTGACATGTGTAAGGACAACTGTAGTCACGGTTCCATTAGAAGTGAATAAATACATGTTAATCATTACAGATTGAAACTCATCCCAGAGAATGTTATGTTATAGTCATGGATGTGAGAAATGAACCGCGCTGTGCAGACAAATAGCTATCATGTATAGATGGCCACAAAGTTGCTCCTTGTGTGTGGAACCCGGGATGGGCTACACAGGGTGCTACGATGGGTACTACATTAGAGCAAGGATAAGGTGCTGTTCTTCAGAGGCTGCAAGATGTTCTCTGGCACACAGCCACCCGGCTTTGTGAGACATCTCCAGCTGGATGCTGAGAATAAGACTGAACACACCGCAGCATGCGGTAAGCCACTTACCTGACAGCACAGGAAGATGCCTGCAGAAAGGGTCCCTTCATTAAGCTGATAATAGACCCACTTATGTGGCTAACTGACGCCAATTTTTTCCTTTCACAAAAAGGAAAAAATTTAGCTGCCATGGAAACCTGGACAGCAACAGATCTTCTGGATGTGACAAGATTCCAGACTGGATTGCACGAAGTCTCCATAAGGCCAGAAAGCACCGTGGATTTAATTAGTTGGTGAAGCCTGTCGCACAGGCGGGCAGCAGAATTTGTCCTTTATTCTCTTTCCAAATGAACCACGCATCACCAGGCTCAGCATTGCTACGAGGAACATTTTTAGCTAAGCATAAGATCGCAAAACAATGCCGCACATGGGAAACCCCAGAATTTACATTCCCTCACAATTCCAGGACCAAATGAGCTGTGACGCTGTGAGGAGGATGCGTGGAGAACAAGCCCCAGCCCATGTCCTTCCCAAACATCCCCTCTTCAAACACTTCTCCCTGTAGCTGCAGATGTCAAGATTAGCACCTTCTAATTTTAGCAGTCTATGAAGACAACTTTAGCATGGGGATCTCCTTCATCTGATTAATAAAAATATATTAGAGGAGTGCATACGCCTCTTTGCTCATGATCAGATAAAGCAGCTTTCCATAGAGCACAGCATCTGTGTTACTGTAGTAGAGTGGTGGGGGCACATGAATGGCACCATAAAATCTCTAAAATGAAAGGAGGTATGAGGCTATTGCACGTGTCTCTCATGTAGTATCTTCACTGTGTTTTACAGCGTTGCCAGCATTACTTTTTAAGATTTTTTTTTTCCAGGCTAGGAGTATAGCTCAGTGGTGCAATACTTGCCTAAAGTGATGATGAACCCCAATTGTCAACTTGATGGGACTTAGAAAAACCATGGAAACAAACCTCTATGCATATCTGTTTCCAGAGAGGTTTAACCGGGAAAGACAAGCTATGAATATGCCAGCACCATCCAGTGATGTGGGGACCTAGAGTAAAAAGAGAGGTGAAAGTGAGCTGAGCACCAGCATCCATCAGTCTGTGCTTTCTGACTGTGGATGCCATGTGATCAGCTACCTCACATTCCTGACACCTTGGCTTCTCTTCAGGGATGGACTATATCTTTGGTTGCCTTACTACTGGCCCAGGAACATGTAGTTACAAGATCATGAACTGAATCTTGTCAACATAAGCCAAAATAAGCCTTTTTTTCCTTAGCTACAAAAGATTTAGCCAATTTCTTTTTATTTGTGTGTATGTGTATATTGGCATGCATGTGCATACTTGCATGTGTGCATGCATGCGTGCATGCGTGTGTGTGTGTGTGTGTGTGTGTGTGTGTGTGTGTGTGTGTGTGTTTACCAGAGGGATCAGCCTCAGGCACTGCCCATCTTTTCTTTTCAAGACATTCTCTCACTGACCTGGAACTCCACAAGCAGGCGAGGCTGTCTGGCCACTGAGCCCCAAGACTCCATCTTTCTCTGCCACCCAGCACTGGTGTTACAAGCATGTGCCATCACATCCAGCTCTTTTCTCATGGGTATTTGGGCTCCAACTCAAAGTTCTAATGCTCACTGGCAAGTACTTCCATGATTGAGCTCTTGCTTCAATTTGATTTAGTCAATTTCATGTCCCCTCTCTAATCAGTCACAAGGTCTCCCTGAATCTTCCTTCAGATGGTCCCTTAACCCCCACATGCATATTTAGCATTTGTCAATATCAAACAAATTACCACTGTGCAAACCAACCACAGCCTCTCAGGTCTGTGTACTGTAGAATATGTACTATTCAAACACCATTAAGTAAGAAGACAACCTTCACAATAAGAGAGATGAATAGTCAAGATTCATTAAAACCTCAAGCAACTTGAGGCAGGAAGCAAATCCCAGCTCATGTAACTGATGTTGGGTAACAGTTTCCACTGAGATTGAAATGGTCCATACTGCAAGAAAGCTCCATAAGTAGGAAGGGAAAAAAAAACTCAAAATAGCTCCAGGAAGTCCCTAAAACTGACCAGATAAACTAGACCTCTCCCTCCTGGAGAAAGCAATAAAAGCTGAGAGAACCTCTCAGGCTCATGGAGCAGAGGTGCAACAAAACCCCTCTGAGACAAGACCAGCTGCCTGGAAGAGGCAGAAGCCAGCAGAGCTACCTGGAAGAGGTTTAGACAAGAGTTACTTACAAAAGACACTCTCCAAGCTGTTGAGCTGCCTGCAGGCTGTGCAGTGTGCTCCAGGGTCCCAGCTTTTGTGAGCTGTCACCCATGCTAGGGTGAGCCTTAGTGATGCAGCTGCCTTTAGGTCATTTGTGCTCCTGTACGTAATCCCTGTGAGATTCCTTGGTTCACCAACTGTACTTTGGTCTGCCATGGACTCCCTATCTGGGGTGAGTGGATGTGTGGTTTTGGTCTGGGGCAAAGCTCAGGGAATTCAGCCAAGGGGGCATTTCTCCTTTTCCAGAAGTGGCTTCATTCTCTCCTTTCCTCAGAAGACAACAGCCAGCATAGAGCAAACCTGCCAGCCCCATTCTGTACTGTCACCTGGCCATGTTAGTCTCCTACATCAAGACTGAAGAAGAGCAGTGGATTCCACTAATTTGTTGTTTAACTAACATAACAACGCACTGCATGGAATACTGGGATACTGGCTGAGGTTGTCTTTGTGTTGGGTGGTAGGTGGTCTGCCCTTACACAGTCAGTCATGGCTCAGGAAATCAGAGGGTATACTAGCTGCTCTTCTGTCACTATAACCACTTACCCTGAACTTTCTTTCTGGAAATGCCTTTAAGACACACCCAGAGATGTGTTCTCATCTTATAGGTGTTGCCAAATATTCTTATTAAGTTTGCCTTTTGTTTTTGTTTGGTCCATTGATCTTTATTTTATTTTATTTTATTGGTGATGGTTTTTGTTTCGTTTTGCTGTTGTTGTTGTTGGTGTGTGTGTGTGTGTGTGTGTGTGTGTGTGTGTGTGTGTTTCAGAGATGCATATGTGTTTTCATGGATGTGTGTGTTCCAGTGGGTTTTGTTTATTAGTTTTTGTTGTTACTGTTTTTTTATGAGACAAGGTCTCACTATGCACCCCAGGCTGGCTTTGAATTTGGAACAATTCTCCAGGCTCAGCCTCCCAAGCATGCACCACCATTCTTTGTTTGAAATCCAGTCAAGCTGATGGTGATGATAATAACACTGTGGGTGGAGGGAGCTTTTCACAGGGACTCTGAGGGGACAGACCATTTGGGAACTGTCAAAGGTCCTATTTCCCAGAACACTCATCTGTGCATCCCTCAGAATGGTCCTCCTTCTTGTTCTGTGGGACCCAGAAAGGTAACTTGCTTGCACTGTACCTCACCATCTTGCTCTGTGGCTCCAGAAATAACAGGAAGTCCCACTCTATGTGACTTCTCCTCACTGTTGTCTACTCCATCACTGCTCATAAATCTCCAAGCTGTGATGTATTGCACACGTGTGAATCATCTGCTGTTGGACTGGAAGTCTTTTAAGCCCAGGTTAAAATAACATTAGTTATTTTAGTATTTCTAGCTTTGAAGATGTAATAATTGTTCAACAAACATTTTCTTAAATATACTGATCTCATTCTGCTAATCAATTAATTAATATCTATAAATGATGCTTCCAAAGACTACCCCTTGCTTAAGGAAATTAATTATTTGTAATTGAAAGGGCAGATGTGGGATTTAGAGGCAATAAATTAGAAGCATCCATAAAATTATCGACGAGCCTTTTAAAAATGCAGTCCTCAGTGGTAAAAGAAGTAAGGAGAAGACATAGTCTACCTTTTCCATATAGTAAAAATATGTTTGCAAAATACTACCCATTTTCCACTAGTGCATAAAAACAAATTACATCAAAAACACTGGAAAGAAGGTAATGAGTGGGTACTGGGTATAAAGAGACTTCAAATGATAAAAGCTTTCTTTTATCATAGGCCCTGCACAAAGTGATGAGGGTACTGTGTCTGGACTTGAGGAGAGTCACCTCAACCATTTGATGTTGTCTTAAAACAAGAAATAAATGCCTGGGGGTGTGGCTCAGTCAGTAAAGTGCTTCCCATGCAAACATGAGGACCTGAGTTCAAATCCCCAGTGACCATGTTGAATAGTCAGGCACAGCAGAGCACAATAAAGAGACAGGTGGTCCCTAGGAATTGCTGACCAGCCAGCCTAGTCCATATGGTGAATTCCTCCAGCTTCCACATGCACATGTGTGCACACATGTGAATCCATGTGCACACAAGCATGCACACCCACAAGAATAAGCTTAAGACAGAATTACTTAAAAAATAATCTGTTTACAACTTGTGCTGTAATAGCTATTTTCCTCCTTGTAGTATCTATTTTTATCTGTTGGGGACTGGTTGGTTTATCTGGGTGACAAGCAAGAGTTAGAAATGTCCCTTTAGGTCCTATTATATCTAAGTTCAATATGTTTGGAGAAGAGATATCTTCGGCAGCTTCTAAGTGAACAGAAAAAGCTTGCTGAGTCCACATGGTAGACCATGGACTTGGTACTATAGCATACATTACTTTTCTTTGGTGTGACAGGTGGCGTCAGTTGTCACTTAGTGCTCAGTGATGCACGGTTTCATTCACTTTCTTCCATGAGCCTGGCTCCAGATAAACTAATTTTTATGTTATTCATTGTGTAAGAGCCTTGGGAGTTCCTTGATCTGTGACTGTGTCATGAATATTCCAGAACATTTAGGGTGCCTTCTCTTCTCGATGCACATTTCAACAGTCTCCATCTTTCAGGAGCCAGATGAATGGCTCACTCTGTCTGAAATTCCATAGCCGCTCTATTTGTCATTTTCCTCACAAAACATGCCATCATCTATGCAGACCCAAAGGTCTACACCACCTATTCAACCCGAACCACATCTGCACTGTGGCATGAGCACTTTCTCTGAATGCTAGTTCTGTGCCTCAAGACGCCAACATTCATATTTAGGGATCTCATTCAAAAAGATGCATTCATGCCATGTTAGGATACATGAATAGAAGATGAAAATCTCATGCTACCTGCTCCATTGGCAGAAGGCGAGGCAGGGTGACTGGCTGAACCAGGCTTACCCTTCTGCATTTCTAGTATGGCTTTATCTCTTCCCTCACTGGCTTAGGCTAGTGGGTGTAAATGAAGGTGAAGGTGTTTATTTTGTTGCTATCTTGACATGGAAAGTCTTTCAATAATACAGAAAAAAAAATGTAGCTACTGTGTCCAAAGTCTAGAGACATCTGGGACCACACCCTAACACTCTATGCTCAGTCTGTAGCTGAGTTTGAAACCCCAAGATGGGGTGTCTCAGCTACTGTCACTGGGTCTCTACTGCTAACACTCTGAGTACAGGAAACTACATACTCTCCTCTGTATGCAAATTCCATGCAGCAGTCTTTTAGGGTCCTACACACTGTGTGACAGGGTATACATAGTCCAGATACCTCCCTATCTTCCTAAGAGTCCATGACCATCTTTTCAACACAGAGGAAAGCATTTGCCAACAGATGGGCACAGTGGCATTTCCATATTCAGCTGGTGACTGTTGTTTGTGTTTTCTCTCTGTGTGTGGAGGCCAGAGAACAACCTCAAGTATCATTTCTCAGGAGTCATCCACCTTGTTTTGGAGACAAGGCTCCTACTGATCTTTTGCTCAGTAGATGAGGGTGACTGGTCAACAATCCCCAAACATCTTTCCCAACACTGACTGGGATCACTAGCATGCACCACCACACCTTGTGTTTATTTGGCGGGGTTCTGAGGCTCAAACTTAGGTCCTCAAGATTTCAAAGCAAAAATTTTATCAACAGAGCCATTTCTCAGTCCAATTTCCATTGTTCCTTTGCACTACTGTTTACAGATAGTTATCCTTGTTTGACTGAAAGATGAGGAAATTGAAGCTCAAAGAGGTTCAATAAACACCTCAGATCATGAAAAATATGAAGTAATAGATTTAGATTCTGGCAGGGCTTTTAGTTTTTTTTTATTTAATCTCAAAAGTTCATGATGTTTTCAAAACACTGCAATATCAAGATGAATTGAGAAAGGCTATTAAATAAAAGATGATTTTGGAAATATGTTTAAAGTGTAGACTGAGGAGATAACTCATTCAGGAAAACTTTTGCTTTAAAATTATAAGGACCTGTGTGGCGACCTGAATGAGAACGGCCCTCATAGGTTTCAATATTTGCTTCCCATTGATGGAAATGTTTGGCGAGAATTAGAAGGTGTGACGTTGTTGGAAGAGGTCACTGCCGGTGGGCTTCGAGGTTTCAAAAGACTCGGATCATTCCCAGTGTGCTTTGTGCCTCCTACCCTTGGATGAAGATGTGAGCTCTCAGCTGCTCTGGTTGCCCTGCCTTTGTTCCACCACCATGGACTCTAACCCTCTGAAATTGTAAGCTGAATGAAACGTTTTCTTTTCTAACTTCCTTTGGTCATGGTGTTTAATCACAGGAATAGAAAAGTAACTTAGACAACCTAAGTTCAGTCTCTAGAGCTCATTTCTTAAAATGCCAAATGTGACAACAAGCATTTATAATCACAGTTCTGGGAAGGCAGATAGGCAGACGATCCCTATCTAAATGGTCACACAGTCTAGCCTACTAGGCCAGAGAGGTCTAGGCAGAAAGTTACATGGGTACAGTGCTTGCTTTCTAAGCTGCGAATCTTGGTTCAGATTCTTCCAAAGAAAAAGCCATGTGTGGCAGCAGCACATGTTCATAACACCCCCAACACACACACACACACACACACACACACACACACACACACACACACACACACACACCCTGACTATCCAGTTTAGCTGGATTGGCAAACTTCAGGTTTAGTGAGAGACCTTACCTCGAAAACAATAAAGTAGAGATTGAGAAAGACACTCAATATCAATGTCTGGTGAACACATGCATAATCATGTACATGCATGCACATGCATGCAAAGAAATGTAGAGAGACAAGAGAGTGGTACCAGGAAAATTCGTAGCTAAAGTTGATCTCTAACCTTCACATACATGTGATCATATCCCAAGACTGAGCCTTTCTTTTCTCTTCCCTCCTCTCCCATTTCCTCTGGACTGCCAAGAACTTGGGCAGGAATAGAAATAACGGGATACAGGGGGCTCTAGGCCAGGGAGATCTTCAGTAGTGACATGCCTGCTTGTTGCATACTACTGTGGATTTCACATGTGTCTGAAAGGACCATGTGTTGATGGCTGGGGTCCCAGCCCGTGTGGAGCCTTGAGCATGTGAAAACCACAGGGAGGAAAGGAGCTTGCTGGAAGAGGCCCTTGAAGTGAATGCTGGGATCCTAGCTTCTCATCTTCCTCTTTCTTACTGCCTTCCATGGGTAAGGTAAACAGGCCTTTTGCACGTGCTCCCTGCATCATGTTTCGCCCCACCCCAGGTCCAAAACAACAGAGCTGAAGAATTGGAATGAACCATCCAAAAGCACAAGCCACTGCAAACATTCCCTGTGAGTTGTCCTGGGGTACTTTTCACAGTGATGGAAAGATAATCAACCCCGCTGGCTTTCAGGGAACTTGGAGGCTGGAATTCAACTCCTTGTCTCCCATCTAAGCTTTTTTTTCTTAGACTTCATTTATCAAAGAGGATACATCCAGAGCTGGGGATGTAATACAGGTAGGTGGTACAGTGCTTGCTTAGCACTCACAAAACCAGAGTTTGAGTCCTAGCACCACATAAACTGGTAGTATATGCCTACAGTCCCAGAACTTTGGGATAGAGGTAGGAGCATCTGAAGGTTGAAGGTCATCCTTAGCTACATACATAGGGAATTTGAAGATACAGAATAAAGAAAGATGTATCTTAATATAACTCAAAAAAAAAAAAAAAAACTGACCACCTCTGGTAAATTATGAGGAAAAACCATATAACCAAATCTCAGTTCAACCACATTTAAACTTGGTATCATTAAATGATTTCCATTTAGAATCTCAGCTTATTATCCTGACATAGCATCAAACTAGCACAAAATACACTTACAATTCAGCAGATTAAATCTTACATTTTAACTTAAGAGAAACAGGGATTAAGGAATGAAATAAAATTATTACACTTCTAAACACCTAAAAATATCCATGCCTGGTTTGTTGTGTTCAGGAAAAAAAAAATCAAACTTAGTTTTTCTGTTCATTCAGCTCTGTGTAGGCGCTGCAAATAAAATTTTAGAACGTAGACAGAAGGTCTGCGAAGCATAAATTATAGGTGTTTCTCCAACTGGCTTGCATGAAGGACTTGCTAGATGATAAAAGTTTAATTCACTAAAACTCAATTATTCTAAAAGCAAGTGGGACTGTCCCGAAGAATCACATGCACTTCCTGTGGGTGCTGGGTCCAGACATTGCTAATCACACCTGGGGCAATGAACAGGCACTGAGCCTGGAGAGTTGGCCAATTACATGAAGAAAAAGCAAAGGACAGAACAATGACAATGCCTCATCCTGCACAGGATACACTGGAAACTCCAGGGTTTGTGACCATTTGCTAAATGTTGATTTTTTTTTTTCTGTTTTGAATTTAGTTACTTTATCCATAAATAAGCCATTGTTCAGTAGGTAAGGACCAGTCGAGATAAAAGGGTAAACTACTCATCCCCCTGTGATCACAACCCTATAATTGTTTTGATATCTAGGCAGGTCCTCTTACCCTCCCAATGCCAGGACAAATGGCTCCAAACAGAGGAGTTGGAAAGGGAGCGATGCTTAAGAAGGTTGACAATTGACTTTAAGAGCTACATTTAACACAGAAGAAAGCTAATCTTGAGGAAGCCAACTCCAACTCTTGGTCAAAGAACTTACTGTGAGGCTGGTGAGATGGCCCAGGAGGTGAAATGTTTGCCTTGGAAGCACAGGATGTGAGGTGATCATCAGAACCCAAGCTAAAAACAAAACAACAAAACAAAACAAGCTGGGCTTGATGGCTTATGCCTATAATCCCAACACATGAACTGAGGACAAGATCCCCGCATCTTGCGGGGCCATCTTCCTAGCCTATCTGGTAAGCTCCATACCCCTGAGAGAGCGTGCCAAAAAAAAAAAAAAAAAAGTGTGGGCTCTGAGTAAAGCACTTGACATGAAAGTGGGGGATCCCTAGAGTCCATATAAACATGGATATGGATGGATATGGTAGTCCTCCTCTGTATCCCTATTATTCCTATAACTAGGTAGGTGACAGAAACAGGAAGTTTCCAGAGGCTTCCAGTGCACACAGTGGTGAGCAATTAACAGACCCTCCTTCAAACAAGGCACAAGGTGAGAACAGACACCTGAAATTGTCTTCAGACCTCCGGGCATAAGACCCTGTCATGAACATATGAACATTCATGTATATGCATACATATACATATCACACACACACACACACACAATAAAATATACAAAAAAGATGGACAGCTCTTAGAGAACAACATCCAAGGATGCCCCCTGTGGCTTCCACCCATGTGCGTGTGCACACACACACACACACACACATTCCCGCACGCACCTGCATTTCCATGAACATACCCATATGCACACAGATGCAAATACTCGTACACAAAGAAATGACTATGCTTGAAACAATGATCTTACCAAAAGCACATAAGGATGGCTTCTATCAGCCAGATGTGGTGAATACACATCTATATAATCCCATCACTTTGAAGGCTGAGGCAGGAGAACAGTAAGCCTCCTTTCCTTTCTTTTCCAGTACAAAGCTGGATACTTACCCATACTGGGCATCTGCACTGTTCTGTTAATGAGTTGACACCACTATCTGGATATAAAAAGACCTAACCCCTCCCCAGTAATAGAGATGGAGAGATGCATGGTTGAAATCCAAAAACAGGTCTGTACTCACCACACCCCACACCCCAGATCCCCGCTGTGAGCCCCTCTTAGCAGGAACAGCAAAGCTAGGCCATGCAGTGAAATTCTCAGGAACTGCAACAACCAATTTAGAGCCTTGTGTGACTGCCATCCTGCACCTTTTCACCATGGGGAATATAGATGAGCTAACAAGCACATCAGAGATGAGGTAAGTGAGACAGTGACATGGTGAACTTGGACAGGAACACCATCCCTCCCTATGTGCAGCTTCGAAAGTTCAGTATTGGAGTTTGTACTCCTGTTCACCATGTAAGATTAAGATGTAAGCAAACCTTTTTAAATATCTGGGTCAAATTTTCAAAAGTGAAATTGGCAGAATTGAAGTAGAATTTATGACAAACCTCTCTCCCCTAATCTAAGCAACTGAAAAGAGAATCCCAAGGGAACCTGGGAGAGAATCCAGGAAACAAGACCAGTGACTGATGAGTGGATCCTCTGGTCATCCTGTTCCAGTGCCCTACTGCTAGGGACTCTGTACTGAGCTAAGGGTTAGTAACACTTTACTTCCCCATTGCCCTTGATAGCACCTCCATATCCTGAACACTACACTAGACCCTAAGACCTAACAGACAGTAACAAGAAAGAATAGTTGGGTGCTAGTGTAGCTCAGTAGGCAGACCACTTGCCTAGCATTCCTGAATCACCCAGTTTGATCCATAGTACCACATGAACAGGCCATGGTGGCAGAAGCCTGCAATCTCAGCACCAGGAAGGTAGAAGCAGCAGGATCAAAAGTGTAAGTTCGTCCTTGGCCACACAGCAAGTCTGAAGCCTGTACTGGCTATATGAGATGCTATCTCAATAAACAAAAAACTTCATTTGAATCTGAAGCAAGAAATATGAGAGAACCTTAGCATTCAGAGCAGTGAAAGGTGGTATGGATTCTCTTTCTTTCTCCTCAATACTAGAAATGCTGGTGACCTTGCTCAGTTCTCTACTCAAGCTTTTCATTCTCTTTCATGCGTATTCTTTTTGCTTTATGCCCTTCCTCCTCATTTAGATCCCAATCTGGACATATATTTTTATGCTTTTAAGAAAAATAAAATTTGGAATACAAAAGCAAAACTAAATCCAACATATTATAAATTATAAGTCTAATACAAGAAGAAACTGAGTAAATACACCCAAAAATGAAGGTCCTAGCTTCTATAAATATCATGGCCAGATACACATGGGCTCTGGGAACATAATGAGACAATGCTTATTCCACACTGAGTTCCAAACACAGTCTTTACTATATGTCCAGTGAGGTTCTAGCTTCAAAGAGTCAAGGTGATAAGCACAATAGAGGGAACCAGGTAGAGAGAGGAGCTGGGTAAAGACAGTCACTAACTCCATACAGGGGATTCCTCTCTCTATAAGTTCATAACCTTTACCTCCTGGCTGGTGTACGTTCATGTTTGGCTTTATTTATTTTGTTTCCTCTACTTCTCCTAACTACTAAACCTAGTATCTATTACCATAGAAATATGAACTAAACACTTAATAGAGCAGGTAGAAAAATCTATTTTAGCAGACCTCTTAGAATCCAGCCTAATTTTTGTCAGCTACAAGGCAGGAATGTGTTCACGCCCCCAAAAGAAGAGCAAATGGATGGAGAGATGGCTCAATCAGTAAAGGGCTTATCCTGCAAATACAAAGATCCCAGTTAAATCCCTAGACACCCCTTCCCAATATAAGCCAGAAGTGATGGTGTACACTTGTAATCCCAGAGCTGGGGAGGTGGAGGCAAGAGGATCCCTGGGGCTCACTGTCTGTTGTTGGTTTCCAGTCCAGACCAGTGAGAGACCTTGTCTCAGAAAATATGGTGGACATTTATGCAGTTGTGTTGGTGAGACTTAATGGTGTAGCTTCTCTTATTCCTAGAAGACACAGTCTCACAGCAAATTTCTTGATTCTCCGGCTTTTACAGCCTTTCTTCCCCCTTTTCTGCAACGTTCACTGCACTTTAGGCATGGGAGTGCTTTGTAGATGTATCCACAGGAATGGGTTTGTCTGTTACAAAGAGAAGTTTCCTTCATGACAGGTGAAGACTACTCTTCTGTCTAAAGATTTGGAGCTAGCATTCTCGGATGAGAGAAAACATGAGATACTTGTCTTTCTGAGTCTTGTTTATCTCACCCAACATGATCTTTTCTGGTTTCATCCATTTACCTGAATTTTATGATTTCATTTTTTTTTTTACAGCTGAATAATATTCCATAGTGTATACTACCACATTTTCACTATCCATTGTCAGTTGAAGGGCATCTGTGTTGTTTCCATTTTCTAGCTATTGTGAGTAGAGCAACAATGAACATGACTGAGCAAGTGTCTGTGGAGTAGGATGTTCAGTCCTTTGGGCATATGCCAAAAAGTGATATAGTTGGGTCATACATTAAAGTTCAGATTTTTGAGACTTCCCCACACTAATTATAGTGGTTGCAAGGGTTTTCAGTCCCAACAGTGAATGAGGGTTCCTTTTCCCCACACCCTCTCCATCATTTCTTGTCATTTGTTTTGTAGATCTTTGCCACTCTGTCTGGGGTAAGATGAAATTGCAATAATTCTTTTATTTGCATTTTCCTAGTTTAGGGATGACGAACAGATTTTTGAGATATTACTTAGTTATTTACTTTTCTTTTTTTGAGAAGCCTCTGTTCAGGCACTGAGCCCATTTACTGGATGGGTCATTATTTTTGAGTCTTTAACGTTTGAGCTCTTAGTATATTCTGGATATTAATCCTCTGTCAGATGTATAGCTGGCAAAGATCCTCTCCCCTTCCTGTGAGCTTCTGCTTTATCCAGATGATTGTTTCTTTAGCTGTGTTAGGATGGAAATTTTAGCCTAACTCTCCACTGACCCCAGGAAGCTGGGAGTCTTTAATCCCAAGCTGAAGGTCACCTTCTTGAATGTTTACGACAGCCTGTGAGTGAATGAACACAGGAAATGAGCCTTGTCGCCCCACCCAGAAGCCTGTGTGAAAGCAGACTTCCTGGGCTGAGCTTGGGCTTGGATAGTTTAAGTTAATTGGTCCGCACTGGATGCTACGAGGTGATTGGTTCACGATGTGCGGGCTTTGTTGTAACCCTATAAAAGCTGTCTCAATTCTGTATCCAGGGTCCTCAGCCCTCTGCCCCTGCATGGTGTATGGCTGTTGGCCCCAGTGTGCTTGGAATATAAAGGACCTCATGCTTTTGCATCAAGACCGCTTCTCATGAATGATTTGGGGGGCCCGCCTTTCCTGAGTGGGAGCGCAAGGGACAACACTCTCATGGGTCTTACAGCTGAAACTTTCTAATTTTATGAAGTCCCTCTTTTCAATTGTCAACCTTAATTCTTGAGTCCTATTTAGAATGTCCTGAGTTAAAAAAAAAAAAAAAAAAAAAAAAAGCAATATACATACTAACATGGACATGGGGAACCCAGAGGGCCTCAACCCTATACAAAGAACTACAGGCAACTAAGGGTTGCTAAGAGCAGGGAAAACAGTTATCACTAGAGACAAGCACAGCAGCCAGTGATCCAGTACCGAGTGGGCATCCCTGAAAACATAACATACAAGTAACCATGCAGGCTGAACCAGTTGCATTTCTATATTTAGGAATATATATGTATTACAAATGTGTATGTAACAATAATTAATGAAACAAGAGCCCATGAATTTGAAAGAGAGCAAGGTGAGTATATGAGAAAGTTTGGAGGGAAGAAAGGTAAACAAAAGAATTTTTAAGAATCAAGATGGGTAGGGTGTAAGGAATGATAGATGAGGTTGTCCTCTAGCCTCCACACACACATATATTCACACCTGCATACACATGAACACATACTCACCCATACATGAACACACACAAATATACCTGCACACACCCATACACATGATATCCTTTACTACTCTTCTGATGGTTCAGATCGATTACACATTCTCACATGCATCCAACACACAATTCCAGCCCATACTGCCCCTCCCTATGTGACATGGACAGTACACAGGATGTTGGCAACATGACACACAGAACTAAATGGATATGTGCTCCTTAGTGTTCGATTTCATGGTACCCTGAGACAAGAGACCATGTGGAGAGAGAATCCAGCCACCCAGCTCTCACAAGCTGGTCTTCTGATTCAAAGCAGAATGTTGAGGAATGTCTTAGTCACTGTTCTATTTCTGTGAAGAGACAGCATGCCACAACAATGCTTATAAAGGAAAGCATTTAATTAGGGACTTGCTTACAGTTTCAGAGAGTCTGTCCATTATCATCATGGCTCTGAGCATGGTGGCAGACATGGTGCTGAACAGTAGCTGAGAGCTATATCCTGATCTGCAAGCACTAAGAGACTGGGACTGCCATGGGCTTTAAAACCTCAAAGCCCACCCCCAGAGATGCTTTCTTCAACAAGGCTGTGCCTCTAATCCTTCTAATCCTGTCAAAGTGTTTCACTTCCTGGTGACTAAGTGCTCAAATATATGAGCCTATGGGAGCCATTCTTATCCAAACCTCCACAGAAGGAGGACTAAGAGTTCAAGGTCATCCTTGGCTATAAATCAAGTTCTAAGCCTAACTGAGGCACACAAGACCTTATCCTAAACACTAAAAACATCTGTCAGGTATAGGGAGACAGCTGAGTGGGGAAGAGTGCCATGCAAGCCTAACAATTTATGTTTAGATTCCCCCACAGAAAAAGCTGGTAATGGCATGCATCAGTAATCCCAGGATTCCTACAGCAAGAGGGTTAGCCGAGATACGAGAACTGGTCAGAAGGTCATGGGCCAGATAGACTGTGGGAACCCAGCAAAACAGAAACACAAGAGAGTTCTTTTCACACTGAACGCAGTAGCACATGCCTTTATTCCAGCATTTGGGATTTGGGAGGCAGATGCTAGAGCTCAAGACCATCCTGGTCTATATAACAAGTTTCAAGCCAGCCAGGGCTAATAGTGAGACCCTGTCTCAAGAAGAAAGAGGGGAGGGGGATGGAGATCCTGTCTCCACAAAGTAGAAAGAATCAACTACCAGGCATTGTCCTCTGACCTTCATCTACACCATAAGACACATCTGCACCCATGCACATACCCATAAACTTCACAAACAATGAATTAATAAATTAAAAATGTAAAACCTATGAAATGAATGGCTCTGAAAGAAGGAACAGTTCTGTATTTCATAGACAAACATCCTGAGTGTCCCAGGCAGACTTTCGTTATAACAGAAGTCATTCTAGCCACCCAGTTTTTCCTCTCCTGATTACTCACATCTGAAAATGGATAACTTGGGCTTCTGCCTCTTAGTTGTGACCCCTGCCTACCAAACTCTTCTGGGGGTTGGGGATATTATGTGGCAGTGCTTGGCTGTAGATTTTAGCACACACTGTTCCTAGTAACAATTCCCAGCATGGTCTTTCTGGAATAAAGGCTCCTACATTGAAGAGGCATCTGTGGGGACAGGAGTGTGACTCTGGTAAGTAAGCTGAACCAGGATTCAAGCAGGCCAACAGTGTGCCCCATCAGAAGTGCATGACACCCACCCACTGCTGGGCCCACCCAATCTACATGTGTGACACCCAAGAGCCAGTGAAAACTGATGATTGATGGCTATGCACACCATCACAAGACCAGTGTATGAAGAACAATAAACTATTCAATAGCAGCTATTTCTGTAGGGTATAATTACAGTTATAAACCTGCCATCCTTCCTACCGAATTAGAAAAATGCCTTCCCTGTACACTAGTGGCCCCAGGCCTTGAAGAATGAAGAAGGCTCTAGATATCATAGACCTGAGAAAATTTCTGCTGCTGATGGAGGAGTGCAGAGACCAGGCAACCTGCACCCATAACAGCAGGGTGACAGCATTTCTCCCCATTCAGATCAAGATAGGGGTGGGAGTGAACAGAATGATGAGGCTGCAGAGCTTGAAACAGAACCTCTAACTGAGGTCTAGAAGTAAGTTAAGCTCTGTAGACATCAAACATCATGTTCTTGTGCCTTCTGACCTCGGGGACAATCTGGTGTCAGTCTGTGACCTGGGTGACCTTCTTAAGAGATGCTCTGGAGTGGATCCAACTCATTGGGTGGCCTAGAGCAAGTTTACACAGTCTCTGAGTTGCAGTGGGGTTTATCTGCAAAAGAAACATGTGGCCGAAAAATTCTCAGGCCACTGTTAGCTTACAGTGCCTACAGGCATTAGTCAGCCATAACACAAACTGGCCTCCTCAGAAAGCAAACCCCAAAACCTGGTCAGAGATCCTATCTCAAAATCAAAGTGAAGGCTCCTGAGGAATGACACCCAAGGCTGACCTCTGATCTCCATACATGTATGCATGTGCACACAGGCACTGAAACACATAGAAAGAAGTGGACCCTAAAATAAACATTTACCAGTTGCTAATCACATAGAAAGAATTCTCTGAAGAACTTCACTCCAGGCACTTACGACTGGTCTCTAAAGCAAATTTTAAAGGTTACTTTATTCTGACAATGCACCTTGAAGGAACTTTAGGCTGGGGCACCACTGAGGAATGACACGCGGGATCCTATACTCTATGGAAAGCTGTGGCTATTTTGCAAATGGACTGAAATCCCAGTCCATGGGTGTGGTCCTGAGTCTACAGGGAATGAGCCTCCATGGGCCATCAGCTAGTTGGTATGACTCAAAGAAAAACCACACTGTTAGGAGGGTCTCCAGTAGGGAAGAAGCAAGTGTCAGGGTGGCCACCAAGAAGTCTGCTGAAGAACCTAAGAGCTGGAGGAAGGGTGGAGTGTTCCAAGCATGACATACCATTGCATTAATGAAATCGAAGCCAGTGTCTTGGTAACTTTTGTATTGCTGTGAAGAGGCACCATGACCAAGGCAACTTATAAAAGGAAGCATTTAGCTGAGAGCTCAATTACAGCTTCGGGGGATTAGGCCATAATCAGCATGGTGGGGAGCAGGTGGGCAGGTGTGGTGATGAAGAATTTACAGAGAGCTAATTGGAAGATCTTGAAACCTCAAAGCCCACTCACAGTGACACACTTCCTCCAATGTGATATGCATTTTTTTTTTTAAACCAAAGAGTTCCACTAATTGGAAATCCAACATTCAAATGTATGGAGCCTGTGGCAGACATCTCACTCAAACCACATGTCCAACTGTCTTTAAAAAAGAAAAGAAAGAAAAGAAAAAGAGGTTAGTTTTCTTCCATATCGTGATGCACACCTGTAATCCCAGCATGTAAGAGATGGAGGCTGAAGGGTCAAGAATTCAAGATTATTTTTGTCCACAAAGCCAATTTGAGGCCAACCTGGGCTTCATAAGACCCTATTTCAAAAAAAAAAAAAAAAAAAATCAAGTAATCAATACATTTCACCCAATTATTCTACTTTAACTGACATGATATATATGCATATATTCTCTGAAGCAAACACGAAAAACTGCCTAATTATCTTTTTTTTTTAAAGGCTAAACTAAATTATAATATGGACATACAGCATGCAGTAACTCAAACAAGATTATCCATCTCTGTGTATCAACATGGAAAGATGTCTAAATTGAACCATCGCATCTGAAAAGCCACAGAGTGATATATAGGACAACATTTGGGGATAAAAATGTATGTATGTATATCCATTTAATAATAACTTAAAAAATATACCAAATCCATTAGTGTCTATTTTGAGAAATTATATATTATTTAAATTTCTTTTATAGAGTGTCTCTTTTCACTCAAGTAGTCAGGAAAAGTATGTGTCTTTGGTATTTTAACCAACTGTTCTAGAGGATAACAGGAGACAGTTCAGGCTTAGGGAAGAGGCTAAGTGAAGACTCTAGGCATCTTACAGTAGGTGGGTGGAGAGGGTTGGGCAGTGTTTTGTTTCTAATGACTTTTCAGAGCCTTTGAAAGACCAGCAGGTTTCCCACTTGGGAACAGAGAAAAACAAGCTCAGGTAGCGCTCTGAAATTCTTTACTCTGCTTCACTGAGACCTGGTGAAGGCCTAGTACAGCCTTGAGCACTGTAAGAGTCCTGGACTCTGGATCTGGGATAGTGGGAAGTGTACATTGGTGGGTGGGGCATGGGCAGGGCCAGTCAGGCAAGTGGGCAGAGTGGGGAAGAGAGGTGGGCAGGGCAAGGGTAGGGCTGTGCAGGAGTATGGGCTGTGCCCTGGAAGGGGAAGTAGAAGAGGGCAGGGAGAGAATGGTTAGGAGGAAAAAGAATTTGACCTGATTGTACCATCCCTGTGTAGACTTTCACTTCTCTGGAATTTTTTCTATTTCCCTATTCCCATATAGCTCTATGGTGTTTTGAAAGAAAATGGCCCCACAGACTCATAGGGAGTGGCATTATTAAGAGGTGTGGCCTTATTGGAGCAGGTGTGGCCTTGTTGGAGGAAGTGTCTCTGGGAATGAGCTTTGAGATCTCAGATGCTCAAACCGGGCCCAGTGTCACATTCACATCCTACTGCCAGTGGATCCAGATATAGAACTCTCAGCTACCTCTCCCACACCATGTCTGCCTGAACATAGACATACTTCCCACCATGTCCAAAATGGGTTAAACCTCTGAACTGTAAGCCAGGCCCAATTAGATGTTTTCCTTTGTTAGAGTTGCCTTGGTCATGGTGTTTCTTCACAGCGATAGAAATCCTAAAACAAGACAAGCTCCTTCCTTCAATTGAGTCACCCACATTTTTCCCTCTGATTGAAAGAAGGTAGGTCATGGAATGAATCAGAAATGTTTCCTTTGTTTTCTGTAGTTTGCAAGGGTCTACACAAGAGTGTTTTTTGTTTTGTTTTGTTTTGTTTCAGTTTTTGTTTTATCTGAGTCTCAGTGTTAGTTCTAAGTACAAGTCCTCAGGAGCTGAGCCAATGCATTTCAGAGTGTTTAGTTTCTGCTTCCTAGTCTAAGATCCAGCCTCCAGATATCAGGTACCACATAGAGAAACTAGCCATTGTTGAGATTTTAAAATCATACTTTGCTGTTAGCAACTAACTTTAGTCTTTCCTTCCATACTCCTACCACATCAGCCATCTTCCTCAAAGGCACGTGAAACAAGTCATAGGGCATATTACACTGTGTATAAACACAGAAGAAATCCATAAGCATGACATCCCATAAGCTACTTGTAAAATTGATTCCTTAGCTTGGTAGAGAGTTGGGAGACTTAGTAAATATCACTAGTACTCAGTATTGCTGCAATTTCATCCTTATTGTTTTACTTATAAAGTTAAATTTAAATGGTTGGGGATGTGGCTCAGTTGATATCATTACTTAGCCTGGACAAGCCCTGGGTTTTGTCCCAGAGCCTTATAAACCAAGTGTAGTCTTCATCTCTGTAACCCCTCACTTTGGAAGTAGGGGGGGAGGGGAATCAAGAGTTCAAGGTCACGCTTGGCTACAAAGAGAGCTCTCAGACATCTTGGGCTCCATGAGATACTGCCTCAAAAAATTTATTTTCAAAAATATATATTTAATGAAAGAAGATGTTATTACACTTAGTGTAAAATTTTGCATCAACTGTAATCTTTAAAACACAGGTGGTGATGTTTTGTCTCTAAACGGAGTTAGCACTAGTCACAGAAATAGCTTATTATGTTCTTTTGTTAATAAGTGAAAATAATAAGTGTCATTATAGAGATTTAATTTGCAGAGACATCACAGACACCTTGAAGTTATTGCAAGGTATTGACTAGGAAGGAAGTAGGCACAATATTTTTAATTTGTAATAAAATCCCATGACATATGCTTCTCAAAAAAATATTATTGCATGTGAATATTTTAAATGGTGATTCTTTCTAGGAAACTTCCACAGCATTTTCTTCCCTCAAAAAAAAAAAATCAATTAAATTAGACTAGACCCAGCACTAATTGGTTGCCAAGATTCATTTTTGTAAAGATCACTTTGGAGTTGTAGATGTTCATAAGAAGACTAATTGCAAAGTGGTTTAAATTATGATTATTATGATTTAATTGTTCATAACAATTTCCCTTTAGAATTATTTTTTCCAAGTCATTTATTTCACTTTACCAAATGACCTTTTAAGAAATTCTATAATCAGCATCCTTTGTCAAGCCAAAATAGGAAATGCTGCAGAGACCTGTAGCTGCACAGACACCGGGGTCAATAGGCTTCACCTGTCCCTGCACCTCCCGCTCTCCTTCCTCCTCCTGCTCCTCCTCTTATCCTCCTATCCATCTCCTCCCCATCTGCAACCCCTCCTCCATGTCTTCCCTCCTCTCCTCATCCTAGCTCCACCTTTCCTAGTTTATTTTCCTCTCTATCATACCTTTTCTCTTCCTTTCCTCCTCTTCCCCAATCTCTTCCCATCCCACAATACCCCCCGACTTTGCCCCAAAGCCATATATTTCACTAAAACAATTCAAAGAAACAAAAATGTATGTATAAATAAATAAATATATATGAAAAAACCTCCACCTTTGCCCCCCCCCATGCTCACTTAGGTCTACATGAGAAATGAACATTTTAAACATGGTATTGACAGCAGCTGCAGGGTATAGACACCACTCAGCACTGTGGCCAAAAGCCTGACAAATTGCTTTAATATTTTAGGGCCACAATTTCGGAAAGCTTCAGTCTTGACTTGGCTACAGAAAGAAATAAGGCAACCACTTCTAAGCAGGAGGGTTAAAAAAAAAAGGAGAGGCACTGGCACTTTCTGGAAAAACAAAAGGCATGCCCAAGAGAATGGGTGTGGATCTCCCAAAAAAGAGCCACCAATAAATGTCTTTACAGTAGCCGTGTATGCTGGTTTTGGTGGTTCTGAATATTCAAGAGAACAAGAACTGGCCATTCTAGTGAGAACTTAGGAGATTAATGAAAGCCTTGCTCATGCAGTTTTTTGAGCGGTGGACAAGGGCTTTCTCAGGAACTAGGTTTGGGGTCATTCATGTGATATTTTGATCAAGAGTCTGTCTTGGTTATGCTCACATCCTGATAACTTGGGTAACGCTGAACTTAAAGATAATGGACCCATTTGCTTCGCAGAGGAGAGGTGTGCAAACGAATATGAAGTTTTAGAGAATGCTGTTGTAGATAAAAAAAAAAAAAAAAAGCAGTCCTAGTGGTTAAAGAGATAAATGGCACTAAAGAGTACTGGGACAATAGAAAGGATGCTTGGAGGGCAGGATGCCACCCATCCAAGGCTCCAGATTACAAAGAGGTGAATCTAGGTGAAAAGAGAAAACCTCAACTGAGAATGCATCTGTGAGGGGACTGCCTGCTCCTCAAAAGCCACTGCCACAGTGCTTCCCCAGGCTCACACACACAAGCTGCTCCAGCTGTGGTCCAAGGCAGCCAGGCAACATCTTGCAGAACCTTGAAGCATTGCTCATATAGTACTAGTTTTGAAAAAATGAAACATGCAAGATTGGGGGAGCAGGTTGTGGGGTCTTGACCCACAGTTTCAGAGAGTAACTGAGGCCGTGAATCTTGGAAAGGGGGCCTTAGGAGACTATGGTGTAAAACTGTAAAGATGGCACCAAATTTGTAATGAAGAATCCTATATTTCTGAGATATCAGAACCATAGGATGTCTGCCGAGAAGAGCTGCAGCCAGAGAATAGAGATAGCTGGAGACATGGTGTGTATGGGGTGGTGATCAAGCTGGATGATGGAGTTACCAAGCCCTCTGAAGCCCAGCCAGTTTCATCATGAGGCCCAGTGGGACATGGAATTGGATTTTGTATTGTCCCTCCTGGATTTCATTTTTGCTTTTGTCTCATTCCTGAGATGCTCTTATTCTTCCATTTTGGAATAAGAATATCTGCTGTGTGCAATTATGTGTTGGAAGTACTTGTATCTGATTGTATAGAAGCTCAAAGTTAAAGACTTTAGACTTTTAAAGTATTGGATATGTTAAAATTAGGGAACTTCTAAAGTGGGACTGAATGTCTTCTACATGGCAACATGGTCATGAGCCTATGAGGACAATGGATGGATGTTACGATTTAAAGTGATATGTTTGAGTGTCTAGTTGACAGAGTCAACAAGGGGTTTCCCCTTTTGCTGCTTTTGTCAGGATATTTTATCATAGCAACAAGAAAATAATCAAGACATACATCTTTAAATTTTTAAAAAATTATTTTGTGTGTTTGTGTGTGTGAGAGAAAGAGAACAAAAGAGAGAAAGAGAGAGAGAGGAACAGGGAGAGAGAGAGATGGGAGGGACATATTCATGCCACAATGCATATTCGGAGATGATAGAACAACTTGAGAGTTGTTTGTCTCCTTCCTTCTTTACAATGGTTCCTGGGATTGAACTCAGGTCATCAGGTTATACAGCAAGTCCTTTACCCACTGGGACATTTTGTTGGCCTCTATATATATATTTCTTTTGCAAAAATCTTTATTTTTCTCTCAAGCACAGCATTTTGATTTTAGGTTTCCTTACTGCCTATCTTTACAAGTCCTAAAAGTTGTTCTTTTTCGTAAAGAACAATAGAATGATTCCCTTCTGTACATTGGTTGCTACTAAAATGTGTCAATCATCAAAACATGGAATCAATATAAAAATATGGCCTGTCTGAGTTTTTAATGCTAGTGTTAGATAGACAAGCCAGGCATTAGTAGGCTTAGAAGTCAGCGAGTGAGGACCCTTCCTTCATGACCACCTTTGGACCTTTCTCTGATGACATATTAATTTTAAGAAAGGGAAAGTTTCATAGCTGCCCCCAAGTAGACTTAACAAACTGCTTGGGAGGGAAGAGGTGGGGGAACCCAGGCTTTGTTGACACCACTAAGGGAGCATTGCTTCCATCTCTGACCTGGGTGAAGACTTGATAGTCTAAACTTCCTAAAACAGTAGGTACTCTTGTCTCTCTCTGAAGAGTTAATCACCTCACCAGGAGGTCAGTCCTCACAAAATTAATACAACAAAAGACATGTTACAGAAGTAAGTGGAATAAGCATCCTTTAATGGGGTAATGCACTTTCGTGCCCCCCCCCCAGCCTCTATGTCAGTTTGGTTGCTTACAGATCTTCACTGCTAAGCCATTTTTTCTAAGCTATCAAAACAAGCACACAAACAAACAAAAAGATTTGTTTCCCCAATCCTAAGTCTGCTTCTCTTCAGGCTGATGCTCCCACTCTCACTCTTTATCTTAAGTACCCTTCCCCCATGACATTACTTTTAGACTTCTACTAAAAAAAAAAAAAAATGTGACTTTCTTCCTCGTCTCCATCTCAGTCTCACCAGCTGGGATTTACAGCTTACTTGCCCTGTTGTTTTTCTCGCAAACTCTAATGAGATGGTCCCAAGCTTCCTTCTAAGTCTGATTTTAAATCGTTTAATCAAATAAACAACAACAACTAAGAACCCACAAAAATGAATCTTGATTCCTTAGTAACACTAGGAAGACCCTGAAAAAAAGTGGCAAAGGGGAAACAGGACAGAATTTACCTACAGATAATCAAAAGCAGCATTCTCCAATGGCAAAGCTGGGTGTTGTTTAAATATAATGTGACATTAGCAATAGTGTCAGACTTTACATGTACAACAGACACCAAGGGAAAGGTTTATCAGGATTCTTGTCCTTGTTTGTCTTGCTTGCTATGTAGCTCAAGATGGCCTGGAACTCTTGATCCTCCTGATCCTCTTGATCCTCCCAGGTACTGAGAATATAGGCATATGCCACCATGCCTAGCATAGAATTTTCTTTTAAAGCAAGCTTTATCTTGATAGCTAGCTTTCACATGATATAGGTGGTCCTGCGTGCTGAGGAGATGGCTCAATGGTTCAGAGCACTTCCTGCTCTTGACACAGGGCTGTTACCACCACCCATGTCAGGTAACTCACAACTGCTGATAATTCCAGCTGAAGGAGATCCAACACCTTCTGACTGCTGAGGTCACCAATTCTCATACCTGACCTTACAGTGCATGCTTTCTCTGTTGCTATAATAAACACCATGGCCAAAGCAACTTTGGGAAGAAAGGTCTTACTTTGTTTTGTTTTAATCATACAGGTTACAATCCATAATTGAGCCAATGACAGAACTTAAAGCATAGTTTGAAACAAAAACATCAGGGGAATGCAACTTACTAGCTTGCTTACTTGATCACATTCTGCTATCTTTCTTATATATCCAAAGCCCTGCCTGCCTAGGGATGGTACTGTCCACAGTGATTTGTACTGCCCTACACTAATCAGTAGTCAAGAAAATGCACTACACATGCCCATAAGCCAAACTATGGCTAATTCCTCAATTAAGGTGCACTCTTCTGAGATTTGTCAAGTTGACAGCTAAGGCTAGCTGTGACATTTCATCCTCTGTCAACTTTGACATGCAAACATACCACTTTAAACAATAATCTTTCCTTTTTGTTTGTTCCCAACATCTCATATTAATAGCATAATATAAACTGCAGTCTAACTTTTTAAATTACCTCAGTCTTTAAAATGTTGAACACTTTAAAAGTCCAAGGTCTCTCTTAAAATCTAAAGCCTCTTAACTGTGGATGACTGTAAAAAATAAAGAAAGAAAGAAAGAATAAGGAAAAAAAAAAGAAAGTTAAACACTTTCTTATTCCAAGACAAGGAAGGGTACATTTACAATAAAATGAAGTAAACACAAAAGTTCAGCAGTATAAAATGCTCACTGTCTTATAGTTGAAATTCACTTCTGATCTGCCTCGGAAAATTTTGGATATATCCTCAGTTTTTCCAGCTCTGTCATCCCCAGAATACACAGTCTCATAGGCCCAGTCCAGCTTCACTTTATACCTGCCCCTGTCCTTGGCAGACATCCCACAGTTCTGGTATCTCCAACATCCTGGGGTCTCTACTATACACCTTCAACAATGGCTCTGTTGGCCTCTTTTTCAAACTCTGACTCTGATACACTGTGTCAAGCCTTAGCTTCTGTCCATAACCTCTTCAATACTTGCAACTTCCACACCACCATAACAAGTACCATGTGAGCTCTTACACATTACCACATTTAATCACCAACTTGAGATGTAGCCTTGGTACCTTCTGAACCACAGCTTCTGTGTAATGGCCCTGAGAAAATACTTCCCAGAAAATTTACCTCAATGATTCTTTCCATCATAGCTGACTTTTCAGACACAGTTAATGGGCCTCCATTTTCCCAGTAAAAAAAATAAAAGGTTTCAGTTCCACAGATTCTTAATCAAAATATCAAACAGCACCCATAGAGTCTTCACTTACCTCTGAAGCTTCATAAGCTAGGCCACCATTGTCTGCATTTCTTTCAGAATTCTCATCTTCACAGTTCCCACAGAACAGCCAACTAAGCTCTGAGCACTCAAAGGCTCTTGCAGCCCGAAGCTCCAAAATCCTTCCACAGTCCTACCAAGAAACAACATGGCCATCTATCTATCTATGAGATCATGTCACTATTGAAATGTAGGCTCAGGGGCTGAGAGATAACTCAAGTCAGTAAAGTGATTAGCAGAGCCCAAGCCCAAGCATTCAGTATAAATAGAATGAAATGACATGTACTTGTAATCCCAGTGGGGAGGAGGTTGAGACAGGAGAACTTCAAGGCTCCAAGGCAACCAGTACAGCTGTGATGGGAGATGTCATTCTGTATATGTTTCTCTTATTGGTTAATGAATAAAGCCCTGTTGGCCAATAGGGAATCAAGATAGGAGGAACTAGGAGACAAAGAGGATTCTGGGGGATGTAGTAAAGAGAAGTCAATAAGAGGTCCCGACTCTCTCTCTCTCTCTCTCTCTCTCTCTCTCTCTCTCTCTCTCTCTCTCTCTCTCTCTCTCTTTCTCTCCAATAAGACCAGGTGGAAACACTTAGATATCTAGAAATGGGTTAATAGCTAAGACAGAGCTAGCCAATAAAAAGCTCTAGCTATTGGCCAACAGCTTTATAACTAATAGAGTCTCTGTGTTATTTTGGAGCTGATGCGGCTGTGGGACCAGGCTGATGGAAAACTTCTCATAGCACAGCTGAATCAGTGAAATCCGGGTCAGTGAAAACCCCATTTTAAAAAAATAAAATGGTAGGCTGGTAAGATGGCTCAGCAGCTAAAGGCATTTGTCAAGCTTGAGCTTGATCCCTGGAACCCACATAGTAGAAGGAGAACCAATTCCTTCCGACTAGTAGTTCTCTGATCTCCATACACGTACCATGGTACATGCACATCCACATAATACACATATAGACAAATAAATAAATAAATGTAAAAGTACTTTTAAAACTGTTAAAAATATAAAGTAGAGAGCAATTAAGGAAGTCAGCTAATGCCAACTTCTGGCCTTCACATACATGCACACCAAAGTGCACACACACTGGCAAATACAAGTGAGCACACACATACATACATATATGAAGTATTCAATAAAAGTATAGTCAAGCTGTGTGCATAAGGCGAAATACACATGAGTTTCACGTGTATACCTAGGTTTCATTTTCAAAATCTCTTATCATACTATAAAAAATAAATAAAATTAGAATATTGTTCTCTGTAATAGCCCCAGATACTGGGGATGAGGGCAAGTCTTTGAAAAGTAAGCAGATTACAAGTGGAAGTTTCTGTCCTACCCCGTCCTATAGCTGTTTAGTCCCAAACACACAGAGGCTTATATTAATTATAAACTCTTTGGCCTATTGCTCAGGCTTCTTATTGGCTAGCTCTCTCTTAATTATTAACCCATTTCTATTTGTGTATCTTCACATGGTCGTTGGCTTACTGGTGATGCCCAGATCTCTCTCTTGCTTCTTCTGCAGCTACTTGACCTCTCCTCTACTCCACCTACTACCTCTCTATATCTCTGTTTGGATAGCCTGCCTGGCTAAATCATGCCTGCCCATCGGCCAAAATAGTTGTATTTATTAACTAATAAGAGAAACACATAATCACAGCATTCAGAAGGACATCCCCACCAGCAGATGGTGATAATGGAGTCCTCTTGGTAGGATTCGTGTCCTCATGCAGAGATCTAAAGAGCGCTCACTTTCCCTGCCCTCTGAGGATACATATAGAAAGTGGCTTCTGTAGTAAAAGTGAGAGCCAGCCATACTGCACCCAATCCCAGAACTCTAGTCTGCAGAACCACTGGAAAGAATAGTAGTTGTTTTAGCCACATAGCCTACAGCATCAGCTATCACAACCACATTTAAAACACATGTATTGACTACACTATGAAAGCATGTATCCAGCCAGGTGTGTCCATATCTGTAATCTTAGCAGTCAGGAGGCCGAAGCTAGAAGACTGCCATAAGTTAAAGTTCAACCTAGCTACATAGTGAGTTCCATACCAGCTTGAGCTACATAGTGGATTCCAGTTTATCCTGGCTATAGTGAGACCTAGTCTCAAAAACAAGTGGCCATAATAGAAATAAGGAAGAAAATAGGACATAGAAGTATACAAGATAAAAGGGTTTTGGGGGGGGGCTAAACTGTGAAGCTGTGATCTCTGTTGTAGCCATCTGCCTTAGTTAGGATTTTATTGCTGTGAAGAGACACCATGACCACAGCAACTCTTATAAAGCAAAACATTCAATTGGGGCTGGTCTGCAGTTCTAGAGGTATAATCCTTTATTATCAGGGTAGGAAGCACAGTGGCACACAAGCAGACATGGTGCTGGAGAGGTAGCTGAGAGTTCTATATTCATTTCTGCAGGCAGCAAGAAGAAATATAAGCCACTAGACCTGGCTTGAGCTTCTGAGATCTCAAAACTCCCTTGTAACACACCTCCTACAACAAAGCCACACATACTCCAACAAGGCCACACCTCCTAATAGTATCATTTCCTGTGGAGCCTATGGGGGCCATTTTTATTCAAACCACCACAGCATATTTGGAGAAAGGAACTTTGAGAAGGTAACTGGGGGTAATGGAGGTGAGAAGGGCATGGCTATAATCTCTAGCCAAGGAGAAGAGGTACCATGATCACTCTTATGGAGTAACTGTGGCTCACATATCCCACCATGGAGCTCATGAAAATATACGAGAGAAGAGCTTAGAGGTTATTCTTGGGGGATGTCCTTCTGTATGCTGTGAATATATGTTTCTTTTATTGGTTGATGAATAAATGTCAGCAGGAAGTATAGGCGGGGCTACCAGACTAGGAGAATTCTGGGAAGAGGAAAGGCAGAGAAGAGTCTTGGAGGAGACACCATGTAGCCACTAAAGGAGTAACATACCCACCCATACCGGAGCATTACAGGCAAGCCAAAGCGATGTGGAAATACATAGTTTAATAGAAATGGGTTAATAATTAAGAAAGAGCTAGCCAATAAGAAGCCCGAGCCATCAGCTTTATCAATTAATTATCAATTATCAGTTGATAATTAATATAAGCCTCAGTGTGTTTATTTGGGACTAAATGGCTGTGGGACCAGGCAGGATAGAAACTCCATCTTCAGGTGATAGCCAGAGAGAAACAGTGAGTACGTCACTTTGCTCTGTGCATGTGCTGCCATTGTCACATGGACCCCTGTTAATGTGAAAAATATAACAGGTCAAAATAGAATTACAAAATAATTTGCCGGAGGAGATGGCTCGGTCTGTGAAGTGCTTAGAACCCATGTTAAAAAGCCTTGAGTGGTGGCACTTGTAATCTCAGCACAGGAAGATGCAGACAGGCAGACCTGGGGGAACTCGCTGGCCAGCCAGTCTAGCCTGTGGAGGAAATTACAGATCAATGAGAGACCCTGTGCACACATGTATAGATGTGCATACAACATGCAAAATATATAAAATGTTTTTAAATCTCCCCACTATGAAGATATTAAGACTCATTTTGCTCCTTCTCTTTCCAGCAGAATCAGTCTTTGACCCCTGCCTCTCGTCAGCTTCTAGTCCCAGGACTCATGATGATCTCACAAATGATGTCCCTTGACATTTTTCAGGGTATGAGATAAATTAATGTTAAGTTTAAAGGGGTTTTACATTTTTAGACAAATGCATTATTTGAGATCATATTACCAAATTCATTTAGTATAATCATTTAAGAATATCTATTCCATCTATTAAAAGGTTTGGCTTTTCCTTATTATTTTATGTGACATATGCTGTTTGATTTACTTTAATTATGTAAGGCAAAAAGAATGGTTTAGTAATAAATTTAGAATGATACTGAGTGTGGTGTAGGAACCGATGTATATTAAAGTATAGATTAAACTTTAATTGCTTGTGATGTCATCAGGTTCTGGCTGCTTGAGTAACTAGTATTTAGAATTTCTGCATTCTGAAGCAAAAAAAAAAAACTGCTTCATTTTATAATTACTAAGTTCTCCTGGCTGCTATTTTACAAGCTGCTTCCAAATAGCACATTTTTATTAGATAAGTCAAACTAGATATGATTAATACTGTGTTTCTCTCTATTTCTGTTTATAAGCATAATGAGACAGCTCTAGGAGCAGAGTAAGAACTTTTGTATCTCACTTGTACACCCAGTGAGAACTAATATGCAGTTTAATATCTGATTTCAATGACTTAGATTCCAACATGACATTATTCTAAGTTAAACCAATGACATGTTCAGTGCCAACGCATGGATAAAATACAATAGAAAACTTCACAAAGATCCAAGCCAGTGATGTTTCACCAAGTTGCAGTTCTACTTTTTGATGTCCCCACTGACAGATGCTCTTGTTCGCTTAAGGGGGAACACTTATTTACAGCCGAGGCTGCCCATTGTTGCTCGTGGAAGCAAGGTAGAGGTGTGTGCTCAAGTGATGCTGAATTGCTTCGTCTTTGTCTCCACTTGTGCCCTGGGACACCCTAAGTGACTTCTGGCACTTGGAGCACACAGTGAAAACCTCATTCTTGATCAAAATTAAAAATCCCTAAGCCACACAGGTCATGTAGCTTACCAGCAACAGCAGAAGGTTTCTGAACACTTGAAAACCAAAAAATTAATTCAAAATCAAGTACATAATTAATCTGAGGTGGTTCTGGCAGCGTTTGACCACGTTGCAATTCATGACTGCACTGCAGCCTTGGTTCTGAGCACACAGCTCCTGTGTTCTGCACTGAGCACGCTGTCATATCACACAATGGCAGCAAATACTACCCAAAACAGCTCGGCCCAGATCTGAGCTGCTTAAATGTTTTTACTATACATAGATACAAAAGAGGTCTCTATTCTTCTAAAAGCAAGTCTAATTATAGAAGACCAAAAAAAAATTTTAATATTTTCCTACTATCATTCTTCAGCATACATAAGTATAAAATTAGTATACTTTTGGCTTGCTTTGTCAGAATATTTGATTTAAAAAGTGCTGCTTGGGGTCATGGGTCAGCAAGATGCCTCAATGGGTAAAGATGATTGCCTCAAGCCGGATGACCTCAGCTCAATGCCTGAAACCAACGTAAAGTGGAAGGAGGGAACTGACCCCACCCAATTGTTCTCTGGCCTCTATCCACAGAATACAGCACACCTCTCCCATCCTCTCTCCCTCATTCCCTCCCTGGCCCTCACACAGAAACATGCACTCTAGTAAAAGTAAATTTTTGAACATTGTTGTTTGATTTGCTGACTTGAGTTTCATTTTTAAAAATTCCCTGAGTTTTTGGCTTGGGGTCAGGATGGAATTTCCATTGATTTCTGAATGGTTCTAAAACATGCTTGCAACTTGCTGTATGATAAAACTTTTCATGGGGAGATACAATACACAAGTTTACTCATCCCAGATAGGGATCTCACAACAGACAGCAGTACAAAGATCACCAATTTCAACTTGGTGAACCAATGAGTTTTATGGATGTTACTTATAGGAGCAGAAATGACTCAAAGACAGTTGCATTGCTAAAGTCTACCCCAGCATGGGAAGCTGGGAAGTTGGGAAGCTGGGAAGCTGGGAAGCTGGAGCACACTCACTGCATAGCCTGCAGGAAGCTCACTGGCTTAAATAGTGACCTTTCTAGATGCTTCAGTTGATCTAAATGTCTGCCAGGCAGCTGGACTAGTCTCAGAGCCACCACCACCACCCCTTTTTTTTTCCAGCTCTGTTTCTCCAATCTCAGAAGAATTCTTATCTTTTATTTTTTGCTCTGGAAGAAAGGAGCCTGGTGAATCTAGTCAGCTTTGGGAACTTCCTGAAGCTCTTTTGAGTTATTTCCTTTCCTGCTTTAGGAACTTTCCCACAGGAATGAATGTTTCAACCTCAGGAAATTTGTTACACAAGACCACAGTGTACTGTGATTTCTATGTGAAGCAATGTTCTCATCACTTCTGATTATGGCATTAGTGTCGATTAACTCCAGAAATGAAGATGCTCTGAGGCCTTCAGTATCAATATTCAACAAAAATTTAATTCTTTACCTAAATATAGACAAGCACATCTATCTTGTTAGTGTGTAAATGTGCTTTTGTCTCTAGTAAGTGATAAAAGTACATTCAGGCCAAAGATTGTTTTGCAATAAATTTCTTTATGATTTATTAGAAGTGTTTGACTTGTGTATCTTTTTTATATCTGATGGGAGGTGTCATTCTGTAAATATGTTTCTCTTATTGGTTAACAAATAAAGCACTGTTGGCAAATAGGAAGGCGAGATAGGCTGGACTAGGAGACAAGGAGGAGTCTGGGAGAGGTAGTAAAGAGGAGTCAAGATGTAGGCCGAGAGAGGAATAAGTTCGATCTCTCTCTCTCTCTCTCTCTCTCTCTCTCTCTCTCTCTCTCTCTCTCTCTCTCTCTCTCTCTCTCTCTCTCTCTCTCTCAGTAAGACCACATGGAAACACTTAGATTGATAGAAGTGAGTTAATAGCTGAGACAGAGCTAGCCAATAAGAAGTTCTAGCCATTGACCAACAGCTTTATAATTAATAGTGTCTCTGTATGTTATTTGGAGGCTGACACAGCTGTGGGACCAGGCTGGCAGAAAAGTGCTCATAACATATATCTACCTATTTGGGGTCCAGATCTCTCAGATGAAAAGAGTAGGGAGTGAGAACAGCTTAAGAACCTATGCACAGCAGGGCTGAGCCAAAATGGCTCTTGGCTGGAGGGACAGGAAGGACACTGGGGGAGCTGCCAGCTCTTCCACAGAACCGTAAGTCTGTGGCTGTGGGCCACAATTCCCCCTGCAAGTTGCATCTCTAAGAATTCTCAGTAACAGTGACAGTGACCATGTCAACACTTGAGGCTCAGCTCTCCACCATCCCATTTCGTGCACAGTGAATCCCTACCTCATGCCATGGAAATCCTACCTATCCTTCAAGTGAAACTTTGCTGTCACTCTATCTGGTGGGCCCCTTCTTTTCTCTAGAGCTTCCATTCTTTCAACCCTGGGACAGTAAAGCCTGAGCTCATAGCACAAGCCATGGATCACACTCTAAGGACAAATCCTAGCACACAGGCTATAATCATGACTGCTCTCCCCTTTAGATGAGCAGATAAACCTCCATTGTGAAAACTGTGTTTTATTAATCTCTAGATTAAGAGTCCAGAGCAAACATGGGTGTTTAATAAGGCTACTCTTGACTTTAATTGATTCATGAAGAATACTATTTACATACTCAACAAATAGTTATTGCATGTGTGGGGATGAAAAAGACAGTGTAATCCCAGCCCTCAGTACTGTGACATTCAAGATGCTTTATTGAGTGTTTATCTGCCAAGCACTGTACTAAGTGCTTTGTGTTTATTAACTCATTTAAAACTCAAAGCAAATCTATATGGGGAGACTATAATTAGCTTAATTTTACATTGAGGAAGTCTAAATGGTCTTCTTGATTTCATGCAGCTAAGGAAAAAGGGAACTGGTACTTGGATTCAAGGCAGTCTGGCCCTAGAGCAATTTTACACTAAACTCTAGCTGCAGAGATGAAGGAAGGGAGACTGGCATTGAGGATCAGAGAATCCCATGCCACTGTTGCATGGGTCATGAAAGGAAAGCACAGCCTGCTCCAGCATGAGATGCAGAAAGAGGTGACTGTCATGTCCAGAGGAGTGAGAAAGGGCAGGGCAGCTTCTCAAGAAAATGACTTCTAGGCTAACAGCTAGAAGATGAGCTGGAGATGAAGAAGATGAAAGAGGTAAAGTGGCTTTGTAATCAAAGGGAGACTGTGCTTAGTGCCAAAGGAGTTTGAGGAACTAAAAGAACACAAATGTGTTAAATGATGCAACTAAACAGAAGCTCAGAGCCTGGGGACCATATCAAGGGTGTCTAAGGATAGTGGTCCAGTCATTACAGGTGCACAGATGAGGGGAACAAACACAGAGGTGAGGAGGTGGCTGAGAGAAAACTACAATAGTCCAGGCAAATGGAGGAATCTTACTTACATTGTGACATTGACAATGGGAGAAGAAAGGGATGAATGGACTTAAGCCCAGTCAGATGGGCTTCTGAGGCAGATGCTCCAATGAGGACTCTAATTTCTGTCTCCCTGGAGATTGCAACAGAATGCATGGAGGGTGGATTTAAGCACCCCCTCCCCCAATGTGGTGAAGAAGCCCCACGCGGTAGGGATCTTGCAAAGGAATGTGTACATTCCAAAGCCCTACTAGGCCAACAAGCTTGATAGGTATGAAGTGGCTGTAGCCAGTATGGTTTGTTAATAGTTTGTTGTTTTACCTTCGGTGCGGTGGCTGTGCCTTTAATCTAATGTTATTTCAGCCAGCAATTGCAAACTCCAAAGTTATTGGCCTGCTTCTCTAGGCCTGGTGGGAATTCTGTTCCTGCAAGAGCTGGCTCTGCCAATACTGCTAAAGGTAGCTTTAACTGAATCTCTATCATGCTATTTATAGATAAGACTCAAGATTTACAGTCTGGGGTGAAAACTTGCTATCTCAGAGAGGCCAGGTCAACTAGCTAATCTTCTCTTCTTATTGGTACCTCCTAAAGACCCATGCTTCTGGTTCACCAAACCAGAAAAACCTGCACCACTCCAAATCCCTCCCAACTATTTCCTGTGTCTATCTCTCCTGGATGACCTCTAATGCTCTATGATTACTTTCTGTCAACTAATTGCTAATTCAACCTCCTGATCCATGGCTAATTTTATTTAATCAACGCAAATGCCAACTCAGGGCTCACAATGTGATCAAATATCCCCCAACAACAGTTGGAGATGGAGACTGTGGAAGAGGGTAGGAAAGAAGGATGGGAACACAGAACCTGAATCTGTAGTCTAGTAGGCAAAGGCAAAAACAGGAATTGCCTTACATGCATACCAGCCACTCAGAAATATTAGACAGAGACAAGCAAATCTCTGCTTGTACTTGTTGTAATGGCTCTGTAGAGAATCAACTATGAAAGAGCAAGATGACACAGGAAGATGTGCTGGGTGCTCAGGATCAGTAAGGCATGCTGGCAGCTAACGAGGGAATAGAGAGATAGAAAAGGAGTAGGCACATCTCAGTGTAATACAGTGAAGGTGAAGAAACTAGGAAGGTAACTGGGAAAAAGCTGTATCAGTAAAGTGTTTGTTGTGTAAGCATGAAGATCTGAATCCAATCCCCAGAGACCACATAAAAATCCAGGCATGTGTTTGTAATCAGCACTGTGGTGCAGAGATGGTCAGATCCAGGATCCACTAGCCTAAGTCAACCTGGCCTAATCAGCAAACCCCTGCTCCCAAGGAGAGACCCTTTCTCAAAATACAAGGCAGATGGTACTTGAGGGGTGATACCCAAGGTTGACCTCTCATCTCCAAAAACACGTATATAAGTGAGCACAGACACACGCAGACACACAAGCACAGACACGCCTGCACCTGCGCACACATGTGCATGAAAAATATTTTTTTAGATCCAAATTTTGCAAATGGAAAACTTGGAAGTTGTCACTAATAAAACAGTATGCTGAATGAATCAAAATGGGTAAAATCTTGTGTCAGCAGAGCCAGCTACAGCATCCTGCAACCTGCCACCACAGATCTGCCCACGCGCGCGTGCGCGCGCACACACACACACACACACACACACACACACACACACACACACACACACACACACTTCTCAAGCTTGTATCTGGCTTTACATCTATCCCAGCTTGAGCTAGTTAGATCTATGATGGACATATCTGTACTGAATGTACACAGGCTTTTTCTTGTCTTTGTTCCTTAAACAACATGGTCTGGCCACTATTTGCTCAGTATTTACTTTGTGTTTGGTGTCACGTGTAGAGATGACTGAAAACACGTGTAAGGGTATATGAATCATGAATAAATACTAACTACATTGTTCTGTAGAAGACTTCAGGACATCTAAGAACTTTAATACCAATCCTACATTGATACTGAAGTTCTGGAACCATCATCACCCATGGGCACAAGGACTGCAGTCTATGCACCCAAAGTTCAAGACCATGGTGGATCTGTAAGGTAAAGCCTTACCTAAGTCAAGGGGAGTTTGATAGATCAGTGAAATGAGGTACATTGGAACAGCCCACCTCATAGAAAATGAGCCCTCCATGAAAAGTGTGAGAAGAAATAATCAGAAGGTATATAGAAGGAGGAGGGCAGGCAGAGGAAGAGGAGAAAAAGAGGAGGAGGAGATTGTTTAGCTACAGAAGTGAAGGCAAGATAATGGTTCCCGTATGATGCGCAGCTGAAAGGCCAGGATAAAACCAGAGGAGCAGCATGTATGACACTCAGAAGGTCCTGAGGACCTGGACAAAAGCCTAATGAATTAATGAATGAGAAAAGGTGATGGAGAGGGGCTGACAGATCCTCCGTTAGGCTGTAATGTTATGAACTGAAAAGACAGGGCATGAAAGGTGATGGGGGCACTGGCAAAGAAAGGAGGGAACTGTCAGACCAGCAGAGGAAAGGAAAGCATGGGAGATGCTTCAGACAGACACAGGATTAACTTTCCAGCTGACAAGGGAAGCAGTTCACAAGGCACAATGCCACCATGACTGTGGACCTGTGGGCTTGGTGGAAGGAAGATGAATTAATTATTTCCTTTTTATGCCTACATATTTTTTCAATGAGCAATCATTTAATTAAGCTAAGAAGGATGGGCAGTTTCATAAAAAGATAAGAGTAACATACAGCCTAGCCATATAACCCACAAACCCCAGGGACTAAAGCATGTGACTTTCCCCAACAGCCTTCATTTGTTTGGAGGAAGACAGGGAGTAGCTGGATAATTTTTGAAAGAATGGTATAAATCTGGCCTGGAAGCAAAGGCAGGCCTCTATCATCCACTGTTCAGGAAGCTGATGCAGGAGGATCACAAGTTCAAGGCTGAGGTTGCCTAGGAGGCGCCCTCCATCAGAGCAAGCACAATCCATGTGATCCCAGCTTTCCTAAGTATGTGTCTGTTGTTTCTTCAGTGTCTTGTCCTTTCCCCATTCTTGAATTGTCCCAGTCAGGATTTCAGGACTCGGCCACACAGGACACAGCACCTGTGTGGGTATGTCTGTATTGGGGACTTGGAAAGAATGAGAAACAAGATCAACAGATTTAAGATCTTCCTAGAATGTAAGGGCTGAAGGTGTGGGCTACTACAGTCTGTGAGTTAGATGTGTGAGAGGCTGTGTTTCAGGAAAATGTGTTTAAAAGCAACGGTTGCTCATCCAAACCCTCTTTGGCCAGATGGAGTCAGAAATCAGGATTTTCCAAACGTGATGTATATGCTGCATGTTATAAGCTACCCTCACAAGAGTCAATACATTAGTGACCCTGTAGCAGCATCATGATTCTCACACTAAGCGGAATAATTGAAGACTATTGACAGACAAGTTGGGTCATAAGCCTTTGTCAAACAAAATCTGACCCAGGTGACTTTGACTTCCAAGGGAGTGGCCAAAAAATTGAGGAGATGGAGTGGTTTGAATTTTGGGATTCCAAAGGGAACATAATCCAATGACCCTCACTGTTCTAGTCATGTGTGTGTGTGTGTGTGTGTGTGTGTGTGTGTGTGTGTGTGTGTGTGTGTGTCTGTGTGTCTGTGTGTCTGTGTGTCTGTAAATGGAGTTCTTAATTGATCCAGATAACAATGCCTGTATGCATGTGCACGTGTATAAGCCTGTAATATGGAGAGCAGAGTTCAATGCCATGACTTCCTCACTCACTTCCCATGTTACTCTTTGAGACAGAGTCTCACTTTGCCTGGAGCTCATCAACTAGCCGAGGCTAGGTAGCTGACAAGCACTGGGATCCTCCTATCACTGCCTCTCCAGTGCTAGAATTACAAACTGCATCTTCATGCCTGGTGTTTTCACACGGAGAAATCTGAAACCAGGTCCTCACACTATGGTGCAAGTACTTTACCCACTGATCTATCTCCTCAGCCATGACATTTGATTCCTTAAAACAAAATAACTATATTCCTATCTTTTTTCTCCTTCAGGAGGCTGCATACACTCCCATTGGAAGATACCCATGTAGTGTTCAAACGATAGGCATCCTACTAATGTACTATTTCTCTGAATATCATACATGGTTTCTATGGCTTCCCTACACACACCCCCAACCACCATCCCTGGAACAAAACCTGGTGCCTAAGTTTAAATCACAATCCACGAAAAGAAAATGTAACCCTTTATAAATGTTTGTGAATAAACATGGTATTGCCTCTGTGGGAATTTTTTCCCAGGGAGTACCAGCTCTGAGGGCTGCCAGCATTCTCTGGTTTAAAGTTGTAGGAATGACCCACCCAGGAGTAATCCCTCAATCATGCTTAGAGTTGTTCTCTCCCACCCTTGCTCTAAGTCAGTGAATTGTAACCAAAGCATGGAATTGAATGTGCTAGGAACTACACATTATACTCCATTGTGCAACAGTGTAATTATTGCACTGTCCACACTGGCCCAGTGAGTGACTAAAAACTGGGTGGGCATGGGAGTGCTGGACCCCATCTAGAAAGGAGAAGAAAGAGACATGACCAAGATTATGCCAAGACCAAGAACATGACTAACCAAACCGTGCAAGCATAGGGGGAAGGCTCACTGGAGCAGACCTTTGGGTTAGATGGGAACAAGCAAGTTTGTGCTTAACGATTCCTCAGCCTGTCAATCATTGACATTGTTAAACCAACATAAGTTTACCAATGTTTCCAGGACCTGATAAAGTCCCCCAGTTCTTTTTATTATCTTTAACTGATTGAAGTGAATGTTTGTTTTCTTGTTAGGGAATTTTCTAGATTTCTGAGTCTCTTAGGGTAGAGTCTACAGCGACGAGCCATGAAAACTTAAAATTTGGGGGCCAGAGATGGTACAGTGGTAGAATCAGTGTTGAGCATATATGGGGCCCTGGGTTCCATTTTCAGCACCAGAAAGGGTAGGGGGGAACATTTCAAGCATGTTACTATTCTGAAAGTATAAGAAAACTAGACATTTAATTACATCAGACTCATAAGCTCATTAACATTTCAAATGAATTCTTGACAAAGCATCGTGGGTGGGAGAGACTTAGCACAGAAAGAAAGATGCTCACACACATCCAGCTCTTAGCGCATACAGGCACAAGTGATGACCTCAAGAGCAGCAATGAGAAGTATTCCCAGTTTGGAGGCAGGTGAAGCTCTAGCCTGGAGAATAAGATTTAATTAGCTCTAAAAACAATACTATCAGGTAAAGGAGATAGCTTAGTCAGTATACACTTGCATTGCAAGTATGAGGACCTGGGTTTGACCCCTAGAGCCCATGTTAAATCAACAACAAAAGCAAACATAGAGGACCATGCCTGTAATTCCAGCACTGGAAGGTAGAGACAGGAGGCTTTCTGGAGCTGACCAGCTAGCCAGCTTAGCCTACTGGGTGAGCGCCAGGTCAGTGAGAGACCTAGTCTCAAAAAGAAAGATGGACAATGCCTGGGGAATGACCCTCGGTGCTGATTTGTGTGTTGAGATCACACACACACACACACACACACACACACACACACACACACACACACTCAGAATCACAAGAATTTTGAATAAGAAAATGACATGTTTCTATAGCTTTTCCATACAGCTCAAACCACTTCAAGCCGAGTCACTAACAACATTGATGGCTGGAGGGTAACATCAAGCTAATTAGAATCCTTGTCCTAGTTTCCACTGAATTCCAAGACCTGAACTCTACAGAGTGAGCCGACGTTCAGACTCTGAACTTCATTACGTTTATATGGAAGCAGGGTAATAATACTAACCCTATAAAGGCCCTGTGAGGATCAAATGAGAGAATATAGAAACCACGCTGAGCAATGAGCAGTGCTAAGTAGATGTTCATTATAAAGTCATCCTCCTCGAAGCCTTCCATCCTTCCGATGATTAAAGTGATCTTATCAGAAAGAAAAAGCCCCCCAGGTAAACTTTTCCATTATTTCTTTGTACAATTGGGCAAACTTTTATACAATCCTTGGTAGGCCCTAGGAGACAAAGATGAATAGATAAAGCCTTAATACTCAAGGATCTGCAGGCTCAAAAAGGAAGTGACACCATGTCAGTCACCAGAACATCAAGAGACGAGAACTGCAGGGGTGGGGGAGGGGATATCATTGACCGTGGGTCTAGGGAGTGATGCAGAGTGTCTGAAAGATGAGGGTGATATATGAACAAACCTCAGAGGTACAGATGCTGACCTCCTGAGAGAAGTGAGGAGCCAGGTTTAATTCCAGAAGGAATGTGAATGCAGATTACTAGGGAATATGCTTAACCTGCAGGAGGGATGAGTGATTCCCCATACCAAGGAGCAACCACTGATAGGGTTCAAGTCAAGGTTTGTTTGCTTGTTTGTTGTTTGGTTTTTGACAGTAGATAATGGGATGGGTAGGTGGGTGGGTGGGTGGGTGGGTGGTGGGAGGACTGGGCAGGCCAGGAGAACCAGGAGATCCACAAAAGCCTCCAGGCTGCCAACTCCCATCTAATCCTGGGGAAAGTGTAACAAAATGGAGAGTTCAAGAAGAAAAACAGAGGTATGCAGAGAGCCTGGGGTTTGAACTGTAAGTGGGCCAAATAGGGCCCTGAAGTTCAGCTGGATATCACAATGGATTCAAGGGACCACAGTGTAAGTGATGCTAGCACCCAGGATGAGGCCAGGCTCAATCAGGAACCTTAGGTGTTTTAGGAAAACCACCTCGGATTATAGGATCCAAGTGCAGAGCTCAGTGTGGAAAGAGAAAGGATCTGACAGGATAGGCAATTAGAGAAAGAGCATCAATGGAGGCCAACTGTTTGTACACCGAAAGGACAAACATAAATAAAAATAAAACCACAACCCTATATATTCCTTCTATAGCCACAAAAAACAAAACAACAACAGCAAAAAAACAATACTTTGCTGACTTCTTCTTGTTGGATTTTGCTTTTGGTTTTTCTCTATTCCTTGTCGTGTATAGACTGCAGACAGAAAAACAATTCCTGGAAAGAACGTTGCTCAATTATTTTGAGATGACTTCGAAGACACCATTCAGTCTTGCACCTGTCCTTTTTGTAACACAACCCATTCCACTTAGTGGTACCGATAGACTTCCCTGATGCGCTAGAGCATGTTACCAGGACCTCAGGGAGTCACTGCTTACTGACAAAGTGAGGAACCCTTTTCTTTGGCACTTGTGAGGCTTCTTAGGTACACTACGATCTCATTGTTCTTGTACAGGGACATTTTTCATCTATTCATTGTTACCAGTCAGATATCATACACGTATGCCTCAAGTGGTTTGTTGACACTTGACACAACCCCCTTACACTAAGCCAGAAGCAAGAAGCTCTGCTATGCCAATTCTCACTCACTGTTACCAAAGGCTCAGCTGCAGGGCTGGAGAGATGGCTCGGTGGCTAAAAGCACCGCTTGCTCTTCCTCAGGACCTACATTCTATTCCAGCACCCACATGGCGGCTGATAACCATCTGTAACTCCAGTTTGAGGAGATTTGATGCCTTTTTTCATCTCCACAGGCACCAGCCACACACATGGTTTACACAGACATACAAGAAAGCCAAACATTCACACACATTATTTTTTTAAAAAAATGACATTTTAAAATGTTCTCCTACACAGTGCTCTCTGTTTTTCCTGTGGCCTTTCTAGAGATATGATTTAGTGTCTATCAGGTTAAAGGTATTTAGATTTGAACTTCCACATCACCTCGGGGAACATCTCTGGACTTCAGATTTCTCATTGGTAAACTTTATAGTTCTTACTAAAATCAATGGGTCCTATCTCCACTACATACTGGCAGTGAAAGAAATGACTATCTCTAACACAGAACAACAGAATAGAACCATGTTATTGTGTGTATGGCCACAACTACACATCCACACAGAACTTTCCAGCAAAAAGACAAGAGTGTGCTAATGCCAGGACTTCACTAGTGGTCATTGATTTAGGCTTGAGCATTGACAGGGTGTGGAGTCATGGTTTCTACTGTGGGAGAATTCAAGCATTTCACAAAACTGGAAGTTGAACAAAGTGGAGAATCAGTAAAATGGACTTTTAGGGCCTCTGTGACCTGAGTTCAGTCTCTAGGTCTCCAAGACTCTCAGCCCTCAGGTCATTGTACACACATGGTAGGTATTTTAGCTGCAGTATGGTAGGGTTCTTTGGTTTTCTTTTGCTTCCTAAATTCTCTATTCCCTTGGGGACCAGTTTTTCTTTTTGCTGCTTCCATTTCAACTGAAGGGTTGGTTTTTTTTTTGTTTTCTCTCCAATGTGAGATGATTAGCAATTAGCCCTTCACACTCAGCCAGAGACTAGAAGGCTATTTATCTGTCTGCTTTTCACACTGGGAAGCAAGGCCTTTGAGGATTAGTGCAATGTTTTGTCCATGTCTTTGGGTGAAATACTCTTGCAAGCATGAATTATTTAGAAAATGACTGAGCCCCCTCCCCCATTTATATCATGTTTGGAGTAAGAATGACATTACAACCTCACAAAAAGGACTGAGTGGGCTCTAATATCTTATTCTGTGATCAATAGTTAAATGATTTTGTCATTAATCACACAATGATGAAGTTACATGGAAAAGAACAAGCTGAATGAAGCAAATGAAAGGGGACATTAATGTGTCATCAAATACATGAAAGACTATTGGGCAAATACCATTTATGATTAAGTGAGTTTTCCATATATCAGGCACTAGTCTAAGAATTCAACCCATAACTCTCTTAGCACTTCGTTCATGCTATTATCTTTCCATTTTACAAGTGCGAAATTGAAAAGCAAAAAACATTTACGATAATAATTGGTGGAATTTGTATCCAGGCTATTTGTAAAACAGTCATTTAACCTTTAGAGATATAACAATCTTGCATTGGATACTTTAGAATGTAGACCTGGGAGGAATATGTTACAATTAGAATTTCCCAGCAGCAAAGAGCAGGGTCAAGAGACAAGATGTCAAGAGTGCATATTTACTGGCTAGAGAGAGATAGCTTAGTCACTGAAATGTTTGCAGAGAGCAATTGTCAGGAACCAACCCCCCCCCCAAAAAAAAACACAAGTAAAATGTCAGGTGTGGCAGTAAACACTTGTAGACCCAGCACTGGAGAAACAGAGGCAGGAGGATCCTTGGAGTTCCCTGGCCAGTCATTCTAGCCTATTTGGCCAGTGAGAGACTTTGTCTCAAAAAGACAGACAGTATCAGAAGAATGACAATGCCTGAGGTTGTTCTCTGCCCTTCATGTGTGTGTGTGCGTGAACACACACACAACACACACACACACACACACACACACACACACACACACACACACACACACGGAGTGGGGGATATATTTGTGATGGTCTAGACATTCAACCTTCAAACATGCCTACATTCAGGACTCTTGGATGGCAGCTTTGTATATGTCTATATGTCTCTCTCAGTAGCACAAAAAATGCCTGGGGGTGTGGACGATACAATTTTCCACGTTCTTTGGAAGCAATTGCATGCACGTAGTAATCACAAATATTTGTTGGCTGTTTTTGAAGTGCTTTCCACCGGCAAGCCTTTTAGAACTCAGTCGATGTGCTTCCCTCTGAAGTTAAGCATGAACCAGCTTCTGAAGCTCCTTCTAGGCCTCTGATTTGGAAGCAGACAAAAATAGACGGGACAAGCACCAGCAGGCCTGTGGCCCTCTGTGGCACAGCTGGAGGGTGCTATGCCAGAATTTCTGTTTTTTTTTTTTTAAAGTAGAAAAAAGGAAGAAAGGCCTGAACGACTTTCCAAATGGCTTATTGATCACATGGCTCAGGACTTATAGCTCTGTCCTGGATATACAGGCAGTACAAGTTGGTATTGGGGAGGCAGCTGGCCTCTCTCCTGGTCTTGAGAAGATAGCAGCCTTCTAGAAAGCTGTCTAAATATTTCTGGACTACAACATTCAAAGACAAGACAAGAGGAGCAATCAGGAAGGCTTTATAAAAACAATTGTCAGTAATAGGAAGACATCTGACAAATTATAGCAGGGTTGAGAGTAAGCGATCTTAAATATTTGCTAGATTGTTAGAAATACTTTGAGACGATCATTTTGCCTTCAAACAATGGCCATTTGGTATTATAAATAGCACAATACAACTCTGAAACAAAAACTACGGAGGTCACTCAGCAATTGACTCTGCACTCAAATGCATTATTGTTCTATTTCATAAGGCTAAATGCAAGTGGAGAAAATATTTTTTGAGTCAAGAAAGAAAGAGGGTAGGATAATGACAATAATCTTCCAAGACTACTCTTGACAAGTTAAAAATAGTGCATTGTATATAACCCATAGCTGAAACATAAAAACACTACTCGAAGAGAAAGATATGCCTATGTTTTGAGAGAAAAATGATGAGACAAGACCAGTCTTTGAAGGCATCCAGCAATCTCATCACCATGTATCACAACTGGCGTTTAAGCCATCCCTTCACTATCATTGAAGAAGACAGGCCCTAATGTCCGAATAAGCCATGTATAATTGAAAACTATGTCATTATTCGTTGTCCTCCTCCATCTCCAAAGCCACTCAGCTGCCCGAGGATACCGACTTACTCTGCCCCACTTCACACCCACATGCCCGGTGAGGGTTCCTCCTGCTGGGACCTTTGCACATCATCAGGATTTTGAACAAGCTATCGATTCAGAGCCTTGCTCTCAAGGCCAGTCCTTGGCAGTCCTGAAAACCAATCCAGTTACCATAAGCTGGACTTTTCTAGCCTTCTTCCGGTACAACACTGACTTGTCTTCTTTGCTCCTCCTACAAATTCCCAGACTCAGATCTGGGAGTAGAGTACAGTTGGCAGTATGCTTTCCCAACATACACAATCCCTGGGTACCACCCTGTGCTGGTTGATCTTGGTCAACTTGACACAAACTAGAGTCACCTGAGAGAAGGAAATCTCAATTGAGAAACCAGCTTTATCATATTTGCCCGTGCACAAGTCTGTGGAGCATTTTCTGATTAGTGGTTTGGTGTGGGAGGTTCAGCCCCGCCTAGGCAGTGCCAAAAATGGGCAACCAGTCTTGAGTTATATTGGCAAGCAAGCCTAACAATCCACGGAGAGCAAGCTAGTGAGCAAGACTCAGCTCCAGTCCCTGATTCAGCACCTGCCTTGAGTTCCTGCCCTGACTTCCCTCAATGATGGTCTATAGCCTGTAAGTTGAAATAAATCCTTTCCTCCTCAAGGTGCTTTTTGGTCATGTTTATCACAGTAACAACAGAGAAGTAAACTAGGATGCTTCGCTAGCACTGAACAAAACAGGTGTGGTGATGCATGTGTGTGATCTCAACACTAAGCAAATAGAGGCAGGAGAACCAGAAGTTTGAGGTCAGTTTTGTCTACATAGTGAGTCTGAGCTCAGTCTGAGGTAGGCAAGATCCTGTTTTCAAAAATAAAGGATATTAATAATAACAAGCAGGATTAGAGTCCCAAGCAACCTTTCAACCAAGAGCTCTGGTCTGCATAGAATAGAACTGCATAGAATTCAAACCAAACAACGTAGACTTGACACCTACATGGAAGCTGTTTCTAAGCTAGTGACCTCATAACAATAACTACCCTGAAACAAGGCAAGGCCAGGTGGCACAAGCCTGCCATCCCAACTGCTCCAGGGACGAAGATACGGCTGTTGAACATTTAAGACTGAGTTCAAGGGCAGCCTGAGCTGTCTCGAAATAGAAAACCAAAAGCAGGTGTAGAGATGTAATTCAGTGGTGAAGTGCTTGCCTAGTATGCACATGACTGTGGGTCCGATCCCCAGTAACACACAAAAAACGAATAACTGAATAAGAGAAATCACTCAGCACAAGTAGTGGGAGCTAAAGTTACATGACTGACGATACACACCAGGGAAAGAAGAGAAATTAAAATATTGAGAACATGATTTAATAACTATAGCTACAGAAAGAAAGACTTGTTGGCAAAAGTAAACAAACAAATCAAAAAACAAAGAGGAAAACTCTGGTAGTTTAGGTGAAAACTACCAGCTATTAACGTTGCCCCAGGAGCTTACGCCATAGTCTAACCAGTCCCTCTGCTGGTTCAGAAATCTGCACTGTTGGGAGCATACTATCTTTTGTACTAAAAATGTCTTCCCTGCTTTAAGAGAAAAAGTGTGTCAACATTACATGGTCATAATAAACAAAGAGAAAGGAAAAAGCAAGCAGGCCCACAAACAAAAATCACCACAGCTGACCTTATTTTTTTTTTTTAAAAAAAATAAATAAAAGTCCTAGGAAAGGAAAAAAAGAGTGCAAAATAACTAGATAAGGCTTGCAGCGCATGCCAGAAGTGAAAGGGACACAGCAAAGGTCACCATTGTGTGCTGAACAGGGACGGGACACCCGGGGATCTGGAAGCTGAAAGCTTTGCCTTGGCACTGTCAACGTGTTTGTGACTCATTATAGAAGCCCTTGGAGACTCTTCCCGTTCCCTTCAAATGTGGGGAGTCATCAGGGATGGAAATGACCTGGTTGTGAAGTTAAGAAGGCTGCAATAGATGCCAAACAGCAGGGCCTCGCTCTGGGAGATTTTCCCATTAGCCAAAGTGCCTACCTCTTCCTCCATAGATGTGACCTTCAATTATGGCTCCATCTCCTCGTCACCCATTTTCAGAAACTTATTTTCCTCAGGTTCTCCCAGGGATAATGGAATAGAAGTCTGAAGGGATAAGAAAGGGATTTTAAAACCAGAATAGTCATTATAACCCCAGGAGAACCTGGTTCAGTGTTTAGAAGCTTGCACAAAACTTTTTTTTTATCTTGTTTTCTGAGGACAACACTTACTAATGTATGTGATTGTCAAGATAGCAGCAAATACATCTTAAGTTAGATTGAGGACACTGCTTGGCTCAAAATCCCCTCTCCCCTGGGCCAGCATGTGGCTCAGTAATGTCCTGTTAGCCAAAAACCCTTCTCTGACTTTATCATACTGAAGATGATGCTGTGGCCACAGCTTGATCCATATGACCTGGCCCAGTATCTCGGTGAATAATGGGAAATTGCCAGAACCTTCCATCAAAACATGATATTCTCCACATATAACTTCCACCTAGCATGTTACCTCAGCAATGAAATTCAAGGCAGGAGAGAGAACTCCACACCCCACTCCTGTGGAGAAGCTGGAGACAGTATAACAGGAAGTCAACCACCTGACTATGTTAGTTTGTTTTCTACATGAACAGAGCTCCCTTCCTGCCCCTCTGAGGAGACCTGGCAATGAGGCAGCAGGAATATGATTTGTTGGGGGAGTCTCTTCAGGTATCGCCACAAACAATGCACTGAACCTCGAAGGGATGAGAACGAAGACTCAGTACAGCGGGACTTGGTCAGTCAGACTGGATCAAAAGCCCCAGAGTCTGACCCTGAGGTTGATTCTTCTTACGCATCCAAACATAGTAAAACAGTGGGGGGAAACCTCCATGGGGCAATTCTCATTTCAAAACTTCAGGGACAGCTACATCAAAATTCCCTGGCAAACCACCCCACTATAGCAAAGTACCTGGGACCTTTATTACAAGAAGGGGTTCTACTGACTGGAAACAGTGCCAGGGTCTAGAGAAGACTTTGTAACAAACACGAGAATGGATTCTATTAATGGGGAACATAAAGCACAAAGGCCTTCTTCCTAAGGATGAGTTCTATTCACTGAGAGAAAATGCTCCAGACTAGGCCTAAACAATTCTCAGGGGCTGGGAGGAATTTAGCTAGAGGCTGGCAAAGGGTCACTGGGTTGCCACTTTCACTCCAGCATAACAGGTGACCAGGTGTCATTCTTCCTTCCATTGAAGAAAGCATGCCTGCAGGCTTAACAAATCTGTTGTCTCTGTGCATCCTACAATGATCACGGTACATTCTTTCCCCGTGACAAGGGAAGACCCACAAGGGCAGACACAGCAGCACTTTATCAGAGAAACCAAGATGAACAGTCTTGCCTTCACCCACTTTGGCTGGGTAAATCTTTCCCTAAGTATTTAACTTAGAGGCTGAGGAAATGACTTAGTCAACAAAATGCTTGATATTCAAGATGAGAACCTATATCAACACCCAGGATCATGTTTTTTTGTTTTTGTTTTTTAAGCTGGGTGTGGTGATATACGCTCGTACTCACAACATATATTTCCAGAGACAGAAGCAGGGGTTCCCTGGGACACACTGGTCAGCCTGTTTAGTCTGCTTGGTAATCCCTAGGCCAACAAGGGTATAAGATCCTGAGGAACAGCATGTGAAATGATCCTCTGGCAGGCACGCACACACACACACACACACACACACACACATTGAATTTGAATAATTCCCAAAGACTCTTCATGAAATAAAATCTGTGTTCCCCACTGAAAGGAAATACCAACCTGCTTCCTACCTGAAAGAATCCAGCAGAAAAGCTTTCGGGTGTGAGGTGTCTGTGTGTGCTCTGTGATCGTTTTATTAGGTTTTCTTTTGTGATGTGAGCTGTTCCCAGCTTTGTGCTGTTATCTTTTTCCACACTGAAAGTTGAAAGCATGTGCAGACAGATGATACCGTCTCTGTGTTTCTATCAGGGCTTCGTGGTTGGTGTTAGAACCACAAATAGTTCAGGACATGCTGAGTGGACTCTAAGCGGCAGGCGTAGAAAGCAACTGGTGTCACGGCAGACAGCCATTCATGCACGGTCCCAGTGGGGCATCTCCTACTCCCAGCCTCCAGCCCATGGCGGTGGCAAACCTACTGTTCAAACTTCTCATAAAGCAGGAGAATCATTCAGTATGGCCACTTCAAAGATCCTGAAAGATGACTAAAATCTTCCACAAAGCCCAGAAGTTCAAAGCTAGTAGTGAATCCCCGTTTTCAGCTGCAGCAATAGTTGTTTGAACTTCTGATGCTAATAGTTCTTAGTCTTTATGTCAACTTAACAGACTCTAGAATCACCTGGGAGACAAACGTCCAGGCATTCATGAAGGACTGTAATGTGTAGATTAGGTAAACTGAGGCAGGAGGACTCTCCCTAAATGTCGGTTGCAGCATCCCACAGGCTGGGGTGTTAGACTGAATAAAGAGGAAACCGTGAGTAGGGAACAAACATTCATTTCTTTCTGCTTCCTGCTTGTAAACAGAATGTAACCAGCTGCCTTAGGCTCCTCCCACTATGCTGTCCGCATCATGGACTGCGCCAAAGCAAATGCTTCCTACCCTACTTTGTTTCTGTCAAATACTTTTTTGTAGCAAAAAGAAAAGCTAAGTCCTCTTGACTCCATTTCTGAGGCTCTTTCCCCTCTCTGCTCCGTAAGTGGTGGATGAGAGAAATGCTGTCTACATCCATCTCCCACTGGACAGCAAGGTTCAAACCGCTTGATTGCCCTCCCTGTCTCACTGCAGCAGGACCACACAGGTTTGTCCAGGGGACTCTGAGTCACTGTGTACTTGTGTGGCGCTCTCACCTGCCACGCTTAGCCTACTGGCTACAACTCATTCCAGAAAAGGCACTTGAGGAACACCTTGAGTCCCCAAGAAAGTCTTCCCTGCTGGCTTGGGCCTCACTTACTGGTGGGCTTGCTTTTCCCTGACATTCATTTCTTTCCAGCTGGTGACACAGGCTGCTCTTTTCTCTTGGTGTCTGTGTTTGTGTCTGAAGTGCTTCTGTTAGTCTGTGCATACTACGGAGCTGTCCCCTGTTTGTCACCAGACTGACACCAGTGACCAGGGCTTTAGTCTTGCTCAGGACCCTCCTTATGCCTGTCTTGATAGAAATAAACTGAATACAGGCTGGACAAGAAGTAAATTTCCCGGGAGAGGAGTATATGCCCACAAATCAGAGTAGGGACACTAGGCTGTTCACCAGGACAAATGTAGCCACTGAGGCATCCTCTGACCATCCTTGACCACTCTCCCCCCAGAAACACCTTTAGAACTAAGAGACAGAGACCTCAGGACCAAGTTAGAGGAAAGCACACTAATACAGTAAGAGTCACCGGGCACTGGGGACTGGCCCTAGCAGTGCTCTTGGGTGGAGTGTGTTCTGTCATTGTGCCCCCTCTCTCTGTTTCTGTCATTTTTACACTCTTTCTCTCATTGAAATATATACTGTAAAACTTTCCCAAAAGATCACATTTCACTTGTAGGCTTTTTGTTAATTTTTAATTTAATTCTATTTAGTATATCCACATACCATGACTAGTATATGGAGGTCAGAGGATAACTAATGATTAATGGAGTGGGTTCCTTCCTTCTGCTGAGGGCTCCAGGGATTGAACTCAGATCACCAGACTTGAGTTCAGATGACTGTGCCATCTCACCAGCCCAAGATCATATTTCTTAGAGGGACAAGCTGTCAGGTGTGCATGTGTTTGTTCCAGATAGAGCTCAAAGCTCTCAAGTGCTTTTGTTACAAGACTCTAAGCATAGTCAAGTAACCAGATCACATGGGGTTTTCAAACTAACAGACCATTCCAAGCCCTTCCTTGTATGATGCCAGTATGTGACAACCTTCCCCTGGAGTTTACCAGTCACACTCCTGTGAAGAGCACACTGTTAAACTTATTATTTTATGAATGAATCATAGGTAGTATCTACTGCAGTATCTCCACTCTTCATTTCTCCCTCAAACATTGTTTACAAATTCTGAGCCTGGTAGAATCATCTGATACCAGTCTGTACTACCTCCATGATTCAGAATTTTTGCAAGACCATTCTAAAAAGTGCCTTACCTTTAAAACTTTTTCTGCATAATCCACAGCACCATGTAAAGTAAGTTAAATGTACAATCATCCAGTGATAGTTTGTGGGTTTTTCCCCTGGGGGTAGGGGTGTTGAAACAGGTTTTCTCTCTGTCGCTCTGACTGTCCTGGAACTCACTCTGTAAACCAGGCTGGCCTCTAATTCAGAGATCCACCTGCTTCTGCCTCCTGGGTGCTGGGATTAAAGGTGTGTGCCACCACTGCCTGGAGTTAGGTTTCTAAAGGCTTTTCTTATCAGAAGAAAAGCAGGAAAGAACAAAACCTGGAGGCACAGCTGCATTCGTTGCCAATGCATCTCTGTGGCCAATTACTGACAAAGGCAATGTAATGTAGAAGGGTTTACTCTGACTCCCAGTTCCTGGGTACAGTTTGACATGATGCAGGATAAGTGTGAGCCAGCTGGTCACAGTTCATCAGCAGTCAGGAAACAGGAGGTGGACGATGGTGCTCAGCTCACTTTCTTCTTTTCCTACAGTCCAGGACCCAGCCCATGGGTGATGCCACCCAAAAGCAAGGTCTTTCCTCCTCAGTCAAACTCATAGGTGACTGCAAATCTAGTCAAATTGGTTAACCATCCAACAATAAAAAAAACATAGGGTTAAAAATCAACTTCATTTGCTTTGTACTCTCATTGGCTGCTCAATGGAGCATGAGCTTCCAATTCTGAGATTAAAGCTATTTGCCCCCCACTGGATAGTTATATTATAAAATGAGAGAGAGAGTATAAAGTGAGAGAGAGAGAGAGAGAGAGAGAGAGAGAGAGAGAGAGAGAGAGAGAGAGAGAGAGAGAGGCAGGAAGGAAAAACTAAATACAACATATGAACACCAAACACACATCACAACTATAATCAGAACATTTTATATTTTCTCTCTCCAAAACAACCAAGGATAGCAAAGAGAGAGAGCTAGCTGTGGGGAAGTAACTCAGTGTTGGATAAACATGAAGACCTGAGTTCCCAACCCTAGTGCCCACATAAAAAAGCAGATCCAGTGGCACAGACCTGTCCTGTCTGTAATTCTGGTACTGGGGAAGTAGAGACAGATAGATCTCAGGGAATTTTTGGATAGCCAATCTAGGCAAAGCAATGAGCTCCAGGTTCAGTAAAAGAACCTGTGTGAAAAAATAAAGAGGACATAGGCTGGCAAGATTGCTCACTGGGTAAAGGCAGTTGTCATACAAACCTTATGACCCAAGTTTAACCCCTGCAATCCATGGATGGAAGAAAAAAACCAATACCACAAAATTGTCCTCAGACCTCTACACACATGCTATGACACAGGATCTCACACACTCATCATACCAGTGTACACATAAACACATTAATCACACACACACACACACACACACACACACACACACACACACACACACACACAGTAATACTAATAAATATAGCCGAGTGTTGATGGTGCATACCTTTAATCCCAGCACTCAGAAGGCAGAGGCAGGCAGATCTCTGTGAGTTCCAGGCCAGCCTGGTCTACAGAGCTAGTTCCAGGATAGCCTCCAAAGCAATACAGAGGAACCCTGTCTTGAAAAACCAAAATAATAATAATAATAATAAATATAAATATAAATGTTTTTAAAACCAAGAACAATAGAGGAAAACACCTCTAGCCATCACATATGCATACACTGGGGAGAGGGAGGGCATGAAGTCATGTTGCCTATCCTTAGTCTCCATATTCCCCTCTTCTTCAGGTCACAGAATCTAAAGATTTATTTCCCATTTGCCTCTCTACACACTGTCTTCCTTATAGCCGATGGCTACCACCAGGGTAGGCAGCCTGGAATTCTTTTTTTGAACAGTTGACTGGCCAGGGAATATATACATAATCCACACATGAAGCAAAAGCTATGGGATAATCACACCTGTGGGGAGAAAATATCCTGACCCCAAACTTTTCTCTGTGGTGTAACTTAAGAAACATGGGCTATTGTTTCCACCTTTGTCTTGCTTGGATCATGCCCAAAAAACCAAGCCACCAGAAGAAAATACACAAGTGACCTGCCACTGACTAATATCTATGTGCTCTTTGGTTCCAGTTCTAGCTCTGCATGAAGTCAGATCTATGCCTTGGCTGCCTAGTCACAGCCATTGATTCACTTTTCTGGTTTTGTAATCTGGCTTGTACTTATTTGTGAGTCTGTGTGTGTGCACATATGTATATATACATGCATGCATGTGGCATGTGGCAGACAGAGTACAAACTCATGTGCCATTCCTCGGGAGCTGTCCACCTTGATTTTGAGAAAGTTACTTACTGGCCTTGAACTTGGCTGGTAGTGTAGGCTGCCTGGCCAGCAAGCCCCGTGGACAGCCTCTACCTCTCTAGCATGTGCCACAAAGCCTAGCTTTTTAAAATATGGGTGTCTTAGTTACTGTTCTATTGGTGAAGCATTCAAACATATGCACCTTTGGGGTCCATTCTCATTCAAACCACCATAGTAGGTTCTGAGGATCAAATTTCAATCTGCATTCTTGCACAGCTAGCACATTACTCACTGAGTCAATGAAGTCATCTCCCCAGCTTTCTAGGTTGCATTTCTTAAGATGCAACAACAAACTCTGATTATTGCTCACTCTGTATCCTAGAATTTATAAGATGCTTCCTCTTAAATCTGACATAAAAGTTACTGTCTTCTATCTACATAGTAAAAGATACATACTCAACAAGATCAAGACTAATGTCAAACACAACACATAGCTATCAGCATTGTCCTTAAACCCAGAGCAATCACCCTCAAACCAAGGTCCAAAGCATTTTGAAAATCATTAAGGTCAGACTTAGCTTTTACAAATACCAACATCTGGGTGGGTATGAGTAAATCTGAGTCTGGATCAAATGTGAGTATTGTAGTTACCTTTCTTGTTACTGTGGTCAAATATGTGAAAAGAATCAACTTAAGAAAGGAAGAGTGTGTTTGGGCTCACAGTTGTCAGATATGGTTTACCATATTGGGGAAGGAATGGTGTGGAGGCAGGATGGCAGGAGCATGAGTGACAGGTGAATGCCAATGCTGTGTGCATTTTCTCACTTTTATTTCATTCTGGATCCCAATCTGGGGTAGTACTGCTCACACTTAAGGTGGGTCTTCCCACCCCAGCTAATTCAATTCAGAAAGTCCCTCAGATACATATAGAATCTAGTCTCTTAGATTATTTCAGATGCCATCGAGATATCACTGTGTAGAGCAGGCTGACCTCAAACTCACTGAGGTGTGCCTACAACGGCCTCCTGAATGCTGGGATTAAAGGCATGTGCCACCACCATCCAACTACCATCAAAATATCACCATGGACCATCACAAGCATATCTGGTTACAATTAGTTCATGCCTCAGCCTACTTACTGAACCTTCCAAGTCATAAATGGGAGTTGAGGAGAGAGATTAGCAAAGAAAGAGCTTGCCATCAATTGCAGAGATCAGAGCTCACACCCCCATTACTCATGTAAATGTAGCAATGTGGCAGCCCATCTCTAATCCCTGGATGTAGAAGGCAGAGAGAGGGAATCCCTAAAGCAAATTGTCTAGCTATGTAGACTAACAGTCAGTAAGCTCTGGGTTTGAGAAAGAGGGAAACCCTACATCAATATATAAAGGGAAGATAGATCAATCTTGGACCTCCATACGAGTGTGCAAGTGTGTTCATGTGCAGAAACACATACACATACCTGTACACAGCCCACATATTTTCATGCAAAAAAATCACAAACGGATTTAAAAATCCAGAAAAAGGAACTACAAGAGGTAAGGTACCTGTAGGCCTGCCTAGACATAAGAACACTCTATGGGCTTAATGTCACCATTAACCCCATAATATGCCCAGCAATGTGAATAGCTCTGAATTTTTAAAGAACAAATTATATTATTTGGTCCTTGTTTCATTTTAAAAATTATATTTCACTAACTTTAAGATACAAATCCAAATTCAAAACATCTCATTTGCTATATTAATTTCATTGCAAAATTCCTTCATAACTCACCCACATTTGGACTCACAAAGTGCCTCAGTTTTTCCACCTGTGACATGAGGAAGCAACGGGGTCCTTAGGCGATGGTGATGCTTTGAATTCTGAGGATACAAACTGAAAGCCTGACTCTGCCCCTGCCTTGTTCTTCATGGCACATTTTTCTTCCTTTCTTTTTCATTTCTCAGTACCCAGAAGTAACCTTTATGTATTTATTGCCAATGGGGACACATCCAATCTCCTAGTTATAGATACGGTGTCCAAGACAATTCAGGCACATGCTGTTTAGTAAAGCAGACTGATTGGGTTGCCTCACCCTCTTCAGTGTGTCCATGGCACACATGACACTTGTCTTGTTCCCTGGGCATTTCAACTGTGTCACTCCCACTTTTGCATGTCTATTCTTTCTGGTTTCTGCAAGTCAGACTGTCTCTTGGAGAAGGGAAACAAAAAAAGTGCAGGGGTAGCCCTTCCCAAAGAATTTCCTTTGCTGTCTACACAGCCAATTCCTGCAGGAGTGCGGGCTATCTAACAGGCCTCCAAAGGCTAACCTGTTCTACTAGCAGGCTATCTCTGAAACTATGAGGGCTCCAGGAAGCCTGCACTTTCTGCATGACTGCTTCATGTCATCTATGCCTTGGTGTGACATTACAAGTCCCTCAAGATGGTGCATTATGTGGCTGGAAACTGACCCACAAGTATTAATGCATCACTTCTCACAAAGGAAACAAGGTGCTATGACAATCTAATGGCTTAACAAAACAAATGGAAGGAAAAAGGCTTAAGAGTGGCTGATGATAGTCTGCCAGATGGTTTGACCGAACTATCATGGCAAGAAATTGCATGACAATTTTTAAAAGTCACATGCATCTTCGAAAAATGGCTCAATGACGCTGCTAAATAGAGGCTCCACAAACTGAAGTTGTGTGCTGGCTGTTTCACAGACTCCCCCAAACAAAGCTGTAGGCACATGCAAAGGCTAATGCCTTAAATTCTTCTTGCACTGTCTTTAGGAGTGTAATGAACACAGAAAGGGATGGAGATAGAGATAAAAAAGACATTATTAATGAAGATCTAGGTGGCTGTGTGGTGAGGGGGAATATTCCCTGGATACAAACAGACACATTTGTTTATTTGTTGTAAATAATGGCAGAAAAGTTTTTTATATATTAAAAAGACATTTATTGAGAATCCTTCTAGAGTCATGGAAGTTGAAATAATACCATTAATTCTGTATTACCATCCATCATGAGTGAAGTGTGGCAGAATATTATTTTAAGGTGTGTGACTTTTGTTTATGCTGAATTAGTTTAACTCTGTGAAGCTGTGTTATTTTGCCTGTCTAAAACACCTGATGTAAAGAGCTGAACCACCAGCCAATAGTGAAACAGGGGCAAGGATAGGCAGGACTGGCAGGCAGAAAGATGAATATAAAAGCAAAAGACCAAAGCGAGGACAGCCATTCAGCCACCCAGCTGGCCACAGAGTAAGAAAGAAAGTGAGGTACACAGAAGTAAGAAAGATACAGGCCCAGAGGGGAAAAGGCAGATGGGTTAATTTAACATAAGAAAAGCTGGTTAGAAACAAGCCAAGCTAAGGCCGGACACTCGTAACTAAGAATACGCCTCCATATGTGATTTATTTGGGTGCTGGGTTCCCCAAAAGAGCCAAAAGGGTAAAACATTGCATTACAGTTAAGCAAATTGCAGTAAGCTGTATGAAAATCCAGCATGTGATTCTGGGAAAACGTTCTAATATGCAATGTGTTCCTAGCCCTGCATGTGAATTTATAAAACCATCAACAGAGCAATGTCAATAGTATCCCCTCTGGTCAGCATGGCCTCCATGTAGGTATCCCCAGGGCTCATTGACCAGCCTGCATCAGCTAATCAGCCAGCTCCATGCCAGTGAGATCCCCTCAAATAAGGTGGGAACAAACAAGTGTGAATTCCCTGACCTACCCACCCCCAAACAAATATAACAGATTTCTAAAAATTCCAGCGCTTATGGTCTCCTTCTCTGTTCCCTTCACAATGCCATCCTTCCTGCCACTTCACTGCTGTCACCTGCATTTCAGTGACCCATACACTCATAGCCTCAAAGCCAAGCAACTGTTTTGGGTTACAAATTCATCTGATTGCCTCAAAGGGACAAACATTGAAACTAGTCAAAGTACAACTTTCTTCCAAGACAGCCTTCTTCAGCATCCATGCCGTGGGACCACTAAGACCCCTATAGTTATGGAGGATTGAGTCCTGCTGGGTCATTCTTGGCAGCACCTGCTCCTTTGTTGCCATAGCAACCTGTCTGTCCAGTTAGCTTCATTTTGTAACTGCACTCCTTGCTTCCCCTTCCTTCCCACTGTGTGTTCCAGTGCAGGCCATCAAAGCTCATCTTAAGCCCCATACCGCCCATTTTCCATGCAACCGCCAGAGCAATGAAATAAAAAATTAAATTATTCTAGGTTAAATTAAACAATCCTTAACTGTGTTTTGAGGCAGGCTTCCTTCCTTCCTTCCTTTTTTTCTTTCTTTCTCTTTTCTTCTTGACAGAATGTTAGGTAGCCCAGGCTGGCTGCAAACTCCCTTAGTCAAAGATGATCTTCAACTCCTGATCCTCCAGCCTTCATATCCAGAGTACCAGGATTACAGGTAGGCACCTCCCCTTCCCACCCTCCCAGTGCTGTTTGATTTTTGAATGGTTCTGGGATTGAACCCAGTGATTACATGCTAGGAATACTCTACTGGCAGCAGGCTTTCTTCGGGGACAACCAGCTCCCAAATAGTGACACGAAGACATTATTAGTTATTAATGATCAGCCTTATACTATGCTTGTCCCACTAGCTCTTATAACTTATTTTCACCTGTTTCTCTTCATTTGCATTTTTGCCTTAGTGCTTTTTACCTTTCTTTCATTCTGTATGTCCTACTTTGCCTGCCTGTCTGTCTGTCTGTCTGTCTGACCTTGAGCTTCTCCCTCTTTCACCCTCATTCTCTTCTCTTCTCTCAAGCTTTGATTCCTCCTACTACTTATTTTCTCTGGCCACAAACCCCGCCTATCCCTTCTCTACCTAGCAATTGACTGTTCGGCTTTTTATTAGACCAATCTGATGCCTTAGGCAGTCAAGGTAAAACAAATGCAACACACCTTTACATAGTTAAAGCAATGTTCGCCAACACCTACCAACTGAACTACATCAGCAGCCCAGTTTTGAGCTTTTGGCTGACTTTTATTGATCTTTTAGCATTCTTTCTGTTTTTTACTCTTTATTCACATGGAACTATGATTGGATGTTAAGTGAGTAACCATTCCCCTGTTTTGATTGTCCAAGTTGAATTGTAAAGATAAAATTCTTAAAATATAGCAATTTTGAAAATTAGAATTTATTCTCTCTAATGATATTTGTAATTTGCTTGCTGAGTACTTCTATCAGTGTTTGTTTGGTTTGGTTTCCCAATTTAGAGAGGATTCAGCCAGGTAGTGTGCTGTGCACCTTGTAATCTCAGCATGTTGGTGATTTACTTAGACACTGTCTCAATCTCAACTCCTGCACCTAAAAGTAGTTCATGGAAGGCAGATTAATCTCTGGTTACTGTTTCAGACTAAATAAAGATTTCAAACTCTAACCCCAAACTCTATGAAGGTTGTGACTCCACCAGCAGGACTCAGAGTTTAGCACTGTCTGCCTGTGTCGGGGAATACTCACATTACAGAGACTTTGCTTTAACACTTTATCCTGAAATTTTAGAAAGCATTCATCTCCCCCCCCCAATATTTAGAGAAATAGAGACTAGGGCTAGAGAGATGGTACCTAGATGCACTTACTGTTCTTCCAGAGGACCTGGGTTAGGTTCCCAGTATCTACATTCAGCAGCTAACAACAGTTTGTAATTCCAGCTCCAGGGTATCTGATACCTTTGGTCTATGGGCATCTGCCCTCGAGAATGCATATCATGTGCAGACACATAGCTACACATAATAAAACTTAAAGTAAATTTAAAAAGAAACAAAACTAAAGATTCATTCTTTTTTTTTCTACCACTACAAATTCAGACAATAGGTATAGCAGGAACCCTGAGAGACAACTTTTGCTTGACAGCTGTTCCATAAAAGTATCGTTTTAAGGGAACTGCTTCACTTTTAATTTTTTTTTAAAGTGTGTGTACATATGTATGGGTACATGCTACTGCAGAGTTTGGATCTCTGGGCATTACCGGTACAGGTAGGTGGTCCTGAGCTACCCAATGTGAGCACGGGGAACTGAATTTGTGAATTTCGGTCCTCTGAAAAAGCATTATCTTCCTTTTTACCACTAAGCCACCTCTCATGACCCAAAGGGAATTGTTTTTTGTTTGTGTGTGTGTGTGTGTGTGTGTGTGTGTGTGTGTGTTTTTTTTTTTTAAACACAGGCTGGTCTCCAACTCACTCTGACTTTGAAATCCTGATCCTCCAGCCTCTGTTCCAGAGTGCGGGGATTATAACCCCATATCACCGCACATGTTTATAAATGGTCATTTCTTAGCCTTTCCAAGTTTCCCTACTTCGGTGTCAGATGTTGGTTTAAAAATGCATAACACATAATCTCCACTGAACTTGATTTGGTTTTCAGCTACACTAGGATACCAATGTTGTACCAATCTGAAGTACCAGGTGGTTCCAAAAGCCTTCTGGGAGCAATGACTCTCCTCTTATTTCTGGCAAATTGATGTGGCTTGGTGAAATGAGCAGGGCATTTCCACCCAGCTGGATCTCACTGGTGAGGTCAGGTTCTGGCCCTGCTCAAGCAGGCCTCATGGGCATCAGCCCCTGAGGTGGTGCTGACCACGAACAGCCTCAGTCCAGCAGCTCTCTGTTAGGGCTTCAGATAGATAAATCACCCCCTAGGTGGAAGCTGGCCCTATCTCCTCGGCAGATCTATACTATCAAGAAGAGGGATATGTGCACGAGACAGGAAAAATAAAAAACAAAAACAAAACAAAAAAACAAAACAAGACAAAACAAAACAAAAAGATAGAAAGAAAGAAAAGAAAAGAAAGAAAGAAAAAGAAAAAGAAAAGAAAGAAAGAAAGAAATCAAGCTAGGAATACTGCCAAAGTCTTCCTCTGTCTCACACTTGCTCTCCTATAAAGCCAGCCCTGGGTGGAGAATTGCAGCTATCTGAAAGGGCCCTTCTCTACTTAGTGGAATCCTATAGCACAGTAAAAGGCTGTTAGCCAGAACGGTTAGCAGTATACCAGCACTAGCTGGTAATTATTAATTAGGATGGCTCGGCTCCATTTCACAGGACCCACTATGAAAACCAAAGTGTCTAGGAAAGCCTCAGATAAGCTCAGCCCTGGAAAATCAGAGACAGAATTTAAGTATGTCTCCCCTAAAGTGCACAGGGCGTGCCTTACCAGTTAGAGAAAGGCTGTCAAGACTACTTAAAGAGCTAAGGCAGAAAACCAGGGGTCCTTCACCAGTCCCTGAGCTTTGAAGCCCTTCCTCCCTCTTGCTTCTGGGTATGGGGAACTGTCCCTTCCAGGGTGCACCAGTTGGCCTAGCTGTAGATTGAGATAAAAGAAAAGAGAAGAAAGGGGAAGGAAGGAAGAAAGGAAGGAAGGAAGGAAGGAGAAAGGGAGAAAAAGAAAGAAAGAAGGAATAAAGAAAGAAAGAAAGAAAGAAAGAAAGAAAGAAAGAAAGAAAGAAAGGAAAAGAAAAGAAAAGGAAGAAAAGAAAGCACTCGCAGCGCAGGGTGTGGAGGCGGATTGCAAGCCATTTCCCCAAAACATTGGCCTCTCAAGTATTCCGTGTTTGCCCCCTAGCTCACCCGACCCGGGGCAGACCGCCTAAATACGGGGGCGCCTGGGCGAGCCAAGCATTGGGGGATGCTCTTTGCGAAGAGACAAGGATCTGGATCTCCACAGCTTCGGGCCTGTTTTCCCTTCTCTGTTGTCCTAAGAGGTGCCTGAGCCTTGGACTCCACTATTAAGGTGGCTCGGGGTCGTCCAGAGTCTGAAGCTCGCTCGGCACAGTTGGAATTGGCAGGGATACACCCGGCGCCTGGCGTAGGGAGGCGGGGACACGCGCTCGCTGTGGCAGAGCGCCAGGGCTGTCCCCCGCCGCTGTCGTTCCCCCGGCTCTGCCCTGGGCGCGGCTGACGCCTAGACCTTGCCTGCAGAGGGCCCACCGCCCCGCGACTGCCCCTTCCGCTCGACTCGGGGCGTTCGACTCCCAGACAACCGGCGCGCCCAACCCACCGGGGCTTCCAACCGGCCGGGAGCCAGGAGAAAGCCAGTGGCGAATAACGGAGGCGCTTCGGGGCAGGGCTGGCTCGCTGCGCCAGAGGGTGGAGATGCGGTGGGGGTGGGGGGTGCTGTAGGCGGGGCCGGGTAACCAGGGCCGGAAAGAAGGCTGAGTGCAGCGCGGGAGCCCAGGCTGCAGCTCCGCGCCTCTCAGAAGCTTCAGTGAGCGCCCAGCTCAGACACCCAAGGCAGAGTCCTGGCCTGGAACACCAGTGTCCCGGCGTCCTTTCTCCCTGACTGACCCTAGTTTTTCAGCCAAAACCTTTGACCAGAGTCTCCTTGCCAGCATTCCTAAATCTTTGCCAGCCCTTACACCAGGTAGGAGTCAGTCTCTCTGGTGGCAGCGAGTCTATAAAAGCCACTTCCCAGAAGTATGACCTTTTCACCTTCTTCACCAGCTCCTTCGGAGGGCGAAGAGCCCGGTTAAGTGCTTGATCAGAGGCCACAACCAGTTTAAGTCCCTGAGTTGTCCTTGCTATTCATACACCAAACGCCACCTGCTGCAGTTCTCGGAAAGCCCTGGAGGGGGGAACCGGACGAGATGGGGGAGGGGAGCACCCGGCAGACGCCCAGGACCCACCTCCTCCGGGGCTGAAGGGCCAGTAGGCACAATTGCCTGTAATCTAAAGCTAGCGCTAGGTGACACTTGCCAAGATTACACTGTTGTCACCCCTATGCCCGATTCTTGCCAGTCTTGTCCCTCCCTCGGGATGAAAAGAAATGGGCCCCTCGACCCCAGATTCAGAATTCCTGGAGCACCTGGGTTTCTACGTGGCTGGTCAGTGTCTGTTGGCGGCTGCCCCCTAGCTGAAAGGCGCGCCACCACCCATCCTCCCGGTTCATGTAACCCCAAAGGAGAGGGCATCAAATCTCGGGGAACAATGCAGCCTGCAGCGTCGGGGGGGGGGATGGCACCCAACCTCGAGCCTTTACGCAGGGCGAAGAGGCTGTGCTCGGCTGCAGCCAGGCTCGGCGCTCCAAGGTCTGCCTGTGCTTTACGTGGCAGAAACACGGTCTCAGCTCTCTGGGCTCAGCCCCGAGTCTCCCACAACAGCTAGGCTTTCTTCTTCTGGTCTACAGCCCCAATCCGAGAGTTCTGGAGCGCCCGGCTGCTTTCTGCCCCAAGCTACAGGCTGGCATCTGGGAAGTGGAAGGGGTGGGGGGGCTAGCTCAGCGATCCTCAAACCGGAGCGCGGGTGCCTGGGGAATTTGGAGTTCGTGAAGTAGCCGCTAACCCCGGACTCTCGGAACTCCTTGGTTACAGGATTCTCGCCTACTGGAACAGCCTAGCTCAGTCCTGGGGTGCAAAGGAGCACGCCGAGGTAGACTAGCCAGACCCTGGGGCTGATACTGTTCGCCTAGCCCCTCCTGACACACACGCGTCCTTGCGCTCTGGACTGACAACCTGCGCCCTCAGCGCCCTTCTTCCCGCCGAGAGCACCGCAGGGTATGGGGGTAGCCTAGCCAACCCACCGGGAGAGCACGCCGAGGGAAACTTGAGTGTCTCAGTCTCCAGCCAGGCAATCACTGGCGGAGCTGTACGGGGAGGGGGCGGGAGGAAGCGAGGGAAGGGCTCTGGGAGGGAGGGGGAGGTCAGAGGGGAAGGCGGGTGCCAGTGGAGAAAGTCCTCGCTCTCCCGCTCATCTTTTCATTGCTCTCTCTCCTTCCCGCAGACAACCCGGACCTCCTCTGGGCGCCAGCTCCTCGGCTCCAACCCGTCCAGAATCAAGCGGGATTTTTTTTCCCCTCTAGAAATTGGCTTTGGTGTGTCGCCCGCCCTCTCCCCTCCTCCTCTCAACTCCTCCCCTCCTTTTTTTTTTTTTTTTTTTTTTTTCCTCCTCCTTCTTCTTCCTGAGACATGGCCCGGGCAGTGGCTCCTGGAAGAGGAACAAGTGTGGGAAAAAGGAGAGGAAATCGGAGCTAAATGACAGGATGCAGGCGACTTGAGACACAAAAAGAGACGCGCTTCTTGCGGATTCAGGCATTGCCTCGCCGCTAGCCTTCCCCGCCAAGACCCGTTGAGGATTTTATGGCTCTTAGGCGGACTTAAGAGCGTTTCGGATTGTTAAGATTCCGGTTTGCTGGGCTTTCGTCCGTGCAATCGTGTTCTCCCGCAGCTGCCTTGGGACTGGCTCAGCGAAGGAGGATGGAGAGGGGGCTGCCGTTGCTGTGCGCCGCGCTCGCCCTTGCCCTCGCCTGGGCCGGCGCTTTCCGCAGCGGTAAGTGACAGACTGAGGTGCCAGCGACCGGAGTGCCCGGGGCTGCCGGGTCCCCTCCGGCGGTGGGCTTCCTGCCCCAGCCGCGGGGCGCGCGCACAGCTGCCCGGCGCAGGAAACTTGCCTGAGCCAGGAACAGAGAAGTCAGGGCCTCTGGGGCAGGAGAACCGCAAGCCCTGGGCACCCTGCTCCAGTGGGTTGCTGGCTGTGGGCTTCTCCTGCCAGTTTCGCGGCAGAGTTCCCTACCTTCCCAGATCAGCACACCAATTATCTTAATAATGTTTCCTCCCAGAGGCAATTAGATGAGACTCGCTTTCAAAAATCTGATGGCTGCTGAGAGTTAATGAACACTTCACCGGGAGGACTTCCTGGTTCTCCTCGCAACTCCTCTGCTCGGTTTCCTCTGGTGGGCGACACCGAGAGATAGCGGTCAGTCTTGGTGGTCGCTAGGACTCTCTCCCCGCCTTTGTAAACCGTCCGTGATCTGTCTGGAGTATGAATGAAACTCGCACTGTCAATAAAGGCTTTGGATCTATTCCGTGCAAGGCACCGGCATATCTGAGAATCTTTAACCCTGTTGCAGCTTCCAGTTGGCTTTTAAAACCACTCACTGTTAAGTAATGAAAGGCAGTCCTAGCTATAAACAGTGCCTTGGAACCTAAAGAGTGTGTTTAAAATGGGATCCGGTACAAACGCGTTCCACATCCCCTGGAAAGGTGCTGAAGGCCAGGCAAGAGCTGATCTGAACAGTACATGGTCAGCATTATTATTAACTAATGGCCAAATATTTACTTTGTCTGGCTTAGATTTCAATCAAAGTAATTAGGAGAAAAGTACATCTACTACTTATTGTGGTATATTGTTTTAATAAGAGGAGGCAAGCGGGGGCGGGGGGGCGGGCTCTACCAGAAGAGTTTATTTAAATCACTCCTTCATGATAAAAGTTAATCTCTTCAATTCACTTTTCCTACTTTTGTGATTTCAGCGCTAGATCTCTCCCAACAGGTACCAAGCAGTGTTCTCAAAAGATAGGGCGGGGGGGGGGGAGAGGGGGGATTGTGAACGCGGCTGGAATTCAATTTATTAATGAATCTGAGTTGGCGGCATCTTTCCATATACTCTGGCAGGGAAGCCAAACACTCAAAAAATCATGAATGTGGAGTTCAATTTGTTAATGAACCTGAGTATGTACTCTGGCAGGGGATAAAGTATCATTTTCCTCCAACCAAAGAGCTCAAATGTTTAGACCTCAAAACGGGTATCCTTCATAACTCCTGAGGTTAAGGTAGTGGTTCTCAGCCTTGCTGATGCTGTGAGCCTTTAGTACAGTTCCTCATGTTGTGATGACCCCCCCAACCATAAAATTACTTTCATTGTTACTTCGTAACTGTGATTTTGTTACTGTTATGAATCATAACGTCAATACTTTTGGAGATAGAGGTTTGTCGAGGGGGTCCAAGACCCACAGATTGAGAACCCCTGGATTAGAGCCATGTTGAGGTTCTCAAAGAATGGTCTTGATAGTCAGTATGTAGAGCGTTAAGATTTGTGTGGTTTTTAACAACACACGAGCGTGCGAGCGGGGGGTGCGGGGGGGGCGGCGCACGCACGTACACACACACACACACACACACACACACACTTTTTTCTTAACAGAAATCTGGGGAATGCTGAGAATCTAGGCTCCAGTCAGTTAAAACCCTGTTGCTATGCTTGAGGTGACCAGTGCCAACACATGCCTCCATAAGCCTGTAGTCCTCTTAAAACCATATCCACCTCCTCCCAGTTAAGTGTCTACTAAATTAATTCATTAACCTTATTTAGAACTGATGGTCCAGACTCATTAGGAATTGCTCTCTCCTAATCAAGTGTTAGAGAGACTGAGCAGAGTGTGGGAGTCCAGCAGCCCACATTATCTTATTACACCGTCACTTTCTCAGAAGTCACAGATTAAAGTGCTCTGGTGTGGTACCAACTCCACCTCACTGTCTTCTGAAGTGACTCTCTGGCGACTGTTTTATTTCACTCTCTTAACAGATGCCATAGTAGCCATACAGAGCTGGAGGGACTTAATGAGCTGGGGGGGGCATCAGTCTCCAAGATTTCTGCACAAATGAAATAATGTCGGAGCCTCCCCAGAATCACACCACTGAGCTGGCTGGCTTCATTAGCTGAGATGCGGAGTGTTGCTTCCAACATCAGTCCCTCTTACAGACCTAAAGCTTTTAAAAAGCCAATGGGAAGAGAATCTGCAAGACCAACCCCCTCCACACTAAGAAACAGCCAGAAACATCTAGCAATTGGAGAAAACAACATAATTTATATTGTCTTCTTTTTAATTTATGGGAAATGACTTCTGTGATGCATGTAGCTTTATGCATTTTTGATGCGCACTTCATCTTTCGTTTCCATTTGACCTGGTTTTCCTGTAATAAAATTCCGTAGATTTATAAATTCATGCTGAGAGCAAAGAATGCCATTCCCTTTCCACGGGGAATCTATTAGATGTAATATTAAAATCTATATATACCATTACTGGATGTTTGTGATTGATAGGCTTATATATTTCAATGTTTCATACCTGTTCCTCTTAACATGGTTTATGCACCAAATTTTTATTGCCCCAAATTAAGCATCAATAAATGGGGTGGCATTTGCAGGCTGGGGCCCTCCTGTATGAGACGCATAATAAAAAGTGACAGTAGCAATCTATGCTGAATTGTAAACCAGCCCAGGACCTGGTTTGTTTTGCTGTTAGAGAGGCACTTCAGCATTTGAGTTTATGTTGTAGCACTGGTTTGTTTCTCCGTAAAGGCTCCAAACCAGGTAGTTTCTCTTTCCGGCAATGTCCAAATGTAGTTCTCCATATGTGACACCCAGACCCCCGTGGCCAGGGCTTCCCCTAACATGGAGTAATTAGAATTAATGCCGTGTGGCTATTTATTTTTCTTTCTGCCCCATTGCTTTGATCCGGTCGCCAAGGCAGAGCAACTTGGATGAGTAAAGCTGAGTTCTTTCTGCATCACCAGCTACACTTTGTTCTCTGTTGATCTGAGCCTCAAAAGCCGAGATAACTCAAAATCACTCAGATTTACAGGCAGATAAAACAACAACAAAAGGAGGGTAGGCCTCAGGCCAGTCAAAGTCCTGGAAGACAGTCCCTACTGGTCAATGACACTGACCAGGCTTATCATCAAAAAGTCACTTGCAAGGAGTGGCACAGCATCTTTTAGTCACCTTCCACTTAAAACTGTTCCTTAATGTGATTACACTTCTCTGAGGATAATTAAGTCTAGCAGGAGCTCCCAGGGGGCTGTGTTAACATCAATTGAGGGGATTTAATGTTTTTAATGCTAGAAGACCTCTTTCTTTGGAAGGAACTTTGTGGGGGGGGGCGGGGAGAAGCATCTTAGATCCCAGCAGGCTTTCTGTAGAAGCCATGCTCCTTGAGATTAAAGCTTGTTCCTTGGTGGGTGGTGCTCTTTGTGTTTAGGGTCACATGGAGGACTTGTGGGGACACTTTGCAGTTTCCCTTAACTGATAGGATGTTTGCTAATTGTCAGTGCGTACATAAAGCTAAAAGATTCAACTGGTCATTGGGGGTAAGGATCTGCTAAAATGTTCTTTTTATTGCAGATAAATGTGGCGGGACTATAAAAATTGAAAACCCGGGGTACCTTACATCTCCCGGTTACCCGCATTCCTATCACCCAAGTGAGAAGTGTGAATGGCTGATCCAAGCTCCAGAACCCTACCAGAGAATCATGATCAACTTCAATCCACACTTCGATTTGGAGGACAGAGAATGCAAGTAAGTGAAGAAGTTTGAACAGGGCGCCACAGCACCATCTAGTGGTCGTGGGTGTCCGTGCGGTGCGTGTAAGAACGTGAATGGGTCCCAACCCAGAGCAGATCGAATGTCAATGGTGTGGAAATGAAGTTACAAGAGTCTGAGTTCTCCCAATGTGGATGACTGTTTAAATGCATGACCACTTGTCCTCTTTATGTTGACACTTTTGGTTTGAGAAATCTTTTGTTAAGAAATGTGTGGTGTGTGGTTCTTTCTAGAAAGAGTTTTGTAAAAACAAAAGCTTGTGTTTTCTTAAATATTGTGGGTCACCCATATACATTATCTGCAGATGGTGAAGTTGGGTGTTTTTTAAACAAATCTGTGGCTCATTTAATGATTTTAGGGCTTTGTTTCTCACGGCTGGGGAATGAAGCTCAGTGGCAAGGGGTTACCCCAGCACTCTTGATTCCAAAGATTGTATTGAGTTTGACATAGAAAAAGAAAGTTGTCATGGGGTAGAAATAAAATATATAGAGTGAATTAGATGAGGATTTGGCATTATTGTTAGTGTTTATTTGTTTGTTTGTTTGTGACAGGGTCTCACTATGTAGCCTTAGATGGCCTGGAACGTACTATGTACTTTAAGATGGCTTTGAACTTAGAGATCCGAATGCTTCTGCCTCCCAAGTACTGGGATTACAGTCACCATGCTGAGTTTAAGAAAGAATTGTAAATATTAGGTTAATGTGGAAAGATTTATGAAATTGATAAACAACAAATACAATGAGAACTTAGGTATATATCAGGTTTGAATTTATCTGCCTTACCTGGCTAGCTCGATCAACTTGAAGTTACTGATCATTAGTCTGTGTCAAGTTTCATTACTACAATAATATTTTACTGTGGAGCTCATCTAAATGATGACTATTCTCTTTGCATGGAAATGCTGGCATGTAGGCATAGACTTTCTGTTTATGACTTGTATGAAGTAAACCACTGAGGTCTTCAGAGCTCATCAGTTTCCATATCCCAGAACCACCTATTGGTGTCTTGCCTATCTGATCCCATTCTGAAGTGCTGTAAGAAGCGCAGTCTCCAATTTGAACTTGAATATTAATTACTCTCAATGAGGAAATGGGCCAGTTCTTCTCCTTGCTTTGGATGTAACTGTGTTGTAGACATGTACAATGGTCAGTGCTCTTCTGTTGGCATACTTTTATTATCTTTAAAAACCAGAGTGATGTGAAAACATTTCCACCTATATAAAGGACTAGGTAACCTGTTGGTTTCATGGTGTGGTGGCAAGCAGCTTTTCATCATCAGGGAATCCAGGTGTCTACTTTATTCAGCACATTAGTGCCCAGCAAATTAGCAGAAATCTGTAGACAGAAGATGCATTTGTGGCTAGTTGGCATACATGATGTTTCAATTGAAATTATTCTGATTCCAATTTAACCATGTCTCAACACTGGATTGAGTTTTAATCTTTTGTAGAATTAATAGAGTGTTCAAGTGTTTTCTAGAAAAACAGGGAATTATTTTGATTTTGTGGTTGTTTGGGAATTCTGGGGGTCAAACCTAGGGCTTCATGCATGGTAGGCAAGCATTCTATCATCAAGTCACACCCCAGCTTGTTAGTATTTTTTATGGAGAGCGTTACAGTGTTAATAGTGTATACAACTTGGTTACTGTGTATTGTATTTAGTTTTGCATCTTGACAATAAGCTGCTGTAGGACATATTTTCAAGAAACTCTGGAAATACATGACTCCTTCCAAAATAAAGCATTCTTAGATTTCAATATACTTATGTTTACTGATTTCTGACCAGAAGATCATGACTATGTAGATGTGTAAAAGAATAAAGAGCTCTGAGTGATCACTTGTCATCAAAGGTGACATGGTAACAAACATTCCACAGCTGTTTCTGGGGAGGAAGCAAGTCAAGTCCTGATTTGTGATTTTGCTCACTTCCATGTCTTGGATGTTCCATTGTGGACAGTTTCCAACTCTTCAGATGATGCTGCCACATCTAGCCTTGCAGAGGGATGTGTATTCAGGCTCTGAGAGCTGGTGTGTGCTGAGCCCAGTACACCCTGCAGGAGCAGTTTGGGATGGAAGCCAATTGATAAACTGTTATGTATAGACAGAGCTTTTTTACCACACACACACACACACACACACACACACACACACACACACACACACGAAAATATGTATGCTAATACGTTAGTACATAGGCTGTCTCAAGAAATTGATGTGGAAAATGATGTACAGAAAAGTTCACATTGTTATTCATCAGGCTGGGTAGGATATGACAGTATTGGGTACCACCTTTTTAGTTCATTTCCTTCTTTTAAGAGGGACAAGAAGGAGCTGGCAGGATGGCTCAGTGGGGTCAAAGCCCTTGCAGCCAAGCTTGATTGACAGAGTTCAGTCCTTGGAAGCCAGATGGTTGAAGAAGGAACCCTACTGCTAAAAGTTCTCCTTAGCTCCCCACATTCACTATGGGACACAGGAAGGCTTGCACACACATATACATGGACACACATACATAAACACTATACCCACAACATAAAAAAATTGTTACTATAAGGGGTATATGATGGTGAGACATGAGGAGGTTTATTTATGGGGTTTTTACTTGCAGAATAAAGTGATTTGATTGTCACATCTCGGGCACCATGCCCTAAAAGAAGCCATCAGCATCTAAAAGCTAATTATTCATTCTGAAAGATTCTGCTCATGGGAAATGTTTCTGTGCCACATTCTCATGTGTGGCTGCATGGCCTTTTGCACAATGAAAAACTTCAAAATGTTATAGGTAGAACCCCTTAAGGTATGGCCTCTACTCTCTTCCAGATCCTACATGGCTTCTGGTCACTGTTGATGGTAGCATTTAGGGCTATTCATTCAGCTGTGTGCAGAATTACAGCTTCAACATCTACAGATTCTCAGAATTCCCTGAGAAGGTGGGACACACAGGGGCTCTTTGAAAAATAGCTTCTATTGTTTTGTCTTCTGATGGTTTGAGGACATTTATGAAACAGTTCAGTACACCACCTGTCACTCCCTATAAGAACTACCTGCTCAGCAGGTCATAGCAGTTCATACCTGCGATCTCAGCACCTAGGAGGTATAGGCAAGAGAATCAGGATGCCCAGGTCCCCTCAGCTACACAGCAGGCTTGCAACAACTTGGGCTGCCTGAGATCTTGTCTCAGAAAACAGCAAACCAATTGTTCACGTTCGCCTTAGTTGAGATAGTTAACGTTTCTCCCTTGTTGACTGTAGGAGATAGTTGACAGTGAAATGACCTGTTGTGTTGATGCTTTTAGATTACTGGTGGGATAAGTAAGGGAGCAGATGGGGAATCACTGAGAAGCCAAAAGCTCTCTACCAATACATTTTCATCAGAACTGTGACATCAACAATTTGGTTATTGGAACATTTCAAAATATGAAGTAAACATATGTCAGACTAAATTTATTGATCCTGTAATGGGTTGATTCTCATATAAATACAACCTGCATTTTTTCCCCTGAAATTGCCACTATTTGTATAGTCAACTTTCACCATGAGAAAGCAAGCAAGAAATCAATTTCTTGTCACATTGACTGAGGAGAAACCTCTTTGAGACCCAAGGAAGCAATTGTCTTTCCTAGGGTGGAGGGCTGGATACATAATTTGACCAGCCAACTAGTTCAGCAGGGAAAAATCTCTATTTAAATTTTCATTGTTTTTGCTTGTAATTATGTAAAAGCCATCATAGAACTCTGACAATTCAGGATATAATCATGAGCTTTTCTTGCGAATAATGCTAAAACTGACCTAGCTCACAAGTCAATTGTGGACTTATTTTACAAAGTAATGGTTAGGTCCTCACAGTGGCTAGAATGGGGCGATGGGGGTGGGCAGTCCTTGGGGAAAATGAATGTGTAAATGATTGCTGAGATTTTTTTTTTTAACATGCAGCAGTCCATGTAGATGCTGCCATTCAACTGGGTTCATTATCCACAAGCATTGAGACCGTGGTAATATGACTCCTTCCATTCTCTTATTGAACAAGGTGTTGTGTAAATCAATCAATGAACACACAGCAGAGAACCTGTCTTTGAGGCTAACAAGGGGCTAGGGTTTCCAGATGGATGTTCTTGGGTCAATATAAGAGACAACATTAGAACATTCTGAGAGGAGAAGGTGTTGAGGAGGTGGCAGGGACAGTAACGCTTTTCCTTTAACATCGGTCAAACCCTGCATATTTAGGGAACTTTAAAGCACCATTAAAAGTATACCAGCTGAGAATGTGTGAGAGAGAAACATCCACTGTACACTGGAAACATTGAACTGCTCAGAACTCCTGCTCCAACTCTTCCTTCACTGGTAAAGGCAGACATCTTGAGTCTCATAAAACTTTATTTCTGTATAATAAACAAGAATGCCATTGACGAAGTAGTTAGGATTTATGAAACTTCTCTGGCTTCCCAGCAATGCAGGCTATCAGCATGATAATTTATAATGGTTTGTGACAAATACTGCCTAGCGGAGAGGTGTGTGGTTACATTGAGATCGGATGTCTTTATCTGGGGAGCAATAAAAATTTCACAGACCTTGGGTTAAAAACATTAAGAAAATGAATGTGAAGCTGCAGAAGAAAAGCCTCCGAAGGTAGAGCTGGGGAAAGAGGGCAGCAGAAGGGTCTTTCTGGATGGGACCCTTGCTTCACGTCAGTTTCTTAACTCGACGAGGACGCTTTCCCCTCTGACTTCCTTTGCTACTACTCGGCATCAGCAGTGGTGGGTACGTTTCTGAATTCCATACAGCTGAGGGAACCTTTCGCTTCCATGACTCCGTGTGAATCACAGTGAAATCATAATTAAAAGAGATGATAGTCAAATCATGGAGGGCGCGATAAACTAAATCACACTGTTTCCTTATTGCTACTTTTAAATTTTCCTAAATGTTTACAGGCTTGGGAACACTGCTGATCAGATATCCTTTCAAAGAATGCAAACTCATTTATTAAAACTTAATCTGTCCTTAGTTTCTTAAGTCTGATTATCCCTGTAAACTAAATTCTGTAATTTTACAATGACCTTTTAGTCATTTATTGGCTAAGTCCCATTTTTTGATTCCCTGAGTAAAATTTTCTGATTTCCATTCTTTCTTCATTTGGTTTTTTTCTCAGCATGAATTTGGCATCAGTTTTGATTTTTGACTGTTATATCAAAAACTACATTTCCAGAAGTATTGCTTATGTATATATACATGTGTGTGTGTATTATATATGTGTGGGTGTATATGTGAATATTTGTATGTAGGTACATATGTGTGTTTTTCTGGGTATATGATTATGTGTGTGTGTGTGTTTGTATTGTATATGTGTGGATATTATATATGTGTATGTGTGTTTATGTTTCTGGGTGTGTATGTTTATATTGTATGTGTGTGAGTATACATGTGAGTATATGTATGTAGTTAAGTGTGTGTGTGTGTGTGTGTGTGTGTGTGTGTGAGAGAGAGAGAGAGAGAGAGAGAGAGAGAGAGAGAGAGAGAGAGAGATATATCCAAGACAAGCCCCTCCACCTAGTCTTTCACTTTTTAGCATTACTCAGGCTAAAACAAAAGCTTTTATTTCATGCAAAAAGCTTTTATTTTATTTCATGGCTTAAGTGGGGACCTTAAGCCAATATATTTCTCCATTTTCTATATGAAATATAGGAGTATATAAACTTTTAATTAGAATATATTATGTAATTAGAAAAGTGCATAACATTAGCGTACCAGTTGATATAAGCTTGGAAGGTCCCCAGACCAGAAAGAAGCAGTTCTAGTTCCAGAATTCCCTAGTTTCTACTATCAGTCACTGACTCTGCCCTTGAGGGGAGCTGCTCTTCTAAACTCACATGATTCCATTTTTGCAAGTTTCAAAGTCTAAGAGAACTAAAGCAATGTTAGAAGTCTTCATGTATCTGTACTCATGTAGATCCTGTGAAGTCTTTGGAGTAGAGATAGAAAGATTCCCAGAGAGAGACATACATGCAGAAAGAGAAGCACACATACACATACACACTCCCCCTTCCTAATAAGGAGCCCTGTCCTGCTGAAAACTCAGCTCATTTCTTGTCAGCTACCGTGGAAACATCTTATCTTTACTAAATATACTAACAGATACCTTATGACAGACACAAAGTCTTCCATCTGTCTCTGCTTTCTATGCAAAGGGAATTCAGAAAGATCTTCCCTTGTTTGTTTTGAGACTGGGGGAGGGACACGTGCACATGTGTGTATGTCCATGCTGAAGCAAGAGATGAATGTTGGGTGACTTCCTCGGTCACTTTCCACCCATTTTCTTAGAGACAGGGTCTCTTGTTGAATCTAGAACTCACCTGTTTGATTAGTCTGGCTGCCCAGTGAGCTCCAGGTGCCCTCCGTTCTCATCTTCTCCAGCGCTGAGATTACGGGCCCAGCTAGTCACATGGATAGTGGGGATTAAACTCAAGTCCTGGTGCTTATACAGTAAGCCCTGTACCAGCTGAGTGGTCTCCCCAGCTCCTCCCTCTTATTTTAATGGATCATCTTATTGCTTCTGGTTTTCATTTTGGGTGACTGTTCAGCACTCTCTGGGGGGCAATGTAAAGGGGGTGCCACCAAACTCAGTTCAAATAAACAGCTCTTTGGAAAGTAGGAATGAGCCATTTTGGGTACTGTTGTCCAGTACCTGCAGCACTGTGAGTACCACTCACAGTAACTTTTTACTATCTTCCCTTTGATTTTTTCCCCCTTGTTAGCACTGACTTAATTTGAACAGAGCCCCGGGTATTTAATATAAGGATTTTCTTCATTATGTTTAATATAAGCACTCACACTTGACAGTGATGTATTTTGAGTGTGACAAGGTAGGTTAGTGTGAGACACTTGTGTAATTTAAAAGAAACAGCTATGGGGGTGGAAAGATGGCTCAGCGGATGAAGTATTTGTTCCATGAGCTTCAGGGCCTGAATTCAATTTCCCGAACCTAAGTAAAGACACTAAGGATGGAGGCATACACTTGTAACTCTCGCCCTGGGGAGGTAGAGACTGGCAGATTCTTGGAGCCCATTGGCCAGCCACTCTAGCCAATTGAGCACTGGTCTCAAGGGAATAAGGTAGAGAATAACAAAGTAAATGTCAGATAACCTCGTCTGCCTTCTGCTTGTACTCATGGACACACAAACACACACACACACCTTCCACACATACACAAACACACACACACACACACACACACACACAAAATCAAATAAATAAATAAGGTAGATAGAAATTTAGGAAAACACTCAAAGTCAGAGCTCTGGTCTTCATGTGTACACACACACACACACACACACACACACACACACACACACTCACTCAGATAACAAGTCAATCAATCAATCAATAAATAAATCAATAAAGCAGCGAGCAATTGAGAAAAACATTCAAACAAACTTCCATCAGAAGCTAAAGGAGTAGGCTACTAGAAATTGTGTAACACTGAATCAACAAGTGTGTGCCGTTCCCCACCAGAGTTCTCTTTGGCACACATAATCCTAAGAAGGGACCAGAACAGATATGTGCCTCCAGCTTCATGTGTGTTCTCAGCTCTGTCCTTCCCATCATAACCTTTGATAGACGCACATGCACTGACATGCCTCAGCAACCACACATGCAAGCATGTGTGCACAAGGAGAGTAAGAGGTAAACTTCACTAATTGCAGTTGCCTGTTCATCAAGGCTGATAATGAGGCCAGAGAGGTGGGAGAGAGAGATGAGATGGGTATTCTGATCAGGTTCCAAAAGCTTCTTAATTGGATGTTTGTCAATAGTCCTGAATGTGAGCGGGCGGTGACTTAGCTGTCCCAGCTCCTCACAGGAGTGGGCGTCCAGCTGGTCTATGTTCAGATGGCCTGTGTCTAGCATCCAGGTCAGTTCATGCTGTCATATGGGTGTAATGATGCAGACAATTCATAGAGAGACCAGAAATCAGTCTGTCTGTTCACAGCAACTATATTCTATAGACAAACAGCCAAACAAACCACTAATCATCTCTTGGCTCCTATCAACTCAATTGCTTAAAAATATCCACGCCCACCAAAGAAATATTCACCTTACAACATGCTCCCTTCCATCCAACCTTGATATGTATTTACAGACTCTTATTCGCTCAATGTGTGTTTTATTCCCCTCTCCTTTCATTAATTAGCATGTGTGTGTGTGTGTGTGTGTGTGTGTGTGTGTGTGTGTGTGTGTGTGTGGCGCATTTGGGGTCCACTTGCTTCTGCTCACCCCATCAGACATACCAGGCTTTTTCACATGGGTGCTGGGGATCCAAACTCAGGTCCTCAAGCTTTCACTGTGAAAACCATCCCCCACCCCAGAGCCAACTCCCTAGCCCTCTCCTTTAACTTAAGTAACCACAGAATGTTTGGAAAGAACAACTTGGCTGCTTCTGGCTCTCACACCTGCATCTTGAGAATGTGGTATGTACCCCTCCGGGTGCTGTACGCTCAGGGCATGTGATCTCCCCTCATCCTCTCACACATTTTAAGCACCACAGATCTGAACTTATAGAAGTGTAAGTTAAATTCCCAAGTTCTCCCCTGTTACTCCAAAACCCTGGCCACTGTTGCAGCAGAAGGCAGGTTTGAGCCATATCCTTTGTATGAAAGCCTTCTGAACTGTTGCCAGCCATTTCCTTCCCTGAGCCATCCTCCACAAATGCCTGCATATAAGACAAACAATTCTGAGAAGAAATTGAGCTTTTCCATTAGGTACATACTTGTGAATCCTACAGAGGGCTGATTGGTGATTCGCTACTCTGCCTAAAGTAGCTGCCAGTTACGAGTGAAAATCATGGTAGTGTTGTCTGAATTCTGGCACCTTTGGTTGGTGGTTGCTGGACACAAAGCAGAAGTTAATGTTTGCCAAAATCTAGTGTCCAGGCCAGGCATGGCTTGAATTTATACTGTTGATGTTCTGGATGCTAGCTGTGCATATAGTTCTAGACCTCAAGTAAGAGGGCCACATTCTCTTCTAAATACTATATGTTTACTTAATCTCAGGCGAATGTCAGGAAAGTTCCTCATCGCCCACCATTCCTCATATTTTATACCAATGTTTGCCACTGCAGCTCTGGACAGTTTAAGAGAAAAATGTTTGCCCAGGCATTCACATTCTATGATAGACAGAGGAGTGTTTCCTGAGAAAAAACAGACCCTGCAAAAGTCTTTTGTTGTTATCTGGATAGATACTTTTAACAAAGCAGCCAAATCAGGACAGAGGTGTTTCCTGTGGCTTTAGTGACGGGCTGGCCTGTCACAGGAGAGCTTCCAGTTCCCTCTTCATGTCTCATCCTACATGAAGTTTCTATAGCAATGGCAGAGATGGTCAAAGCCAATGATTCCCAGTCAACATTGCAAGAGCTCCTCCCATATACAGATACTACAATAATCAGATACTATGATTTCTGAGCTACCTCAGAAACATGATGTAAACCAAAATTTAGTCTTAAAAAAATAAATCTAAAACCTTCGAAAACATAAATTTGCCCCATTTTAAATGGAACAGAGAACACACTCTTGGCACAAAGATAAGGCAGCCATACAGAACTCTTCTATGGTGGCAATTGTGCTCACATGGTCTTGATAAAAGGTAGTTGTGAGTTCCAGGCTAGCCTGGTCTACAGAACAAGTTCCTGGACAGGCTCCAAAGCTACACAGAGAAATCCTGTCTCAAAAAAAAAAAAAAAAAAAAAAAGGAAGAAAGAAAGGAAGAAAGGAAGGAAGAAAGGAAGGGAGAGGGAGGGAGGGAAGGAGTGAGGGAGAGAGGGAGGGAGGGAGGGAGAGAAAAGATAAAGGGTGGTGATGTTTGTTCTTAGATAAATTGAAGAAGTGGAAATTAATTTCCTAAATATTGTTATAGGAAAAGGTAATTAGAACAAATAAAGGTTTTAATTTCTAGAGGGCTTCGTTCTTTGGGAAAAAAAATGATAACCCACAAAAAATGACAAATCCCAATTAACTGAACAGTCTGGGCCTCTCACTCACTATTGCTTTACACTTCTGGTCTGACACTTCTTTATTGAGGTGTCCCTTTCCAATTATTTGGTTAGTGTTTATCTCCCCTCAGGTGGCTTTCTCCCAATATCAAGTTCTTTGTCCATGACTCTGGGTTGTGTTGAGCAATACGGAGAACATGTTGGTTCAGTCCTCAAGGCATATCTCTATTTCCGTCCTTAGCTTTCTCACCTCATGTCTGATGCATGTGCACGTTCATTACTGAGAGCTGGGGATTCCTGATTGCCAGGGGACTGTGTTGGCAGTTCCCTATGAGAAAGGGCTCTGGTGAGAATTGAGGCCAAGGGTTATAATTGCCCCTCTGCCATTCATTCCCATCTGTGAGACAGGAGATGCTTCATATGGGCTGGGTCCCAATTATATGTGAATGGTGTGATTATTGCATGGTTAGCAATGCTGCTTTGACAGTATCAGTATCAGCCAGTGTAAGTGGGAAGATGAAACAATGGACCAGGTTGCCTACAGTGAAGTCTGGCTGAGGATACCACATAGATACAGCTTTCTTCACCTTTAAATTTTGTATTGCACTTATTTGTTTATGTGTATGTGCATGTGGGTGTATGTATGTCAAAACATGTGTGTGAAGGCCAGAGGACAACCTTCAGGAACTGGTTCTAAAAGAAAGTAAAAGACTGTCATGTGTGTTCCCAGGATTAAATTCAGGTCACCAAGCTTTCCAGTAAGCACCTTGAGCTACTGAGCCATCTTGCCAGTTCCCCCAATCATTCATATATATGAATGTATGTATGTATGTATGTATGTATGTATGTTATACAATAATGGGTTTCAGTATGACATCTTTATAATATATTTTCTTGTATTGACCATCAGTACCTTCCCAACTAGTCTCCTTCTAACTTCTCCTTTCATGCCTTTTCTCATGTATTCAAGATTCAATGAGCTGCATCAAGGCCCCCTTTCTTCTGGAAGTATGCTGCCTTCCTTCCTCCCCTAGCTCAGGAACACAATGCTGATGAGGTAGGCTTATGGGTACCAGACGAATGTTAAATAAAGCCTAGGTATGACTCGAGCAGGAAGTGCATCCGCAGGTTTTGTCCCTTAAAATAAGTTCAGACTGTAAACAATAACATCCGTATCCTTGGGAGGAGACACAAATATTTCCAAAGCCGTGCATACCCACAGTGAGACAGCCCCTAGAACTCTTCTCCGTGGTCTTGGAAAGGTGATTGAGCTCCCATCAGTCTCTAAACATCAGATGGGTGGAGTTGCTAGCATGCCTTCTGGAAGATGCTATCTTGCCATCACACAATTGATAAGAAAAGCATGTGTGCTTCTTGTCCTGGTGTCCCTGAGGGCTTGGAAACATGCCTGGCCCATTTGGAGAGTGAGCCAGCCCGTGCTTCCTTCTCAAGGCAGGAGCCATTTTGCAGAAAGGATGAGCCATTTCAACCAAAGTGACCAATAGTGGTCTCAGAATTTTATACCATCCATTCACAGAGAAGCACGACTGGGGAAATTAGTATTTAAAACGGGTGACTCACCTGATCATTCCTTCCTTCCCCTCTCATACTCGCTCATGCCATTTAACTTTGCCATCCCCATCCCTCCATTCCTGGCTTTGTCAGATTTCCCAGTGATGAAGGGAGAATCTTGGAAGAGCATGCTTTCAGGGAGGTCCTGGAATGGTAATAGAGGGGGTGACTGTTTTCAGTCCTTGTCCCCAAATCACTATCATGACCAGATGTTGAGGACATGAGTTATATTTGAAACCCTTGGAAAGGGCTCTTCACTTCATTTGAAACGACCCAGGTGTGGCTGGGAGCCCAGCTGAAGGAATTTGCTTTCCTTTCTGTGGGAACCCAGTAGGCCTCTGTGGGCCAAAGGGATTCTGTAGAACTTTCCTGTCCTTGAAAAGAAGCACTCCACCTTGGGTCCTGTCATTCTTCAGAGCTGTAGTCTGTCCCACTCTGGTCTCTCTCTTTCCTTTCACTGCCTGGAGTTGTATGTGTGGCCAGCTGCAAGCCAAGGCTCCGTTCTGGTCACTGCTGACTTAAATGCCACCCTCCATGACTTTTCAGACAATTGGTCATTATATGCTCCTAATTTATGTTATGCATGTCTAAGAACACGTGTGTGCAGATTCACATGTATGTACACTTGTATGTGGAGGTCAAAGTCTTCCTCTGACTCCATTCTTCCAGGGCCATCTCTTTGATTTTGGGGGTCAGGGTCTCTGGTTGAATTTGGGTGGCTGGCCAGGGAGCCAAGAGACCCATCTGCTTCTAACTCCCAGGCACTAGAATTACATTCAGTGTCTCCCTGAATGTTGGGCACTTCGCTGACTGAGCCATCTTCTCAGCCAATGAGCCTAATTTCTTTGTTCAGCCTCAATGCAATCACCTCCTTCTCCTCACATTTCACAGCTTCCATTTCTCCATGTTGTAGCCCTGGCCTGGCTGGGCCTCCTGCTGATGCTCTGGCTCCTCTTTGAAGGACCTCTTTATATCAGCCACCTGACCTGGTTAATATCTGAGCTTTTGCCCAGCCCTGATCTCACCTGATTATTGAACTCCAATTTTGCAGCATTTCCTGGACGATGCCTGCCTGGAAGACTTCTTTTCCATAGGTGAAGAATCACACTTTACACTCATCAAACCAACATTTCCTCTCCATTTTGTTCCTTCATTCCTGTTTTCCCAAATTTGAGTCTCCGAGACATCTTTATGATCCCTGCTCATTCCTGAAGTCTGGTCAGTTTAAATATCCCCCAGTCACACTACTACAATCCTTCTCATCCTTTTTCTGATCCATTTCCATCACCATTCAAATTGTACTCTACTCAGTTGCACTCTGTCTCGGGCTCCCCAAAGCACTTTCCTCATGCTTGCTCCATTTAGAAACATCAGCGTGCTCTTTTGCCCTGTTGCCCGCCTGTGACTTTCAGTCATCCCGTGTATAGTTGGCTCGTGTCTGGGCTCCCATCCAAACCACCTTTGCATAAATTTAACACAAATAATTGAGGGTGTCTGCTCCAGCTGGCAGCTTGATGCACTGCATGTGGGCATCTCTGTTAGAGAAAAAGGTGGCTGGTGCATTCTCAGGACAAAGGCCTAAATCCTTTGGCTCACACCTACCAGCAAAATGGAAGCCCCACATTCTGGGTAAAGAAATACCCCAAGGAGCAGAATATAGGCTAGCCCTAGACTAGCTGTGCTGGAGTGTTTTCTAAGCTGGAAAGTGAGGCATTCACCTCACCCTGGTTCACTTTCATCCTTTCTTTTGAGGCAGAATCTCACGTAGCTTAAGATAGCCTCAAACTGGGGTTGACATCTAGGATGATCTTGCCCTCTGGTCCTCCTGCTGTCATCTCCCAAGTGCTGGAATTGCAGGTCTAACTGCCATACCTGGATAATACCTCAGCCTTCCTGTAGCAGTGGGGCAGCAGGCAGATACACAGTTCTATCTCCAAGAGGGAGGAGTCCCTGCTGCTCTAGAACATTTCTGCCTATCTCAGTAGCTCTTGGGGTCTCCACCTGGGATAGCTTCAGATGGCTCTGGTATCAAAGACCACAAGAAAGGAACGAACAACAAACAAAGACCCAGATACAGGCAGCATCTATGACCTCATACCCCTGCACATCTGCAGCTACATGACAGAGGGTTAGGGTGTTTCCTTGGAGACAGAAGCCAGGGCAGCCTTGGACATGTGACCCGCCAAACCCTCCGCTGTTCTATTGTGTACCATTTCTGTGCTGGCTATGTCTGCCATTCTCTTGAGAAATGTGCTTAGTTAGTGGTGTGGCCTCCAAGGAGGATGTTGAGAGTATTTAGTGTGACCGAGTTCTAGAACTGGCCCAGCCTCTCTTAGCTGCATGCTGCTTGTTCCCTGGTTCTGAATATCTGGTTCCTGGGATGGGAAGGAAGTGAAGGCTCAGGTTTTCCAGCTTTGTTGGTGTCATGTAGGAGGGCATCCCCCCTCCCCTGCGCCCAAGCCCTGTTGCCATGAGTATACGGAATCCTTCCTGGAGACTGAGCCTGGCCCTGAGCAACTCTGCCACCCTCCAATGCCTTCACATACTCACAGCTCTGCTTTTGCTTCCTGCCTAGCTGCTGCTCCATCCTTGCCTCTTCCACCAAGTCTACCCACTTCTTGTTTTTAAACTCTATTCTTAGGATCATAGATTATACAATATAACTTGTTTCATTATGACATCTTCATATACCTGTGTTATATTTTGCTCATATTCACCCTCTATTATCCTTTCCTGTCCACTTTCTGTTCCCTTTGGTCCCTTTCTTCTTTCCAAATAAGCCATCCCCTTCCCACTGTCACATCTGTGTATGACTCAACGAGTTTCATTAGGGCTACATACAGGGACATGGCTGAGAGGCTATTGACAGGCACACGAACAACTTGACAGTGCTATACCACTAAAGAAAATGCAACCCCTTCCTGCAGCAACAGTAACTGACAATAGATGCTTGCTCGGGGAGGGGATGGGGTCTTATGAACCTTCTTCCTAAACTCTTCTTTTGCTAAATTGGTACATCAACTCACAAAAAAATGTACACATTAAGGGATTCCATGTACTATGTTGATATATGAACATGTTGTGGTAAACATGCTTGTCTCTTCAAACATTTATCATTTCGTAATGATGAAACCTGCAGTTACTCTCCTGCTTACTAACAGACCAGTGCTTTACAAGCAGCACCCACCCACCTGCCTTTCCTCACCCCGTCCATCTTCACATTCCTCCTGGAAGGCATACATGTCACAAGAATTTTCTAACCCTAATTCATACCTGGCAGTGCCTCTTTTAGGCATTTGAGCATAGAATTTACTGATTCTTACCGGGGCTGGGTGGGCGGGTGGAGTGTGCCACTTCTAAGCCATCCTTTAGAACTGGGAATGGGCTCACACCTTCTGCTACTAAGGAATACGCCATCCGCAGGCAGCAGAGACTCGGCATCACAATGAGCAGTGTGCATTGCCAGCCGAATTCAAGGTGTAATTTAACATAATATGCAGTTGATAGCTCCGGTATTAACCTAAACTCCAATTTCATCACTACCACAAAAGTAGCTTTTACTTTATCTTTTCATTCAACAAAACATTAAAATTAGATTGTAAAGAGTAGAAATTACACTGGAAAAAAATACAAAGGAATGGCAACAGGGATTTTGTTAATGAATCCCACCTCACTCTTCGAGTCTCTGAGGCAGCGCCTATGTAATAAGCCGTGTATCTATTTGTAAAACAGACTCAAATTAAGGGGCCTATTCAGATGCCATTGTGAAAACAATTTCCCGAGATTGTGGTCTATCAACAGGAGATAAGATGGCACTTTGTTGTCGCCCGCTGAGGCCCATTATGAATATTCTATTTCAGAGTGGAATCACACTGTAAATACAATGTTCAGATTCATTTATTCCCACAATAGCATTTCTGCAAAGGTGCAATTTCATAATTTGACTTAGCATTGATAGTGCATTCCGAAGCTCTTTCTAACCACCAGTTAATTCACACATCCCGGGGAAATTGTTTATTTGTACTAGGCCCATTTAAAAAAAAAAAAAAAACAACCCAAACACACAAAGATAAAATGTTTTGCTGAAGGCTGAACAGGACAGGGGTGTGATTAAAACCCAGTCCCTCCTAAGTGCATCCTTAGGCATCTGACTAGGCACATCTGAGCAATTTAAACAAACACTCTCCCAAGCAAGGCAGAAGATCCCTGCTAGCAGTTCTACCACTAATAGGAAACTTGGTTGAGAAAGCACAAATTAGACCCCTTAGAGCCACAGGATACAGATGCCAGCGGGGCCTGTTGATAGTACATTTCTCCTCTTGGCGGTCCTTCTGAGCCAGGGTTTCATTAAATCAAATGATCAACAATGAACTGACATCTAAAGTTACCTAGCTTATTCCCAGTGTTGATTGGGGGAAAACCTGGTACTTATAAACCCCAGGATGATCTGAGCTGCCAAGCCACATCTTTCCAAGACAAGCCTTGAGAATGAGACTACTTGGGCTCCTCCACATTTTATCTTGGGTGTGGCTTATACACTGAATGTTATACAAGCCCGAGGTGGATAGTGAGCATGCATCCACTGTTTAGCATTCATCAAGGCGTACACCTGGGGAGGGGGATGTAGATGTGACCATAAATCCTGGACTTAAGAGCTTGAAAGTTAGAAGCAATTCACGAATTCCACCTCCAAGTGTTGTGTCTTTGGACACCAGTTTTTTTTGTTTTGTTTTGTTTTTTTCCCCTGAAAACTTCATCTGTAGTCTAGTATCTCATTCACTCACTCACTTAATTTATCAGCTACCTAGAAAGTACCAGTTAGTGTTGTACTGATAGAGCACACACCATCCCTGCTTTCATGGCAGCGCTATCTAGAAAGACATGGTGATTTGCCATTCAGATCTCTCACCTCCAGACCCCTTCTCTGTGAACCTGCCACGACGCCATTCCACCTTGCTCTTCCCCCTTATCTCAATCTGCAGGTGACAGGGTGAGTACCCTCAGAACCATATCTGCAGGTGACAGGGTAGGTGCTTTGAAAATGTATATGTACAGGTGACAGGGTAGATACCCCCAGAACCTGTACCTGCATGTAATAGCACAGGTACCTCAGAACCTGTGGAGGTTCTAAACAAGATGTGTACAGCAAGCATTTCCCTGAGACGTGCTTGATGGAGGGGCTGCACAGCCTCTGGTTGCTGGTGCTCTGTAGCCCTACGCCCCTGCCTCGTTCTAACCCTCCGTACTCTAGTTCTCAGAATGCCAGGTTCACCCATTACTTCAATGCTGTGCACAACCAGTGTATGTCTGTTCCCCACCTCCAGCCCCTGCTGGCTGGTTTTAACTCAGTTCCTCTCCTCTCAGCCAACACCTTCACTCTCCAGCCTGGAGTATGCCTGGGCAGGCCTTATGCCTTAGTGGGGGACTGCACATCCAGTGGGCAAGATTTCATGTGGGTTTATTTATAGTCTTGGATACCATTTTACTGGCTTTTCAAGTGACTCAAATTATACAAAAAGGATAGAAAGGAGCTTTAGGAAATCTCTTCTTCCCTCAACCCAAGCCAGGGTCCAGTGATAATTATGCGATATTTACAACACTATGGTGAGTAGAATGTTTTAATTTTTTCGCCTTTTGCTTTCATCTTCTCCAGTGAAAGGACCCCAGCATCGTTGGGTGTGGCTAGCAGTGACTGACACAGAAAGGTACAACCAGAGGAGATGTGAGGTAGCTGGAGCAAAGGTAGAGCCAGGGATGAAGCTCAGGCCAGGAGGATTTTCCCATCTTTTGGCATGCCTGACACATGAAGGCTGAAAATGTAAGAGCAGGCCATGTGTTGGACATTTCAAGATACTTTTCATTTTCAGATAGAGGGGTCTGTGCTGGCTAGAGTCACTTGACACAAGCTAGAATCATTTGGGAGGAATGAACCTCAACTGAGAAAATACCCAGGCTAGATTGACCTGTGAGCCCATTCTGGGGGGCATTTTGTTGATGATTGATGTGGGAAGTGCCATCCCTGGGTGGTGATGCTGGGCTGTATGTGAAAGCAGGCTGAGCAAGCCATGAATGACTAGCAAGCCAGAGAGCAGTTTCTTCATGGCCACTGCTTCAATTCCTTCCTCCTGATTCCGGCCTTGAGTTACTGCTCTGACTGCTGTCAGTAATGGCGTATGACCTGAGAGCTAATGCTAAAATAAACCCTTTCCTCCCTGAGATGTTCTTAGTCATGGTGTTTTATCACAGCAAGTGAAACTCCAAGTCAGTATCCAAAAAGAAACTTGATTGTGGGAAATTAGTCACACTGGCCATAGCGATTCAGGATCATTTCATAGCTGAAGTTGCAGAGATGAATAACATTTCTTAGCATGCTAAGCAGAGGGAGAGAAAGAAGAAATCAAGACCCCTGAGGTAAAAGCCAGTTACATGGACTGATGTTCAAAGGAGATGGGAAGTAACTACAAGAGTGGTTTCAAAAGGGAGCCATGGGCTGGAGAAATAGCTCATTGGATAAAGTGCTTGCTTCACAAGCCTGAGGATGGGAGTTCGAATCCCTTCCAGGCATAGTGGCATGAGCCTATCATTCTAGCATTGGGAGATGGAGGTAGGCAGATAGGTCCCAGGGCTCAAGGATTAGCTGATCTAATCAATTTATGACTTCCAGATTCAGCGAGAGATACTACCCTGAAACAAAAACAAAAACAAACAAACAAAAAAAAAAAAAAAAAAAAAGAGAGAGAGAGCTGTCGAGGAAGACATGGTAGCCTGTGGTCTACACACACACATACATACCACACACACACACACACACACACCACACATCACACACACCACACCACACAAACCACACACACACCACACCACACCACACACACACACCACACTACACACACCACACATACCACATACACCACACATACCACACACACCACACATCACACACACACACAGGGAGGGGATCATTCATAGAATCAGATTCTATGAGGGTAGGGACATGGAACTGGGGTTTATTCAGACTCCCCAGCCCCTGGTATTAGAGATTAAGCAAACACATAGGCACTGAGCTGTGTCCCCAGCTCTTTTCACTGTTTCATTTTGTGACTAAGTGTCACTCTGGAGCTCTAGCTGGCCTTGAACTCTTGGTTCTTCCCCCTTTGTATTCTCAATAGGTTTAGGTGTACAGGGACTTTTAAGCAAGCTGATTTGTTCCATCCAAGGCATTGTGCACTGAATGCATGGGAAGAGACATAGAGCATGGGGATGAACTCTGTTTTTTGCCATTGGATTTGAAAGAAATTAATACAGAAAATATTTAATGGCTTTCAAAGCAAGGTGATCAAGCTCATTACCAATGCATGTTTCACTGTATAGTCTTAAGGGAATGAAGAACCAACTTGCCAACCTCTTGCCAAGCTGTAGGAAGTCCTGTTGAGGGGGAGACAAATGTGCTTGATTCCACGTGCTGTTGATGACCAGTGGTGACAACCCACTGCACATTTTACATATCTTCTCAGAAAGGAGTGGCTGATACACTTGAGGAAATAGTGTCTCTTGTGCCATGAATTTGCCACCGTTAGCCCACTTCCTTTGGAAAGAAGCAAACTACATAAGGGAAGAGAGAAACTTGGTTTGGAGTAAACATCTTTGTAAATTAAATGGGACGGCTTGAACTTATAAAGAAAAGATGGAACTGTTGTCTCAGTCCTATAACAACTTTTAGATTCTTTACTTTAAGTAAAACCCAAAGTTTTGTGTTCTATACATTTTATAGGTCTCTCTCTCTCTCTCTCTCTCTCTCTCTCTCTCTCTCTCTCTCTCTCTCTCTCTCTCTCTCTCTCTCTCTCTCTCTCCTCAGAATGTAGCCTGAAAAGATAGCTCAGTTGGTAAAGTGTGTTTGCTTTGCAGGCATGAGGACCTGTGTTCAATTCTCAGAACCCAAGTGAAAAACTAGTGTGGTATCACACACTTATCACATTAGCACTGGGGAGGCGGGTCTTTGGGATCACTGGCCAGACAACCTCACCATGTAGTTAGGGAGCTCCAGGCCACTGAGAAATCCTATCTCAAAGGAGCTGCAAGGCATTTCTGACAACAGGATAACAACAGCAGAAGTTATCCTCCAGACTTCCCACACATATATGTATGCACATATATGCATGTGCACCTGGACACTAATGAACATACACACAAATATAAATAAATAAAAACTCCGTGTGTGTGTGTGTGTGTGTGTGTGTGTGTGTGTGTGTGTGTGTGTGTTTTAATTAGGATCATTTAGGAACTTTTAAATGAAGAAATTTCTGTGTGCTTTAGCCAATGCTGTCTCGGTTCGTACAGTAAGCCTTTTTTGGAGATGTGTATACAACCTCTAAGTATGTATATTTAAGATGTCCTTTAAGTATGATGGAAACGTGTTGCATATTTTTTCTTTAAGTAAATATTTGAAAATATAAGAAAATAAATCACCCAAAGCCCTGAAGCTAAATGTAACAGCTCTTTTATTTTGGTGTGTTGTGTCTCTCTTTAGTGAACTCTGCATTAGAGATATGTGTATGTTCCAAAATATATTTTTAAAATAGTACTACTCCCTTTAGATGGCTTTTGCTGTACCATTTTCCCTTAAAATTAAATGTTAAACATTATATTAGGCTCTAAATGCTAAATAACATTATCTCTTCAACGTGATGATTTTTTATTTAAACTTCTTGAGATATTTAAAGTGCTTTCAATTATTCAAAAAGTAAAATAACTGTAAGCGATGGTGGAATGATCATCTGAATGCTTGTGTGTTTTAGAATTGCATTAGAAGCAATTTCTAGAAGTATGGTTGCTGAACCAAAGAATGAGGGCACAATTAAGACTCTAAAAGCACTTGTTTCAGAGGGTAATTCATGGAGGTTTTATACTGAAACCCATGCACATTTCCAAAGACATTGACAAGTTTTTATGACATCAACTGATATTTTAAAGCAGAAATTACTGTGCTTCCTGAAATGAGTCAGATTCCAACACTGTGGACTTTGCTGACGGGACAGACTCGGCTCAGCTCCTCCACTGTAATGGGAATGAGCATGGCCATGTTGCAATAAGACTATTTGCAAAGGACGGGTCATCTCCACAATGTTCTCTGCAGGGTTCTATTTGCTGACTCTGCTTACTTCAGACTTATGCTGTTTTGTGAGAACAATCTGCATTTGTGGCTGTGGAGATTCCGATCCTGCCTTGGATGTTCCATGTAGGAAGATAGGCCTCGCAGGACATGGAGCCCTGGCTTAGCGCTGGGCAGGAAGGATGCTTTTGTTGAAAGTGATGTGGATACTAGGCAAGGAAGCTGTGACTTGGCCTGATGGTTCAGTGCATGGAAAAGTCCACAGAGCCCTGCTCTGTTCTTCTGGCAGGCAGCTGCTTCTCTGCCTCAAGTCTTATCTTAGTGTACTTTCTGGATAAATCCAGCCTAACTCCAACAAAAGTAGCCTCATCTATGTGTGTAAGTGAATATTACCCCATGATGGTTCAGCTGGAGGCCTAATCACTAATTAACTCTGGGCTTTCTGCACCTTTCCAGGGCTACAAAGCTGGAAGCTGGGAGGGAAAGAATTCTGAGAAAGAACTTTGTTCTCATGGAACCTCCTGGATAGGAACTATGTTTCCCAGAAGTGAGTAGACAATTGCTCTACTTAGGCGACCCTCTAGAGCAGCTCAGGCCTCTCAGGGACTACCTTTAACAAACACAAGCCTAGCATGGTCCTTCACCTTACCCATGTAATAATTCCAAGACTAGCCAAGGCTACAGAAAAAATTTTCAAAGGTCTGGGAAATGCCTTAATGAAGAAACATTTTTCTTTTCAAGCATGAACAGGGTTGGGGTCCACAGAACCCAGGTAATGTTGGATATAGTGGTGTGCACCTGTTAGTTCAGGGCTGGGGAGGCAGCTACAAGAGAATTCCTGGGCCTCACCACCTATCTATTCACATACACATTTACACACATATACCACACACATGTATGTACACATCACATGTGCACATATACACCACACACATGGATGCATGTACATATCACACTCACACAAACACATAGAATCAAAATTTCTTAAACAGCACCACCATATTGTGAAGACATGACCATTGTCCATGAAGGAAATGCATAAACTGGCCACAGGCATAAAATATATTTCCTATATTATTTCAGTGGGTTAGTGGCTGCCTGCCACCTCCCTTGTTCCCCTGTTACTTCAGAAGCAGCTTTGATTTCAGAACCCCTATGTGAAAACAGAGGCCAAAGAAAGCTGCTTCCATTGACTGTTGGCTCTTACTGAGGTACAGAGGTGCTCCACCCCCCACCCACCCTTCTGACCCCAGAATGTGAAGGCAGCTGCCTCAGTAAACATTGCATTGAGGCCAGCAAGATTTTATTCATGCTGGAGAAACAATGTGTGCTGGATGTGGGCAGCTCCCTGCCAATAATAGAACTCTGTTGGCAAGCTAGCCCAAGCAAGCCACAAAGACTCGGGAAAGAATGGATTTAACCTTTGTAAATTAATATAAACAACCATTTCCCGTGTGTGTGAGAGAAAGGGTGAAATTAAATTTCTGTTAGAAACACTTTTGTGTGTGTGTGTGTGTGTGTGTGTGTGTGTGTGTGTAAATACTTCAAATTGTGTTCCCATCCTCAAAGCCTCAAGTTCTATACACATTTTTAAATATGCTGGGTTTATAAATGCACAAATACAATGTTTGGCCGCTGACAGAAAAGATAAGCCCACATGTGTACTCTGGCTTCTTTATTTGTAGATAAAGAAACTGCAGTTTGGATAGTCAGTGGCTTGCCCAGGGCTTGGCTTGCACAGAAGCAATGTACTTGTCCTAAACACAGAATGTAAACCGTTGTCCTTCCTGCCTCCTCATCAGCCCCACCACTATTTATGCCTCTTGTTTGTCCGGGATAGTAAATGTCCGGTTGTTTGCATTAGGTGCACCTTTCCCCTTTGCGGTTAGTTATGCCTATCTTTGGAGGCCTTATAACTTATTCCATGTCATCCCCAAGGATAGGGTGGCACTGAAGGACAAGTCCTAAGTCTTTTGTAGGAGACCTCCCTCAGTTGTGTCATGCATTATTTTTATGAAAGGGTCAGGATATTTTATTTTTGAGACAAGATCTTATATATACCAGGCTGCCTTGAACTCATTTGTCACCAAAAATGACCTGGAACTCCTGCCTCCAGCTCCTGTATTCTGGGATTAGAGGCATGAACCACTGTTCCTGGTTTATTTGATACTGGGGATGGAAGCCAGATCTTTGGGCATGCTAGACAAGCTCTCTACCAACTAAGCCACATCCAGAGCTTGGGAAAGAATTTTTAAAATGCTACATCATGTACGTTTGCTCAGATATACTTCAGCTGTAGCCTACCAATGTACTAAATGGAGCTACCGGCAGATCGCTGGAACTGTGGCTGCAACTTCTCCTTGTAGGCTACTGAATGGGCAACTGTTTGAGGCTCCAGGACACACATGCCATCATGGCACACATTGTTCTAGCATAAACCACTCTGAAGTTGCAAAAATCTGGCTTTCTTGAACTTGTCCAGATTTTCGGATGCTGTTTGTGTTTTGGTTTCCATTGCTTGGACTGGAAGCATGTGGTTTTCTCCTGTGCTCTCTGTTGATGGATGGACAGCCTGAAAATGGCACTGTGCATCTCCCTAGAAGCTTTCAAGTACTAGCCAAGCCTCTGGAAGAGGAGAGGCATGCATAGTTAGTTGTTGGACTCCCACCCAGAAGGAACTGGAATGTGAATAAATAGGGTCAAGTCAATGATGGACTGCCAGTCATGTGACCTCTGGCTGACATGAAGTTGTTTTCATTTCATTGCCCAGAGGACATCATAAAAGAGCCAGCTTATCTCAAAGCTTGAACAGGATAATGTCACTGAGATGGCTGCTCAGGGATAGGGAATGTGTGCTTGAGTTTCAGGGCCATGGGTACGGAAGAGCATAGGCAGTTAGGAACCAATGAGAATAAGGGAGTGAACAAATGAGTATGGCCTCCTGGTAGAGATGGTTCAGAGCAGGCAGAGATGCTGAGAGAGCCCATGGAAGGCAAACTGCTGAGGCTCTGTTCTGATTCTGTCGATTTCCTCCCTCCCTCTCCCCCTCTCTCTCTCTCTCTCTCTCTCTCTCTCTCTCTCTCTCTCTCTCTCTCTAAACCCACCCCCCAGAAGTGGCATGGTTCTTCTGGGGCAGGGGTTCCAGTCAAATAAAGTAAATCAGAGAAAGATGACGGAATGGAAACCAAAAATAGAAAGAATTTTAATGAGAACATGTCTTGGGTCAACTCCTAAACTAATTACTATAATGTGTTTCAGTTGCTCTCAGCCATTTGGGCCTTTGTTTATGTATGAACCAAATTGTATTTGGTTGTTCCCCCAGAACAGCCCCATACCACACAGGAAGTACTTCCTCCCTCCTGGGACTTGTTTGAGTCCCTCCATCGTATCGGGGAGGAAAAAAAAGAGTCTCAAGATGTAGACAAAAACTAAAGCTGCTCTTTTTAATTTCTCATCTCCTTGGAACCTGGTGTCATCCAGAAAGCCTCTTTTTGTGTCACACAATACCAAAGCAGGCACTGAAAGCTTCGTACTGCCTGGTTTGTTGTCCTCAACAGTGTCACAGCTAACAAGGGAGGCGGGACTCGTAAACATATTTTACAGCCTAAGATGGTAACTGCCACAGGTGGAATATAAAGGACATGTTCCCTAAACTGGTACCCAGTTTGGTGGTGCGGGTCAAGCCCATTTCTGCATCTCCTTTCTTCTCATGGACTGCTGCCCTCTGACCTAGAGGTGCTAGACCTGAAGCCCTCTCATCCTGGTAAGTCTGACGATCATCACTTCACTTCTCTGTGAGGATGAGGGAAGTCCCCTGTCAGTATGTCCTGGCAGCACTCCAAAGCGGACTTAAACACAGGGCTGTCCCTAATTTGTCACTAGAGGGTTTGGAGGTAAAGAACATAATATACCCCTGGATTTCAGTTTACAATCACTATTCATAAGATGGAGTTTGGGCAAGTCATGAGATGGCCAGTAGAAGAGGACAGCCCCTTTAGTGTCACCTGAGTGGTCACTGATGCAAAAAAAAAAAAAAAAAAAAAAAGTATGCCTGTGATATAGCTTAGTGCTAGAGCATTTGTATAGCATGTGTGAGGCCCTGGTTCCATCCCCAGCCTGCACACACATATAAATACAAAGTATCAAAATGCCTTTTTTCGTTTTTAAAGATTTTTTTTAAAGTATTATTTCCTAGAAAAAACATCATTTATAAGAAAGGACTTTTAAATTTTGTTTTGCCCATCACCCCACATTTTTTATTTAGTCTCCATATATATATGTGTGTGTGTGTGTGTGTGTGTGTGTGTGTGTGTGTGTGTATTTATTTATTTATTTTAAGGCTAAAAGGCTTTGTTTGGCTTCCTCCCTTCATTCTAAGGGCCAATCTCCTTGACAAGAGAAACATCAGAAAGAAATATAAAACAGGGAGTGGGTACTGGCTCAGTTAGTAGAAGGCCCACCTACTGTGCAGAAAGCGGGGTTCCATTCCCAGGACCACATAAACCAGGGGCAGTGGTGTACACCTGAAATCTGTCGGCTACATAGCAAATTCAAGGTCAACCTGAGCTACAGGGCGTTGTCTGTAAAAATAGCAGTAATTTTGCCTGGGTGAGATAGAGTCTAATGAAATCACAGAGGAGAGGTTAGATGTTTTAGACAAAGGTATGATTCAACTTTGAAAGTATGAGTTGTGACTTAACATAGGCAAACCAACACCCTTTCTATGGACAAATGTGTATGGGTTACCATTGGCTATGCCTCCTTTCCTAAAAATAGGACACTTGCTAACTACAGGGACAGAGGTGATCCTTATCTGCAAACCTGTGGTCCTCGGGTTACTTGAGCACCCCTTGTATCTCTAGGGGCCCTTCTCTGGCTGAACTGAAGTCTGGTGTGTTTGTCTGCTGTAACCGTAGCTGTGATCCAGGTTGGACCCTCAGCCTAAGCCACCCCTAGGAGATCTGGTTTTCTCTAGGCTCCATCTGCTTAATCTAGCCCACATCTACTCCTCCTATAGCCTGTCTTTGGCCTTTGTCCTCCCTGGAAAGGCTTGGGCCCTCTGCCATGCATCTCTGTGACCATACCCTCTCATGAACCTAAACTGGAAGGCCCTCATGGCAGGCAATGGGAAGTCCTCATGCTGCGGCCATCTGAGGACCAAGGAGGAACCTCAGTCTCAGAGGAAATCTTTCCTGTTTACAGACTCATGGGGGCTTTGAAAACTTGGCCCAAGGCAGGTCAGGAGCCTCAACTCTTATGCCAAGAGTTCAAACAGGAAGAGCCCAGGAAGGAGGCTGCCTATCTCAGGAACCAAGAGGGCAGGAAGGAGCAGGTTAGAAGGACTTCATGATTAAAAGTCTAATCGGAAGGCTTTTTCTGGGTGGAGAGAGAACAACAACATTAAAACATGTATAGTTTTCAATGGTTTTGCTGTCAGAAGTCACTAGGCCATCTCTTCATCAGCAGACTTCCTGTGTCACCACATAGCCACTGAGAGAAATTCAGATATTCTTTCTTGATGGAAACTTTCTGCTGTTTCTATTTTGGAGGACAAAAACAAAACAAAAAAAAAATGCAAACTACTCATTATTTCTCCTCTCTTACTTTATAACTATGTATGATAGATATGTATGCATATATGTATATGTGTATATGTATCTTCCTTCCTTCCTTTTTTCTTAGGGGAAACAAAGCCTGGGGAAACCTTACTACTCTCTATAGAACTTTATTTTGGGATGCTAAGGATTATACCCAGGGCATCATGCATGCTCAGCTCATGCCCACCATTGATCAACACCCCATCTACTCATACTGACATGGCCCATGGCTGAGTTGCACCTCCAGCTCTCTTTCTACACTGCAGGATGAGCATCGACTGTGTTTCAGTACAGAAATTAAAGTGATTTCTCTATCGTCACAGTACCAGGCCAACTAGAAAAGACATTATCATCTCCAGCTGGTTTAGTGTGGAAGAAATCATGTTTGAGCAGAGATCCCCATCTGTCTCCCAAACCCCAGACCCCAGACCCCAGACCCCACTTAACAGTTGATACTCTGTGATCCTGTCCTCAGCAGGTGATAATTATAGACTGTTTACAGGTTGCTCACATAGGGCATTTGGGAGGTTGTAACTTTCAGTCTCTGTCATCAATGCATTTACTTTATTTAAAAAGCCCTACTCCATAGATCATCAAATCCCACATAACCTCCCAAATTCTACTCCATAGGACATCAAATCCCTTATTTCAGGCTGAAGGGGAATCCAGACTGAAATATTAAGGCAGAGCAGTGAAACAAAAGGCTCTCAGACCGTGTGAAACTCAAACCCACCAGACGTACAACAGTTAAACTGCTGTTTACACCTGTCACACAGCCCTGGGAATGCTGTTTGCCCCCCCCCCAGTGCAGATGCAGTTCAGGTAAGGACTGGTGTGGACTCTTTCCTGTGTGAGTAATGTTGCCTTCCTGATCATTCCTGTGACAGTGACCTCTTGCTTTGGGCTTTGTTCTGCTCACATGGAGGAGAGGATGGGACAGTCACCACGTGAAAGGAGAAGTACTGAACCCACTATGCTAAAAGCAGGTGGCAGCATCCTTGTGTTAGATACATGTGTCTGTCAGTCTTCCCATACTATAGTAAATAACTGAGAAAAATCAGTATATGGAAAGGAAAGGTTTACTTTGGCTCACGGGGTTTGGACAACAGCCACTTGGCCTTATTTCTTTAGGTTTTATATAAGAAGAAACATACAGGAACAAATTGTTCATCTCATGGCTAGAAATTCAAAGAGGGGCTGAGCCCCCTTTAGCCTGGTGAAGATCCAGGGCCCTCTCTGGAGATCTCCTTCTCTTCTAGGCCCAAAGTCTTAAGGAGTCCAGTGTCTCTCCATAGCACCAAGCTAGGGACCAAGACTTTATCACAGGTGCCTATGGAAGACAGTCCTGAATCAAACTATAAGAGGCTCCCCCTTAATAGACACAGTGAACATTTAACAATTCACAGCACAGATTGTAACAAACAGATGGGCGGCTGGTACTGCCATGAACCTGCAGCTACTGGGATATATTTGTGATTCTCACAAACACACCCCTGAGATTCAATTGTCCGTAGCAATTTTGTAAGACTTAGGGGCTGCAAAGGTAGCTTGGTCAGTAGAGTGCTTTATGTACAAGCATGAGATCTGAGTTTGATTCGGAACCCATATAAAAAAGCTAGTCATGGTGGAGCACATTTGTAATCTCAACAGTCAGGAAGGAAGTGGAGACAGGAGGATCTCTGGAGCTGGTTGGTCAGCTGGTCTAGCTTATTCAGTGAACTTCGGCTCAGCAAGAGATCCTGTCTCAAAAAGCAAGTTAGATGGCTCCTGAGAAATGACACCTACACTTAGGGGCACACATAAGTATATCTGTACACAGAAATGGGAGGGGGAGAGAATATGAAATAAAACCACGTCTGTCTTGGACATTGAGGATAGAAACCTTGGGATGGCTCCTGGATAAGGGTTAGAGATATTTCTAGTAAGCAGGAGGGACTGAGGAAGCTGCAGTCGTCTGTCCCCACAGCTGGGGCATTTATCTATTGTTCTAGACTGATGGAGTCCTATCTGGGAGGACTGGGGCCCTGAAGGAGGAGTGGCTCCTTCAGGACAGGTGGTCACTACTGTGAGGAGAGGGTGGCAGAGGTTCAGCTAGAGTATGGTTTGGTTTTCAGAGCCTGATCCATTAGTCACTCATGCTGAGGCTGTGAGCAGGGGGACATCTCAAAGCCTCATCACTTTCAAATTGATGCTAAAAATAGTAGTACCTGGCTTGTGAGGTGACCAGAATATAAAATGAGATGGTTCTGGGGCTGAAGAGATGGCTCACTGGTTAAGGGCACTGGCTGCCCTTCAAGAGGACCCGATTCCCATTACTAGCACCCACATGGTGGCTCACAACATCTGCTACTTCAGGCTTATGGGCTCTGACACCAGACATGCACATGGAGCTCAGACAGGCATACATGTAGCAAAACACCCCTACACGTAAAAATTAAAACAGATCATTAATAAAAATTTAAAACCATGAGATCATTCAGCAAAAGTGTCTCATGAGGATCCTGGCACCAGTAACTGCTTAATGAATAGCAGATGCCCATCCTAGTGGTGGACAGTGGTCGTTTTTATTAGTGTGAAGAGCAGTGGATGTAGATTCTGGCTACATTCCAACTCAGACCTGGACTGTCTACTAGGAGTCTATAGTGGGCCTGGTGGGTTGTAAATAAATACAAGCATTCATCCTCAAAAGCATGGTGATCATCTGGATTTTCAAGGAAAGGGAATGGAGACTAAAATTATTCCAAGATCTGCCTAAGAATACAGAACTCAACACAGAAAACATGAGCTCAAAGGAAAGACCTTCTCATGCCAAAACCCCTCTGTGGTGGCTATAATGCCCAGGCAACAGAATTCAGATTAAAAACCCTGTCTGCAAAAACGATTTCACTGTGGTTGTTTCCAGGGCATAAGAAAAAACAAAAACAAAAGAAAAGAAAAGAAAAAAAACAAAAACAAGCACATGATGATATGGCAGCTCAGGCATTATATACTGTTAGGACATCAAATGGACCCTTCAACTTCAAGCTGAAAATTCTCCAAAGTGGGCTCTGAAGAATGGGCCTGAAGCAGCTGGCTGTGTACAGCCCATTCTTCCTGTCCCCAAGGCTGCTGCAGCCTGGGTGATAAGCCCCAGTGAAGCAGAGACCATTCTGCAGGGAATCCCCACTCATCCAGGGGAGAAGGAAGTTTAATGAGGCTTCCCTAGGCTGCTGCTGGAATAACGATGACGCTGTCATAGAAGAACCCTTCCGCCAACTGGAAAGGTGTTCTGTGCATCTCGAGGTCTTGAAATAATGTGGGTATGTGTCCTTGGTGTTAAACTGGGCAAGAGGACAGGAGAGCTGGATTTTTGCTGCAAGTAGTTGATTCCTGTTTCCTGAGAGTAGAACTCAAGAAACTTTATTTTAGAACAAAAGAGGATGATTTCCTAGGGGCATGAGGACATAGCCTAGCGGATTACAATACCCCAGTAATCACCAAGGGTGCAGGTGCCTAGGGCCATGAGGACATACCCCAGGTGACTACAATACCCCACAGATCACAAAATTAGGGCACCTAGGTCCATGGAGACGTACCTGGTGCAAGATCCAAGCAAATCACCAGGCTATGGACAGCAAATCTTGACTCCCAGGCCCTAAGGTTTGAAGGCAGAGTCAGTTTCTTGGGACAGCTGACAAGAAGCAGGGAGTAAAATTCACAAAATCCCAAGGAATGCTCCAGAATTATTCTGCCTGTGTACATCCTGTATTAGTTACTTTTTCATGGCTGTGATAAAACACCATAGCCCAGGCCACTTCCAGGAGACTTTGCTTTACCTTGATTCCTGAGGAAGACTCCATAATGGAAGTTGTTGGGGGTGGCGGCATGTAGCTGGAACAGGGAGCTAAGGGATCTCATCTTCAACCTCAAACACCATTCAGAAAGAGCAAACTGAAAGGGGGCAGCGTCATGAACTGTCAAGGCCCACCCTCAGTGATGCACTTTCTCCAACAAGGCTGCACCACCTCGCCAAACAGCTCCACCAACTGGAGACCAAGTGTTCAAACACCTGAGCCAAGGGGAGGCAGTTTTCATTCAAGCCAGCACAATGTCTAAAATAAACAAGAAGACCACGACTTGTGGATTGTAGGAACTGCCTTGGAAAAACTGCTTCCCAGGTTCTAGTGAGGAACTTACCCTCCCAAGTGTGCTGCTGTGCCTGGCTAGTCAGGCCACAGCCTTCCTAGATTGTCATCAATTACATGGCACCAGGAAGAGAGAATTAGATTTACAGTGTTCAGTTATAGTATAATCATGTTGCCTTCTCATTCCTACTTTGTAACTAACATGTAGAGTATGTAAAATGCTGAGTGAAAAGGTATTTTCTTTGAATTGTATGTTACTATTATTGGGGTGCAGTGCCTTCTGGGAACTCTCTAACTCTGGCAGATCTTCCTCCATGCAAAACCCTGTGGTCTGTGGGTGTCAGTGACCTGTTCCTTCTTGTCCCTGATACCCCAAGATGAGAAAGCCCCCAGTGTCACACCCCAACAGTTCTGGCCCAGGATTGAGCCTTCCATTCCAAGTGCCTTGTGTGAATCTGGAAAGCCTGTCGAGAACAGACATCATGACATCTTCTATACCAAAGTACTGATTTAGACAGTTCTGGCTTGTCCTGGGCTGCACTGGATGGGAGGAGCAGGATTGCAATGAAAGTAGACCTTTTCATAACTCCATTTAAACTAACTCAAATGGAAGGAGAGTGAGGTATTCAAGCAATTAATTTTGCTGCTAAGTCAGGAGGTTGTCCAGCTTCATGTAGATCTACCTGCCTGGTGCTGGCCCCCTCAGTGGGATAGCTGTGGGCACAGTAGGAAGAAAAGGAATGCCTTGCAGACTTGTGGCATGTTCTATCCATTGAAAAGAAGAGCATTGCAATGATATTTAGTACTGAAATTTGATTTATTGCAATATACAATAACTGGCTACCTGAAAATACCTAACCCACAAAAATAACAAACCCTAACTCATTAACCTCAAACTAACCCAACATAACCACTGATCCCATATTAATCCACCCAATCTGCCAGTCCTAGGCTATCTCTTCCTATCTGCCAATCCCACTTATTCAAAAAACTACGCTCTTGGGTAATTTTATTTGCTATTAACCCTTTAGTCATTATCCTTTTACTACTTAGGGTTTTGGTTTGTGTGTTTCTTCATTTTAGCTACTGATAGGATAACTATTTTAATATTGAATCCTCCAAATACAACATTTGGGGCAAGCCATCAATAAAAAAGTTCCTCCTCCTTTTTTTTTTAAACCAAAATTATGTTCATCATAATATCTTGGGCATGGTGCCAGAGTCCAAATGACTGTTCACTGGGGTTCAGTTTTTTGTCACTCCAGTGACCCAGGTGGTAGCTCACTCCTCCCTCCACCCATCTCTGTTTGAACCACAGGGAAGCCATCTTCACATATGCTATGTTTTCCTATGGCCTTCACTTGGCAGTCATTGCCTCATAAACACAAAGACACGGCAGCACTCCTTCAGAACAGATCCATAATGTGTTTACAGTGATGGTTTTAGGAAGCCGTTATCAAGATGAAACCTAAGCATTTCCAATTACATTACAACTGTGGGACACTTGAAGAATGCCTGGCCTAGATCCATGGCCCAACACTAACACACTGCAGATGGTGGTCGGCAAATCTGAGGCTCTCCGCAGAAAGGGCAAAACCAAGAGAGAGTTCAATATGACTGTTTCCATGGGTTGTTAGTGGAGACGGCTTTGGAGCAAATGGGGAAACAAAAGTGGGGGGGGGGGTGAGGAGATGATCAGTGTAGGTCTTCCACAGGTGGGTGGAGCCTGACCTAAACTGCACTCCTGGCTCAAGGACTAGATTGTAAAGGCCTGAGCTCTATATTTGGTAAACTTTCTCACATGGGGTGATGGTGATGATTTCTTTGGGTGTTCTCAGATTGGATGCTAAAGCAATAACAATAAGGAGTGTAGAGAGCTGCGAAATGCTGTGCCTTAAAGATGGCGCTGGCTTCCGCCTTCCACCTCCCCAAGGGTGAGCGTTCTCTGGCGTAAACAAGCCCTCATTTGGTCAAGTCTGTTCAGCCTGTTATCTGCAGGGTCCAAGTAAAGGGGATTTAAGCCTGTGCAGGGGTCCCCCTGGGTCCCTCGGGTCAGAAGAAGCATGTTCAAGGATCCTGATTAAAACTGCATGAAGAAGATCTTCCCGGAGTCGCGTCTTCCTTGCTGGCAGGGGTACAAAGGAGCACATACAAAGGAGCAAAATAAAGCACACTGAAATCCATTCCGATTGCTATGCAAAAGCTCTACCTCTACAATGTAGCTTTTATTTATTATTTTTAACAGAGTCCAAGAAAACATAGAAATTGTACCTGTTAATGAGATACAATTTTTAACATATATACGTGTTGTACAGATTAATGTTCATCATCTCAAACGTCAAACATTTATCACTTCTTTTTTGTGTAGTAAGTGTGCCTGTGTGTCTGTATCGGTGTGTTCAGGTATGTGAACGTGTTGGCCAGAGGTCAACATCAGTGTCCTCCTAGGTAATTCTCTCACTGAACCTGAAACTTACTAAGGAGGCTATACTGGCTGGCTTGTGAACCACAGGGATGCTTGTCTCCCTGCCTATCCGGTGCTGGGCTTACAGGTACATATCCAGTGCCTGGCTCTCTGTAGATCCAGAATCAGTTCCTCTTGCTTGTACTGCAAGCACTTACCTACTGAGTCATCTCGCTAGCCTTGACTGTTTTGGTTTTTTTTTGTTTTTTTTGGTTTTTTTTTTGTTTTGTTTTGTTTTTTTCACGTGGAAAGCTTTCACACTCCTGTCTTTGGGAGGACACCGTGCATTGCTGTTTCAGATAGCCACACTTCTGTTCACATAACAGCTCCTGGCTCTTAGCTGACTACATCTCAACATGCATTGATTGACCTTGCTCCGTCTTCCACCATTCCTCACCTCCAGTCTAGCCCTCACTTCCACTATGCTCTTCTCAAGTTGTACGGGCAGGGGATCATTCCCAGGGCCTTAGGCACATTAGGCAAGCACTGGACCACTGAGTTACAACGTCCTGAAACTGGCTTCTTCAGATTTCATGTGGGGAATTTGGTAAACTTGCCTTTCTGAGTAGAAACACCACATTTTATTATGCGGCAGAGCTACATATTAAGGGACTGTGGTGTGTACAGGGGGAGTACACATGTGTGAATGTGCTCAAGGAGGTCAAAGGTCAACCTTGGTTGTCATTTCTCATTCCACTTTGAGCTTTGAAATGGGGTCTCTTACTGGGCTAGAGCACATCAAGGAGGCTAGACTAGTCAGCCAATGAGTCCCAAGGGTTCTCCTCTTTCTCCTTCTCCAGTGCTGGGATTACAAGCACATCACCATCTCTGGCATTTTACATGAGTTTCGGGACTTAAACTTGGGATTTCATGTGCTTATGATAAGCACTTTGCTGACTGAGTGATCGTCACAGTCCCTGTATGTGCTTTAACCAGACGGCTAGCACTCTTCCTTCAGAAATAAGAAACACGGTTTCTGTTTTCTCCCCTCTTTGCTGAAAGTTGAAGACATTTTTTTAAATAGAAGCCCAGGAGTCATAACCCAGGTCCAGAACTGAGTATAGTATAGTGTTGGCCATGTGGCTTTAACAGTCATAAAGCAACTGAGGCTTTTAAAACTTAGTTTAATTTGATGCATTATTATCATTAGTGTATATGCATGCATGTGTTCATGCATGAGAGGGAGGCATGAGAGCACGTGGACAGGCGGGTGCCATGGGGAGCACACAGAGATCAGAAGCCAAATTTCAGGTGTCAGTTCTCTCTGTCCTGTGTGATGTGGGGAGGGGAGCCAGCCCAGGAGCTCATGCATTCTGGCAAGCACTCTGAGGTTTGAACTCAGGTTGTCAGATTTGTACAGCAACTGTCCACTGGCCAAAGCAGCTGTTTCCTTATTACTAACATCCAGACTTTGGAGAAGAAGCCTTGGGAAGTCCCCTCTATGGTCCCCATTCACAGGACTTTTCACAAGGTTGGAATTAATGGTACGTGACTGGATTCATGATTAGCAAGTCCCTCTCCCATTGTAAAATGGCCATGGTACAAATGGGTTGGTCGTAAAATCCAAAGCAATCCTGTCCATCTGTGTTTCCCTCTGTCCCAGGAGCTAAGATATGTATTGACCAGTGGTATTCAAGTTTTCAGGACTAAAAACATTCCAGAGAAGCAAAAGCCTGGGAAGAAATCCCTCCTGAATTATTGTGTGAAAGTTAATATGTCAGAAACATTTCTTACTTCATCTGAAGGAAATGGAGAATCTATTCTGGTATAAAAATAGATTATGTGGTTATAATATGTGGTGCATATGTATATCAAATAAAAGGAGAGATTGAACTGTCTTCTGGCATCTTCTAACAGTGAGGCTTATGAAATTCTTGGGAAGATTGCAGAAATCCTTTGATGGTTTTAAAGCAGGGAAGACAGGGATGCTCTAGCTCCTTTATCCAGCTGAAGTAGGTTGTAACAATGACACCACGATTCCCACTAAAATGCTTTCTGTCTCTTGCCTGTCTCCCTCTCCACCCTGACACTCAGAGTCAAAGCCAGCACAGGGCCTCATGTATGAAGAGCTGCTTTTGCTATCTACCTTGATTTGGGATTAAACAGTTCACGACACTTGTAATGTTTGAGAGTACATATTGTTTTGAGTGACAATTTCAAAAGTCCCTTTATCTTCTATTCAAAGTGTGCCAGGAAGAGAAAACCCTCTTGGGATTGAGGCCATTATCAGTTGGTAGTGTGTCCTAGCATTCAAAAGCTCTGGTTCCAACCCAGTACCACATAAACCCAGTGAGGTGTCACCACCTGTGATCAGATCTTACAGGTCATGTAAGCAAGAGGATTATCAGGTTCAACATCAGCCTGGGGTGTATAGTAAGTTATTCCAAGGCCATCCAGAGCTATGTGAGACTGGGAGACCGGGATGAAAGAGAGAGACCCTCACACCCACCCTAATGAAGCAGAATTCTATTCTTTGAGGACAGCTAGGAAGGACACACATTAGCACAGTAGCTTGGCATTGTTATCTGACATACACTATCAACCTGAAACTCTTTTTGCCATTGAAACTTCGGGAACTCAGTGTTTACCTTTGTGAATACACATACTGAAGCAGATCGTGTTCAAGTTCATTTCAAGGACTCTTCTAACTTTTCCCTGTTGCGGTTCCGCTTTGGGAAACTCATTGTAACCTCTGTTAAGCAAGTATTATAAATAAGTGGGGACCCCTTGAGTCCATTTGGTTTCTCAGTGAGAACTTTCTGTGTCCCTGATAATTTCAGGACTGAGTTTCCACAGCATATTTCCATTTGAGATGTAGCTATGGTGCTTGGTGTTCATAGTTGTCTGGGAAAGAAAGTCTTGTCTCCACACTACAGTGGCTTACTTCACCTTTGCCTTGAGGACAATAGGAGAAATATGTGTTTGTTTCAGAGTCACTGCCACAAACATAGAGGTCCTTAGCCCTCTGGTTTCTTCCAGAGGCTGGAAGCCATGTAAGCCGTGGGAGTGCAGAGCACAGGGACGTGTAGCTGAAACAATGCTAGGGCCAGACTGTGTTAGTTTACTGCCTGCACAGCACAGAGATCCTGCAGGTTAAATTAACTGTTCATACCAGATTGTGTTATTTAAACTTAGGATCCAATTTGTGCTGACAACCTCTCAGATCAGCCTGTGGATGTGGTGGAGGCTTACTTCCTAGATAAGGGTTAGAAATCGGAACTTGGTGGTTCTATAGATTGGTAGGTGTCTAAAACCCAGGCTCCTTTTAAAAACACAAATAAAGGTTACTTTGAACGGACACCTACAGTGAGACTTTTTATAAAGAGTGTGCAGTCATTTTCCCCTTCCTAAAGTGCTATTGGCAGAATGAGGCATGGTATTTAATCTATAACCCACCATGTCCTGCACCCCACAGTGGTGAAAAGCACATAGGGCCAGAAGAAAGAGATCAAGAAAGCATTAAAAATGTCAGGCCACAAGACCATGTTTAAATTATTAGGTGAGATGCTGTCTTGCATTTAACAATGGCCCAGCACACCTCAAGGCCAACTTCCTCTCCACTTGAATGTTTTGACGGGTTATTGCAGTCTGCCCCGAAATTGAATTTCAGTTTGTTTCAATAGCATTTTCCAGTAAATAGGAGTGACTCTGGTATCTCGTTTGTGAATCTTGATGTAATAATCAGAGGTAATTGAACCATGCACCAGCCGCAGAGACTTATGACATGTTTTTAAACAAGTATTGACTGATCTGAAACTAATTTAACAAAAGCTGAAAATTGGACTCCTCTGAGAAGCCAGGCATAGAGTCCGGGTCTACTGCAGCTGCATGGAGTTTGACTTTGGAAATAGTGTGTTCAAGTTTCCTTACCTTTCCTACAGAGTTAGGTGGAGTTAGGTGTCAGTGGACAGGCAGGGTTGTGACCCCACTGCTAGAGCTAATCATCTGACAACTGGAGTTAATCACTTGTCAGCCTGTGGCTTTGATTAACTGGGGCCAGTTGTCCTCTTGCATCTTGGTGGCCCATGGAGATAGCAAACCTCTCAAAAATGAACTCCAAATGTAGCATTTTGTACAGCCCAGAGTACAAGTTTGGAATCTTGATATTTTGTAAATAAACTTTCTTTAGACAGATGAGCTTGCTATCTTTTGTATTTATTCTCTGGAATGCACAAATAGATGCACATTTAGGTACTTTCAGATAGCATTATAATCCTGGACTTGCAAAATAATTGCCTGAATTCTACTCTGTTTAACAGACATTGTGTACTAAAGGGAGAAATGAATCGATAAAACCTGTAATTTACATCTCTATGCTGTGCAAGAAGCAAAGATTAAAAGGGCAGGTGTGTGGCTCTCCTTACGCTTACAGGGGGTGGTGGTGGTGAACATTTGTGGAGAAGAATTTGAAATTCAAATGATGGAATAAGTAGTGGGAATTGTTGGTGTCTGCACAGACTGACCTCACCTCTGAATGGCAGTGGGTTTATATTTTCACACACCACAGAAAAGAGAATGGGTGGTTATGAAGTGCCCCGGAGAAGGCGAAGGATGGAGATCAAGCAAAGGAAACTATTTAGTGCTTGTTGCCTAATTGGAGGAAGTAGTGGAAAGTGATAATGTAAGGAGAAAGCATGAAGGGGAAAATAATTAACAGCTTCATTAGGCAAAACTCACCATTTGTACATGTTTCTAACACACATTAACGGCAGATGCACTAAGACTCCATGCAGACCAGATTTCTCGAAAAGACAATGAACCACAGTTCTTGCAACAGGCAATTAGGCATCCATGTCACCCTTGTCAGTAGTGCAGCGAGGGATTCATAGGGAAGTGGGACCTAAACCGTTTATTTTCTAAGTGGAAATCTTGCAGACACGGGCCTCATTAGAGCATCATTCCACCTGTGGAAAGCGAAACAGGTAGAGTTGACACCATCACCTGGGGATTTGCAGACGTAATGCCTATTATCGCTAATAGACGCCCAGTACCCAAGTCCCAGAACGTCTAGCTGAGACTATGCCCCTAAGTATTTGGCATGCTCTTCTGACGAGATGTTGTTGTCATGATGGCTGTTTTAATAAGGTTTTGTGTAATTGGAACAAGAACAGCACACACAGTGTGCCTTGGCGTTTTCCCAAAAGTGATTTATGTGATTTGAGGGAAAAGGATGCTGAAGGCATAAGGGGCATGAGGACTTCTCCACCACAACTGCTTATGAAACAATCCAGAAGAATCAGCTTACATGTCATAAAGTATGGTGTAAAATAGTTTTCTGTCAGGGATCTGTGGTGTCTGCTCTGGTTATTTCTGTAGATTTATTTTATTCTCATTATGTATAGGCTCATTTCTAAGGAATCAGTATTCTAGTTCTGAGTATTTGATTTACAGAGAAATTCCAGGTAAATTGAGAGAGATCCCACCTACAGGCACTTAAGCTTTCTTCTGTGTTGCAGTGCTGGTGCTGAACACAGGGTTTTACACACTGGGCAAGCACTCTACCAATGAGCTATAAGGACCCTCTTTTTACTCTTTATTTGGAAACAAAGTCTCTTTGAGTTTCCATGGCTGACCTTGGACTTACTTTGTATCCCAGGCTGGGCTTGCTTGAACTTGTGATCCTCCTGCCTCAGTCTCCTCAGTAGCTGGGAATTACAGGCCTTCTCACCAGCTCTAACAAGAATATGTTTTTATCCAGGAAATAAATAAGATATGACAGTACCTGAAAATGAATTCTGGCAAACTTACATAATTTGTGTACCATGAGAAATGTATCCTTAGGCCATTTTATCCTTGAGAGAACATTCTTAAATATAAGAATGACTTCAACTTCAGCAGGAAATACAACTTCACAGAAGCGCCATTGCACAGACAGCTTATGGTAGAAGGAAGGGTCCTTATGCTAGGTGTGTCTGCAATCACTTGGTGGACATCCTATGTAACTAAGAGTTTCCTTAAGTCCAAGTGGAAACATATTTAGAGATTACTTTGAATAAGATAAGTTCCCAAAAGATCCTTGAATTGGACTTTGGGAAGGGGGGATTTAAATCAGCATTGATAAGCAAAAAGAAAAGAGATGCCAAAATTAAGAATAAAAACAAAAACTCTGTATGACTGCCCTTATATGGGCATCAAGACATTTCCACTACCCTCTCAGAAATACTAAGCCAACCCAAAGATGGCAACTCAGCAGGGACTGGGGTCAGAGACCGTGTAAGGTGCCACAAGATGAAGGATGGCTTGTTATCTTTGTGCTTTAAAATGAAAACCCTGAAGTTGGTTCCTGGGCCTTGTCTAGCATCCGAATCACTTTTCTAGTAGTCTTTGTCAGTCTACCATACACCTACTGCGATCCATATTTCACCATCGACGTTCACAGTCCCCAGATTTATTCCCATTTGTTTTTGTTTTTACTTTTGTTTGTTGGTTTGTATTTTGAAGTCTGAGTTGGAATAGTAGGAATGTGTGATGTTGTATTGTCTTGTGTTGTGTTGTTTGCAGGCCAGGCAACCCTGGCCTTCAACTAGAATCACCAAGGCCACTCTGAAGCTGGAAATGAGCAGAGCACACTCACATGGTGGTGACCAACATGTTGTTAGAAAAATGCTCCAGATCAACTTTAACCAGCACAGCCTCCCCCTTTCCACCTTCTCCATGGCATCCATACAGTTGCGTCATTTTCTCTTCAGGGGCCGAGGCCAGACCTAAGCACAAAGCATCAGCGTGTTAGAGAGCACCTATGCCATGCATTCCATTTGCACACCTGTGTGAGACTCTGGGCAGGGAACTCAGGGGTTAGTTCATTCAACTCACTGCTAACAGTGAGTAACTGTCTGTGAAGCTTGTGGTTTTACCACATTGACCAGCTGCTCCCAGAGCACTGTGGACACAGCTGCCCTCAGAATATTCTCCCGTGAAACAGGATACAACCTGCTTACTCCCTTCCAGCTTATAAAATAATGACTGGCATAAAAGCACACTCAGCTTTTCAGGAATGAGTGCTAAGTAATCAGAACCTACTGGTACATTCGCCATTAATACATACACACACGGGGGGAGAGAAAGGGAGAGAGAGAGAAAGAGAGAGAGACAGAGACAAAGACAGAGACAGACATATGCAGGCACACACACACTCACCTAGTCAGAAGAAACCCTTACTTTTTAATTGCAAAGTATAATGGCACTAAAAATCAAAGCTCCTGCTAATAGCCTTCTTCCATTTGTCCAGAAAATTTCCATTGAAGAGATCAATAGAATTGCTGCTCTTACATTTGCACAGCTTGTGTTTAACATATCTGCCACCCATTAAGGAAAAAAGTATTTTTGAAGACATTGGATTTTAAAGGAGAAAAATTAGAAAAATATTAAGTTGAGGTTATTATTTTTAATGACTACCAAATCCTACATTACTTCTGCTTTGGAAGTCTTTGAACTGTTAACCTGTGTTTCTGAGTGTACATTCGTCAGCGCATAATTAGGGTGAATTCCTTAGGAAGTAATTGATATGAAGACCATATGACTTCTAAATTTACAACAGGCTATTTAAAGGTTAAATTTTTATGAAGGTTATGAGTGTGTCTAATTAGTGAAAATGGGTTTTGTGCCCATGTCTGAGGGGAGAGTTATTAGAATCTGGGTCATTAAGGAAAGTATCTTGAATCAATGGCATTTTCACAGCACAGTAATAATCTACTGTATTACACACAAAAAGAAATGTTAAAGGAGCCATTGGATTTGGCTTCATACTATATAGCTGCATAAAAGGGAATTCAACATGCACATTAAACAGTTATGAACACTGGAACCCTCTTCATCAAGAATTCAGAGTTCTTTGCTAGCATGACTGGCTTGTAAAAGAAAAGGAAAAAAGAAAATCATTGGAACGAGTGAAATTCTTTGGCTTCAGAAAGCCAACTCTGAAATTAGACATAAAAAATCATCAGGCAGCATTAGTCTGTGGCTATCTGGCTCCCGAGCCAGTCTATGGTAGACAGGGACCCGCCTTACTCAGCCTTGCATCCTCAGCCTTGCATTTCATGGTACTTCCTGGGTTCTCACTCTGAAGCATGATGGGAAAGTCTTCATTCCTGCTACAAGATACTCTAGATTGCCCAGGGAGAGTCAGTGTCAAAAATAGAAGCTGTATGGTACGAGACACGGGGAGAAGGCATAGAAAAACCTACAACTTAAAGATTCTGAACTGCCTACCACCATCAACACCCTGTGAATAGCTGAGGAGCTGTTTCTTTACTTGGTGTCATTTCTTTTAGGAGTCAGCCAAAGAATCTGACAGGTAAATGCTTCTCTACACACAACACACACACACACACACACACACACACACACACACACACACACACACACACACACACCCCCACCACCACCACCACCACCACCACCACCGCTGCCTCCACCATCACCACCAAAAAGACAACAGCTTACCATGAAGAAGTAAACATGTAGTGGCCACAGTCTGGGATGTAATCTTAGGATCAAATGTGGCTGTTGTATGGAATTCTGAAGACATATCTGCTGAAATAGTAGATGGTGGAGGATAAGGAAGCTGTAGAATGGTTACCAGAGCATCTAAAGGGAGAGGGACCCATCCACACACAGGGAGTGTCCTCTCCCTTAGGAGTCTAAGCAAAGCCTAGCAATCCCCCAATCCTGGGGCAGCCCTCTCAAACCAGCTGAGCTGTGGGTCCTCAGGACAGCAGACTCTTCACGCAGTCCTGGAAATGTGCCCAGCCTTTCATGAGAAACTCAACGAAAGATCTTTCTCCCAGACAGTGGTTCTCAAACTTCCAAACGCTGTAACACTTCAGTGCAGCTCCTCATGTTGTGGTGACCCCCAACCATAAAATTATTTTTGTTTCTACTTTATGACCATAATTTTGCTATTGCTATGATGTATAAATATTTTTTGGAGATAGAGGTTTGCCAAAAAGATCATAACCCACAGTTTGAAAACCACTTCGACTGGATATGAAGTCTTGTCCCAACCATAACAGTAAGATGGCCTTTAGTTCTGGTTCTCTGAAAAGTACAATTTCAGTGGCCATCACTTCCTTTGTTTTACTTAGTTTTCCTCACTTTGTTCACTGAAATTCTAGGCAAAACCCAAGGCATTATGACCCTGATCCCAGAGACAAATTAGAGAAAAACAGGTTCATACATTTACCCCAGTTGAACCTTCTAGACCAAGTTTAGTCAGTTTGGGATATCAACACCATGCTTGTTTAGCCAGAAGTAGTCACTAAAACAGTTTTTCAGAGCTCTGATTTATACAGAACTCCCAACATTTAAGGCAGAATAGGACAATTATAATGTCAAACTTAACTATCTTGTCAAATTTATGACATTGTTTACAAAGTTGGTTTCTTTCCTGAATTGTGTGTGCCTGAATGTATGTGCGCTCAAGCACGGCTGGGGGTATTTATGTGCATCTATTGTCCATGCAAGTATGTACATGTACAAATATGGAAAATGCAGAGGACAGCCTCAGATGTCATGCCCTATTTTTTTATTTTAATTTATTTTATTTTTTGAGACAAAGTTCCATGTAGCCAAGGCTGACCTCAAACACACTGAATAACTAAAGATGACCTTGAACTTTTTTTTTTTCTGGTCCCCTTGTTTGCACCTCCTGGTTGCTGGAATCATAAGTTTGTAGCACTACGTGATACCAGCCTGTTGTGAGAGGTTCTATGATCTCAGCACAGATTAGCTCAGCCAAGAGAACACAGAACCCTATTCTCCCATCCAAGGGTTTCACCAGACCCCAGTGCCTTTAACAGCCAGCTTCACAGAAAGGAAAAAAGAACATGGTCAAGCCAGCTAAAACCAAATACAGCATAAATTGTGTTTTTACCCCATCTCTTTTAAGCACAGCAGAAGGTAGATAAAGGTGCAAACATTCCCTGACCATCACCAGGTTCATCTGTACAAACAGACAGTAGGTGACAAGTTAGAGCCACACTGAGCTCCTTCTTTACAGGAACACATACTCCATAGCATAAGCAGATTTTTTTAAAAAAAAAAAAACATTGGAGAGCCAGGAAAAATGGTACAAATCTTTAATCCCAGCATTCAGTAGGCAGAGATAGGCAGATGTCTGTGAGTTCAAGGCCAGTCTGGTCTACAAAGTGAGTCCAGGACAGCCAGGGCTGTTAGATAGACAAAACCAAAACCAAAACCAATTAAACGAACAAACAAATAAATAAAATATAAATGTGTGAAATTTCTCCTTTACTTCAACTCTTCAAACTTTTTATAGTAGAGGGCTAAAGTTGTTTGTGCTTTGTGAGCAAAAGGTTGTGGAGAGGATTCATCTGTAGAAAGAGCCACAAGGAGAAGGCTAAGGCTATAGTGGAGGGCTTCCCTAGCAACCTTTAGCTGCTGGGCATCTAGAAAGCCCCAGGGATTTTGCTGCCAATCAGTTTGCAGGTTGTCATGAAGACTCTAGATGACAGATCTTTGTCATTAGCTGAGTTATTCCGTGCATTATGAATTGACTGGAACATGCCTAGAATATATGTCAAGGTGGTTGTTGGTGGCCCAACAGTGTGTAGCCGATAAACCCACTGTCCGACTACAAAGTCAAGTCACGAGGAGCACAGGAGCTCAGGTTTTCTGCCAGCAGTGTGATCCTTTCACCAGGGATAAAGGAGAGAAGCTCTGTCAGATTTGACCTGCTTCCCTCACGTGTGTTTCACTCTAACGTCAGAAACTTATTAGACCCAGATCTGAAATCTCTTGCTCTGGGCTGAGGATTACTTACTCCAAAAGTTGGACTGTAAATTAGCCTTAGTATAGTATTTGCTCAATATAAATCTCCCTCCCTTCCTCCCTCCCTCCCTTTCTGTCTCTCTCTGGCTCTCTGTCTCTGTCTCTGTCTCTGTGTGTCTGTGTGTGTGTGTGTGTGTGTGTGTGTGTGTGTGTGCTCGCGCGCGCATGCCATAGGCTAATTTCAGGCATACACACCCCCACTCCACCTTACTATTGACACAGGGTCTCTCACTGGCCTAGCCCTTGTTGATTCTGCTCAACTGGTTGGTAGGCAAGACCCGGGATCCTTCCATCTCTGCCTCCCTAGTGCTGGGATTGCAAGCATGCACCATCCATCCTGCCAGCTTTTTCACATGGTTTTTGGATTTAGGTCTTTGGTGCTTTTGATGCAATCATTTTGCCCTCTAAGTCTTCTTCCCAACTCCTGCAAAACATAGTATTGACTGAGCCAATGTCCATCACCTATCCTAAATTCAGCTTCACCCGGCAATGTCATTGACAGGCTTCAAGTCTGTGTCAGTACCCTCCCCACACCCCATCCACACTTACACCCCTATTCCCCACTCCCCACCACCCAACTCATACCCACACATCCCTCACCCACCCCACCACCCCCTTTTTTTTTTACTCTCGACTTTCTCAGAAGAGATGGCTGGCTGTTTGAGGAACTTCACTACAAAGAATAATCCCATCTACTTGGCAGTGAAACGATTGCAGGGTAATTATTAGGGGAGAAAAAAACTTAAAGATGCAAGTATTTGCCAACTGTAGTTCCTGGGGCTCTGATTAGCAAATTCTCTTGATCCCCAGTGAATAATTACTAATTAATCAGTAGGATATTTTTTTAAGCTCTTAAAATTAGCATGTTGGGTCCTGAAGTCTGAAAAAGAATTATGGCTTTATTTCTTCTTTCTAAAGAATTAAAGAGAAAATTGAGGATTAGGATTTTTCTGATACTGTAAGCTGGAGGCACTGCCTTCCAGACCTGGAAGTTGCTCCCTAGGGCCCCCACCCATCCCAGTGCAGGGAGCTTTTTGTGCTAATAGCAGGAATCCAGCTGCAGATCATTAAGTCAGTCTGGCACATTGATGAAAACACTTAATGGACTTGTTACCGGCGGCCAGAGTTTGGGCTGAGTGCTTCTGGGTTCTTAGCCTCTTTACACCAAGAACTGAAAATAAGAAATAACACAGATTTGTAACAGAATCAAGACAACTTTATTTGGAGAAAAAGAATGGTGCAGATTAAAAAAGAGGTGCAGTCAAGACTGACAACAGAAGACCACATGAGTAAAGATACTCAAGAACCTCTTAGTGTTCGGGGCTTCCTTTTATGGGGTTCATGAAGAAGGGATGGTTACTAAGGGAAATAGCAGGTCTCTGTTTTAATTGATATGATTGTAGAATCATTTCTCTACTGTATTGTATATATTTAGTCTCTGTAACGCTCCAAGTTAATTCCCATTCTGTCTGTTTTATAGATCAGTATCTGAGATCCATCAGTACCTGCCCAGCACATCCTGAATGATATTTAGTGTCAGAGGCAGGAAGACCCAGGTCCTGCTAATGTCAGGCAACTGTCCCTGCTGTTTCATGGAATATCAGGGATGGTGACTATGTTGCTTAGTTTCTTTGTAACAAATACTTGACCATGGTGACCTTCCAAAGAGCATAGGGTGAGTCTCTAGAGATGACTGTTCTTGTAAAGCACTTGCTGCAAAGGAATGAGGAATGAGGTTCACATAAAAACACTGAGCTCAGCAGTTCACGCTGTGTTCCCAGGGCTGGGGAGTGGAGCAGGAGGATCCTGGAGTCGCTGGCCAGCTAACCCTGACTACTTGATGAGGCCAGTCAAGGAGATGGACATCTGAGAACTGACACCTGAGGTTATCCTCTGGCCTCCCACACGCATGCTCACATACTCAAACCTTCTTCTCACACAAGTTCATCTACATGTATGAAAGGGGTTGCTTTAGCTCACGGTTTGGGAAGCTTTACAGCTTGTTCTGGTTTTTTTTTTGACATTTCAAGAGGCAGCCACCATGGCAGGGATGTGTGGTGGAGTTAAGCCAATCATAACCTGGAAGGAAAAAAGAAAAAGAAGGGTCTTGTATACCTTCCAAAGACATGACTTGTCACCAATTGACAAAAATTTCCCATATATCTATATCTATATCTATATCTATATCTATATCTATATCTATATCTATATCTATATCTATATCTATATCTATATCTATAGAGAGAGATAGAGATAGAGATAGATATATGAAAGTTTAAAACATCTTAGAGGTGTGAGGGGCTAGAGCCCAGCCCCTCATAACTGGGTGTGGTGGTGCACACCTACAATCCCAGCACTCCTAGGGGAGAGGTTAAGGATCAGAAATTCAGTCATACTTGGCTTTGTAGTGATTTTAGGCCAGCCTGAACTCCATGAGACCTTGCCTTAAAAAGTAAACTTGTTAAGACCCTGTCTCAAAAAGTAAGCACAGCGCTTACAAGATGGCTCAACAGGTAAAGGCTTTTGTTGCAAAGTGTCATAGCCTGAGTTTTGATCTCCAGATCCCACATAATTAAAGAAGAGAATCAACCCCTCTTACACACAGAGAGAGAGGGAGGCAGGAAAGGAGGGAGGGAGAGCAAGTGCACATAAACAACACACCAAGTAAACAAATATAAAAATAAACAAATATGTAAGGTTATAAGTAAATAAGAGGGAGTCAATGCTCACATGCTCCTCTCAACCCTTCTCTTCCATATAACTTAGCCAGTTACCCAAACCCCTTGTGAGGAACCTGGGAAAGTCAGTCTGTGTGTGTGTGTGTGTGTGTGTGTGTGTGTGTGTGTGTGTGTGTGTGTGTGTGTGTGTGTGTCTGTGTTTCTGTCTCTTTCTGGTGTGCCCCTATCTCTCTGTGTGTCTGTGTCTCTGCCTCTCTTGTTTTTCTCTGTGTGTCACTCTGTGTCTCTGTCTGTGTTTCTATCTGTGTGTCTCCCTCCTCCTCCTCCCCCTCTTCTGGAGAACAGTGGAAAGTTGGCAAGAGGTAAAACTGTACCATGAAGTGGGAGGTGAATGAGTTATAAATGCTAATGTCTTCCAGGTGGCCATTTTTCTTGGGAACTAGATTTATTGTAATTAAAGTCATGTGAATTTTCTAGAACACCAAACTCTAAGTCTGATGCTAAGAGATACTGTTCCTTCTACAGTACACTTGCTCCAAGAAGGGTGTGCCTGACTGTCCCTCCAAAATGCAGGCATTTGGGATCTAAGTTAATCCTTAAAGCATTTTCTCATGTAAAGGTTTCTTTTATTTTTTTCAATCTAACTTGCCAATAAATCTTAATTATGACATGAAATTCCACACTGACAGAAACTTAAAGTCCAAGTATTTCCTATTAAAAATATAAATTTGGTTGTTATTCTATACCACGTGGCTTGAATCCTTTGGGGTTTTGGAGACAGGACCTTGCTGTATAGACCTAGATAGCTCTAACTCACTATGTAGAGTAGAGTGGGTTGAACTCCTCAATGATTCTGATGAATCCACCTCTCAGGTGATAGAGTTACAGGCACCTATTACCAAACTTAGGTGGAACCCAGAACTTCACATGCTACATATTCTCCCAACTGAACCTCATCCTCAGCCCAGGAATTCTTCTTTTGGTCAAATTGTTATCATATTCCCATCTTAGACATGTGCCATAAAAATCTTAGAATTGCTGTTTTTGTCCCTCTGGACACCCTGGCTCAGTTCAGTTCCCTGCTTTCCCGTTCTCTGGAATGGGCACCCGAATGCCCCTGAACCCACAGCAGGTACATCTCATTAGCATCATGAAATCATTTCCATTGCCACACCCTTCCTTCTCTTCTCTGTCAGACAAACTTGGGGAACCTGAAAGGTACCTTGGATTTCCTGAAGGGTCTTGAGGCCAGCATGAGAAGAATCGGAAGTAGAAGAGGATTCCTGTTGCTGGTTTTGAAGAGCTGGAAGGCAGTGTGGGAGGATGTTGTGCTAATTTTTCCTGAGGATATGTCAAGAAACATTTATTCACCCAAGATAGGGCATCTGCCAAAGACCAAAGTAAAAGTTCCACCCAAGTCTAGTTTAGCAAACCAATCAGGTTATTGAGCCTACTTGGAAAGCACTGCTGAGGGTCACTCACAGAAGTATGAGTGTCCCCAGGTCTCTGCATCACCACTAAGTCCTACCCCACTGTGGACTGTAGCCCTATCAATACGTTGCTTTTCATCCTGTGACACTCTGAGAAATGATGCGGCCATGTCATTTTACACTCAACTTGTGTACCAATTATAGCTTCCCTGCCAGGACTGACCAATAGTTGAATATCAAGCTGACAATGTGGGGTTTTGTTTTGTTTTGTTTTTGTCACTTAGTCAATCATTTCTGCTTGTTCAACAAGAAAGCCAGTTTCTGTTTCCTATAGGTGTGACTCGCCACCATTTCTTCTTGACCATCTGTGGCTATTGAAACCCTACTGGGCTCTAAATGCCTTTCTTGATTTTAGACTTCTTCTCTTTAACATTTTCTTCAGTGTGCATTTATGTGTGCATGTATGTACACACATATACATGTGTGCATTGTTGTGGAAACTAGAGGGCAACAGCAGAATTTGTCCTCAGTTGCTCACTTCTTTTTAAAATGCTTTAGAATTATTATTTTTTTATTTCATATACATGAGTGTTTTGCTTGTGCCTACACAAAAACTGCAGCCCTCAATTCAAAAGGGACAAGAAATGGTTTATTATAAGCCAAATTTGAGTAAGCATGGCCCCCAAACATGGATTTAGGTTACACCAATCTGTATTCCAATATGGAAACCATTTCGTGAAGTTTCAGAGTAACAGAAAAACAAAGTCATAAATCATGGGACTTTAAAAATACATTGGAAACAGTAAGTGGTAGTTGCGACCCAGCAGGAAAATCCCCACTATACATACTCTCAGATGTTATCTGATGACTTTTAGTTGGTGGGAAATTAGGGTTTCATTAAGTTTGTTAATATATTTCAAAAGCTTTTTTTTGTTTTGTTTTATCTACAGTCAGGGTATTAGATCAGTCACAGAGATGGATGGGAGCAAGCAAATGGCTGTTTAGTGAACTAAAGAAAGACCAAGATAAATTGGAATTAGGCTCTGGACCTGCAAGCTTCCAAACTTTCCATAGCCATTGAAGTTTTCATACGTTAATGAGCCTCTACAGACATAGCTTCTTTCCAGGGATCCTCATTCATAACTATGTATGTACCATATACATGAGTACCATGAGAGTGCTTGATACTGGCAGAGGCCAGAAGAAGGCGTCATATTTCCTAAAACTGGAGTTATGGATAGCTGGAAAGCACCATGTATGTGATAGGAACCAAACCCACATCCTTTGCAAGATCAACAAGTGTTCTTAACCACTGAGCCATCTCTCCAGCTCAGGTAGTTAATTTTTGAGGTATAGTCTCTCACTGAAACTGGATCTCATCTCTTCAGCTAAGCTGGCTAGCTAATGAGTTCCAGAGACACTATTGTTGTCACCCAGCACTGGGGTTATAGACACACATACCACACCAAGCTTTAGCCATGGGATCTAGAAATCTTAACTCAAGTGTATCATCCATTAGAATTGATGATAATGTTAAATATTATATTTTAATATGTGAAGTTAGATTCCTAAGATTCAACCAGTTACCAAATAGCAAGTAACTTGATTATAATAACATGGAGTGGTGATATTGCTTTTGTCAACACGACACGCTGCAGCATCTCTTGGGAAGGAAGTTCCAATGTGGGATTATCTCGATAAGGCTGACCTGTGGATATATCATTGGGGAATTGTCTTGATTGTGTTCATTGAAGAGGAAGGGAAGACCCACTCACTGTGGGTGGCAGGATATCCTGAACTGGCTAAGACTGGGAAAAGTGAGCTGAGCGCTTAAACGAATATTTTATTACTTTGTTGCTCTCTGCACTTGACTGTGGATGTGGTATGACCAGTTTCTAAAGCCTCGCCACTGTGACTTCCCTAATACAGCAGGCTGTGACCTGCAATTGTGAGCCAAGTAAACCCTTTCTCCCTTAAGCTATTTTTGACCGAGTACTTTATCACAGCTATGGCAAACAAAACTATGTGAGAGACATTTCCTGAAACTCATCATGAGTGGAGAGAAAAGTCTTAAAGTGCTATACAATGTTGGAATTACTCAGGGGAGACCCACCAGAAAGCCCATGGCCAAGCTCAAGAGTAACACTGAGCAGTCCTTTGAAGAGAACAATAACACAACTGAGAAAGGAAAGCAAAGGAGAGGAGACCTGGGAACTCCCAGTAGGCCCTTGACAGGAGGTTTCCTGTTCCTCTAAATCTGCGGGCATGTTCACCCAGGTTGACTTCAGGACCCAACCCTCATAGTCGCCATGAGGAAGGGGAGTCTGCTCCAGCCCCTCCCTACTGTGCTGATGTGAAGCTGAACTTAGTTCTCTTCACAAGGTCCCTGAACACACACAGCCTGGACTGGAGGAGATCACACGATGGTGGGAGGTCCACAGTCAATTTCAGCTTGTGGCTCTCTGGAGGCCAGGAATACACTGTCTCTTCACACTCTTACCCTTGCACACACTACAAGGGCCCTAATTTGCACCTTGACTGTCTCCCCAAAGCCTCAGCATTGGCCTTTAAAAGGGGTATATGTACATATGTAAGGTTCTCAGTTCACAGGCACATGACGCTGTGCTCTTGAAAGAAATGCCCAGAGCCCCTTTCTTGTTTTCCTTGCTTTCTGACCACGAGATAAGCAGCTCTGCTTTACCCAGTCCTCTGCTGTGACGGCATGCTCATCACAGGTCCAAGGCCAAAGTGCCACTTCCAACTGAAACCTCCAAAGCTGTGAATTCATGTAACCTTTCCACTTTAGAAGTTGACCATTTCAGAGGCAGGGGAACTGATAGTCCAGGTAAAATGCTTAACCTGCCAGCATGAGTATTTGAGTCCCATTCCCAGAACCTTCATAAAAAGCCAGACTTGGTGACATCATTTATTATTACAGTGCTAAGGATGCAAAGTACATCCCTGGGACTGACCAGCTGGCCTAGCTGAATCAGCAGGACCCAGGGCAGTGAGAGACCTCATCTCAAAACCAACCAGTACTTGAGGAATAACACCCAAAGTTGATCTCTGGCCTCAGTGCACGTACACACCTGTGCAGAAACACACACATACATACATACATACATACATACATACAGAGACACACAGACACACACACACACACACACACACACACACACACACCACCACCACCACCACCACCACCACTATCACCACTACCAATAATAATAATAATAATAATAATAATAATAACATAATAATCTTAGAAAAAGTTGGGTATATTAGGAGCCTGCTAGAGCTATAGAAGGCTGACATAAAGATGTTATTTGTATCATTTTAAAAAGAAAAACTAATGAAGGCTTAGAGGAGGTAGCATACCTCAGAGTAACCAGGTGAAGAAACAACGGATTACTGTAAATAACTACTTATAGTGCAAAGACCCAACCCTTCCAGAAAACAGGTTTGAAAGATGTAGCAAGAGTAACTGGCTGAGGGTATGCTGGGGTGAGTTCACTGGCCAGACAGTTTAGCCTGTGTGGAGAGCTCCAGGCCTGTGAAAGATTGTGTCTCAAAACAACGACAAGCAAACAAGCAAAATCAAAACAAAGCAGACTATCCGTGCAGAACAACAGCCGAGGCTGATGTGTTTCCTCCATGTGCACTTCCTGCATAGCTGTACCTGCATAGAGCTCACGCTCACCCAGAGAGAGAGAGAGAGAGAGAGAGAGAGAGAGAGAGAGAGAGAGAGAGAGAGAGAGAGAGAGAGAGAGAGAGAGAGAGAAGCTATGGGGACCAGATAATAGCAGGCAGCATTATGTGGACATGGACTCCATCTCACAGGGCCCTCCCCAACTCTGGGTTCTTCTGGGATTCGATGAGGTGAGTGAGAGAACATTCTGCAATGTGGAATTTATTGGACAATGTCATGCAGTAAGACCAGCGTTTCAGAAAGTAAGAAATCAAATCCAATTTCCTTTAACTTCTTTTATTTAAAAAAAAGAAAAAAAGAAAGCACACAGAGTCTCATTGATTCGTGTTATATTAAAAAATAAAAATAAAAAGGACAGTCCTTGATCTACTTCCAAATACAACATCTTAATGATAATGGTTGCTAACCAAGAAATATAAAGTTGCTGGGAAGGCAAACACATTGATTTGCTGCTTTCTGCATAGGTAGTTAGTGCTTTGTACAGTAATTTTATCTGATTATAAGCACTGATTATAAACATAATAAAACAAAATTAAGATAAAAATTTAAAGATATAGAATGGGTAAGGATCATAATCTTTTTTTATATGTGTGAATGTTTTGCCTGTATGCATGTATGTGTACCACATGCATGCCTATTGGATTTCCTAAAACTGGAGTTACAGATGGTTGTGAGCACCATATGGGTGCAAAGAATTGAACCCTGTGTCTTCTGCAAGCTTTGCCATGAGCCATCTCCCAGGCCACAGATCAATATGTACCCAGAGCTAGACATGCTTCCTTCACAACTGAGGGAATGGTGGTGTTGGGGACCATATCTCCCCATTGTGATTTACTTGTGCCATGTTAGGCATGAGGGGGTGATCCTATTGGAGGATCAGAAAGACACCCACCCTGAGATTCCCCCTTGCTACCGGATCCAGGGTGTGTGGAAGCTAGGCAGAGGGAGATGGAGTCTGAGTACAGAAACTGCATCAGAAGATATCCCATAGGGATTGGCTTCCCTTCCATTAGTCACTCCACCACAGCATCACGGGTCATCTGTACTTGATCCTCACGTGTTCACCACCACACACCTCTGGAGGGTCTGTGGCCACTCTGCAGTGACCCAGTGTGTTTCTCATTCCCTGGACACACTTCCTGCCCTCCTTGCCCATTTTCCTAAAACCACAATCCAGGCCTCCCAAAAGGAAAGGAAAATAATCCCTTGGCCATTTTATGTATTTATTTAGAGACAGGGTTTCTCTGTACAGTCCTGGCTGTTCTGGGACTGGCTCTGTAGACCAAGCTAGTCTCTAACTCACAGATCAGCCAGCCTCTGCTCCCAAGCACTACAGGAATTCTTATTCTTTTATCACTCTCCTGCATGACTATTAAGATTAGAGCCATTTTATCAGACATGGTGAGGTTGAGGATTGACCTGTGAGGATAGGCCTGTGGCTTGTGAAGGCTTTGATTCTAAATCCAGGAACAGCCAAGAAAAGAGCTACAGACACCACGGAACTCAGCACCTGGGGGGGGGGCAATCCCTTTTAATTGCAGAGGGCTCCATAGATTTTCATGTTGCCTTCCAGGAAGTAGGCATCTGCTCAACCACCTTTACCACACAGGGAGGAGTCTGTGGGTGGAGGACTCTAGCAGAGAGAGGATGCCACCTGAAGGTGCTGATTGCCTTCTGAATAATTTGAAAAGCCCACACTAAGTTTACATTCCCTAGGAAGTTTCCTTTTTCTTTGCAATGATCAAGGAGCCACATTGACACTGAACATGGGCAGAAGGGGCCACTTCCCGAATCCCCTAGTTAGCTGCAGCACCCATGTACCCTGAGCAGGGTGAGTCCAGCTTCCCCTGGGGCTTCATGAATGAGACTCCTCCCATCCTCCTAGCTGCTGGAGCCAAACAGGTGCCCTCCCTCTCACTCTTCAGGGCCCTGTACCTCCGCTGAGGTTCTTGACATTCTAAGCAGGGGTGTTTGCCTTGCTGGCAACAGCAGCAGAGCAATGCACAGCCTTTTTGGGGGAGCAGGGAGAGGTGGTGGTGGGTGGGAGTGTCAAAATTTGCAAACTTGGGATCGTGGCACAGGGCCAATGAGGGCTGAGTGAGCTGCCTTGGTATTCCAGGGAAGGAAGCTGGCCCACCAGCTGCATTCTGGGCTTGGTGTCTGCCAGAGAATGGTGGGGAGTGGGGCTGGTGTCGAAGCTGCTTCCTCTTTTCTCCTCTAGTGATACTTCTCTCACAGCTTGGGCAGGATCCACTCCCCTGAATGTGTGCAAGAAAGTCTATTGCCTATATTCTTTGGAACCTGATTGGATAGTGCTTTGAAGGGGCTGCTAAAATGCTAGCAGCCTTCCAGCACCCAAATGTGACTATAGTATCCCTGAATAACTCATTTTCCTCAAATTGGCACTGGCTATGGCTTATCTCTTGCTGGGAAGGGATTCTAATTCACACCCCTCTTACTTTTAAAAATAGCTCTCACGGTTGCCAAGGGGAGGGCCTGGTATTTACTATCAGAGAATATATGAATTAAAATACTAGCTTTCCCCTGTCTTGAGGTTCCCTGGCAATAGCTGAGCACTCTGATACCTGGGAGAAAACCTTTCCCACAGAAGTTCCCTTCCTCCTTCACAGTGCCTGACCCACCTCTCTCATTTATGCCTGGAAGGCAGAGCGCACCGGGATTTAGTCGCTTAGTATTCATACCGTGTCAAGATGGGAGTGAAAGCTTATATTGCAAAGCTGGGTGTGCGATGGCCAGACCAAACATAGCAAGCAGTTCAAAATCACAGTTAGATTATAAGAAAGTGCGGGGCAGGGCCTGCGGGCCTTTCTTGTCAGTGGAGCAGTACATGAAAAGAATCTCTCCATAAAGGCGGGCGGGGGAGGCTGCGGTGGGTCCTGGATTGTTCTCCCACAGCTGCTGGTACCTCGGAAAGTTGGTTAGGGTTTTTAATACATTTTTCTCCTCCTCCCCAGTCCCTTGCCCGCCACCCCACTTTGTCTTTTAAATGTAAAGCATCTCTGCTGGGGTGGAAAAAGGGACAATTTCTCAGTGTTTTTCCACATTTCAGGAGGGGTCAGTGATGTTGGAGGTGTGTAGCCGGGCCCGTGATTACTACTGGAAATAACATACTCAACAAGGGAGGTGGTGTTTGGACAATAATTCACATATGTTAATGCTTAGCTCCATCAATGCCAGCTTTATTTTCTTCTTGATATACACAAAGCTGGCAGACGATTTTAACTGATGAGGTAATGTCATCCTTAATTTAAAGAGCCTTGAGCTGTCCACTCTAAGCAGTGATATCATCCTGGTGGTTGTCTCCTGGGGTTTTCCATAGACATAAGTTGTGGGTCCAGACAGTTCTGTTAGCAACTGTATGGTCATCAAGAAGATTTCCCCCCACTTGATTTCTTTTAAATTGCCAAACAGTTTATGTGACTGCCATATTTTAGCCAGGCCTGAAATTAATATATCCCAGGATTTTTAAAGCAAGTTAAGGTTTGAAATAAATGGGCTGCAATGGTTTTGTGTGAATTCTAGGAGAGAAATGAAGACAAATCAGGTTTGTCAGTCTCCCAGGTGGCTTGGTAAATGAAAAGAATGGAAGGGCTGGAGAGATGGTTTGTTAGGCACAGTGCTGGCTGCACAAGCACAAAGTCCTGAGTTTCAGCACCACCCCCCCAAGCACATACAAAGCCGGGTATGGCAGTATGCATCTGTAGCCATTGCACCGCCATTGCACCGCCATTGCACCAGGAGGTAAAGATGGGGGTCCCTGGAGCTCGTTCTCTGCCCAGCCAGTCCAGCCTAATCAGCAAATCCTATTTCAAAACTAAGGTGGAGTGCTCTTAAGAAAGCTATTCAGTGTTGACCTCTAACCTACACACACACACACACACACACACACACACGCACACGCACGCACCCACGCACACAAGCGCTCAACTTTCTAAAAAGGAAAGAAGGAAGACAAAAGCAAAGTCCTAAGAAATATAACAGCAGACCAAGGGAAACCTCCTCATTCTGCTCCAGGATACCTTGTATTTTATGCTGATGGTTTTCTGCCTTTTAAGGATCTTTGTATTCTAATCACACATTAGCCCAGTGTGATCCTTCATCATTGGTCCTGTCAGTATGATTACCAAGCCTGGTGTCCCTTTCAAGATTCTGATGGGCGAGTGTAAACAAAGTTACTTTCCAATTTTACATACCCTCCCCCTTTCTTCCAGACTTTAAATGATGCCTTGTGACACAAGTGTAGGCTGGGGAGGTGTTCCATCAGCCACTGAATGTGGCTAAAGAGAGAGTACTTTCTCAGAAGACTGGAGTTGGGCAGACTGGCATTAAATAGTGAAGAATCTGTTTATTATTCCGTGGCCATATGTTTAGAGGGTTGCTCACAGAAATCAAAGTATTGTTCATGGGGCACCCTAGCCAAGGAGACATTCTGAATTCACGAGGGAACCTCGCAGCTTGAAAAGAATGCCCCGCATTATGCACAGGACACCCCTGCCACAGACAAAGCACACTACTTAATAATAGACAGTTGTGCTGCAGAGAGTTTGCCTTTCCTTGTTAATTGGTTACTTTAACTGACATTGTCTACAAGTATAATGGACACCATTATTCTTAATGGTTCCGTGCTGTTGATGATGCACGCAGGCAATGCAGTCCATTTTAATTATTGCATTTCTCTCTGTTTCTTCCCTCTACGCTAAGCATCGGTAAATGCAGATGGTGCGTTTTTTTCCCTGTGACAGACCACACCAGATGTTAAGCTGCTCAGATTTTGAAGTTAAAAGGACCTTTCTCCCCACCTCACAATGCCTCCCTTTCTCGTTTACAAGGTATGACTACGTGGAGGTGATCGATGGGGAGAATGAAAACGGCCGGCTGTGGGGCAAGTTCTGTGGGAAGATCGCACCTTCTCCTGTGGTGTCTTCCGGCCCCTTCCTGTTCATCAAATTTGTCTCTGACTACGAGACACATGGGGCAGGGTTTTCCATCCGTTATGAAATCTTCAAGCGAGGTAAGTAACTTACAGAAGAGCAAGAGTGACTAAGTGAGTCTTTAGTGCTGTTTGGTTTCCCAAAAGATCACCTGAAAAGAAGGATGTGGAGGTCATGACTCACCCCTTCATAAAGGACTTACCTTTTCCCTTATAGAAATGTTGGGAAGTATTTTTAGTAAAGAAAAGGCATCCGTGGTATGGCAGAAGTATGTTTAAAATGGATCAAAAGTACTTAGAAATTAAAAAAAAATAATGGGGCCACCCCAACATGTGTTAACTATTGAAATTCAGTGTGTCACACAGAAATCTCTGCACAGTATTAATTCTTATTTTTTTTCAGAAATAAGCTAAAATACTGCTGGAGTTCAATATATTATCTCTCCTTCTCCATCTCCCCCCAGTCCCCTCAAAGGTCTCTAACCCAAGCTAGTCTCTCACTTGCTATAGAGCCAAGAATAACCTTGAACTCCTGCTCTTCTAGGTAGGAAGATCCACAAGTGGATCTACACACAGTTTAGATCATGCTGGGGATGGAGCCCCAGGCTTCATACAGGCCAGGCCAAACCCTCCACCAACTGAGCCACATCCCCAGCCATGAAGCTTGGTTTCTTATGTGTCAAGGAGTTAGTTAGTCCCTTTAACATTAAATCTATGGTTAGCACATTCCTTTGTTTGACAGCTCAGAGGCTTCTAATTTTGAGTGATTATGACCAGGACTTGAAAAAAAGAGAAAGCTTACCATCTTACAACCACTTTCAAAGCTATTCCCTGCACAAAAAAAAAAAAAAAAATGTGCAGGACTACCTAGAGCGGTGGTCTTCAACCTTCCTAATGCTGCCACCCTCAAATACAGTGCCTTATGGTGTGGTGACCCCACCATAAAATTATTTTCATTGATACTTCATAACTGTAATTTTGCTACTGTTATAAATAATAATATAAATAGCCGTGTTTTCCAATGGTCTTAGGACACCCCTGTGAAAGGGTTGTTTGACATCCCCCTCAAGGGATCAAGACTCACACCTTCCCATAAGACAAAGCTGGGAACATTCCAGAGCCAGTCTGGAACAGGTTAGCCCATAAACACTGTGAGGTATCTGGAGACCGCTGTAGATTCCTCTTGCATTAAATTTTGTTTCTGTTATTTACATTTTTAAGTCAGCTGGAATTTCTTGACAATCCACAAGCAGTTTGAAACACAATGTTCTGAAATACAGGAGAAAGTGCTTGTTTAAATAGAAAAAAAAAATCTAGTCACAACAGTGTCAGAAAGCTAAGATATTCCAGGTTAGTAGTGGCTGAATCATGGGAAGAAGGGCCACTGGGAGTTTGGAAAACATCAGTGTGACTTCTTTACATTTCAAAGATGTCTGGGCCTGTCTCATATAGAAAGAACTTTCTGCATAATTTTATGTGAGCAGAGGGTTGGGCAAACAGGGAAGTGCTAAGCTTGTAGACATGAAGACCTGAGTTGGACCCCTAGCAGGCATTCAAAAAGCAAGGTGTAGTAGTTTATGCCTGTAATCCTGGGACTGAAGAGCTGGAGAAGTAGGGTCCAGAGACGTGTTCTCCAGCTTTCCTAGGCTACTCAATGAACTAGTGAGAGAACACTTATCTAAAATAAAAAAGAAAAAGAAAGGAAGGAAAACACCTAAGATTGTGCCTACACATGCATAACCCTCCATACACACATACACAGAGAGACAGTAATGTAAGCACATATTTAGAGTATAATTGATAGTATAAAAATCACATCAGGAGACCACTACAGCCAGGATTTCTTCATCTTCTTAGGATTCCCCCATGACAGTGCCCCCTACCAGCAGGAAGCAGTTTGGAAGGAACGATGCCCAAATTCCCAAATATTGTTTATAAATGTTTGTTTTTCATTTTTTAAAAAAGGCATGTATAATTATCCCCAGCATAAAATAAATAAATGTTTTTTTAAAAATCACATTGGGATGGACCCATGATTACAAGGATACAAGTTTTCTTGCATTGGAAGTTATATGACTTATTATTCAAATGGTAGGTACTACATTTCTGTATGTGCCCACACATTGTCTGTATGTGCTTGCTTTCTTGCATAGGGTATCATCAAAGGCAATAGGTGTCAGAAAAGGATTAAGAAGAGACTTTAATTCTCAGTATCTCTAAAAGATCCAAAGCTAGTTGAGAGAGATATGAGGAGGAGGAGGGAGAGGCAGAGGGAGAAGGAGATGTTGCTGATTTGGGAGTTCTTCATCCTCCTCCATTAGAGCCCACACCCCATAGCCCCATTCCTCTAATCCTTCTCTTGTGTACTGCCTGTATCTAGCAAGACATCATTCTCTTCACTTTCATACAGCAGACAGAAAACCACAAACTCCTTCCATGAACCACTGAATAGACCAAAACCATGGTTTTACCAATGTAGCTTAATCCTTTCTGGCACTTCCCCATGGGCCATCGAGTCCATGTCATTAGAACCCATCACTGACCTCTTGCCTGGTGGGTTAAATTCAGTGCAGCTGGATGCTGGACAGGGCCTGAGCAGCCCTTGTCCTTGTCTATCTTCAACTGTCACCTACTACAATGGGCATCCTGCTCCAGGACTATGCTCTGGTCAACGTGTGAATTTCACTTCTGCCATGAATCAGTTTCCTTGTCAGTGGAAGCCAGCATGGGTATGTGGAATCAGGTAAAATAGAAACATGTAATTATGGCACCTGCCACCCATTTGTCCTCAGTAAGCACTGTTATAGCAAGTACAGATGAGCTGATTCCACCAAGCCTCAGGGCCCTGTAGTCATCTAGGATGCACTTGGCCTTTTAAGAAACCTGATTCCAACCTCTCTTCTCAGGAAGCATTCCTAGTTAACCTGACCTTTTCTATGCACATTTTCAGTATTTTTTTTCCTCTGCGTATGCACTGTATACAGTACACAGAATGTCTGTATGTACAAGCATACTGCATACTCATATATTACATTTACCAGTTTCTCTTAATATTTTCCAATTTCCTCGTGTAAAATTTGCTTCATTTCCCAACACTGTTGCTTCTATTTGAGAAATGCAAAACACCACCTTTCTATTACTGCACATATATTCTGCATAAAAATATTCACAAAACGCATGCATAAATATACAGTATTTCTCAGAAGTCATCTAATGATATGGGACTTGTAGATTACTGATCTTTTGAAAAACTCAGCACTTCTTTCCAGGCTCAGCCACTTCAGAAGTTGCTGAAAAACATGTGGGTTATACTGATCATAGTTTAATGCAACCAGGAAATTAATTTTTTAGATGCTGCCTTTGAAGTTTTCAAGCAATTGGGTTACAATTATGAGAATTTGCCATTTAAATCCCAGAAGCTGAGGACAGGACTGTCCTGCCTGGTAACCCTAGCACCTCTTTGCTTCTCCACTGGTTACCCTGGACCACCCTGAGTCTCTCCCCAGAGCCCCTATTTTCTCCTACATCTGTTCTTCCTGATGTTGAAACTTTGAACCACTAGCCCAACATTCACCTAAAGAAACTTCTCTGGGACACCCACACCTCCACCCTCTCACATTTCCTTTGTCCTGCCTATTGGTCTGGACCACTGGCCCTACTGCTGAAGGAAGTTGGGGTAGTTTCTATGGACCTCAGAGTCAAGGGCTGAGTGGCAGTGCTTGGTATAGACTATGTGATTAAGAGTCTAGATATTTAACAAGGACCAGGGAGGGATGTTTCTCAGTTGGTTGAGTGCCTGCCTGCCATGAAGGAACTCCTGGGATCCACTCCCAACACCAAATAAGCTAGGCATGGTGGTACTCTCCTATAATTCTATTGCTTGATCAGTGAAGGTAGGGATAGCAGAATTTCACCATCATCCTCCGCTGTAAGGAGTTTAAGGCTAAACTCCTGGGAAATAGAAAACCTTATCTAACTGTAACCCCAAGAAAACACCTTAGCTATTATAATTGCCCATCCTCTTTGTTATTACAATCCAGATAGGCCTTTCTGTAGCCACAATAGGTACTCGTCATCTTCCAAGTCATAGCCAGAGATTGGTACACCTCTAGATCTGTGTTCACTAGCACTGTCCCCTTTGAAACGCCTTCCCTCCCAGGCTGCTTCACTCCTGTTGAGTACTGGGAGCTCCTGCAAAGTTCCCAAGCCCTCTCAATCCCCTTTGGAGGAAGCACTTTTCAATGGGGCAAATTTATATAACAGCGAGAAAGTAAAATGTTAAACAAAACAAAACAAAAGCCAACCATTTGGGGCCTGAAGATGTGACTAGGTTAGTAGAGCACATGCACATAGACCTCTTGAAAGATGGAGGCTACAAAACAAATTCCAGACTTGTCTGGTTTCCCTAAGGCCCTATCTCCGAAAAACCAAAACAAAACAAAAAAGGTATTTTTGGTGTATGGTGTGCTTTTATATTCGAATCCAAAGCTTGGGGCCCATTTGATTATAAAGAAGGCTCGGAGACCACCTGAGGCTCCATGGGGTGCCAGTGGCCAGGCAGGAATGGAGCCCGCATCTTCTGGCACTCAACCGAGTTCTCTCCCATCACCCCATTGGGATTTCTTGGCTGTATTAAGCCATGCAAAGCCTGGCTTGCAGTTCTAAAAGTGGAATCAATTCTGGTCATACTTTTTGTCTCATTGATACATAATTTCATCTGGGCATGCTAACCTTTCTCAGGAGAAGGTATTAGTGCCCACTTTAGAGGTCTTTGTACACCTTGCCTTAGAAGACCTAACCAAGGTGTTTCTTACCTAAAGAGGAGGTTAAGACATAAAGACACATTGCATCTTGGAAGTAAAATTCTGAGATTGCCAATGTCATGCATCATATATTATATAGCATATACAGTGCATGCACTTATCATATATGTGATCATAAATTCATATAACTACATAATATGTCGATATGTAATCATGATATATTATACATGGTTTTTTTTATATATATTTCATATATAACTTGTGAATTAGTGACTCAACTTGGCACTGTCACTGCCATCTTAGAAGCGTTCAGGATGGAATGAAAACCTTTACCCAGAACTAAGCTCTTAAAAATACAAGAGGGCCACGAGCTTTTAGCCATAATCAAACAGATTAACACGTGGAGCAGAGCAGAATAGCTTGAGCCCATGTAAGAAGGTTTGGGATGCATTCTTAACATGTCATGTCACCTTGAAGGCCAGGTGTATTATATCCAGGTAACAAGCCCTCTCCACCTGCACCCCTCAACTGTGCTAACTCAGAGTTTAGCCAGCCACCTGTCCTCTCCAGAGCTGCCAGAGCCTCAGATGGAGAGCGGGCTAATTGACCCGAGCCACTAGAACCATCTGCTTTGATGTCTAAGAAGTTACTTCAAGTCACTGAGCACTTCAGAAGGCTCCTCGGTTCAGAACAGTGTCAGGCTGGCCAGATGGTTCAGTCAGTATAGGGCTTGCCCCACGAGTCTGAGGAGTCTGAGGAGCTGAGTTCAATCCCCACCACCCAAGTGAATGCTGGGTGGGATGTAACATGCTTGGGGAAGCAGTTCGGGTCATTGGCCAGCCAGACTGGCTAATCTGTGAGATGTCCTGTCTCAAAACAACCAGGTGGGTGGCACTAGGGGAAGACTGCAGAGGTCATCCTCTGGCCACTGCATGTCTACTTACATGCATTTGCACACACGAACATGCACATGCACACCAAGATACAAGAAACAGTTGTGACTTGTCATCTTATTTCATCAACTCTTGGGATTCTTACAGTGACCTGTGAGTCGCAGCTAGATAGGGAAAGAAAGGGGGACTTGAACATTCTCTGATTCAATACTGAGATTCAAAAGATCCCATTTTCCAGGCTGGAGAGATGGCCCAGTGGTTAAGAGCACTCTTTGCTCTTGCAGAGGACTCAGATTCCGTTCCCAGTATTCATACGGTAGCTCACAACCATCCATAACTCTAATTCCAGACATTTCAACTTTTGTGGGCCCCAGGTACTCCTGTGGAGTGCATGTATGCAGGCAAACATTCATACACATAAAAATAAAATAAATAAATCTTTAAAGGGGAAGAGATATCCCATTTTCTCTGCTTTATGTAAGTGTGGCTACTTGAAGGTCAGAGCAGTGGTATCCACAGGGGAAAGTTGCCTATTCAGCTGCTGACAACCATGCCCTGTTTGGTGCTAGATGCCATAGACAGAAATCTTACTCATTCACATAGCTGCAAGGTCAGCCTGCAGTGTGGGCCCACTTCTTGTTTTGCAATCACAAATCACCACAGTTTGCAAAGTCTTGATAACCCTGAGCAGCTATTAAAATCACACATTGTAAATATGTACCTCCTATACACATGCCTGTGGACCAGCAAATTTAGGATGGTATACTGCATCACAGCTGATTCTTGGGGGAAAGTGATAGTGTCAGTGTTGATATCAGGTGACACCTAGCACCAGGGCTGTAATCACAGTTTATGGTGCCCTTGCTAACTGCCACACGTTGACACGCACCTGTGTCAACATCGCGCAGAGAGAGTCAAGTCACCCGGGGTCCATGTACGAATTACCTTTCACATTCAGTCTGTCAAAGAGACAGAGGTCACATCTGGCAGAGTGACCGACTCACTGCCAGGGGAATCTGAAACCCAAACTCTCTTGGCTGAATCCTCTCCCTTGCCTCTGTAAATGTTCTATTTCACCAATAAACGGCTGTCAGCCTGGAGATTTAAAGATCTGAGCCTGAATGGGGCTGTAATTATTTCTCTAGGGCTCTGTCGAGATTTCTGCAGCTTACTTACTCATTGTTCCCACATGATTTTATATTTGTCCCCTCCCCCCCTTTTTTTTTTTGCCTGTGACAGCAGATGCCTTTCTATTGCTCTACACAAATGGGACACTATGGTGAGCACAGTAAACCTGAGTGTGGCTATCATGTAAGTTACATTAGGGAATGACTGAGCAGTGACTGGTGAGGATGGTGATGATAACACGATGGTGGACTTTTCCTAGAAATCCTCTGCCTTCTTCCCTTACTCCTTGTGCAGATAAAGAATTTTCATTGTGCTCTTTTTATCTCTTGCTCACAGGTCCAGAATGTTCTCAGAACTACACAGCACCTAGTGGAGTGATAAAGTCCCCCGGGTTCCCGGAAAAATACCCCAACAGCTTGGAGTGCACCTACATCATCTTTGCACCAAAGATGTCTGAGATTATCCTGGAGTTTGAAAGTTTTGACCTGGAGCAAGACTCAAATCCTCCAGGAGGAATGTTCTGTCGCTATGACCGGCTGGAGATCTGGGATGGGTTCCCTGAAGGTAATGTTTAGGAACAGCTGGGAAAATTCCTCAAAAAAAAAAAAAAAAAAAAAAAAGGAATCGTTTAATAAATGTCATAATGCACACATTGCTTCTTAAAAATAATCAAAAATGACAAGGGAAAAGAAAATGTGAAGGCAGGGATGGAATTTATTGATTAGGAAGGCCTTCCCGAATACTGGTCCCTACTCCTTCACTGTGCACATAGGCAGTGGAGGCTGTGAAAGATAATTCAGGGTCCTGAGTGATTTCTGTGATAGCCTGGGGACCAACACATAGTTTTTCCGACCACTTTATTTCTGTTCATTAAAACATCATTTACATCAAATAGCTCATTTCAGAAACGAGAGAGAGAAAGTAGAGCAGTATGAAGGGATAGCAATATCAGGAAGAGGGGGTGTAGTTGAAATTCTAAATGGGATGGGCAAGCCAGACCAGAGTAAGACAGAACCATTTGAGCTTGGTTTGAAGAATGTAGGGAAATAGCCATGTGGACATCTGTGAACTTTTCACTAGAAAGTGAATGCAAAAATTCACATAAAGATTCCAAGCAAAGGGAAGAGGATAAAGAATTTGTTACAGCCATGTTGCAGACATTGTGCTTAGCCCAGTTTCCTGCTAGGATCTCCCTTGAGAACACACTGCTTGTATATGAAAGGACGACTCAGAAGGGCTCAGTGACTGGCCATTGACGATGTACAGCCACCATTAAAATGGTAGGAGGGTGTTCTTATGAGTGAAGAGCAAGTAAAATATGAAGGCGACTACTTATAGTATTTGAAAAAGACATCAAAATCCCACTCATTTTGTCAGTAAACAGCGTAGAACAATATTACCATTAGAAAAGCTTTTCACTGCCATTTAGTAAATGAGTGAGTTAATATTGGTTTGATCTGTTCTTTCTCTTTTACCTTATGAAGGTTATAATGATCTTACAGGAACTCCTTCATTAGATAATGGGAGCTTCCCAAACATAGTGCTGATTGATTTCCAAGCACTCAATCTCATAATTAGGAAAACAGTATTATAATAATGTGGTAACAATAGTTGGAATGTGTAATAATGGGTTTATTTGTTCACAACCCAAATTTGCAGCCTTCCTTTCTAGAGCTTCCATTTAAAAATGACTTCTGAGGAGTCCCATTACCCAACTTACTTAGAAGACTTTTAGAAAGAGACACATTGTTATTAGTGTCAAAGGTTTCTTAAAGTGGTAATTTTCTGGTTCTAGAAATTCACTGTGTTGAAACTAAGAATGATATTAGAGTCACCAGCCTTATGCACCCATTGTTTGAACTGTGGCAAAGTTGACTCATTTCCAGAGAACACTGGCCTTGGAATATGAAGAACTTTATGTTATTCTTAAGATAGGGTTCCCATGTAGTACAGGCTGATCCCAGATTTACTGTGTAGCTGAGGATGGCTTTGGCATCCTCGTTCTCCCCTCTCTATCTTCCTGGTACTTAGATTCCAGGCATTCATTGCCACACCTGATTTAAGCAATGCTGGGAATTAAAGCTAAGGCTTAACACACACTAGACAAGCACTAAATCATCCCAGCCACGTCCCCAACACAAAATCTTTGTATAATTTGTTCATGGTTACCTGTCCTGATATCCAGTCAACCCCAGCACAAGTGTGAGGTTAGAGCTTTCTCTTGTGTAGAGAATATGGGAATCAACACTCCTGGTTATCTTTCTGGTGTCACTAGAAACATTTTTGTCACTGTAGTTCAACACTCAGAATTCCCATGCCAATAGATTTAGCCTCTGGTACCCTTTCCAGAAACAACATCCAAAAGGTGCAGAAGGCTTTTAGCCATTGCATGACTTTATGCTCCATCTTCCCATAAACATCGAATTAAATGACTAAGTAATTGAAAGCTATCCACTGACGTAAATTGACTTTGAAGAAAAGCAGTCTTACTCTGAAACTCTGAATTCAAGGCATGTGAGTTGTGAACCACACATCTCTCTCTCACTCTCTGGAAGCTCACATGGAGTCCTGGAGGGATTGGTGCAGAGTGGCAAGCCTGCCTCTGCTAAGGGATACTACATGTGTGTGGAGGACTGGGCAATGGAGCCTTGGAGTAATGAGCTCACACCAGTGGCATGTCAGTTCTCTGCCTGAGCTGGGAGGAAAGATCAGAACTTGCTTGTCACTGACATTGCAGAACTGATCAGCAGAGTTGGGAATGAGTTCCTTAACAGATAGACCAGTGCTGTTGTTTTTATTTACTTTTACATATAAAGCAATCTAGTATGACCACATGGATAGAAATAAATGTGCCAATGTGCAAACTCTAGAGATTCTCTACCAATAGGCTTATTAATTTATGAAAAGTTAAGTGACCTGCCTAGTGCCTATGAAATGATGTTCTGATTTATTAAAGATCTCTCACTAAAAGTACCTCTTTAGCCAGCATGGTGGTATATGCCTGTAATCCCAGCACTTGGAAGGCTTAAATGGGATTATTTGAGTTCAAGGTTAACCTAGGCAACACACCAAGTACCAGACTGTCTTAAAAAAAAAAAAAAATTCTTTGCATTTGGTTGTTGTTTTTTCCTATCAGAAGTCAGAAGACCACATTGTCTTCATTCTGAGGCAGGGCTATAATTACTGAAAAGAATAATGGAGTGAGGGTGCAGTTTTCCGAGAAGGACAGACATTCTGTTACCTTCACGTCCAACTTGATGGGACTAGGGTCCTGTTGTTCAAAGCTTTTATATCCCCCTTTACTAAACTCCTCAGTGACTCACTTTTTGCATTATACCTCTGGTCTTGGTGATCATTTCACCCATCCCTTTGGCCTTTGGATCCACAATTACAGAAAGAAGAAACCAGTAGCCCCCTTCGAGTACAACACAAATGAGCACACACGTTGTGCATGAGAGCGCCTTGTCCTCCCGGCTCAGATCAATATTGCATTAGCTTGTGAAGCTGAGGTCCCCCTGTTGTTCACGAAAATTCAATACCTCTTTGTATTATTGTCGCCAGAGCCTTACACTCTGGTATCTTGAGGGCTCCTAAGGAGACGTACAGGGATCTGTCTGGGGGCAATGTTCTAAAAGACAGAAGACAGATTTACCCAGCATGCCTCCAACATTATAAACCAGTGAGTCATGGAGACTCTCTAAATTATGAGTCTGCGTTAGACAAGTTCTCTTCTGTTTCCCCTTTCAAAGAGACTCCCCCTGCCACCCTCCCCAAAGGGACGGGGTGACAGGGGAGGGGGAGGATAGCTGTCACTGCATCCACAGGCACTACCGCTTTCCTCACCAGCGTTGATGGGGAAGGTCAGGGGCTGTGGCGATCAAGAAACAACCCCAAGGATTAGGACTGTAAAAGTTTGCCCACAAACCAAAGTAGAAGATTATGAAACCACACTAATGGAATTTAAATGAGGGGGGACTATGAGGAAAGGATGAATGGACACTAAGCCTCCCATTTATAACTGCAGACCAAAATGGGATTCTTACCCAGGCAAGGGAAGAACTGGGTTCTTGGCTCCGGCAAGATTTTTTTTTTTTTTGTGCATACATTATGGACAACCTGGAGCTCCTTGGCCGAGAAAAGGGGCGTTGAATTAGTGGCAGGACCTCCCATCCAGAATGAAGAAAGCCTGGCACAGAGCTAGCACTTGAAGAAGAGGTCCAGGCCAAGATTAAGCTGAAAAGAGGTGGGAACAATAGGAGTTCCATTTTCTGAGTACAAAATTCTCTTTGCGACATTCAAAGCTATTGACCAGTGTGGTGCTCTTTCCAGGACCTTTATCAGTCTCCCTTCCAGGATGTGTTTGCATTTTCCTCATGACAAACCACATTACACACCATGTTCTCTGTTTCCAGAGAGAGGGTGATGGCGGAGAGAACAGCCTTTGAATTCAGTCTGGTTGATGACTTTGAACACATCAAGTAATCAGATGTGCAGAGTAATGCATAGTAGGCCGAGGGCCGTGGCTTAGTGGGTAGAGTGCTTACCTAGCATACACAAAACCCTGGATTCATGTATACAAAAAGAGTATTGTGTCAAAGCTGGGCACTGAGCTCAGTTGGTAGATTTGCTTACCTCATCTAGTGAAGCCTGGATTCTATCCCCACTGCCTATAACTGCCATAGTGGGACATGCTGTAATTGTAATAATGGAAGCAGAAAGACCATAAGGCCAAGGTCATTGTCACCTATTCGGAGAGTTTGAGGCCATTCTAGGATATACATTAAACCTTTCCTCAAAGACAACAATAGAAATAAACTCAACTATGTGAGCCACCTCAGGTTTTTTTGTTTGTTTGTTTTTGGTTTTGTTTTGTTTTGTTTTGTTTTGGGTTTGATTTAAGAGGATTGGTCAAATTGACAACCTGTCAGTCAAGGATCTACATACTCTAAAATACCAAGTGTTCAGATGGTCAATGGGATCAAAAAGTCAATGGTTCTTCGGGGATTTGGGAAGACCAGCTCTTGTGGGTTTTAGTTTTGCAATGATACTTGAATCACCTTACCCCCGAAGGCTGACTTCTGCACCAGTTACATGCTTGGTCCTTGGAGACCCAAGTCCCCTTTGAAGATCTGTCCCTCCACCCCAGGGCACAGAGGAAAAGTCTACCACTTGGATCCTTATGTGGAGCTATGAGTCTTAGCTGAAGTGCACAGAACAGTGGTTTTGTGGGGAAGGAAGATGGTGTAAAACAGACTGTCCTTCAAAATTCAAGCCATCTGGTGTGTCTTTACCATGAGAGAAAATGACAACCTTTGTGTCTTGTTGATCTGAATGGATCAATGGAGAGGTCCCTCCGCTGCAAGGGGCTTCTGTACTCAGTAACTCACTGCCAAGGTTGAGCTAAGACATTCTAGCACAGGCACAGCTACATGAGCCAAATCAGAATTTGACTTTAACACAAATTAGTCAGTGTTCTGTGCCATTCATGGCCTAGGGCACAAATGGTTGCTGTAGGCCATTTCATGGCCACTAAGCACAGTGTAGTACAATCCCCTGGGTTTGGAAGAGTTAAAAACGATCAGAATTCAGAAAAACACATTACTCATTCTTTTTTATTATAACGTATATAAAAGGACAGTGTTTGTAGTCTCTGAGTCTTGAATGGTTAGAATTGTCTATTAGTTGGTGGGCTCAGTGCTGAGGAGTGCTTTGTTAGAGTTTTTCGTCTACGTGTGTGATGTTGGTGGTTTAGGATCCAGTGCTGTGTAATGGAATGAGGAAGGAAATCTGGGTTGTATGGCCCTGGATGCTTCCTGGGACATTATGTTTCCCCAAGAGTTCCCACTGGGGAAAGGAGAAGTGGGACATCCTGGGCCTTGCCTAACTGCTTGGATTAAATTACATTCTTTACGATTGAATGCTTACCTAGCATCTTCCTCCTTCCCTCCCTCCCCCCTCTCTCCCTTCCTTCCTCCCTCTCTCTCCCTCCCTCCCTCTCTCTCTCTCTCTCTCTCCCTCCCTCCCTCCCTCCCCTCCCTCCCTCTCTCTCTCTCTCTCTCTCTCTCTCTCTCTCTCTCTCTCTCTCTCTCTCTGTGTGTGTGTGTGTGTGTGTGTGTGTGTGTATACTGTGTACTGAATGCCTGTCTGAGCATCTTTCCAAATCCTCTCCAGTCATCCAGTATGAGTTCCATTCACCCATTAACCAGGAGAGACTTGCATTAGACTACAACAGTCTTTGTGTTGTGTTCTGCTGAGACTCCTGCTTATAAATGGTTTTTTTTTTTTTTTTTTTTTTTGCATCTTCTGTAGAAGAAAGGACTCTCTGACATTCTCTGTACTTCTACTTTTCCAGTCGGCCCTCACATTGGGCGCTACTGTGGGCAGAAAACACCTGGTCGGATCCGCTCCTCCTCGGGCATTCTATCCATGGTCTTTTTCACAGACAGCGCCATTGCAAAGGAAGGTTTCTCAGCCAACTACAGTGTGTTACAAAGCAGCATCTCTGAAGGTCAGTATGTATTCATCTCACAAAGCCTTGTAGTAAACACTGCCCATTATTTCTCATACACCTGCGGCCACAAGAAACACTAAAGAAATGTTCTGTGAACTGTGGTGCCCACTGTTTATCTTTCTCTGAAGAAAAAAAAAACTTTTTGTATGTGAGTGTCAATTGGAAAAATGTCATTTGGTGTATTTCCTCCATAAAATTGTGTGTGAGCCTCTGCAGTTAGGGAAGTGGAAAATGACTGGACACAGCATGGAAACAATGAGGGTGATCTGGAAGCTTCCCTGGCACCTCAAAGACACAGGTGTCTAGAACCACACAGGACAGTTCCAGACAGAACCAGCCAAGGGTAGCTGATACACAGAGGACTGTTGGCTGTAGGTGACCCCGAGGACTCACTGCCATTTTCTTATAAAGTTTTGAAAATAAAGTAGGATGTGGGGGAAAAAAATGGTTTTATTCTTTCACATTTTAAATCAATTTAGTGTGTGTAAGAGACAGACAGACAGACAGACAGACAGACAGACAGACAGACAGAGAACACCTTTCAGATATCAGTTCTCTCCTTCCACCATGTGGATTCTGGCAGCAAAGGCTGTTACCTACTGAGCCATCTCACCAGCTCTAATTTTTTTTTCCTTGAGGACAGGATCTCGCGTATACCAGACGGGCCTAAAACTCACTGTGTAGCCAAGGATGGCCTTTAACTCCTGAGACTCCTGCCTCTAACTCCCAAGTACTGGGATTACAGTATTGTGCAGTATGGTGCGCAGCACCATACCTGGAGAGGCAATGTGAGCATTGAACCTAGCACTTGGTACCTGCTGACCCAGCCTGTAAAAGCAGAATATTTCAATTTATCTTACATACCTTTTCAATAAAAAGAGTAATGCATTTTTAAAGACCTTATTAAAATGCCCAGGGCAGGGGAAATAGCTCAGTGGTAGCATGCTTGCCTGCAATACAGGAGTCCCTAGATTCAAATCCCAGGGTTGCAACCCCTCTGCACAACAGAAGAATAAAATGGAAAGAAGAAACACTGACTGACGTTCATGTGGCTAAGGGTTCTTTTGAAGGCCAGATGGAGAAAAACTTGTGTCTCCTTACGTTTGCTGACCTGCATAGCAGAGCTACTGGTGTTTTCTGCCTCATATCTGACTGGGAAATGAAAAGGCAAATGAAATTCAAAATCTGTTCACATATAATTTGTTCAGCTAGTTAAAACCTTGTCTGTTAGGGCACAAACTTTAGAAAAATGTGAAATTTCTATTAGTAGGACATTTTTGTCAACTTTCCATTGATACAACAAACAGGAGATTTTCAATTTAAGGAAAAAGATTTCTCCTACTCCTCCTCCTCCTCCTCTTCTTCTTCTTCTTCATTTTTAATTTAGTTTATTTTAACACGTGGCCTCTGGCTCCCAACTCAGTATATAAGTAAGGTTGACCATGAATTTCTGATCCTGCCTCCATTCCAGGATGCTGGATTCCAGGTGGTATACCCCACCGCATCAGATGACGAAGTGCTAGCATGCCACCTATGTGGCTCCATTCACGCTGTACAGGCTCTCTGTCAGCCAAGCCACATCCCTCCACCTCAGAGAGCATTTTGTCACCCTTAGCCCACATGGGAATCTTAATAATAACTATGCTGACATTCATAATCTTATTTTTAAAGATCCATATTCAGGAAAACATAATTATAGCTGTCTTGTTCCAGTAATCCCATGTTTCATATCTTGCCAGACTTTGTTAATGAACTCTCTCTCTCTTCCTCTCTCTCTCTCTCTCTCTCTCTCTCTCTCTCTCTCTCTCTCTCTCTCTCTCTCTCTCTCTCTCTCTCTCTCTCTCTGTGTGTGTGTGTGTGTGTGTGTGTGTGTGTGTGTGTGTGTGTGTGTTAGGCTTGAAGTTGACATCAAGCTGTGTGTCTTCCTCAGTCATTGTCCACCGTATGTTTTGAGACAGGATCTCTCAATGAATCTGGACTATAACTGCAGTGTTGATATCCCAGGCCCATCTGCCTTTTACTTGGGTGCTAAGGATCAAATGCAGGTCCTAACACTTACTGAACCTTCTCCCCAGGCCATGAATAAACTCTTTAGTTTGCCACATTTAATGTGTGCCTTCTGCCCTTTATAATTTGTCTGCAGATTTCAAGTGTATGGAGGCTCTGGGCATGGAATCTGGAGAGATCCATTCTGACCAGATCACTGCATCCTCACAGTATGGCACCAACTGGTCTGTAGAGCGCTCCCGCCTGAACTACCCTGAAAATGGGTGGACTCCTGGGCAGGACTCCTATCGGGAGTGGATCCAGGTAGGTGAAACAAGGCTGCACACAGCTGGGTTGGGAGATCTATGAGGCATCTGGAAAGGCTGTCAAATGAGTGCCATATCAAGCACAGGAAAGATCCCTGAACACAAATCAGTCCATGAAAATGATCACACTTATACACAGAGAGTAGCAAAGCTGGCTCAGGTGGCCCCCAGAAAACATTCTCTTCTTTTCAAGTCCTTTGCACTGCTCTTTTCAACTTTGAGTAGATACCTCACTTCCATCACATCTAGAAGATAAGATTTTCCCAAAACAACTACACATTCACTTCCTATTCTGCCATAGTTCTGTATCACTGATGGAATATAGGAATTTTGTCTGTGGGGTTTGAGATCTTTGTCTACAAGTGTTGGGTTTTTGGTTTGGTTGGAGTAGAGAATGCAAGTCTGTGTTGCTAATTGAGAGCATCTGCTAACTTGTATTCATGGACAAATATGGAATCCTCATATGTGGATCTTCTTTAGTGATTCTGTTGCTACAGCTTTTACTATGCTTCTAGATCCTTCCTTGCTGTGCAGACACACACACACACACACACACACACACACACACACACACACAGCCCAGATCTTCTACTCTCTCTGTTTTCCAGGAGTCATCCCTAATACCATTCCTAGTATCTGTCTTTGCACAACCTTGACCTCTGGACGTCTCTATCTGTATTGTTTATTTGTCTTCTTGTTGCAACAAAATATCCAGCAAATGCAACTTAAAGGAGAACGGGTTTACTTGGGGCCAGTTTCTGGTGATACTGTCCATCACAGCAAGGAAGATGTGGCAGTCTGAGCAAGAGTCACATTGGTCACATTGTATCAGGAAGCAGAGAGAGATGAATGCTAGTACTCAGCTCACTTTCTCCTTTTTACGCAGTCCAGGACCCCAGACCATGCTGTCCACTTTGAGGGTGTGTCTTCTCACCTCAATTAACCTAATTGAGAAGATCCCTTGCAGATTTGTTCAAAGATTTGTTTCCTTTACGATTCTAAACCCTCATACTGACAATCACGATTAACCATCTCACTACTACCCAAGGCCCTGTGCTTGAACTCATGGGGTCTGCATCATGGTTTAATGAAGCATGTGGATGTGGATATTCTGTGTATATGAAAATCATTTGGCCCAAGAGTAGGCAGAGCCTGTCTTTCATTTATTACCTGATATATAAAAATGACTTAACTCCAGAGAGAGTCTCTATGCGAGAAGAAAGCTGGGATGGTTTATCTTCTCCCATGTCCATTGCTGTTTCAGTCATTTGAGCACAAATACAAGATTCTGTTTTACTTTGCAAAGGTCAATATTAGTTTAACATACACTTAACGTGAAAGAACCCATTACGGGAGACTGAACTCATGCTAACCTCTGTATGATAACACTGAGCCATGTGCAGAGGGAGGGAAAAGATGAGGCCTCACTCTGGATTGCTGAAGCCTGCTCTAGAAAAAGCCAGAGGTGAAATGAATTTGCTCATGGTAGCTTGTCTTTCCACGTCTCCAAACCCACAAGCAGCTCCTTGTGAATGACAGACGCAGCTCTGGGGGAAGCTTGCATTTTTGCAGTGCTAAGCATGTCTGTATGGTAATGCATTTCTATTCTTGGTAACATGGACCTTACTCAATAATGGGGCCCCTGTGGTCCTGCAGGGGTTCTGAAACTGCCATAGTAGCAACTCTTCAGTACAAACCACTTCTTCATTGGCAGAAACACACATTCCTGAAGCACTTGTCAAAGGGATAGGATCCTACATCATTTTTACTAGGTGCAATCTGAGATAGCTACTGAAGAATGTCAGCCAACCCTTTCTCTCATAGAATAGTGTCATCAGGAGAAGTATGGCAGCCACCCTTCCCCCAAAAAATGGTTTATTGCTATTCATAGTCTTTCACCTTTACATATGAACCTGAGCAAGGGGTGGCTGTTACCTGAAATGTCTCTATCAGCAAGGCAGAAGAGGAAGGAGACCAGGGACAGTTACCCAAGCTGTTGAAATTACACATCTCATTGCCAATGCCTTGTCACACAGCCTACCTCTGTGGAGGGAAAGGGCAAACTATCCAGTGAATGTACTGACAGTGGTACCCCTCATAAACCATTCCCCACTGTAGTTTGCTTCTGAGAGGTCCTGGCCATATAATAGCTTTTGAACCCTTTTCTTTTTGAGGCAGGGTCTCCTGTTGCCCAATATAGTCTTGAACTCACTTGGTAGCTGAGGATGATCTTGAACTTCTGATCCTCCTGCCTCTCCATCCTGGGTGCTGGAATTGTAGACATGAATCAAAACACCTGGTTCGATCTGGGGCTGGAGATGGAGTTCAAGGCTTCCTAAATGCTAGACAAACACCCTACCAATGCGTCACATTCCCTATTCCAAGAGAAGACAGTTTTGATCTAATCTCCTAACCCTAGGAAAGAGCTAAAGCTCCTCCATTTCAAAAATAAGGAACCCCAAGGCTGAGGAAAATCCATAAGTATTCATCACAGGTGGGACCCTGGACTTGGAAGCAAAGTCTTCCGGGCTCCCTACCCCCGCTTGCTTCTTAAAGTTAGCCTGTGTGGTGACTTTGTGGTTCATTTTTGCCTTCACACATGTGGACCTCTGTCGTGAGCTCCAGATCCTGCCCTCTCCTTCCACCCAGCTGAAGGTGCTTGTTGGCCATGTGTAGAGAATTCACCCCTCAGTGTTGATGGAAGGTGACTGTCAGGAAAGTGTAGCTTCTTGTTCCCATTGAGATGAAAGGGCTCTTTTTCCTTGGCACTCAGAGCTCATTTATACACTTATGTCTGTGCTCATGGTAGGAGCGGTTATCTTCCACCCATCACCTAATTATGAATAATTTCATGTGCTTCCAGCTTTTCTGAAGCTCCTTGGAAGTGGCTGGCTGGTTGTTTTCATCAGATAGATGTTTTATAAATTAACCAACAAGTACCGCGTGATTCAGATGAAGGGCCGAGGGAGGCGTTGGTGATCACACAGCATAGCACGTACGGCAGCACACACGTATACTTCTATTTTTATACACATGATTATGCAGATGACATTTGTCTTGATTTTCAGCTTTATCCCATTTTGCATGAAATATGCCCCACAAAACACGTTGCTGTAGCAACAACTAGAACAAATACTTGCATGTGTTAAATTAATAAAGCAACATTGGAAACTGGCTTTCCTTAAAGACAGGAACAGCCTTCAGTTCCCATTGTTTTCTCTAGGAAATTACCAAGTAACATTTAAAAAAAAACCAACAATACATCGTTAGCCGTGATATGAATGTCCATGCTAGTACTTCCTGTGAGATCTGTTGTCTGCCAGGAAGCTTCCAAACAAGACAACGAGCTGCCTGGTAAGAAGAAACACGAAGGGATGTCCAGACTGGAAGGTTCTCAGATGGCCATATCCTGCTCACAAGGCCACTTCACAAAAAGCTCTTGTTAGTGGTCACGGTTGAGCACATTGTAAAATTTGTTCACACCTCCCCCCCCAGATTATTCCATTTTGTGGTCTGTCTTCTAGGCTTCTTACTTATATTATTGGCATAATCTTTTTCTTTCTTTGTTTCTAATTAAGCAATTACAGACTCAGTATATCTGTGATGCAATCAAAATCCCTACTTTTGTATACATCATTTCAACCTAACCATATGCTCATGGAAATGAGGTCCTTGCCCCATAAAATAGGGATGTGGCCTCCAGTCTCTGAAGCACCACCAGCCTGGCACCAAGAATTGCAGAGAAACACAGGCTGTGTTTTCCTTTTCTTCCACACAAAGTACGTATCATGTTGTATTTGTTCAAGAGACATGGTCTCATAGATCCTAACTGTAGCCATTCACACACAAAGCAGAATTTAATTTGTTAATTATTCCAATGTTTTATTAATGATGGTGTTCACCACACTGTAAACAGATTTATCCTTCCAGCTTTAATTAAAGCTCTTGGGAGCATTTTCCTCAAAACAACTGTGACTTTCCCTGATTAAAATGCCAGGAGACAAAAAAAGAAAAGTTATTGCAAGAGACACAAGGCTGAGTGGAAGATGAACTCTGCTGATCTCAGATAAATAAAAATGGCACCAGGGACTAATCGATTACCACCACCATCACCCCCAGTGGCTTTAGAAATAGAATTATTTGATAAACCAACTCAGCTGAAACTTCACTCATCTCCAAATGGGAGGGCATTGTCTTTTATGGAAAAAGAAATTTTGTAGTAGGTTATTTATGGCTCTACATACTGCAGAGGAGCAGAAGGCAGTTGGTTTCTTAGCCATATTACTGTTTGTTTGGTAAGTTAGCCCTGGAGTGGACAATTGACCCTGGAGTAGGCCTCTGGGAAAGCAGTGGTCAGTTACAATGTGATGAGATTGGAACCAGAGGATAGCTAGAATCATGGAATTAGGGCTGGGCAGATAGCTGTGCAAGCACGAGGTTCTGAGTTCCACCCTGAACCTATGTAAAAAAAAAAAAAAAAAAAAACTCTTCTATAATGGAGGTTGACTGTAATCTGGGCATTGGAGGGAAGAAGTAGGAGGACCCTCAGAGATTGCTGGTTTACCAGTCTAGCTTCTAGCCCATTTGAAGAGCTCCAGACCAATGAGAGATCATGTCTCAAAAAACAAGGTAGACAGAGCCATGCCTGGCCCTGCACACATGCGCGCGCGTGTGCACGCACACACCCACACACATGCACACTGTCTTTAAGAGCAAAGACAAAACAAGTTGAACTTGTTTCATGGACCACGTGAAATAAAATAATGTTTTCTCTGGTAACCAAAACTACTGTACATTTTAATAATCTTTTAGGTAGGAAAAGGCACTTGCTTATTCAGTTTGAAGAGTGTTTGATTTGAAGCCCTTGCTTGTAACATTTAGAGTATCCCCAGGTTGAAAGTTAAGAAACAGAAGTGATTTATCTTAAGGCTGTAGACTGCCATTTGTGTGAACACTCTTTAGACAGTGTTTGCTTTCCTCTTGTGCTTTCTGGATTGATCCTTTTGTTCTCAGGTGTTGAATATGGTGCAGGTACTTCATGTGAAATCATTTTTGAGTTTTCACAAAATTGCCAGCATCTTTTGAGTTTACAATCTGTAATGCTTTCCTCACGATCGCTTCCATCTGCCAAATTGACTAATCCAGAATGTGTGTACAGCAGGGTTACTCTGACTGTAAACACTCTGTGTTTATAAACCAGGCACTCTAGGGGGTGCCTTAACTCATTCAGATCATTAGCAAATTGCTGAAATTACAATAAAATGATACTTTATACATCTGTAACTAGAGAACTGACAGAAATAGCTCACTGGGTTCTCCAAATGTGGAATGATGCTTATAAAGTATAGTCTAAGTCAATTTATGGAAAATGCAGGTGTTGTGTGTGTGTGTGTGTGTGTGTGTGTGTGTGTGTGTGTGCACGTGCGCACATGTGTGTGCACACATTGCAACTACTATTGGTACTCTAAATGTTCATCTGCAAGGTATATAATTTGCTTTAAAGTACTTCCCTGGGTGAGTCTTGGCAAGTCTCTTTACCCTGAATCTGCATGGACCTCTGCTTCCCACCCACATGAACCAGTTTGGCACAGGTCTGATACCTGGGCTGTGTTCCCTCCAGAACATTACACAGAAACTCCTGTTCTCTGAGCCACATTTTCTGAAGTTGTCTCTGAGACTTTTACATTACAGGTCATTTGAAGGCCATAACTAGAGATGCTTTACATTTGGAGTTTTGGAGATTTAGTGATGGATTTGATTAGGGGTAAACAAAAACTCCTATAATGTAATTGTTTCAATACTTTAAGTGACTGTCTTGTCACGTAGAAGTCACCAAGGTGGTTTAAATAACTTTGGTCAAGCCGACCACTTAATTTTGTTTTAGAAATCAGACAAATGATTTTGCTAATGAGCATTTCATGTCAACACTCCCTAGAGAGGCTGAGAGCATGAATAACGTTGGCAAACAAGAGCCGCAGTTGCTCATGGAGAACTGCACTAAAAGGCTGTGGACAGCACTTTGCTTGCAGCTCAGCCTTCTCATTATCGTAATGACACTGTCATTTTTTTTTTTAACCTGCATTTACAGTTACATCCTGAAAGAGATTGTTTCTCCTTCCTAGGATACCACATTTCAAAGTGTAGGACCCAAAGTAGGTGTGTTAGCACCATTTTCTCTTTGTTCGTCCAGGCCCAAAGACCCAAAATTTGCAGCAAGTCAGAATGTTGGAACCCTTGTTCCTACTCCGCTCTTAGTAAGCTGTATAGAGGGCTGTATCTACCTGAAGGTGAGCAGCAGCACTTTGATCCCAGCTGGCCCCCTGCTTAGTTGTTGCTTGGTAGACTATCTGCTAACTAGACTCAAGACTGCAGAAGCTACAATGGTGACAAAGGACCGGACGATGTGTGGAGAAGTTTTAGTGTGAGCAGAGCTCAAGCTGTGAGGGATAAGTAGGCCATAGGCATAGGGACTACTCTGTGACTTGCAGGTTTTTGAGCAGTGACCAGGGTTCGCACAAGAGTGCTGTGTGTCTTCCCACAGGATAGTTCTGAGGACCAAAAGACATTTGTGTATATGCTTCCTTTTTTCACACCCAGCCAAAAATGACCATCAGGAGGATGCTCACAATGTCCTGGATTCCAGCTTCGAATCATTGGATGGGTCAGGCTTCTTGAGCAACAAGTGATTTGCTACTGGATTTTGTGTTTTCTATGCTACTTGATGCTGCTCTTTGAACTGGAGCCTGGCTCTTTTGTTTTCCAAAAATACAGATGTGTTTGTTTACCCTATTCAGAAAAATCACATCACCACTTCCCTGCTTGCTTATCTTGAGTTTCTCTATTTTTAGTTATTAAAAGTGAACTGCTTTAACTAAATAAATACCATGTTATTTTAGACTACTACATAATTACACTCAAAATGCACAGAGATAAAGATGACACTGGGGCACAGAAACACAGGATGAAATTGTCAGTCTTGAGCAGCAAGATCTGGGCAAGACGGGAATGAAATTAGCTCTCCTGCACACAGGAAGTGTTGCACACACACATATTTCAGATCTTCTGAAGTACGTCAGTCAAAAACTCATTGTTGTCTTTTAAGTCCCAATGAATTCCAGAGTAAGGAACAGGGATTACAAAGTCTGTCTATTGTTTATTCATTTATCTCTTCATAATATTACACTTTCATATCTGTAATCTAAAGGACAACCCATTAAGTGGTCCTAGTTACTGCACCAAATCCACATGGACCAATGAGAAGGGAAGGCTGATGGTCTCACATCTGTTTTGGGTGAAAAGGCTGTTCCTGTCTGTGGTACTGAAAATTTAAAGAACTTCTGTTATTATACAATTGGGGATCCTCTGGGAATAAAATGTTAATGAAATCCATAATGCTCGCAGATTTTACGATAGCAGTTTTAGGAAATTCCTTTGGTGAGGTTTGTTGATTTCTGTCCCAGTGGTAATAATTGCACCTTTTACAGAGTGTGTTAATGTCCACATTTAGGAGCAATGGTTACATTTATGCTGTGTGTAATGTAACACACCCACTCTTGAGCCTTAAATAACTTTCATATTGTAGTTTGAAAACCCCAGAGCAAAAACAAATATGTTCTTTAAAACTGGGAGAACCCCAAGGCCAAAACTTCTAGCATATCCACAGACAGCTTCTCCAGTGATGAGAGAGAGGTCTGCACCCTGGAATCCAGGCTCAGATATGGATGGAGACGTGGAGCCTTCTAGTTCTTGGTAAATGTATCACTCCAAAGATCCACATTAGCGTAAGGATTCTGACCAGCATCAAAAGAGCAGTTTGGGTCGCTGACCTGAAGCAGACCTGATGCTTTGAGTGAATGTATGTATACACAAGTACAGACACACCTAACCCCCTCAACCCCCCATTTACAAGCACATATAAACATAGGTATGTTTACAAAATGCATGCACATGTATGAACATACATAACATTTATGCACACACATGCACTCACAAACATGGATGCATAGGAAAATGCATGCACATGTGGAGCATACATGAATACATGTGTACATACAAATTCATGTGCCTGCATGCATGCACACACAAACATGCATACATATATGGGTAATTTCCTTTCTTTACCCTTTCCCTCCTCTCCCTTGCCATCTAATCTCATTCAACTCTAGGTTCCAATAAAGAGAGAAAAGTAGATTAAATTTTAAAATGCTCTGTATATCCCAATAGTAATAAAATGCATTATGCTTTTGTATTTCCAGCAGTTGACGAGAGTAGGCATTTGAGACTAATTGCACACATTATGACTAAGAATAATCACACATGTGCTTGTGCATGTGACTCATGCTTTTCTTTTTTTAATCAGTTCTCTTTGCCTCAAGGGGTTAAAAATGCATTTCTGACATTCTTCTAATTGCCTTGTGTCAGGAGAGCAAAGCCGTCATTGCAGCAAAGTTTTATTTTTCTTGCAATTCTAATGCTTTAAACTTCTAACTACACTTTATGGATCTAGCAAAGAGGATAAATAAGTCCTTTCATTCTTTTAGCAAGCCTGAGAGGGCTATCGATACTGTTCTTCAGGGGGTAGGTGATTGGATAAGACAGCTTCTCGGGGCCTTTCAAGCATTTAAGATTCCATGATTCTATTAAAAATAAATGTACTCGATCAGCTAGTGCCCTGAGCTTGCTGAAGATGAAAATATAAATATGTGGAGCATAGCTGGAACTCATTTTAAACGCTATTGATAATGGTGTGAGGCAGCATGCAGCTAATTTTGTTCCATTAAGGAAGTTTTTTTCCTTAGATCAAGTAATTGTTAGGGCTGCCTCCACCAGGAAGCTGAGGAGCTCATGCTGAAACCCTGTGTGGTGGGGCTGTATCCCTCGGTACTTCTGAGCTAGCTTGCAGGGACATGGAACCCATGAGTGACAAGATGAAGCATTTCTCATGGAAATGTCTACAAGGCTAGGGCTTACCTACCACTACAGCCTGCTGGCTCCTTCAAGTTTGGCCAACACCCAGTCTCTGTCTGTCCTTAAACAAAAAAATCATGCTCATTTCTGAGCATCTACAAGCAAAAAGACTTCCCAGAAAGATAAAGGAGAAAGCCATGTGCCGTGCACCAGCTTTCTGAAGAAAGACATCTTGGTTGTCTCTTCCTTCTCGACTTTGAAGTGTTTACATACTGTGGAAGCTGGTAAATCCCACCTCAGACCAGAGAAAGACCAGACACAGCTAGTTACTCGGGTTCCTAGTTCCAGGGGCAAGGACTTAGGCAGGGGCTGCAGTTTGAGAGGCTCTGGGAATGAAATACCAAATGTCTTCTGGGAAATTCTCAGGGTAATGAAAAGAAGTTTTAAAAAAATCACAAGAAATGTGAAGTCATGATAAATCCTTTTGCTGTATTAAGAAGTATGTGGAGCTTATAGGGAAAAGAATAAATAACTTTTTTAATCTCCCAATTTTAACAAAATAGATATGCATACAGTGAGCCAAGTTTGGTGGTTATTTAAACATTTCCCAGAAATCCAGAGTAACGAAAAATGTGCAATGGAACCCATTACTCTGTGTGTTCCATCAGTTACTTTTCTCATTCCTGAGAATCAACCTGACGTAAACAGCTTAAGGAAGAGGCTTTATTTTGGCTTACAGTTTGGGAGTCCAGTTGCTAATAATGGGGTGGAATGACAACAGGAATGTGAGGCATGTGATTGTCACATTGTATCCACAGTCAGGAAGCAGAGAGGAGTGCGGATCCTCAGCTCGCTTTCTCAACTTCAGCATTCTTCTCTGAAGCTCAGAAGGGGGAGGGGGCTGCCTCTGGATTAGACAAAGACCGACAGCAGGTGTTTTTGCCCGAGTGAGCTTTTAGGAGAAAAAAAAAAAAGTGGAAAGGTGGTAAGTCCTGATTGGACAGGTTAGCCAGTGTAGCCAAATAATGAATTTTGATTGCTGAATCTTGGTGTTTTGTCCTAAGAATGAGTCCGTGGACAAATAAGGGAACAGACCTTGGGGGCTAGCTTTAGGAAGGTAATCTAATGGTTTAGCAAGGGAGAAGGAAGGGGAAAGGGAAAAATCTGCCAGCACCATGTTTGCAATGTTTGGGCTTGTTAGAGAGCCCCTCAGTATGGCCTTCCTCCCTCAGCCTACCTAGTCCAGACACTCCTCACCTCACAGACATCACCGGAGCTGTGTTTCCCAGGTGATGCTGCATCCTGTCAAATTGATAATATTAATTACTGCGTGTTAACTTAATTTTTAAAGTATTTTTCAAAATCCAGATTAGTCATTGCTACTCTCAATCAGCAACATTTCATAGTGTAAGTATTATATTATTCTATAGCTTAACATGTTTCCAACGATTGCATGCATTTATAATGGTGTCATTATTTGTTTGTAAGGCAGCCATACCACATGAAATTATTTATTTAGCAGTTATCTTCCATATATACTCAAACACGTGCAAAACATGCATGCATAGCTGTACACATGACATAGACAAAAGAGGAGGAAAGCAGCCAAAACTCTGGTGTGTTTAGTATGTTTTCTCCAAAATTAGCTGGCTATTAAGCAAATGAATCTCATTTAGTGCAATAACCATGACGATCATTTTTCTGCCTGGATGTTCTGTGTCTAGCAGGGACACGTGCTTCCACCTGGAAGCTTCAGCTGTGCATCCCACCCTCTACAGCACAGAAACTTAGCCCTCTTAGAGGGAAACTGCTGCTTTCTAGAATGCTTTACACAGAAATCTGGCTTCTACTTCGCTTCCTATGAAATGTCTAGATTTAGGATATTTGTGTTCCTCATTTTAGATTCATCTCAATTAAGGTCTTTTATCAAACATAATTCATACAGATTAAGAATCATCGTTCCATTTCTTTTTAATTCCTAGCATTTTAATTAAAACCATGTGAAGTGATGTGCTGTAATCCCTTAACTTTGCATCTCTGAGTATAACCACCATGTAATTGAATTCTCCCTGATCAGAAAACCTGCAAAGTCCTAAAGGAAGAGAGAAGCTCTTCAGAGCATTCCAAAGCATTTTAACTCTGTGTTTCTGCCAAGAAGTGCCTCCCCTCTCCACCCACTCCTTATGTTTTTATACCCATGGCAGCCTGGCCACCTGTGTGAGACAGGTGACCTCTTGTCATTGCCAAGCTTATAGGTGAAGTAGATGTGCTTAACCATAACTCAGCCAGTACACTGCTTTCCACATAAGCACAAGGAACTGAGTTCGATTCCTAAGACCCACAGAAAAAGGCAGAGTGACAGTGTGTGCCTAGGATCTCTGTGATGGGGAAGAGACAGGAAGGTTCCTTCCTGGGCTTATTGACCTGCCAGCCCAGCGAAATAGATGAGAGAAACTGATCAGGGAAAAGACAGTGTATCAAAAATAAGGTAAAGAAGAATATGGGAAAGCACCTCAAACCTACACACACACACACACACACACACACACACACACACGTGCATACATGTGCACACATACACACACATGTGCATGCATGTGCACAACACATACATGCATACATGTGCACACATACATATACACACACGTGTGCATGCATGTGCACAACACACACACACATACACACACACACACACACACACACACACACACACAACACCAGAATGGCTCCGGTGGATGAATGCCAGCCACAGTTTCTGGCATGTTAGAGGACTCGCAGCTGAGGTAGGAGAGGGGCAAACAGCACAATACTGCCCTATGACATCTGTGCTTGTATCCTGTGGTTTGAAAGTTGTCAGCCAGGCATATTTTTTTCATTGTGTGACCCGGGCTCAAATGCTTGAAATTAGCATCTGGATTATTCTCCAAACATGGAAATAATCTGCAGTTGCGTGAGCTGATGGCAGGTGGACTGTGAAGGAGGCATGTGCTCCACAGCGTGCTGCATGTTGCCTTCTTTGTCCATTCTTCAGGGTGAGTTTCCTGCGGGTGCTCCTTCTCCTGCCACAGCCTGTTTTGTGCAGCTCAGCCACTATGAGTTCTAATCACAAGTCGTTGTCATGCTTTGAAAGTGTGAGCTAGAAAACAGTCCCCGTTCAGAAATGACTCTCAAATGACTCTCGGCAAAAGAATTCTTAGCAATGGACTGGTAAGCTTTCTAACAGGGAAGTGCTGTCACAGCCTCATTTACGTGTCCTCAGAATAATCAGGCTGAGGGTGATAACTCCTGCTGGTAACACTAGGGCTCTAAAGGCAGAGTCCTCAGCCATGAAGACAGGCAAAGCTACATAGACAAGCCCTGCCTCAGGCAAACAAGCAAACAGAAACCAGAATGATGGCCTTCCATCCAGAGACTGCAAAATCAGTGACAGTTGGCACGGAGTAAGCCTGATCCTTCCTTCAGTCTTGTCTCCGGGCCACATTCATTATCACCACAGGTTCAGCGATCCTGTCAGCTCCTGGCAGGATGTTTTATGCCAAGTGGAGGAGTTTTCCCGACACCTGAACTCACAACCTCTCCATCAGCACATGAAACTCTTGTTACCGGGAGAGGCCCACCTACATCCCTGAGAAATGCATGGAACACCGTGACACCATGTGAAAGGAAGCTGTCAGAGTTTATAGGGCAAGTGACTGATGGAGGCCATTACTCCCATCTGAAAGCCTTTAGTTTCCACACCACCACCACCCCCAATTTGTTTTTGAAACCAAGATTTTAGGCAAAGGAGAAATTAAAGGCATGTCTGACTATGGAACATGCAGACGCTGAGTACGCATGCTTATCTCTAGTCAGTCATTTAGGAGTCATCCCACTGCAGAAAAAAAAAAGAAAAAAAAAGAAAAAAAGACACACATGTGCAGACTAGAAAAACCACTTTGTGTTGGAGGGAGGGGCAGTACACATGTATACACACAGATATGCACAGGTATACACCTGTGTGTGCACGTGTAGAGGCCAGAGGACAACCTCTGTTGTCACTGCTTACAAGCTACTCATCTTGTGTGTGACACAGGGCATTGTAGTTGTTTGCTTACTCTTTAGGGAATTCGCTACCCAGCTCCCCCCAAAAAAAATCACACGGAGGCTTATTATTACTTGTAAATGCCAGGCTTTATCTTGGCTTGTTTCTTAGCCAGCTTTTCCTAAATTGTCCTGACTATATTTTGCCTCTGGGCTTTTATCTTTCTTTATCCTGTGTACCTTCCTTTATTTCTTACTCCATGGCTGGTTGTGTAGTTGGGTGGCTGGCCCCTGGAGTCTTCTCACCTTCTTCTTCTCTCCTTCCTTTCTTGCTCCTTGATCTCCTCTTCCCTAGATTTCTCCTTCTATTTATTCTGTCTGCCTGCTAGCCCCACCTATCCTTTCTCCTCCCTTGCTATTGGTCGTTCAGCTCTTTATTAGACCAATCAGGTTTTTTTAGACAAAGTAACACAGCTTCAGAGAGTTAAACAAATGTAACATAAAAGATGCCACACATCTTTGCATCATTAAACAAATGTTCCACAGCATAAACCAATGTAATACATCTTAAAATAATTCTCTACAACAGGGTGTCTCACAGACCTAGAACTCACCAGATCGTTTAGACGGGCTGACTAGTGAACTACAGGGATCTTTCGGTCTCCACATTCCCTGTGCTGAGATGACAAGTGTATGTGTGTCATTGCACCAACTTTTTCTGTAGCAGTTAAGCTCAGGTCTCATGCTTGCACAGCGTAAACTTTACTGACTAAGACATCCTTCCCAACTCCAGAACAACATTTTAATAGAAATATCCCTTCCCCGTATTTAATATTTTCTTTTAGTTTGAAATCCTTTTAAACTGCCAAGAAATTAGGAAGAGTATATGAGTTGTGTGTGGAGGGGTGAGTATTGTGTTTTGTGTGTATTGTGTGATATTTGTGTGTGTGTGTGTGTGTGTGTGTGTGTGTGTGTGTATGTGGGGGGATGTTATGTGTGCTGTATATTGTGTATGTGTTGTGTGTAGTGTGTGGTATTTGTGTGTGTATTGTAAGTGGGGGTGTGGTGTGGGGGTGTGGTGCGTGGTATTTTTGTATATGTGTGTGTTGTATGCGGGGGTAGGGGGAATGGTGTGTGTGTGCGGTGTGTGTGTATTGTGTGTCGTGTGTGGTATTTGTGTGTGTATATGCGTGGTGTGTGTGGTATGAGTGTGGTGTGTGTGTTGTGTGGGGGGTAGTATTTGTGTGTGGGTTGTGTTTGTGATATGTGTGTTGTGTGTGTTTGTGTTGTGGGGGGTGGTATTTGTATGTGTGTGTGGTGTGTCTGTGGTGTGTGTGTTGTGTGTGTGTTTTGTGTGTGTGTGTGTTATATGTATGTTGTGTGTGGGGGTGGTATTTGTATGTGTGTGTGGTGTATTTGGTGTGTGTATGGTGTGTGTGTGTGTGTGTGTGTGTGTGTGTGTGTGTGTGTGTGTGTGTGTTTCAGTGCACCTTACATCAGCTTAGCTCTGCCTCTTTCTGGAGTCTGCCTGCTTTACACTTAAACACCATAGAGTGGCAGCCTTATCTTTGCTCCTTAACGGGAAGGTGGGGCAGGCAGGACAACGTCCTTGAGATTCAGCAGAAGAGTTATTTCATCCTTTGAGGCAACTTCCAGGAGAAGAAACACTAAGTTCGTGAGAGACCATTTGAGAAGTAAGTAACAAGGACCACTTCATACAGGGTGGACCCAACCAACAAGGCTCAATGGCACTCCAGCTTTAAGTAGTGGCCTTTCAAAAGGGCTGGGAAGTTTATGATGAGTTATAATATTCACAGTGTGAAGTAAGAGGATAAGAGTAATTGCATTCCTCCTTTCAGAGGACGGTTAGTGGCCCAGACACTTTCATGTTGACTTTAATATCATGTGGTTGGCTTTTGTTTGGAAGAAAGGAGTTTCAGATCTTGCCAACCATGCTGGACTTAAAACAGCATTGAATTTAAACATAGGGAACACTGGTGTCCCATCTGCTAAGGATTAGGGATATATTGGAGTAGTGAATTAAAACTGCAGAAGCCCCTCCTCTCTCTCTCTCTCTCTCTCTCTCTCTCTCTCTCTCTCTCTCTCTCTCTCTCTCTCTCTCTCTCTCACACACACACACACACACACACACACACACACACACACGTTACAAAATGACTAAAGAAAAATGTCCTAACATTGTGTTGGCACAGATATACGAGTATGCACTATGTGAACCTCATAAAGGCCTTGAGCTTGAGAAGTAACTAGTATTTTCTGTTGAAGAGAAGGGGGAGCTAAAGCTTGAATTGAAAATGGCAAATTAACTTGCTTAGCCAGGTTGTTCTTCCATGTCAGAGCTACACAGTCACTTCCTGGGTCTCTTCTCTGGCCCCCACATGCCAACCAGAACCCCCCCCCCAGTTTTCCTAAGCCCTGAATCTGCTTAGCAGTTCAGTGCAGCCTGTCACTCTCTGTGGAGATCTGTTATTTTCTCGACATTTTCCCTTCTTCCTGCAGGATAAAATCTTGTAACTTCCCTTTCTTTTAATGCACATAACAAACACTTACTTACATTGTAAATGAATAATTGCCAACTCCTGAATTCCCTACAAGGTGGGATCCCTAGTACAGGTTTGAGCTGCTGCTTACACTCACTGACCTGTTCTTAATGTTTGAGGAGCCAAGGTGGGATCTGGACGGCAGATCCAGGGAACCCTGGGAAAGCTGCCACACCATTAGTGTGCTGTTGACTCAAAGTGCTTTGTTTCTAGTGTGGGCATAAGACTTCATGCAGGATGGAGGAGAGTGTTGCTGGTCCAAGAGTATCGAGCTACTCAATACAGGAAGTGTTTCTGTCCTTCCTGGGAATGCCTTCCTGGGAATGCCTTCAGCAGTGCAGTATATGGTGCTGAGCTTGGAGTTAAATCACAAAGGTCCACAAAGGAGGATGTATATGTAGTATATGTCTATCTCTGTGGTCTATGTATGTATATACTTTCTTTTTCTACCCACTCACCCCAGTGTGTGTGTGTGTGTGTGTGTGTGTGTGTGTGTGTGTGTGTGTGTGTGGTATATGTGTAGTATGTCTCTCTGGGTGTGATGAGTATCATATGTGACTGTGTGATATGTCTTTGTAGATGGGAAGAGTGAATATGGTATGTGTGTGTGTTTATGATATGTGTGTTGTTAATGTGCCTGTGTGTGGTATGTGTGCATGTATGTGGTATCTTTGTGTGATACGTGTGTGTGTGTGTGTGTGTGTGTGTGTGTGTGTGTGTGTGTGTGTGTGTGTGGTGCCGGGGGTGGGAGGGAGTCACCCTTGTTCTCTGAGTAAATTCTGCCAAGAGATACCAGACAGAAGAACAGTATTAAACCCACTTGTAGGCAACTAGATGAGACTTTGCCATTCCTTCTGTCTCTATCTCATCAGCTCCAGCCACTTCCTCAGCCAGAGTCTCACCCATCCTGTGAGGCCCAGTTTGAATGCATCACTTGACCTTTTCAACAAAGCCCTTTCTATTCCGGTCCACAGAGCTTTTCCCCTTCTCTGAACTCTGTGATGCCCTCTCGCTCTCACATTTCAGTCTTGACTTCACTCTGACACCATCATGTGTGACACCACATTTCTGCACATGCCTCTGTGCTTCTAGGAGTCATACGGAGTGTTTGAATTTACGGGGAGAAATGGCCTTATCTGCACAGTGGCATCCTTCAGCCCTTTGGTTTGTTGTCATCCTCAGCGTCTGAGCATCTCTGAGACTCTGGAGCCTGTGGCTTAGCTTGCACAGCTTAGCTCTGCCTCCCTTTTGACTCTGTCAGAGTCTAAGCAAGGCTCACACTTGCTTCGTGTCTCCTTGTTTTTGGACAATTTTAAGGGATGACAGGAGACTTCACTAGTCTCACCAAACTGAGTGTGGCAGCTATTCTAAGACTACCTCAGAATTAAAATTTTCTTTTTACATTAGCTGCTTCTGGTTTGTGCAAAAGAGATGAATCTGAGAGTGGAGACCTAGCCAGGAATTGGGAGCAGCTACAACCAGAAGTTGATTTTCTCTTAATGTAACTATGTGCAGAGGATCCATTCAGGCAATCAGATGACCAGGGAACATTGGTCCTTCCTGTTTTACACTTACAAAAAATTTCATAAGCATCAACTTATTTTTCTGCCATATAATAATATTCAAAGTGGACTCTTCCAGTAGCCCTGAGTCCAGTTTAAACTAATCAACAAGGTTGCCACAGATGGTCTCATATTTCCTATAATTGCACAAAATGTTTAATTCCCAAAGAGTTGTCGGATCATATTTCTGCTGCCTCAGAACTTAGGGACAAACTTAGAGTGCCATGAGCCACACAGGGTGATTCTGGACAAGGGAACATGTCACTTTGCTTCTCGGTTTATTTGTGCATAGTTTCATAGCAATTTCAATGGAGGCAATGCATTTAAATTTAGCCCTTAAATGAAATACCCTAAATACAAGGGCTGCAATGAAAAGTTTCTATCAAAAGGAACAATTTTAGCTATCAGCATTTTTCTATGTAACACAATAATCCTGACAAAATAATATAGGTAGAGAATTATGTTATTAACAATTAAAGGATTATGTTATTAACCTCAGGTGGTTGTGCTCTGATTAACATCTATAAGAAGTCAGAGACCCTAAGTTTTGGGCAGACAATGGTCAGATGCTGTGAGTTAGCCCCACTCAGCCTAGAATAGCTGGGGGCCACATGCCTGACTAGGTCAGAAAACATATGTTTTATCTAAGGAAATGAGACAATTACTTAAAAATATTTTCTTTAGCTTTAGTATCAACTGATGAATTAAACAGCCTTGAGTCATCAGAGACGATCTGAAGGAAAGCCGCCATGGTCTTCCCCTTGCAAGCAGACTTTCCGGTTTTTAATCAGACCTCGGTTCTTTGTCCTTTATTTTCTCAGGCTGTTGTGCCGGCCTGCCAGGGGAGCATTAAAAGCTGATAAATGCTCCCTTGCCAATGCTCACTCACGGGGCAGTATTTTATTGAGCAAGGCAGATTTTCATTTTGGAAATGAGGTTTTCCACATTACATTACCGATGGCCGGTTGTGCACAATCATGGCAAGCAGTGGCATGCATTTCATGGCTCGGAGGCTGCGAGCTGTGTGATTTACTATACAATGCTGAGACACGCTGCTGCTTCGTCCTCTGGTGATTCTCAGTAAAATGTGGGCTTTCCCTTGCTTCTCTTTATCCTGGGGAATGTGTTTCCTGTTATTGTGAAGACAATGCCTTTGGCCATAAAATGTTTATTCTCGTAGATCCCTGAAAAGAAAGAACAAGGAAGAGGTCGGGGGACCCAGCACCTTCAGGGGTCCCCTGCAGTAGGACCAGCCATGATCCCTATCCCATGCCTAAAATGAAAAGCTAGACATTTTCTTTTCTGTGTGTGAAAATAAGATGTGGACAGACAATCTAATGTCTTAGAGTTTTACACTAATGCTGGAAATGGTGTCTTGTAGAGTCACTTATGTTCACTGAGCTGTGCAAACTGGCTTGGGAAGCAGCCACTAGAACTCCAAAGGAGCTGATGGGCTTCTGAAGATAGCATACATACCACTGGATACTTTCCAGATGTTGATGTGTGTCACACCCCAGTGGGAAATGCTCAATGATCCGAGAGAATGCATTTGATGTGCACTTGCACATGTGCCTGCCCCCCACCTCCCCCACCACCACCCTTCATCACAGAAGCCCCCCAAACTCAGAAGTGAAAACACATCCATCTTCCAGTCAAAACTCAGACAGCTAGGAAGTAAAGACACTCATCTAAATCTCAGAAGATGGTGCGTGAAAAAAGCTGCTTTGGCTTAGGGAGCAAGTCACCTGGCTGTATGCCTGTCTGCCCAGATCTTTTAGAGGGAAAAGAGTGATGTTTAGTAAAGGAGCCCTCTGGAACACAGAGGGGAGCCCCATGGATAACTGTCCTGCCCAGTCCTGGCTTCTCTATCATCCTGCTGTTTGTCTTTGTACACCATGGCTGTGTCCTGGAATGCAAGCTTTGTCTTAGTGCACTATGGCTTTGCAAGGTTGGTGAAAGCACAGCATAGATCTTGGCAGTGATGGATCTGCAGGTTCCAGAATGTCTCCATGGCTGCTGATCACTGCCCCCCAGTTGTGGAAATCAGGTGATCAGCAGAGTCCATGAACTTCAGATCTACAGTATCTGCTGTAGTATGAGAAACATGGCCAGCTGTTTAGTGCCCTGCTTCATTGTTTCACTTCTGCAGGATCAGTTCTACTCCCCCACCCCATACACACACCCAAAAGATCCCACATTCTTTCTCCTCCTGTCACCTGCAGATTCCTACTGTGGAACTTTACTACACATCTTGGACATCACAGTAAGCCGTGAGATGTCTCCCCTCCCCCACTCCTCCCAGTTCTCAGATAGCATTGTTTGCATCTTCCCTTGCCTGCTTCATACTATGTTTGCCAGCCCTTCCTGAGGTCCTATTCAAAGCTGCCAGATGGTTCCTATTCATCCTAGTTCACCAACTCATTACAGAACACCCTGACAGGCAGTGTGATGTCTCCTGGTTGGGTCAAGCTTATTACATAAAGTCTGACACCTGAAGGCTCAAAAGTAGCAGATGACATCAATCCACAGTACATGATGGTGCCTTTAAAAATGGTGATGGGTTAGGTGTGCTGGCACATGCCTGTCCACCGAGCACTTAGAAGGTTAAGGCAAGAGGGTCCTGAGAGTTTCAGACAGGTTTTGTGGCTATGTTGCAAGTTCTAGACCAGCCTAAACTACATAGAACCTCTCCAAAAGAGGAAAGAAAGAAAGAAAGAAAGAAAGAAAGAAAGAAAGAAAGAAAGAGAGAAAAATTGTTAGCAAGGAGATACAAAAAAAAAAAAAAAACAGAAGGAAATGACAAGTTATCAGGCACAGAGCTGTAATGGCCTTGTTTTTATAACTATATTATATATATATATATATATATATATATATATGTATATATATATATATGTTTTTATAACATATATTCACATGTATTTTCATAGTGAAAAGGCTCAGGATAAGAGTAAAGCATCTTTTTCCAGTTAGTGGTGTCTTGTGGAGATTTTGTTCCTTCTTAAATTTACTACATTTTATGAAATTTTCACTAGGACTCTATCAGCTATACTGAAAAACAAATATTTTTCCAGAGAAATCACAAATGACTAAAAGGGACTAGAAGGAGAATACAGCATGATGAACTCAGTGAGTTGTATGATGAACTTACCAGAGTAGAAATGCAGGTCTCATCCACCAGGATGAAAAGAGGAAATGGTCACTCCTGTTTAGAAGAGGTGGAGGGGAAGTGGAGGGGGAGAGGAGGGGGAGGAATGGGGAGGGAATCTGAGGAAGAGTGATGGGGGAGAGAGGAAGGGGCACAGGGAAAAGTTTGGTTTTATTTTCTGTTATGGCACAAGAACTTTACATATCAAGATATGCAAACAATATTTTGTTAGGAATTACAAATATTTTAGTTAGGTCATACATATTCTAATATAATTAAGTAATACATATGAAGGTAGACTGGGCCATTGTCCAACTTAACTATGCCAGTAAGAAAGATTCATAAGGACAGAAAAAGGCCATTCCTGTACCCATTTAGGGTTGTGTCTGGGGTCTGCAAACTAAATTGACAAAAGGTGGATTAACAAGAGAAAGCAATACAAACTCTTCATATTTTTACATCACTTGGGCTTCAGAGAAAGGTAAAAGTTCAAAGAAACAGTTATATACCCAGGCACTAATACACCATTTTAGTAAATGGCAATTACTGTGGAGAAATGACTTCTTAAAGGAGAGAGATGCCAGGGGCCGGTGTCAAAAGCCTTTAATTCCCAGCACTAAGGAGGCAGAGGCAGGGGGATTTCTGTGAATTTGAGACCAACCTGGTGGGCATAACAGTCCACCCAAGACTGTTACACAGAGAAATGTCTCCAAAAATAGAAATAAATAAATAAATAAATGGAAGGAAGGAAGGGTATTTGTCTTCTAGGGTCTAGATTGTGACTATTCACTAGTAACCAGGGTACCCATTAAGGGCAGTCTGTGGAAAGTCAGGCTTTTTTCTGGGAAAAGCATGCTCATGCCCTCACCCCAGTATTGACTCTTGGTAGCACTGCACGAGGGAGACTCACACCCTCGCCATAAAGGACACATGCCCTGCTCTTAGGCAGAACAGGGGACGGTGGAGACTTTTTCTTGATTCTGTTATTGAATCTCAATCACCTTCATCTCAAAATGACACTGAGGCTAAGAGGCCCCTTCTGAGATGGCCTATGCTGAGATTGGTAAGAACCGAGGGCATTAAGCCTGACATGGACACGACAGTGCAAACAAGGCATTGATGAGGCCAACTGTCTCCATCGCCTCCCAGGCTTTACATGGCACTTCAGGTTGGAGGGCAGTTCCTTCCAGTTACTCAGAATTCCACTAAGCACTTGGAGAGAGAGAGAGAGAGTTAGTGGGCAGAGCCATTGTTAACCAAGTTCTCAGCTGCAGGGAGGGAGGTGGGGCTTATCAGAGACCAAGGTAGCATCCACTCTTGGTCTAGGCTCCAGTCTAGATTCCATGAGGTTGTCATCCATCTTTAGTAAGCCCAGAGGCAGTCATGTTAGGAAGAAAAATGAAACAGAATTTTAAATACCCCAGTGTGGCAAATAAGAGGAGTCACGGAGTTTAAAACCCCAGCAGGAAACTATGCAATTTCCAAGGAAGTTGCTGCTGCTGTGTTCATTGCTGTCTAGAAAAAAAAAAATACCATTTCCTTTTCAGGGGTGACTCACGCTTGTGTTCTAGGGGCCCCTCTGTTATGTCTTGACATCTTCCTTACTAAGGAATTGCTTGTCCCAGGGCTCCTTCCTGAAAGTCAGCTGATCCCCCATACCTGGGAATGTCCTAGGTGACTACTGCTTCCCTGCCTAGTAACTAGCTCTCCCTCAGTTTTACAAACATGGGGTGTGTGTCTGAGCTGGTAGAGTGTTTGTCTGGAATCACAAAGCCCTGGGTCCCATCCCCAGTGCCCCATAAACCAGGTATGGTGACTCAGGCTTATGATCCCACCACTGGGGAGGTAGAGGCAGAAGAACCAAAAGTCCAAGATTAGTCTTGGCTACAGAGTGAGTTCAAAGGAAGCCAAGCTACAGGAGACTCTGTGTCTGTCTGTCTGTCTGTCTGTCTGTCTGTCTGTCTGTCTGTCTGTCTGTCTGTCTGTCTGAAGGTACATCCAGGGAATAGAGTTCCAAAGTGATTTCAAGTCAACTCAAGCTGCAATTGGACACTTGAGAGTTTCTTCATTCCCAGACTGAAGGGCCTCTTGTAGGTTGTAGGTGTGACAGGAAAAGTTTGTGTCAACAGTGCTCGGCTGCTCTCCTTTGGATGTCCAGGTTTTAAGGACCTTTCAACTTGCAAGTGGATGTGCGTGACTCTCGAAAAACTGGGTGGATGGCCAATAAATCTTCAGTGTTCTGAGATCATTGAAAACCCTTGAAGCCTTTCTCCAGTGTCTAGAGCCCAATACCTTGCAGGTGTGAGTGTTCTGAAAGCCCAGATTATGTAGGAAATTGGATTTTTTTTCTTTTTAAGTTTTTGAGTTGGTATAGGTTTTTTTTTCCTTTTCATCTGAAATTCAGTTTAATTCGCCATCTTTTATTTTGTTTGCCACATACTACAAGCATTGGCAGTCTCTGCTTTTGAAACCTGTGCTCACAGGGGATAAGAAGAGTGTGGCGTTCACTAGATGATGTTCCCTGTTTCCCTACTGAAAAAAGATTACCAGTGTTGGCCATCAAAGATAAGTATTGTCGAATGAAAAATTGAAATGGGAGCCATTGTTAGTCTACAGTATTAATTTTTATTAGGATGTTGTTCTGGGAATGGGACACAGCTCTGCTGGTAGAATGTTTGCCTAGCATGCACCAAGGCCTGGGGTTCGGGGTGTGGTGCTGCATGTCTGTAAGCCCAGCACTAGGGAGGTAAAAGCTGGAGGATCAGAAATTCAAGGACATAGTTGTCTAAATAGCAAGTTCCAGTCAAGCTGGGCTTTGTGAGACCCTGTATCAAAAGGGAAAAAAAATGTCTTTAATCTCAGTACCCAGAAAGCAGAAGCAAGGCAGATCTCTGTGACTTTAATTTCTAGGACATCCTTCCTGGTCTACATAGCAAGCTCCAGGCTTATAGCCTTCTTATAACCACCCATACCCACACCCCACCAAAAAAAAAATGATTAAGTTGTTGATTCTTTTATTTGTCTCAAATCTTGTGAAAACTTACAGAGCATCAACGTTACATTTGAGACCATGAAAAGGCAGCAGTATTGTTGGACCCTTGCAGAAAGAGTTGTTAAGCTGCTGTACTGTGGAACTTCCTTCTCCTCTCTGTGCACTCCTTTTTCTGTGTCTCTGTGTCCTAACTCCTCCCAGGGCCATCAGGGGAAAGCTGTTCCTCACAGACCAGAAGAGACAGCCTTCCAAGCAGCCAAACAACATTCATTCTGCAGCAGCCCTGGGCTCACAGGCACTGCAGGGTTAATTGAAATGGTGTTCTCTGAAAATTGGGCTGTCAAGTCACAGGACTCAGAAGCTGAGGGAGGGGTGGGGAATTGCTCTGTCTTTGTTGTTTTTGTTGTTTTTGGGGGGGGGTTGTTGTTGTTGTTTTTTCCTTCTTCTTTGAAGAAAACAGTGTTTCATTAGCTCTTAGTGTACTGTTGAAATATCTGGTCAATGCAAACCAGATGTATTAGGCAATTCCTCTCTGAGTCCTGTAAAAAACATGTTTGTGCATCCCTTCTTAAGAGATATTTCTTTTCTGTAATATATATATATACATACATACATACATACATACATACATACATACATATATGCATGTAGGCCATACAACAAATAGAAAGAAACAACTTTCCAGGGAAAGTCAAATGCATTAATAAGAGGGCATTGAAAATACTCAGCATGTAGAGACTCATCATGATTTTTATTTTAAAATTATATGTAGTTGTTAATGATGACAATGAGAAGAGTGAAAGGAAAGAGGATGTGATTATACTTCAAATACCTATGAGGAATTTGAAGAAGGGAATTGCAGGAAGTCAGAGGCAGCATGGCCCAGTTGGTAAAGGGTTTGCCATGCAAAATTGAGAACCTGAATTCGACGCCCAGAATCCATGTGGAAAAGCTGTGTGTGATAGCACTGACTGGTGATTCCAGTTTTGCAAAAGCAGACACTTCAGGATGTCCCAGAGCTCACTGGCCAACCAGCCTATCTGAGCCAATGAGTCTGGGTCCCAGTAAGAGACCCTATCTCAAAAACAAGGATAGACAGCTCCTAAAGCTTCACTTCTGACCTCCACATGTATACACAAACATGTGTCCCTGAATATACATGAACACACACACACACACACACACTCACACTATCTATGGGGAGGCATTCAGAGATTCTAGTTCATGACCAGTTGTCCCACTGTTTTGGGGACTATTGACAGCTAGCTAGTCAAGGTGGAAACACATAACAGCAAAACTTATCACTACCTGGAAGTCCCCACCCACCCTCCCGGGCATGAGATTAGCAAGTAAGACTCAATGTGAGGCTCTCTTGTTGGAAAACTGGAAACCGACAAAGAGGAACAAACCCTCTTTATGCTTGTATGCCTTTCCTCCCCATCATGCCCTGGGACTCATCTCCCTTTCAACCTGCTTACAGCAAGGCCATGAACAAGCAAGAAAAAAGAAGCGTCATGTGAAGCCAACCCTCCTTGCTCTTCTCCTTGCTGGACCATTCCAGACTCTCTCTGTATCTGTTCCTAGAGCCACAGCTCTCCTAGAGCACTCGCATCAGCTGGGTCACATGGGGACCTAGTTCAGGCCTCTCCAGTAGCTCTGCCTTATCTGTCTTGAATCTCCGTCTGTAAAATGACACATATGATATATTTTGGAAAGTGTACAAAAATGTCTTGGAAGATATACTGACATGAACCCAGTTTCCTCCTTTGCACCAGAAATCGGGTGATCTTGGCTATAGCTGTGAGAACATTCTCCTTTCCCAAATTCTAGTTCCCTTACTATCTTCGGCCGCACCCGTGTGTGTGTGTGTGTGTGTGTGTGTGTGTGTGTGTGTGTGTGTGTGTATGTGCCAGCCAATGGATTTCATTCAGGGTTGCTTACAGGAGCATGGGCAGTTTGCCAATGGCTACATCTCCTCCTTCACTGGCAGTTTCACTCGGCAGGGGTGGGGTATATAGACAGACCCAATTCTGTGCATGTCGTATGCAGGTAGACACGGTGTCTGTAAGTTCGTGAGTGCAACAGTCGTGTCATGCCTGGGAAACAGCATCGCGCAACACTGACCCATCCCTCCAGCTCTTACAGTCTTTCCACTCCCCCTCCTGTGACGTCCCCTGAGTCTCAGAAGTGGTGATGCAGATGGGCTGTTCAGAGCTGAACACTCTGTCATTCTCTGCACTTTGACAAGTTCTGAGTCTCTGTAGGAACTGCTACCTACTGCAGGAAGAAGTTTCTCTGTCCCAAGCTGACAGCAGCACTAACCAATGGGCACAGGCATAAACCTCCAAAAGGCAGTCGGCAGCCTTTGCCTTCCTGTAGAGCAGTGGTTCTCAACCTGTGGGTCTCAACCCCTTTGACAAACCTTCAGCTCAAAAATATTTACATTATGATTCGTGCCAGTAGCAAAATTACAGTTGTGAAGTATCAACAAAGATCATTTTATGGTTGGGGAGGGGGGTCTCCACAACACGAGGATGAGGGCCCTTGACTTCACATCAGGCCCTGCTGATTCCAATGGATGAAAACCTCTGTGCAGAGCCTGCAGGATAAGATGTTTAGGCCACAGCCATGCTTGTTGGGGCAGCCACCCACCCCATGTGTCATTTTCTTGCAGGTGGATTTGGGCTTCCTGCGATTCGTCACTGCTGTCGGGACACAGGGTGCCATTTCCAAGGAAACCAAGAAGAAATATTACGTCAAGACTTACAGAGTAGACACCAGCTCCAATGGAGAGGACTGGATCACTCTGAAAGAGGGAAATAAGCCTATTGTGAGTGTGTCTGCTGCCCCTCCATTCCCCCTCCCCAACTAAAGCCTTTCACAAGCATGATCAATTTTTTATTTGTTTGTGTAGGGATTTTTCTGTCAGGCCTGGTTTATTTTCTGAATTGATTTAAAATGAAAAGTGCAATTAGAGGTTTAAATCTGACCAAAGGGTCTCATGTTACCAGATCCAAAGGCCAAGAGGAAATTACACAGATGTCACTAAAACAGAACCAGCCAAATTCAATGACAAACTCGAGAGTCACCTTCAGCACTGGCCCCCCCAACACCCCACCCTGGAACAGACAATGCACAGCCTAACACCGCCCACCTTAGGGGTTCCTGCTGGTTGTTTGGCTTCATTTATTTGGGTTTTTCCTCATGTTTCTTCATTCTTTCATAGATCCTTTTCTTTTTTTTTCCTCTCTGTCATGGGCTAGCACCCTTTCATCTATCCTTGGTGCTCACAAACTCATTTACAAATGCAATTGGCCATGGCTTGTAAGACAGGGGAACTGTGGGTATTTTAATGTGTCCTTTCACATCACACAGACAGCATGTTACCTCTACACTCAAAGCTTCACCCCATGGGACAGCTGGGTCCAGCCTCAGAGCCTTTGCTCCCGCGCTCTGTCATTTAGGAGCTGAGATCTTTTCCTCAGCCAGCCTTCTTGTTTGAAGTCATACTTGCTCTGATTTATTAATCAAAAGATTTTTGAGAATTCATATTTAATGTTACCCAAAATCAAAAGCCTGAGGGCCTAGAGAGTTAGCCAGTAAATTACTTAGCACACCAGCATGAGGACCTGAGTTCCATCTCCAGAACCCATGTCTTCAACATATAAAATCACACATATATACACACATACATATACATACATACACATACCAGTGAGATGACTCAGAGGGTAAAGGCACCCACCCATTAGCCTGGCACTCCAAATTCCATTCCCAGGATCCACGTAGTAGAAATAGAGAGCCAGCTTTCACAAGTTCCACACAGGTACCATGGCATGTACCTATACATAATAAGTAATGTTTAAAAGAGGGGGGAAAGGCAGGGAGTGGTGTGGGATTTGTTTGCCACCCCAGGCCTGGGCAGTGTTACAGGAGGATCCCTAAGACTCATTGGCAGGCCAGTGAGAGATCCTACCTCAAAAAACTAGATGTGTTAGCACTGTCTGAGAAATACCACCTGAGGATTCTTCCTGTCCTACACCCTACACACACACACACACACACACACACACACACACACACACACACACACGGAAGAGAATTCAGTTTACATGTCCTCAGCTCACCTTAGTACACCCATGACCTTGGCTAGAACCGAGAAAAACCTCTTCAGTATGCAGTAAAAGAGAGATAGGGACTCCCTTGGTCAATGGCAAAATCCCTCTCTCATGGAGGGCAGGCAAAATGGAGGCAGATGTATGGGGATAGCTGTTCTGTGGGAAGAGAGTTCCTTGGAAGATTCTGTAGACAGTACAAGGACTATCGAAGGTGGAGGACATAGAAGCTCTTCTCCACCTGGGAAGAAGGGGGTGGATTTTTGAAACAGGGCCCCTCTAAGTAACCTAGCAGTCCTGGAAATCTCTGTGTAGACTAGGTTGGCCTTGAACTCACAGAAATCCCTCTGCCTCTGCCTCCTGAGTGCTGAGCTTAAAGGTATGCTCCACCACCACCGCTCCATGTAAATAGTGCTGTGTTTGTCATGCTGTCCTCACTCACATGACCTCCACCTCATGACCCTGTGGAGAGGACACAAGGCTGTATTACCACAGGGTTTCACGTCTTCCAGTTAGGGAGCAAGGACCGGCCTGCACACACAGCCTTCCAGAGCAGGAAGGTGCAGGAGGGTATGGGGGATGCAGCATGGGTGAAACTTGACATTTGGGGTCTTCACTGAACATAAATGAAACTAGAGCATCAAGCTGACATTTGTCCCTGAAGTCCTTCCCATTTCTTCCAGCCATAGACTTCACCTAAGACCTCATCTGTCTTGATTTCATTTGCTGGACCAGGGCAAGGTCAAAATTCAATCCCAGCCTGCCCTGACAGTCCTTATCCTTTAGACAGAATGTGAATTTGCATGCCTTTCAGAAATCTGTGGGCAACTCTCAGTGTTAGCAGAATGGGTACTCACCCACCCCCGTTCCATGTGAACGATGCAATGGGCACACATCCACCCCAAGTCTGTGCAAACCCCAGGCAGCCAACTCTGGTCCCTCTAAGAGAACTAAATGGGCCTATAAGAACAGTTTTATGTGAAATGCTACTACTTCTGGAAGCTTCTCATTACTTTGCCACATGAAAATGTACCCATTCGGGTTATTTCCCAGAGGGAGAAGCTGAATTGGAAATAACTTACCGAGGGCATTTAGGTGTTTGCTGCAGAGCAGCAGCATGGACAATGAAGCAAAAAAGTGCCAGTCAGATGACATTGATGTGGCCTTTCTCTGGAGGGAAGAATAAGACTGGGGAAATGCATGCGCTTACTGGAAGATGGGGGGAGTCTCCATGCTCTGAATGGAAGGCTCTGCCTATAACACCTGAGAGATGGCGGGGAGTCACAGTGCTTGACACATTCAGTACCACAGAGAACTGCTGGCTTTATTATTTTATTTGGAGGAGGGTGGATTTTTGAAACAGGGCCCCTCTAAGTAACCTAGCAGTCCTGGAATTCTCTGTGTAGACTAGGTTGGCCTTGAACTCACAGAAATCCCTCTGCCTCTGCCTCCTGAGTGCTGAGCTTAAAGGTATGCGCCACCACAGCTCCATGTAAATAGTGCTGCGTTTGCCATGCTGTCCTCACCCACAGCTGACCTCCAAATCTAGAAAGCAGAGGCTTCCACTCTTATCTGAGGGAAGGCTGGTGCCAGAATGTTCCATGATCCTGTAAACAACACCACCGCATTCCATACAGTCCCAAAGGACATTTGCAGGCACCCGGTTTATAGTGGGCCCTCCTTGCCTTTGTGGTCATGTGCCTCATTGTTCTTAGAATCCAAGGACCTATTTGTACCTAGAAGCAGAAGACCAGGAATTTTCAGTTAAAAAAAATCATTTATTATTTAGTTGCCTCTACCACTGAAGCATAATTTTACCAATAACTCCAAAGTATTAAAACCTCTGATGCATGACTAAGAACATTTACCAAGGGACCCAGTAAGCAAAGAGGGCAGGAAGGCAGGAATGCAACTAGGTGGCTGGAGTGCTTGCCTCATGTACACAAAGCCCTGGGGTCGGTCCTGAACACCCCTAAACCAGACACATGGTACATACCTGAAACCTCCCACTTGAGAGGTAGAAGCAAAAATATGAGGAGTTTAAGGTCTCCTTTGGCTACCTAAGGAATTCAAGGCTGGCCATCGATACATGCAACAAGGTCTACAAAAAGAAGAAGGAAAAAGGGAGGAAGGCAGATGGCTTAGGGTTGTACCTGAGGACATGGGCTAGAATTTTTAAAAGCCAGACCTAAGCCATTTCTTCTGGGAGCCAGTGGAGAAGGGAGGTGGAGAGACTCCCTGTAGGATGAGTGTGGCTGTGGCTCTTCCAGTAAAGCTGACAGCTTCTCAGTTTTAAAGACAACAGCATGTGTCCTTTAATAAATGCCATCCTTGTGACAGTGCTTTTAGAAGCTATAGCCTCTCAAACAAAAATGTGTGATTGGGGTGGCATTCTACACTGGACAGGGTTCTCTTTGATTACAGTTATTTGGGAAAATAACATGACAGGTTGCTAATGGCACAACCACCTTGGTAGAAAAAGCTAGAACCGCAAACAGTTTCTACAAGCATTTGTGGAAAGTTTCTGGGATTTGTTTCAAATACAGGTAGTTTGTTAATGCCCTCTCTCTCCAATCCAGATATTTCAGGGAAACACCAACCCCACAGATGTTGTCTTTGGAGTTTTCCCCAGACCACTAATAACTCGATTTGTCCGGATCAAACCTGCATCCTGGGAAACTGGCATATCTATGAGATTTGAAGTTTATGGCTGCAAGATAACAGGTAAGTGCCAAAATGTAAGTTGCCCCTTGAATTAATGCAAATTTTTCCACTCAAGGGGCATTTGTTTTTAAGTTCAAATATGAAGGCAATCTGTTCACATTTATTTGGTAGCTAAGGTCTGTTTTAGTTGCTCTTCTCATTAATGTGACAAAATACCTCACAAGAAGAAGCTTATGGTGAGAAGAGGTTATGTTGGCTTGCAGTTCAAGGGGACACAGTCCACCATGGCAAGGAGTAGTGATGGCAGGAATGAGAGGCAACTGATTACATTACCTCCAAGTTAGGAAGCAGAGAAGAAACAAGAAATGGGGTAAGATATAAAACCTCAAGGTCAGCCAGCTGGTGGTGGCCCTTGCCTTTGACTCTGGCATACAGGAGGCCCAAGGCAGGCAGATCGCTGTGAGTTTGAGGCCAACCTGACCTACCGTGTGACTTCCAGGACATCTAGGGCTATTTAGAGCCTCAAAAACACAAACAAGCAAAAAGAAGCTCAAGGTCTGTTCCCAGTGATTCATCCAGTGAAGTACTGCCTCCAGGGCTTCTGTAATGGCCCTTACATTGGCTTACCCTGTGTTCTGATGTACCAGGACCCATGCTCTAACCATTTTCCATGTAAGTAGATATGTCACAGAGCTTTTGTTTAGAAGCAACAACAGCACACATGCAGTCTTCATATTTTAAAAACTGAAATATGTGGTATATGGAGAAATGGCCCAGTGGTTAAGAGCACCTACTGCTCTTCCAGAGGACCCAGGTTCAGTTCCCAGCACTCATGTGACAGCTCATAGCTGTCAATAATCCTAGTTCCAGGGGGTCCCATGCCCTTTTCTGGGCTCTGTGGATGCCAGGCATTCATACACATAAAATAAAAGCAAATGCTTTTTAGAAGATTGAAACACAGACTGTGTGGTTGACTCACTAAGAAGGTAATTAAAAAGGGGGGGAAAAAACCTCAGTCTCTGGTGAGCCACTATATTCTGTCAGTGTTCCTACTTAGAACACTTCATTTCTCTGTTCATTTTATTGCTTTGTCTGCTGAGCTTGATTTCTAGTGAAGGAAGAAAACTGGCTTTTGGAGGAAAAGCATCGCCTGGGACTTTCCCATGGAGGGTGGGGGTGGGGAGGCTGTGTTGAGAAGCTAACCCCGGAGTTCAGTGGGAAAGTCAAACCCAGATCTGAAGTCAGACCCAGGTTTCATTTGCTTCCACGGTTATCACAAGCTTGATTGTGGTGTGAGGATCCAAGCCTTAAGAAGTCCAAGGCCTTGGAGGCAGGAATTGGGTGGAGGGGCACTTGGAGGAGGGATAGACCCTGAAAACACAGATGTAACCTTGTTTTTATTTTTGATAGTGCTAAATAACAGAACGTTCCAAGGGATTTTAGAGCTTTACCAATTTAGGAATCCGCTCATAAATCCTTAGGAACAAGGCCACACAAGGTCTGGGTGGGAATTTCTGGTCCATTTCTCCAACCCTATTTCATGTCACTACACCAGAATTTTATATAGAAGCAAACTTCATAAAGACTCAAAATTAGTCTGAACTCTGAACCCTGACTGTCCAGCCTCTTAAGATTTATGCTATGTCCTTTTGGTTAAATAAAATATTTATTTGAACTCAAATTATCCTTTTTATTTTCATAAGGACATCCCAAGAGGTAATTCTAGGAATGTGAACAAAAAAAGAAGGTAATTTATTGGATTAAGAAAAATAAATAGTCTGTTTATTTAAACTATCTAAAGTAGTTTGTTCTAGTATTTTTAAACATAGCTTATTTTGTTATTTTAACTACACAGTTGGATTTTGTCTTCTCTTTAGTAAAATGACTGTCATTTCCCAGAAATTGACCTTGGAAGGTTTGTGGGGAGGGCAGTATGTGACCATGATGGTCACACAGCCAGAAGGGCCATGCATGGCTCAGGACCCTCCACTTAGTGAATGCCTGACTGCAGACAAGACATTTTGCATCTCAGATGTACATTTCCTGGTCTGTAAGATACCTTAATGGGCTGTGATGAGGATTAAATGAAAGAAATATTTATAAAGGACTTGGCTTAAAGTAAAGTGCTTACTTAATGTCCCCATACAATAAGGCAAGCATGGAACCCACTAAAAGCAATGCAGGTTAAGCCCCAGGTGGAGCCTGCAATGAGATAATCATTCATGAGCATTTCCTCCTGCTCCTCCTCCTCCTCCTCTTCCTTCTTCTTCTCCTTCTTCTTCTTCTTTTGAGGCCCTGGTCCTTCCTGTGCAAGATGAAAGAGTAAGTCAGAAGTGTGTCCTATTGGACTAGACGATGCAGAAGAGCAGACCTGGCCACGGCTCTTTCTCTTTACCCCATAGACCAGGAGCACCATGAGTATTCATGAATATTCAGTGGTTGTTTCTGAGTAAAGGAGCTCCACCTCTCATGCCTCCAGATAAGCAAGCAACCCTGAATTTTCAGCCTCTCAGTATAAGAAGGCAATCTGATTGTTTGAAGTAACTAGCAAAAAACAAAAAAACAAAAAAACAAAAAAAAACAAAAACAAAAAAAAAAAAAAAAACCTTTAGGGCATAAGGCATCACTTCCTTGACTTCCAAAGCCTCTAAAGTGCAAAGTTTAAACCTAGATTTTACAGTCAGAAATTCTTTAGAAATATAGCTATCATGGAGAACCAGAGAATATGGTGATGTGTTACCCAGAAAGAGACACCCTGGGGTGATGTATCCTGCTTCCCAGGTGATCGAGGGAGAAATATTGTTTCTCTACAGAAGGCTTTGGCAAAGGACAGGATTGGGAAGATAACACTGAGCTTCTGCAGGGTTGTGAGACACCAGCCTGTGCTCTGCTCAGTGAAATTCTGTTCCCCACAGTCACATGTTCCTGTCAATTGCTCATGAGGGTGACCTTTCCAGGTACCACAACACCTTTAGGAAATGTCCCAAGCCATCAGGGGAAGACTGAACGGTGCCCACTGAGAGCTAGTGTCATTCCTCACCACTTTCTCACTCTTTGGAAACTTATTACCTGGGTGTGCTCTGTTTCTCCTTTAAGGTCAAGCACAGAAATCTTACAGTAACTCAGTATCACTAATGATTACCACATCAAACCCCTCCCTGTAACATCACACACTTGTCTCTTTCATCCAAGATTGATTTGAAGGCTTTCAAAACATAGTGTTGCCAAGCAAAACACCAAATCCCAAGTTAAGCTTGATGTGGCTAAAAAAATGATAATTGTTAGTGTATGTGTTTCCCATTGCAGTTTTAGATACACTAAGGATTAGTCATTGTTCTCTGAAATTCCAATCCAGTTGTATATCCTATTTCTTGTTCTGTTGTTTATTTGCTTATTAAATCCAACAATTAAGCCTGCCTGCCAAGGAAACCCTGCTCTAAACTAGCATCCCATCCAAACCTTGAGTTAATTGCTAATATACATTTTTCCTCATCATCGTCAAAATGAATTATGGGCTAGGCTGAGGAAATGGCTCAATCAGGAAAGTACTTGCCTTGCACAAATGAGGACCTGAGTTCAAAACCCAGAATCCATAAAAAACCATGCATAGTAGCATTGTAATCCAGAATTGAAGTGGGAGAGAGAGAGGAGCTTGCTAACCAGCCAGTCTAGCCTAACTGCTACCCCCAGGCCAGTGAGAGACCCTGTCTCCAAAAACATCATGGAGAGTACAACATAATGTCCTTTGTCCCTCAGACATATGCCCACACATGCACAAGGTGAGTCTTGTGGTTTTTAGTCAATGCTCCCTTTGCTGCCTTTCAAAAGGGGCGTGCACAAAGACATAGTGCAGACTGGCTCAACACTGAAGGATGGCGAGTGTGAGCTGGGCATCACCATGTTTGGGGAAAGAAAAGCCCGGAAGCTCTGTATAAGAGAAAAGGCGTTTGTCTGGTGGAGGCTCTGATCTGCTTACAGCATCCAAGTTAATTGTGTTTTTCTAAAATGGTAGCATCTGGCTCCCTCTGCCAGCTGAGTGTCACCTCTATAAAAAAAGCTGGTTGAAAGTCAGGCAGGTGTAACCACTGCAGCCAAGAAATGGGACGTCTGTCTCTAACATACCCTTCATAGTCCTTCAGTGAAATGGGTTTTGTAAATCCTTTTTTTTTTTTAATCCCCATTAAGTTTATTCTTGGTTTCCAGATCCCACCCAGAACAAATAGCCAGTCTGAGTTACAGGAAGGCATCCTGAGAAACGACAGCTGCTGCTGACTGTTGTAATACATTGATTCATTCAGCAAATATTTGTTGAGGATGACAGTGTACAAAAACAGGCTCAGCAAGTCTCAGAAAACAGAAAAATATGACTTGTTTCATAGCCTCAATAAAATTAAGATCCCACTTAGCATGTGACTCAGTTGTTAGTATGTTTGCCTAGCTCATAGGAATCCCTGAGCTCTGAATTCAACACTGCAGAGGCACATGGCAGTGCATACATGAAACCCCAGTTCTTAGAAGGAAGGAGCAGAAGAGTCAGGAAGTCAAGGTCATTCTCAACTCCATAGTGAATTCAGGGCCAGCCTGTGACATGAAATCTAAAAACAAAACGTAGAAAGGAAGGGAGGGAGGAAACAAAAAGCAGTTATGCAAAAAAAAAAAAAAAAAAAAAAAAGTGAATAAGATTCTCAATACAAGAAAAATATAGATCAAGTATCAGAAGGCATCCCAGAAAAAAAAATGGGTCTAATTACAGACTGGAAATATTGACTAAGTTAAATAATATGTGAAGACAGGTCAATATTTTCCACAGATCAAATGCTGGGAAGAGCAACATGACCAGAGGGTCTACCAGAGAGAGTGAATGGGAGAAAGCCCCGCCTCCGCTCAGGGAGGAAGTGCTTTTCTCTAGCATTGGTGAATGTGCAAGTGGGGAGCTTGGATGTGTGGATGAAGACCCAGCCTCAGCATTGTACAGCTCGTGAGGAGATGTGCTTACTGACCCATGATCATGGTCAACAGGAGCCTCACTAGAATCACTTAGGATGGCTAGACTTTCAGGTTGCAATTTATTAAATTATGTAGAATGGAATTGTTTCCAAAGAAAATAGGTTGTCACTCCTGCATGACCCTAATTGAGCTGTATGATTTTGCAAGGAGGATAACTGATTATTTACTATCAAGCCAAGCAGTCAATCAGTGATGGATATTCCCCTGTTGCTTAGAAGCTCAAACTGTTACAGAAGATGCGAAGAGGTCCATATGTACTTCATTGCTGCTAGGGATCTTAGAGTCTATCTGTGATTACAGGACGCATAATCCCATCCACAGCACAGTTCTGCTCCAGCTGGGAGCCACTTCCTGCCTGGGCCATCACATGCCCAGGAGGGGAGTTCTCCCAAGTAGGCTAGTTTCCCTGACTTTTGGGCTGTATCATAACACTTGCACAGGCTGTGCCTCTGAGATCAGGAGAGAGGAGGTTGAACCAAAGGCAGTGATAGGAAATCTGTCTATGGGATGTGAGGGGGGATTGGTTAAGTAGAATAAATTGCCAGTAACTGAATATATTAGATAGCCGATATGAAACTGAAAGGTGTGTGCCACATGCACAGAGACATTTGAGTTCACAGAATGTGTGCATGTGGAGAAAGCAGGTATGTGAAGGCCCCAGGGCAACCTCTGTTGTCATTCCACAAGTACATCCCACTTGTGTTTGTTTGTTTGTTTGTTTGTTTGTTTGTTTGAGACAGTCTCTCACTGGGATTGGGAGGTCACCATCTCATCTAAGCTGGCTGGCCAGTGAGGCTCAGGGATCTGACTGTCTCTGACTCTCCGGTACTGGATTATAAGTGTCAGCTACCATGCCTGGCTTTTTACATGGAATCTGGAGATCCAACTGAGCTAACTCCCCAACACCCAGAATGTGATTCTTAAAACCTAGATAGAAAATATTGCACTTTTCCTTGAGATAAGAGTTAGGAAAGCTGGGCGGTGGTGGAGTACACCTTTATCCCCAGCACTTGGGAGGCAGAGGCAGGCAGATTTCTGTAAATTCAAGGTCAGCCTGGACTACAGAATGAGGTCCAGGATAGGTTCCAAAGTTACACAGAGAAACTCTGTCAAAAAAAAAAAAAAAAAAAAAGGAAGAAGAAGAAGAAGAAAGAAAAGAGAGAAAGGAAGGAAAGAAGATTTAGGACAGCAGTAAGCTTTAGTCTCAGAATTCAAGATGCACTTGTGGAATGACATCAGAGTCTGTCCTGGGACCTCCACATATGTGCATGTCCATTGTTATCTCAAAAGACAGATATAGGTAAACTTCTGTACATTCCAAGTCAATCAGAGTTACACAATAAGACCCTGTTTCAAAAAAGGTAGGCAGCTCAATTAATAGTGTGCTTTCCTACCATGCACCAAGCCCTGGGTTCAATCCATAGGAGCACATGAATTGAATATAATGGCATAATGGCACATACCTGTAATCACAGCACTCAAGTGGTTACAGAAAGAGGATCAGAAGTTCAAAGTCACCCTTAGCCTCAGCTACTTACTTCAAAACTATATTAGACCCTATCTTTAACGAGGGGGGGGAGAGAGAGAGAGAGAGAGAGAGAGAGAGAGAGAGAGAGAGAGAGAGAGAGAGAGAGAGAGAGATCTTGAGGACAGTTGATGGTAAGGATAAAATGGCACTGTCCTTGTCCTCAGCTCCCTGGACCTCGTCTGCCTTCTCCATGCTAAGCCATGTTCTTCCTATGTTGCATCCTTATTGTCTGGGGATGTATATTTCTTTGAGTATCTCCAACCCACCATGAACTGTGACTTATAGGCAGCACTTCTCCGTGAAATTGGAGCAACTTCTAGGAACAAACGAGAGTGGAATTTTAGCTTGACATTAAACTTAGGAGAACTAGAAAGGAAGCAGGGTGGGGCAGCAGTGATGCTCTGGATAAAGATCTCCTTTGTGGGAGTGTGAGGCTAAGGAGAGGATACAGATAGAGAAGGGATCTTCAGGGGAGAAGACTCCGACATTGTAAACTTGCAGAGACTGGGGATTTCATATAAACAGATATAAGGTTAGGTCTTCTAAGCATGGTGTCTGTCAGAAAATAACCTCTCCTCACCTGTTCCTCCCCACCTCTAGATTACCCCTGCTCTGGGATGCTGGGCATGGTATCTGGACTTATCTCAGACTCCCAGATTACAGCATCCAACCAACGAGACAAAAACTGGATGCCAGAAAACACCCGCCTGGTGACCAGTCGCTCTGGCTGGTCACTGCAACACTCCACTCACCCGTACATCAATGAGTGGCTCCAAGTGGACTTGGGGGATGAGAAGATAGTGAGGGGTGTCATCATTCAGGGTGGGAGGCACCGAGAAAACAAGGTGTTCATGAAGAAGTTCAAGATCGCCTACAGTAACAATGGCTCCGACTGGAAAATGATCATGGAGGACAGCAAGCGCAAGGCTAAGGTGAGGCCCCAGGATGGGGGTGGACACTGTCTGCTGTCTGCAAATCTGTGTGCTGACTAGCTCACTAGGAAGTCATTTCTCCAGCCCATGATAGGAGAAAAGCATCAATCTTCATGTCCTGGGAGTTTTGGTGTGTGTGTGTGTGTGTGTGTGTGTGTGTGTGTGTGTGAGATGCATGGTCATACACACACATCCATCCGTGCCTACCTGAAGCACTGCACACATGAGCGTGGAGGCCAGAAGTCAACCTTGAATGTGGTTTCTCAGCAGCTAGCCACCCTGTTTTTTGAGACAAGGTCTAGGCTACTTGGCCATAAGTCCCAGGGATCCTCACATCTCCGCCTTCCAAGCCTGGGATTACAAGTGTGCACCACTGTACTCAACTTTTTACATGGGTTCTGGCGATCAAATGCAGGAAGAGAATTTGTCACTTCATGGCTAATTTATTTCACTTAATGTAACACTGAGGTAGCATGGGTCCCAGTTTACTTTCTTTTGAGAGCAGACCATGTTCTGCTATGTGAATAACCACATTAATTTTACATTCACTACTGTTGGACCCTTGGGTTGCTTCCATCTTTTAGCCGTGGCAGATAATGCTTAGATATATTCTTATGCATTTGGAACCTCTTAAAACTCAGTCACCTCTTGCTAATCTAATTGAAACAAGGAGGCAATCTCAATATTAAAATATTCCAGCATTCACAAAATGGTATAAGTTTTTAAAGCCAAAAGTCACTAGGTTTTACTCAGGGTTCTGGATATATTTATTTACACTTTCTGAGCAGACCACACCAAGTTGGAAAGGGTCCCAGGAGTGTGCCTGGGTGGTCCTAAGTGGATTTGGGGTGAAAATGAGGACCCGCCTCCAGATTTTTACATACTTTGGTGATACTTCTCACACCAACACATTTGGCCTTTGTCCTAGGTCTTTCTAACTCTACCCACCCAATGCTGTCCCTCCCCGTGGGTGAAGACTACAGCTCATTGGCTGGGACATTCCTCTCTCACTTTCCAACCAGTGTGGCAAGGTCTTGCAGACAGGAAACAATCCTGGTCATGTTTCTAGCTTTTCTCCCTCCAGATATGTGGCTTTGAGGGCTAAGACCCTAAACCCCTAGAGATTGTAAGTCAGTGACGGAGCTGCCAGCCACTGACTAAATCAATGTTCTCCATGAAGTCTCTCACTCCTCCCTGAATTGACTGGTGGTTTCTAAAGCATTTCATCGTGATGTGTGGCTACATTCTTCCTTTTCTGGGTCAAGGTCTCATGGAGGCTCCAACTGTGGCTGGCCCCCAACTCATAAGGTAGCTGATGATGGCCTTGACCTTCTAATTCTCCTGCTGGCATCATGGGCATGCAGTATTATGTTTGGTGTACATAGTACTGAAGGATGAAACTCTGGTTCTGGTGCATGTTGGGCAAGCACTCAACCAATTAGTTGGTCTACAGTTTCAGCTCATAACCCTCCTTCTTTGTCATGTCCTTTTCACTTTCCTCAATTGTGTGTGTGTGTGTGTGTGTGTGTGTGTGTGTGTGTGTGTGTGTGTGTGTGGTGTATTTGTGCATATTTATATGTGTTACTGGCCTTGGGTGTGCCATGCACTTGTGTACACAAGCAGGTAGAAGCTGGAGGGCACTTTATCCATCATTCCTCAGATGTGATCCACATTGTGTTTTGAGACAGGGTCTCTCTCAGGCTTGAAACTCACCAGTTAGGCTAGGCTTACTGTCCAGGGAGCCCCAGGAATCATCCCATCTTTGCTTCCCCAGCACTAGGATTGCAGGTGTGTGACACCACTCCCAGGATTGCAGGTGTGTGACACCACCCCCAGGATTGCAGGTGTGTGACACCACCCCAGAGATTTTTTTAACTTGGGTTCTAGGAATCAAACTCAGTCCTTACCACCTGTACTATCTCCCCAGTCCACTTGTCCTTTTTATGCCCACCTTTCTGGACTTGGGAAAAGAGGAAGGGACACACACCAGAAGCTGGAAGTCCTGTTCACTGTCTCCAAAGAGTGGAATGGACTATGACTTCGTCCCAGAACTGGAGTAGACAGCAAATCAGCCACTTCCCTGCTGCTGCCGATGCAGGGTGTGCTGTTGTGACACGTTTTTCACACTAGGTTCTGACGGAGCGAACAAGTCGCCATATGTGTCTGATAGGAGGCATCATATGCTTTCTGTCACTTAGCCCTCACGGCCGTGGAGCCTGAAGCTGTCAGCCTGCCACAGTAAACCCAGTATAAAGTTGCACAAGAGGCTAAGGCATGTGTTTCAACTTTAACAGTCTTCCTCTGGAGACTGATTGAATACACTGGGCTTTAGTCCTGAAATGCTCATCACTGTCATCTTCCTATGACACCTGAAACCATGGAGACTTCTAAACTGCTTAGACTGAGCCTAATCTATGATTCTTAGCATGTCCTTTCTCTGAAATAATATCACTAAGGTAGAGATGGAAACTGATAAAATCTTCCATTTCAAACAACCTACATTTTTCAAGTTACATAAAGGTATTTGAAACATATTCCACTTAATGGCCCACATGCTGGCTGCCTGCTAAGGATGCCAGCCATCATTCATGTAAAAGTGAAATGAGGGTGTTTGTAGAATAAAACAATGCTTTTGTGAATTAATCTCCATGCCCTTCCCTCACTCCCATCCACAAACATGTAATTGGCAAAGTCTATCTCCTACCAGAGATGTTAAGGTCAGGGCCTGCTCCTTGCAGCCTGGCAGGCTAGTCTTGACCATCACAAATCACAGCGAAAAGCAGAGAAAAGGGATTTATCCAATGTGACCCCATTGAGAAGATGAACAAAAAAAGGTATCAGTGACCCCAAGTTTATCTTCCAGGCCCTGGGTATGAGGCTTAGGTTTAGGTAGAGGGCTAGAGGTATGCATAGCTAAGCAGTGCTGGTCAAGAGTGGTCTCACCCCTAATGGACCCATCCTTGTCTCAGCTCCTATCTCTGCTGCAAAATGGTCTGGCAAGTTCTCAGTGTGAAACGGTGTGAAATCTCTTCCTGGGAGGCAAGCTCCCAATGTGGCTAGCACCAGCCTGGAGCCGTTTCCTTTGCCTGGAATTTACTAGGGAAATTCTAATGCTTTGGCATCAATCACTTCTCTAGAGTCCAAAAGTAAAAGCGAGGGCATGATCATCTCTCTTTTAACTTTGTTCTTGCCAGGATGGTTACAGGATGGTCAGGGTCTGGATTACCTAGAAGGAGCCAAAGATCTCATGTTCTAAAGCATGATGGTGTGCGGAGCCCCATGCTGACTCAGAGCAGGAGCCCAGGGCTGACGATTCCGAGCAGGCTCTACTACCTGAGTTCACCCAGTCAATGTGGCATTCGCTGCTGCAGTTTCCCAGCTCACCACTGACAACTTTAATCAAGTTTCCACATTGTATTCTTTGTTCAAGCTGAAATGAGGAAAGGGTCCCAGGCTTCCACCGATACCAGTGCTTCCTCTGCCGATCTTCCCAGCCTCATCAGCATAGACAGGACTTGTGTGTAGTAATGGTGTTTCCACTACAATTATCGTCTGGCCGACAACAACTTAATTGGGCCTCACAACACTGTATGTCAGATCCTCAATTACTCACAGTGCTTGCAGATCTATCAAGAGTCAGGACCTTGATAGCAAATGTGTTCCTTAAAAAAGAAAATTAATTAATTAAGCTCTACTGTTAGCATGTTAGCTTTCTACTGGCTCTTCTGAGTTATAAAGGAGGATTCATTTACTTTGAGAACCCAGAGCCCTTGGTTGTCTGTCTGTCTCTTCCTACATGCTTCCTCTAGTCATGGCATGTTCTTCCTGGGATACTCACATCTTCGGCTGTGTTAGGATGCTAAGCCCATTCGGTGTGCTCCCACTCTGCCTGGAATGGCTGGGCTGGCCACTCCATCTGGTTGCCAGTTCGAATCAAGTGAAAGGCACGTCAGTGAATACAAAAGTGTACAGATATTTCTTGGACCTTGGTGTTCTTTCCTCCTAGTGGAAAGGCTAGAAGCTAGGTGTGGAAGACATCTCAGCTATACAGGAGGCCAAGGCAGGAGACTCATGTCAGCTTGAGAACTGTATTCCTCAAAAGCAAAAATAAAATGAGGAGACTGTGCTACTTGGTTTCTGAGAGCCAGAGCGTTGTAGTGGTGTGGCTAAGAACACTAGTAAGTCTGTCAAGGTTTGCATCCTGCCTCTGCCATGGGCAAATTCACTAGCTACTCTGTGACTCCGTTTGCTCATCTATAAAAGATGTGTAGAGGCTATAGAAATGACTGGGGAGGTAAAATGCTTACCTTGACAGCATGAGGACCTAAACTTGATCAACCCACATGAAAAACTCAGTTGTGGCAGTGTATGCTGTAGTCCTAGCAGTTGGAGAGACAGAGTCAAGTGGATTGCTAGGGTCTGTGGCCAGACAGAGGTTCTATTGGGGTGCTAATCAGTGTGCCCTAACAGATGCTGTTCAAGAACAAAACCATAAAGTAGAGTATGCCTGGGAGAATAATACCTGAAGTTTTCCTCTGGGCTCCATAGACATATAGGGCCCGGGGGGGGGGGGCAGTGCATACTATGGTCCAGACCACCAGGATGTCCCCAGTAAAGCAGAACTGCTGTTGGCTGTTGAGGTAAGAAGGCCTTTGATCTGTTAAGTACCTTCAGCTGGCAGTACTCCACAAGCAAAAGATTTCCACTCACTGGTTTAAGCTAAGGTCTTGAAAATATTTGGACTCCATTAAACTATCTCTGAGCTGAGACTATAGATTAGGGGTAGAGCACTTCCCTAGCACACAGGAGGCCTTGTTTCCAACCCAAGCATCACAAAAGGAAATTAATTCTTCCTTCTCTGAGGATTTAATTCATCCCCTTTAAGGGGACCAAGTTTGAGCAAAAACAGGAGCCTCTCACTTGAGAGTCAGTAGCAGGACTGTTTACTGAAACTTGGTATCTATTATAAACTCTAAGAGGCAGCTAGTTCTCTTCCTATGTGATCTTCCTCCACCTCAGATAAGTGACACAGAGCCACATCTGCAAAGCAGATGGGTGTGTTGTCTCAAAGGCTCCCATTGAATCGTCAGCTCCTGTACCAGCAGTGTATGCTTTAAGGTTTCCAAGAAGAAAATGAGAAAAGACACTGGTCAGTTCTTAGACCATGTTCTTCCCTTTCTCACTTCCTGAAGACGCACCAGCCATTTCTAAAGGAATAGTTCAGTCCTCGCTTCTCTGTCCTATTAAGATGCAGGGGACTTGGGAGATGGTTGGGTTTGTGAAGTGCTCACTGTGCAAGCAAGACCCAAGTTACATCCCCCAGTCCATGCACACAGTGATCCTGGCAGCTGGGAAGTGGAAACAGGTGGATGCCTTGGCTCACTGGCTAGCCAGCCTAGCCAGCTGGTGCGTTCCAGATTCGGTGAAAGACTCTCAAAACATAATGTGGAAAAAGATTAAGAAAGACATCCAACATTGTCTTCTGACCTGCACAGGCTGGGCACACACATGTATATCATGCATGCATGTGTAGCAAGCACACACAAAGAGAGAGAAACAGAGAGAAACAGAGAGAGAGAGAGAGAGAGAGAGAGAGAGAGAGAGAGAGAGAGAGAGAGAGAGAGAGAGAGAAGAGAGAGAGCTAAACCAAATAAAGCAGTTAAGAAAATGTCATTCCCAAATGTGCTCCTCCCTTGGAATTTCTGGCTTAGAGCATCTAGGGCCTATGCAAGCATGGTTGTTACAGCAGGTTTCCCCGCCGGCTGCCACTGGTTCTGACACCATTATGTTAAGGCAGGTTCCTCCCCGCTGGCCTCCCGGTCCTGCCGCCACGTGGGCCCACAGCCGCGCCAGCCCCAAATAACACTCAGAGACTCTGTATTTGATACAATACTGTTGGCCAGTTACCATTATTGTTTATGGGCTAGCTCCGTCTTAATTATTAACCCATTTCTACTTATCTAAGTATTTCCACGTGGTCGTCTTAACGGGGAGCCGCGCGGCAGGCTTCCTGCTCCTTCCCGGGCTACCTCTTGACTCCACCTACTACTTCCTCTTCCTCCTCCTAGTCTCCTAGCCCCACCTATCTAGTTTTCTATTGGCCACAGTGCTTTATTAACAGTATGAGAAACATATATACAGAATCACATCTCCCATCACATGGTTCTCTCGGAATTTCCCCCACCTGCTCTCAAAGATCCTCTGAGTCCTGTCCCAGTAATGTCATCAGACAGGAAGGGATGAAGGTCATGTCACTGCAGAGAAAGCTGGGGTCAGACCAGACCCCACCTAGGCATAATGGGCACAGGTGTTACCTTCTCAGGACCCATAAATCATTTCCTACCCCCTAAGCTGCTTGTAGTCTCCCCCTTTCCCTAGAAAGATAGATAGGCACTTCTAGAGTGTCATGGGTATTCTGAATGGTGCTTTTCTTGCAAGGCTCTGAGGATATTCATAGTGTGTAGCCTTTCCTTCTGTCATTCTTTCTACTCTGCTTACTTCACACCCAGTTACTGACCTCTTAGACAGTAAGAGTTTCTACTGCCTTATACAAAGAAGAAATGGAGAATGACCGTGTGTGTGTGTGTGTGTGTGTGTGTGTGTGTGTGTGTGTGTGTGTGGCCTGTGTCTGCACATGTGTGTGCCTGTGTGTGTGTTCACACATGTGTGTGTGATTTGTGTGCAAAGATGTTCATGAATATGGAGGCCAGAGGACAACATCAGGTGTTATCCCTCAGGCACTCTTCACCTACACGAGGCTGGCTGGTTAGCAAGTTCCAAGGATCTGCCTGTCTGTCCCTTCCCATTGGTGGGATCACAAATGCACACTGCCATGCCCAACTTTCTTGTACACGGATTCTGGGGATTGAACCCAGGGTCTTATTCTTGAAAGGCCAGGATTTTACCCACTTCACCACCCACCCATCCCTTATTACTTTTTCTCATAATAACCAGTACTCTTTGCTTCACAGACTTTCGAAGGCAACAACAACTATGACACACCTGAGCTCCGGACCTTTCCACCTCTCTCCACACGGTTCATCAGGATCTACCCTGAGAGAGCCACACAAAGCGGGCTTGGGCTGAGGATGGAGCTCCTGGGCTGTGAAGTGGAAGGTGATTGCAGTTCTTGGAACCCCTTCTCCCTTCTCCTTTCTATTTGCATTCTTGTGTATTTATGCCTCTGATGGTGGTGTAGTAAAACTGCCACTCTCTCCTGAGTGAACTGTATCTCCATGCCTGGCGGGCAGTGAGATCTGGCAGCTGACCATGCCACAGAGCACCCGACTTTTCCTTAGCTGTCTGTACTGCCTCCTTTCTTTGACATCTGGAAGATGAGAGAGACCGAGACAGAGAGACAGAGGGAGAAAGAGAGACAGAGATAGTGTGTGTGTGGGTGTGTGTGTGCGTGCGTGCGTGTATTAGGGAGATGACTCAATTAGTTGGTAAAACACTTTGCACACGACGCATGAAGACCTGAGTTCAATCCTCAGAATCCACATTTTAAAAAAACGGGGCGTGTTTGTATACATTTGTATTCCTAGCACTGGAGAGGCAGACAGATAGATCCCTTCCAGGTCAAAGAGAGACCCCACCTCAAAAATTAAGGTGGATAACAACTGAGAAACAAAAGCCAAGCTTGACCTCTGGCTTCCACATGTATGTGTACACATGCGTACCTGCATAGGCAAGAGCATCCACATACAAAAATATTAAGGTGAAACATACATAACAGAAAGATTCATTCCACTTGTTTGTTTTTGAGGTTCAAGTCTCATTATATTCTAAATTGGCCTCAAGTCTGTGATCCTCCTGTCTCAGCGCCCCAGACTATCTTGAGATTATGATGTATGCCATCATTTTAAAATTAATAACTCGGTGTCTTTGAGCGTGTCCACGGTTTTCTTGCCTCCATCATCTCTCTCAGGTTCTGAAATATTTCTATTGCAGTTGAGTAAGGTCCTATACCCACTATACTGCCTCTCCCTCTGCCTGCATCTCAAAACCCCTGCCCACATCTCAAAACCCTTGGCCAACAACTTTTGACTTAAAAAGGAATGGGTAAAGGGGTCACCAAGATGGCCAAGAAAAAAAAATTGCTTTTGTTATGCAACACTGGCAACCTAAATTCAATCCCTGGAACCTGCTATAGAGGAGAAAATTGACCCATGAAAGTTGACCTCTGATCTCCACATGACACAGTGACTCACAGAGTTACCTGTACCCATACACATACAGATCACACACACACACACACACACACACACACACACACACACACACACACACACACACACAGTAAAAATTAAAATTAAAATAAATATGTCTAGAAATCTGTCCCATCCAAATTTCTGTCTGTGTTATTTATTAATGTCCCTGTTGCATTTGACAGAGGGATGTCAAAACATCTTGGATTAATTCCTTAGGCTTCTTGGAAGAAAGAAAGTTTGACCTGTGATAAAAGTGTATGATAAAGTGGAGAGGTCTTCTGAAGGACATTCCCTCATTTCTCAGATTATCATATGAAGGTCACATGAAGGACAAATTCAGACACCAAATCTTACCAGGGACGGAGGTGCTGAGTGATTTGAGCTGGTTATTGTACCATTTGTTGCTTGATGCAATGGAATTCCCATCTGCCTTAGATCTGGGTATAAATGAGTAACCTTACACCAGCTTTTCCACCTCCATAGAGCCCTTCTCTGGGTTACCTAGAAGAATGGCTGCTGTTGGTGCCCAGATGTTAATCAACTGAGCACATGCTCAAAGTTGTTGCAAAGAAGGCTTTTTAATATCACCTTCCTCAGGTTTCAAAGTCACGTGTGTGTTGAGCTACCCAAACCTAATTACATTCTTGAGCACATGAAATGCCATAGAACTTTCTGTGTGCACTATAGGATTTTAGGCTATCAATCACCACACTGCTGAGTAATTCATAGCTACTTTTCTATGTAGATTTAAAATTAGGCCGTGTCTCCCACCTTTCCCCTGGCCATGGCTTCCAAATCTGTAGTTTTAATCTTCCGACACTATCGATATAGACCGACAGTAACCACACATCAGGGATCAAGCGAACAACAAAGAAGCAGTTAGCAGTCTTGACCAAGTGTAACATGTGCTCTTTCGGTGTGCTGAGAAGAGTGGTCCTCTGGGAAACGGGAGGTGGTACCCGGAGGCAGGTGTTCACCCTGATCCTGGAAGGAACTGTGATTTACAGGGTGGGATGAATGGAGGGTTGCAAACATTGAGCCTTGTGGCAGTTTGCCAGTTTCAACTGTGGCGAGAGTAAGATAGGGGACCTCCAAGCACTGCCCTGAACCAGGTTAAAGAAAAATGATCTGGGAAAAGAAATGCTACCGCTTCTCAATGCACTCGGCGAGAGGCAGCCTCTCTATGCCTGATGCCCATTCTCAGGCTAAATCAAAAGAGCACCAGGGTCAAGGTTCTAGATAGCATCTTAAGGACTACTGAAAAGATGCTGAGGTCCAGTCCAGCCTTGAAGGACTCTCTATCCTATTTTGCACTCAAGCTTCTTTTTAACAGAAGACTTCCAGACAGGGAAACTGAAGCATAAAAATGAGTCACTTCTTACTTTTTGTAATGGGACCTAGATGCCACCTTGGATCATTTCCAGTATGAAGTCTCTTCTTGTAAGTGCCATTAGCCATGAGGAAAAGTCAGCATAAAAGCAGAGACTGCTTGCTGAGGGATGATAGCTATATGCATGGCCAGTCGTTCTGACCCAGGGATGGCAATGAATAGAGCCATCAGATGTGCACATCAGGTAGGAGTGTGCATGGATGTATGCTCAGGTGAGTGTGCATGTGCTCCTGTGTGTGTGTGTGTGTAAGCACTGGCTACTAAGGAAAAATGTAATAAGGGCTGTATAGATGGCACAGAAAGTAAAATGGTTATCTTTTAAGAATAAGACCCTGAAGCCTGGCATTGGTGGCACACACCTTTAATTCAAGTGCTCGGGAGGCAGAGGCAGGCAGATCTCTGTGAGTTCAATGCCAGCCTGGTCTACAGAGCTAGTTCCAGGACAGGCTCCAAAGCAATATAGAGAAACCCTATCTCAAAACAAACAAACAAAAAAAGAATAAGGCCCTGTGTTCAATTTCCAGAATTCATTTAAAAGAAAGTTGGACATGGTGCTGTATATTTGTGATCCTACCTCTGGAAAAGCAGAAATAGGCAGATCCCAAGAACTCACTAGCCCAATAGTTCCCCAAAGTCCAGGAGATGCCCAGCACATGTCGTCTGTGTATGGTCATCTCCTGGCTAGTCTTGGGGTCAGGGCTTCAGGGCAGTGGGAACTCAGCTCTGCCTCTACACATCTCTTAGCTCAGTTCACCCCTTAAGCACAGTGACAGTGTCGAGTTCCTCCCAATACAGCAACTGTAATGGGCACATTCCTCCTGGCCAGGGCTGGAGAGGAGCCCCACACTCCTCCCCATCCTGTTCCCAACTTCTCATATGGCTCTCTCACATGAAGGGACTTGACCCTTCTCTCTTGTCCTGTAACGTGAAATACAATCCCCAAAACTGTAAAATATTAAACAGGTTGCAAAAATGAGTAACAGGCTGAAAAACAAAATGGACTGAACCAAATTTAAAGGACTTCAAAAGCAGTCTTTGATTAATGTTGGCTACTTTTCAACTAAACTCAAAGATACAGGGGGCTCAGACAGGCATGGAATGCAATCCCACTGGAAATCAGACCAGGTAAACTGACCTCAGGCCACAGGGGACACCTGCTTGGGACAAGGGGCGGGGCAAGTGAAGAGTTGCTTAGAGAGAAACAGCAACCTGTGAACAAAGAGCAATGCCATGCCAAGTGCCAGCTGGTGCTCCTTTGTGACAGTGAACTGGTCAACACTGAGACCGAGACCATGATAGAATTCAAGGGCATGGCTTCTTAGTACCTTAGGAAGAAAAGGAAACAGGGTCTAATCTCTGTCATGGAGGTTCTTGACTCCAGGGGCATGAACAAATATCCGGGAGACTCATGAGGTTTTCAGGAAAGAAATGTTTATATAGATAACTATGTGTTGACTGCCCCTGCAGCAGAATCTACTTAGCAGGTAGGGATCAATCACCCAAGTCCAGTAGCCCCTAGTTCATTCTGTAAAGTTCAGGAATGTTTAACGTCCCTCAAGAGAGGCAGAACATGTCCCTGACCTCCATACCACGCTCTAGAGTTTGGTGCACAAGCATTAGCATATCTGAAGCCTTAAGGACGCTTTGCAGAACTGTGAGAAGTAACACTTGGATCTCATTTCAGCACCTACAGCTGGACCAACCACACCCAATGGGAACCCAGTGGACGAGTGTGACGATGACCAGGCCAACTGCCACAGTGGCACAGGTGATGACTTCCAGCTCACAGGTGCAGAGCCCACCCTCATCCCATCATTATGCCTTGTCAGTCTGTGTCCTGGTCCTCGGTGTGTGTGTGTGTGCTCGTCATTCATAGTGGTTAGTGGCAGGATACTGGCAGGGCCACTGGAGAATAGAACCTTGTCACCCCACATGTGGCTTTATTTCCTCATGCCAACTCACATAAACAACTCACCTCTAGTAGCTGCAGCTGTTTTCCGAGCTGAGCCTGTTAAGTTCATCTTCAGACAGCCCCTCCCTCGCCCTGTAATATGCGCACCACCCATCCCCAGCCACGCAGTATGAAGCATTCACTTTCCTTTCCTAATGAGGACAAAATTGTTTGAGTGGAGACTTTATCCAACAAATTGATTAAATTAGACTTCTAATTTCAATGCAGCTTTTAAGTTAGGATTTTGCAAATAATGTTGTATTGAAATTTACTAAGGCGAAATTACCTATGACCACATCAGCCCTGACTGGCAGGTTCATTAGATGAGGATACACCAGTGCCTCGGGGTCTATCTGTTGTTACCATCCAAAACCACAAAAGCTAAAAAGAACCCTTACTTTCCACCCAGAATGGCAGAGGAAATTCAGTAAATATGGAAATGGGATTGCCCACTTGAAAATTGGCCAGGGCACTAAAATCCACACCTTATTTTTGCAAAAACGTATCGTGGGACCTTTATGGCTGACTGTGACAGAGAAATCTGACACTCATTTTATCCTGTGAATGTATGTGCTTATGTGTGCATGTGCATACATATGCTTATTGTGCATGCACATGTGTGTGCTCATGTGCATGTGTACATGTGCGTTCTTATGTGTGCATGTACATATGTGTGGCATGTACATATGTGTGCTTGTGAAAGTCAGAGATTGACACTGAATATCTTCTTCAATTTGTTCCTTCTTATTTTTGGAGACAATGTCTCTCACTAAACCAGGAGGATCCCCCCACCACCACCAGTTTGGCTGGATTGGCTGCCCTCCTGGGTTCTAGGGAGTTACATGTCTCTACCTACCCCGCACTAAGGTTACAGATGTGTACTTTGGCTCTTGAGTTTGTGTTTCAAAAGCCTGGGTTTGCTTTTTATTGCATCCCATACAAAAATCAACTGCACAGACAAGGACATTCACAGGCCAGAGACCCAAACCCTTCGCTCCAAGACACGTGTGGATGGGGACTGGACACATGGTTGTTTGGGAGTCTGCAGAGTTGTGCTGGGCCTTAATGCACAACCTCATTTGGATAATGTTTACTACGATAACAAATGCCAAGGGGCACCAGGTCACAGAGCACCTGTAGTGTGGTGTGGGTATTCTACGATGCACGCAGCCAGTTGATGCCCGGTCTACTGTGGTGGCTGCATTTGGTTTGGGGACTGAGAAGGCAGGCTAGACACGATATCCATCCCAGAACACATACATGGTACAGTCGTGCATGGGTTTAGTAGCTGTAGAATGACAGGTGAACATGGATTCAGCTTTGCCCTGGCCATCTTGTGTTGTGCACTGTTGGTCCAAGGTTAAAAGGAGAAAAAATAAATAAACCCAGAAATTATACCACAGCTAAACAGAATTTTTAAATTTAAGTCCTACCCCCCCCTTGAAACTGTTGTCCTCCAAATTTCAAAGATAATCACTTACCACATGGCTGTGGTCTGTCAACCAAATCTTATTCATAAGTAGCCATAAAAAGTTTGTTCAATTAATGCAGAGACCTTTTTTCTGTCAGACAATAAGTTCTGTGACCAATATAGAAAACAGAGTTCCATCCCTAAGCCAGGCCCCACACAACCTTCCCAGAGTTGCCTGTGAGTAGCCCACCCTAAGCCCCAGGGTTCTGTGGGCCCCAGTGAAGTCCCTCATGAAAAGGAGGCATTTCAGTATCACAGTCCACCCTTTTCTGCTGCCCTTTGTGGAGGACTCTTATCCTGATGAGCCCCAGGGTGGTCAGTTAGTATTGATTAGAAACAAAGGTTCAGATTTACTCCCCATATCCGAACAAATGGCCTTCTCATTTTTACATCAGTTCACGACTGAGCCAACTGAAACTGGAGCCTTTGAATGAATAGGGCAAGCCTGTTAGCCTGGAGCAAAGTGCGTATGAGGCAAGCCGTGCACCCCAGAAAATGTGTCATTCAGAGTAGAAACAGTGACAGCCCTTGAGAGGACAAGGTTTTGTTTCACCTGCAGTGATGAAATGGTTTCTTTAGTAAGGAGAAAAAAATCTTTCTTAATTTTTATTTTTAAGTTACCATGGCATGAAAGAAAATAGTTATTTTCTTAGGCTAATATATCTTAACAGTTCTAAAACTCTATGTCCATTAGTAAGAACCTCCGGGGCTGGTCGTGCCCACTCCACAGCCCACCAAGAACACACGATCTTACTCATCCTCATGCTTAATTTTCATTGGTGATATTGTTATATTGGTCAAAATTAAGTGTGTGTGTGTGTGTGTGAGAGAGAGAGAGAGAGAGAGAGAGAGAGAGAGAGAGAGAGAGAGAGAGAGAGAGAGAGAGAGAGAGAGAGAGAGCGCATGCCAGTGTTTTCCTGGGAGAGGCAATGCTCACATAACATCATTTTTATAAATCCAGCTAACCACACAGGACCCAAGTACATTCCATCTGTAAAACACTGACCCTCTGAGTTCACACTGCCTTCAAGCAACTTTCTACATACAAAATACATTCCTCCTGGACTCACCGCAGACCCAAGCAACTACCTACATGTAACACACACACACACACACCCTGAGCTCACCTGATCCGAGTACCTCTAACCCCCTAGAGTCAGCATCCACTCACATTACCCTTTTGGCTAATAGTGACAGGCATTATGGCCTGAACTATAAACTCTGGGTGTCTCCCCCCCCCGGGAGGGCGGGGCTCTCTCACTTGAACTCCAGGAGCAGGGCATGTGGAAACAGGGGTGACTTTCTCTTGAGCAGTGCTTACTCCCTCAGCACATCCAGAGTCTGCTCTCTTCTTCTCCTGGGGTGGCATGTTTAGATATAGAGGGAAACAAACACCCCAGCCAATGCTGCCACTCACAAATGACCCTAACGTGCAGGTAAACTGTGTGTGGCAGTAGGAACTGGAGACCTTGTGTCGCCATGCTTTCTGATCAAAGCTAAGATCCACCCTTGAAGCTGCTGAACTGCAAACCCTTTTGAAAGGCAGTGAGAGGTGAAATTTCACCTTGAGCCCTGTGGCCCCAACAGTGGAATTCAGCTTCCAGCCTGTAACAAAACTGAATCTCTGTCCCCTCAGACTACTGGGGACAGTGTGCTAATGTATTCTGGCCTCCCTCCAATCCTGCCACCAGAAACTCACCTTCTTAACTCTCAGTGTGTATAATCCCTTCTTTCCAGTGCCTGACTTATTGAAGCCGTGCATATGCAACCCTCCTTTAGCATTCTCAGTCAGGGAGTGGGACATGGTAGTGCAAATGGTTAGCTCAGAAACTGCTAGATGTTCTCAGTTCTCTAATGCATGCAGTTAATGAATGCAGCTCTAATGCATGCAGCTCCCTAATGCATGCAGCTCTCTAATGCACATAGCTCCCTAGTGCATGCAGCTTTCTAATTCATGCCAGCACATTAATATGAGTTCTGGTGTGTGGAGCTGTGGGAAAGGACATACCTGTGTAGACATCATCACAGATCTGTACGAAGCGAGGCTGTTGGGCAGAGCACAGCTGCAGCAACTTATAGCCACATGCAGAGCACCCTGCAGTAAGTTTCTGCCCACTGTGCCTCTACCCAGAGTAGACCAGTGCTTACACTCTGACATAAATATCACTTCCTCAGGACTAGGCAGATGGCTTAGCAAACAGTGTACAATCCTGAGGTCCTGAGCTGGGATTCTGGGATCAGGTGTAGCTAATCAGTGTGTATCAGTAATCCCTGTGCTAAGGAGGTAGAGACAGGAGCCCCTGGACTCACTGGCCAGTCAGTTCAGCCAAATCAGTGAGCTCCAGGATCAGTGGGAGGCTCTGTCTCAGAAATAAGATGGAGAGGTCTGACAAGGACTCGGCGTGCTTAAGAGCTTGGATGAAATGTGAGGTTGGGTCCCAGCACCCATGCCAGGCAACTTACAACCGTCTGTCACTCCAGCTCTAGGGAATGCAGTGTCCTCCTGCTGCCACAGCACCTACACCCCCATACACACACAGAGGCAGTCAGACACATGTACATTTGAAATACATAGAGTTTAAAATAGAGTGGAGAACAATTGAAGAATGTTGACCTCTGGCTTCCTCATACCGTGTGTGCGTGCCTGTGCGCGTGCGTGCGTGTATGTCTGGGTGTTTATGTGTACACCAACACAGAAGATCCAGTCCCTGCATCCAGAGTCCATGTGGTGATTCACTAGAGGAAAATGGCTCCCTTAAGCCCCTGAGTAAAAAGCAGCACACCGCTTGTTTCCCAGGCCCAGTGAGCCAAAGACTCATCTGAAAAGTTCTGGGAAATAATTTATTTCAAGACCTTTTCTCCCAGATATTCTGTTCCCACTAGGTCCCAGAGGGGCTAAGTAGAGAGGAAACTGTAATGAGTAATCAAGGTTATTCTTGTGGTAGGGCAAGTTTGAGAACACTGTTCAGGGGCCTGGGGATGACTCAGTGAAGTGCTTGCTACATGAGAATGAAGAACACCATGTACTTGTAATCCTAGCATTGGGGATGCAGAGACAGGAGGATGCCTAGGACTTGATGGCTAGCCAGCCTGGCCTAACCAGCAAACCCCAGGTCTCAATGACAGACCCCACCTCAATAATCTAAGGCAGAACATCTGATAATTAGCCTCTTGCTTCTGTACAGTAGAGCACACACATTCATGGGCACCCTCACACACAGGTGTAAGTATGCATGTATCCTCATATGCAAGCACCTCCACCCCACAGACACACACACACACACAGAGAGAGAGAGAGAGAGAGAGAGAGAGAGAGAGAGAGAGAGAGAGAGAGAGAGAGACAGAGACAGAGAGACAGAGAGACAGAGAACAGAGACAGAGACAGGAAGAAAGAGTCACTTAGAACAGCCTAGAGTGTTGATGAGTGGGGACGACAGAGCAGTCATGCAGAAGAGAAAAAGTCTGCAAAAGGCCACAGCCCATTCCCCTGACAGAGATTTCCAAGGAAGTCTCTGCCAGGCTGAATCAAAGTTGCTGGTATTCACGAAATCATTGTCCAATCCCTGAGTCCCTTGGGATTGTGAAGAAATGTTTATCCCCTTTGCCTTCACATACCTTCCCACCACTTCTCCAAACCATATTCTGAACATAATATTTGTCCTTGGAAAAAATAAACAGCTATTGCCAAAGGAAAGAATTGAAAAGGGGGAGAACCACAGCCGTCTACTTTAAACCTTCAGTTTAAAAGTACCTTGTGGGGACTGACCTCGTGACTTCCCTGAGGCACACTTCTCAAACGCTGGAAACTGTTTGAGGTTTCAAGGTATAGGTCAAGTTTAATAAGCCAGTGAGGACGGTTAGTGGCCCTGGCCTTTCACTGTTGAAACCGAATGTCACATTTAGCCTTAGAACAAAGTCTCCGACTCCCCATGCCTTCTGGATACTTTATGAGGAAATGTGCCAGGATAGATGGCACACTTGAAAATGTCTACAAGAGTTCCCACTACCACCACCACTAAAAGAGAGAGAGAGACCGATGCATTTGCTAATTAGCCCGTTACCTATTCATTGGTGTGGGGAGGAGGGTGTGCATGTATGTGTGTATGTGAGCATGGGATATTGTACACCATAGATAAGAGGCAATGTTTATTTGTTGATTTTTTTAAATCTTTTTAAATGTGTGAGTTTTTGTTTTTGTTAAGTAATGCTAGAGCTAGGGCAATGCATCAGTTGGTAAGCACTTTCCCATAAACCTGGGGACCTGAAGCCAGCCTTTAAAGCCCCACAGGAAAGCTGGGCATGATAGCAACAAGCTTGAAGTCCAGTTAGCCTACCTGGGTGGCACTGTTTCAAAGGAAGTGAGTGACATCACTGAGCAGGACACCTTAGGCTGCCCTCTGGCATCCACATGCTCATGCCTCTGCACACTCACCCACGTGAACCTGAATCTGCACACACATGTAAACATACACAACACATGCATAAAAATCAACATAAATCTGTTTTAATGGTAATGTAGTTTGAATCAGATATTGTGGTAGACCAAGTATCAGTCAAATGTGATTAATCCTGGCAGGAACTAAAGAAAGAATTTTCTGTGGGGAATGTGTAAATATGTGAGCTTGTAACATCACCCACACTGCCACTGTTTTCTTATTTTGGTATGCTACTCCTCTTATTTTTCAGGAGGCACCACAGTCCTGGCCACAGAGAAGCCAACCATTATCGACAGCACCATCCAATCAGGTATCAAAATTTAAGAAGCCTAGATTCCATGCACCCCTTCCAATCCCACTCCCAAACAGCATCCCTGAGCTTTCTGGTTTTGGTTGCTCTAAAGACCTAGGAGAGACGCCCAGGCATCCAGTCTCAAGGAAAGCTGTCAAAGCCACATGCCTTTGGTCCTTGGTAAACCCCAGTGAGCAAGGCTCTCTTCCTCATCAGTCACTGCTGATTGACAAGTCCCAGCCACCCCTCAGGGAACTGAGCAACATACTTTGTTTAATTGCAGCACAGCTCTGATGTGGCCTGTGTTTGCAAACTAGGAGAAGGAAATCTCGCAAGCCACAGCCTAACAATTTATTTTCATCACCATTCTGCAAAATCAAGAGGCGCAAAGTTTGTCTGTTGCGCCTGCCACAGAGTTGGCAGTTTTACAACGCTCACAGTGGGTGTGCCACCAGACAGGCTCAGGAAACCAAGGTTTACACTGTGCCTGGGCAGAGAAGCACCCTGGGAGCAGCCCACTTATCCTTAGCTAAGAGGAAACCCAAGGACTCTGCACACCCAACCGTGCGGGTTATCAAAGGCTGCCCTCTTTTGTTTTCTGTTAGTATCCTGTGACATTCTTCCCCACAGACTCCCATGAAGGGAAGCACTTGTATAAGCAACTGGAGTTTTTTTTTTTTTTTTTTTTTTTTAATACTTTGGAGTTAATCATTAGAGGAAGGTGAGAGGGTCAGCCTTCCAGATTCTTCCATTTCCTTTATTGAAGTTCACTCAGCCTTGGCCTCTGCAGTCATTTATTAATGGACCGTGTGGTGTGTATCAATGTTTCCTCCGTACTGACTGCCTGAGAGAGGACTAGAAAGGACTGCCCTAATTAGCATGCTTCCTTAAAGGCCACTGTCACTGTTGACCTGATTAAACTGCAAGGCAAACTCCTTCCATGGAACTTTCCCCCAGTTTTCTGGTGCTCAGGCTGACAAAACGCTTGCTCCCACATTGCCTGAAACCACTTAGACATAGGGCAGAGGAACAGTTGCCCAAATACCCCGAATACTGTATTCCTTTCCAGGTTATAATTTGACTCTGGGGGCTGTAACCTAGGACGTTGCTAGGCTCTGAACCCCCACTCTAGCAGCTAGGTTTGTCTCCCCACCCTCAGCAGGTCACTCAAACAAACAAGTGATCGTGACAAGCAGAAAAAGAAACAGTGGGAAGAGGAACAAAGAGATCTGCTGACCCTCAACTCTATCTTAGAGATTCTGACATGAGATGTATGTTTAAATAGAGGGCAAGAGTGCCATCAGCCCTGTGTGAAATCTTCCCAGAGATAAGTTCCCTCCTCTGGCTGGCCCAGGTGTGAGCCTTCCTCCTTCTAGCATAAGATTCATGGGGAAATTCCAATAGTCTGATGACAAAGGAAAGGGCACCAGTGTCCCTTTGCAAGTGTTTCTCTTACTAGGTTATTACAAAGAGGAAGGCCATGGTCTACATGTCCTGAGGGAGCTTCTCGGGAGTGGGACTGTGGAGCTGTGGCTCTCAATATGATGTCTTTGGAAGAGGGCAAAGTGAATAAGCGAAGTTGTGATGATGCCATGTGTGTTTTAACTGCCCTTCTAGTCTCCTCTCTTGCTAGAAGTAGTTAGAAGCATTCTGCAGTAGTGAGCTCACACACCTCACTCATCTCTCTTCTCGCCTATCGAAACAGCATGGGTGTCTTTGAAAAGACTGAAAGTGAAGGTCACTGTGACCAGACCACGGGTGGTTTTGGTAACACATTTCAGTCACTCCTGTGAAAGCCTTACAAGCAGGGGCCTGTCAACCCTCTCTCCCAGAGTCTGCCCTCTCTCGGGGCAGGTGTGCAGAGCATGAATCAGTAGGGCTTGTTGCTACCGCTCAGTAGGACTTGTTGCTACCGCTCTCTAGACGAGACTGGTTCAAACAGTCCATCTGACCGTAGAGGCAGACAATGTACATATTATTTCCTATTTATTCCATTGTCTGAGGTATGGATCTGGTCTCCACCTCCTCTGTGGAGGGTCATGAACTGTGTGACCTTTGGAAGATATCTGTTCCTCATAACATTCTGGTTAGGTCACCACATAGGCTTCACGGGGACTGAATGTGCTTCCCACCAGAGGTCCAGCTCAACAGCTCAAGATTAAGTTGACCACACCTAAACCTTTGCTGCATACTGGTCTCCAAAAGTTCACAGGCAGCAGCAACAGCAGACAAACCCCAAGCCTTCATGAAAATTCTATTTTCCTGAGCAGTTACAGGCTAAGCAGAATCTTAAGATTCTGTTTTCAGGGCATCTCGGTGTGTAAATGCAAGAAGTTAGCCTGCTGTGCAAGCATGAGAACCTGAGTTCAATTGTCAGAACCCACATAGAAAGTGGGGTATATGGAGCATGAATGGAGGTGGAGACAGGCAGATCTTAGTAGCCCACTGGCTAGCAGGCCTGGCCATATTTAGCAAGTCCAGAGCCCAGTAAAAGCCTATCACAAAAAAAAAAAAAAAAAAAAAAAAAAACAAAAAAAAAAAAAAAAAAAAAAAACCTGACACAGATGGTGCCTGAGGAATGGCATCTGAGGTTGACCTCTGACACACACACACATACAAACATACACACATGCATGAACACATGCACACACACAGAGAGAGAGAGATTTCATATTGAGAATTTTTATCAATATTATAAAGTCAGCAGGAATATGATACCTATATATTGCCTAAGTTGTCATCAGAGGCATAAAAGCTGATTGATGCTTGGACAGAAAGTGCCAAGACCACCCAGCCCTCCCTGTTTAATGCCATTCTCTGCAATTGTCCCTGAGGGTCTTTCCACATCCCCATGGCAGCTCACAGTGTGTTGGTGACTTTGGATTGTGTGGGCTTCCATACCTCACTTGCTTGGACTTTAGGACCAGCAATGGCTAAGCGGTGATCATCTAGGTAGTAGCCTTGACTTGAAAATTAAGTTTTTGCTTACATCCTGTGCTAATGACTCAGCTGCAGGCAAGATCGGCTGTGCAGTGCAGCCAGCACTTGTTCACAGAGGCCATAAATTTGTTTTAAGTTCAGAATATTGTTTCCTAATATTTTAAAGAAGGGATTTAGTCCAATTATTACTATTGAGTTTAATGAGGTCTGTGCACGACTCCAGGGCCTGGGTAATAATTTAAAAGCTTAGCTGTCAGTGTCCCGTGTCTTCCAATCTTTCCTCCATTTGACTTTCTCATCTTCCTCTCTCCCCTTTTTTCCTTCTTTCCTAATCCTTTGCATTTTTCTTTTGTTTTCTACAAATGTCTGTTGATAATGTTTAGTCACCCTTTGATTCAGGCATGCGTTGTCAGCACTGAACTACACACTTCACAATCCCCTGACCCCCTGAAATGCATCGATTTTTCTAAATGAATAAGATAGCCATACATCATCAAAACAAGACAAGGAGACAGGGGTCCAATACATTGTAAAAGTGGGTCCCCTAGTTAAACTCTAGGGTTGGCCAGGCCAATGGTGTTACAGGTGGATGACTATACATACATTGAGGAGGTTAATGTAAGGAACAATTTTCTCCTTGTCCTGGTTGTTGCTAAAATGCCAGGTTCGTATGCTTTATGATGTCTTCAGAATGTTAGCCAACATAATGCACAGTGTGGATTTCTGGACCAGAGAGCAAATTTTCCATGTTAGCAAAGTGGATGTGTGTTGTGAAGGCTTTCTGTCCTCTTGCATATCTTACAAAGCACACTGAAGCAGAAAAGTCAAAATTTCACACACTTTCACATCAGCATCTCCTACCATGAGGTTACACAAGAGTACATTCCAGGGCAAGAACACTGACCACACCATCTGCAAAAGTCAGTTGTGCTGCCCAAGGGCGGCAACTTCAGGAGAGAGATTTCCAAGCCTTATGAAGTCCCACTTCATGCTTCAGTGGCTTGCACATGAAAAGCCCCTCTCCTTTGACACTCAAGCTGTCCTTTTGCACTAGCTGAGCATGTGCACGATAAACCCATCATGTGACCAACTTTTCTTTTGGAACCAGCCCTGGCCACCCTTTGGGAGGTCACATCGCCTCCTCATTATAAGGAATTACTACCCACTTCTGATTATTCATATGCTGAGTTCCTTCCAAAATCGGACATTTGCAGTTGAAAAGAATTCCTTGGAAACCAAAACACGCATATTAAATCATCCTTATCTATTTAATAGATATTCCCATCACAATCCCTCCCTCCGATGTTCGTGGGGGGAGGGGCACTGGAGAGTACTGGAAGAGCTGTCGCAGGGCTTTGTGTTAAACACTTGGGCAAGTTAAAAAAAAAATGCTCAAAAGGAGGCGTGGTCCCTGCCTGACCCTAAGGCAGCTCATAATAGCAGGCTTTCCTTTATTGTACACTGCACATCCTTTGAGACGCCTCTTCAGTTGGGCAGTTGCCTCCTATGTGCCTCTGTCTGACTCAATACTGCCACCTTGTGGATGACTGGTCTCAGGCTTGCTCTGCATGGGGACAAGGCTCAAGTAATGATCTCATTTTTGGAATTGTTTTCAGCCTTCGCTGACTCCGCCCACCACCCCACCACCCCTCACCCCGCCCCACCCCCAAAAAAGTACAACCACTTATTTCTTCTTTCAGTAGTTCCAAACTCAACCCTTTCAGCAAACCATGTTGAATAAAGAAAAGGCTTTGGGTTTATGGACCACTAAGGTCAGCCTCCTTCCTACCAACCCATTAATGTTTTCAGCTTCCGAAGGAAGCATTTGGAAGACTAAAAAAGTATTTCTGAAGGGTCAATGTTTAAATGAGTTTGGGCCTTATGTGACCTCGAGTTGAGGTTTTAAGTGGAGTGAACAATTTATATGCAAATTTAGAAGTTCCACAAAAAAGAGAGAGAGAGAAAATAACTTATTCTGAAATTAATTGACCTGGCTGAAAGCACAGAAGGATGAAGATAATCTCAGCAAATCACTTCGGTCATTCCTGCATGGCACAGGCTTGAGCAGTCCTGTCAGCTGGTGTGATGAGAAGGGAGTCTCAGGACCAGGCTTCCTGCCAAGTCACATCCCAACCTTGGAGGCTCACAGTCAAGCTCTCACAGATTCCTTTCATTGATGATATCAATTTTTGTGGTTTATCCTAAACCTAAACCTAACAAACAAACCTAAAAAAAACAAAAACAGATTACCTTTCCAACAGGGAATGCCCCACTGATGCCCCCTACACAGGTTCCTTAGAAAGTAGCCTTCCTGGGAATATTGCATAAACCCAATTTGCTGGGAAATCCATATTCTTGATAAAAATGGACCACACACAAAAATAGAATGATAATGCTAACTAAAAATGACTTTGCAAACATTTTGACATGTCCATACATCTGTTAGTTTCTTGGTAATCCTGGATTTTGTGGGTTTCCCAGATATGAAATATGAAACACATATGAAGTCATTCTTTTTAAATGTTGCCTGGGAAAATATTAATGGCCTTCCCTAACCTGGTGGTTGATTCTTTCCATGTGTCCGTCTGTCCTTCCCCACTGAAGAGTTCCCGACCTATGGTTTTAACTGCGAGTTTGGCTGGGGCTCTCACAAGACATTCTGCCACTGGGAACACGACAGCCATGCACAGCTCAAGTGGAGTGTGCTGACCAGCAAGACAGGGCCCATCCAGGACCATACAGGTAAGTGTGACACCATGGCTCTATGCTAGGCACAACTTTGGCCACCAGGGAAGGTTCCTGACACCTGTAGCTTATGGGTGAAAAGAAATGCTAGGAGTGTTCACTCATGCCCCTGTTTTCTGGAATTCTCCAGGTTTCTTTCTTGGTGGAGAGAGGCCGGGGGCAAGAATGGGAATTGTGGTGGAGTCTAGGCACTGGTTGACCTCCCTAAGAAAAACAACAGAGTGAGCAAGGATGGGGGAAGCCACACTTACCTTTACCTAGGTCAACTTTAGCCACATTCAATGAACTCAAGCTCATTACAGTTTTCCTAGACTTTTACTAAGGACATCATCAGTAGTAGAGGATGGATGCTTAAAACCAGACACGGTTACAAACAAACAAACATGGTCGGTAACGTGTGCCTGCAATCCTAGCACTCAGGAGGGGCAAACAGGAGGATCAGAAGTTCAAGGTAATCTTGGCTACATACTGTTCCAGACCAGCATGGGCTATGTGAGACACTGCCTCAGAAAAGAGATGATACTGTCCAGTGGACACATCCAGTGCACAAGCATGCCTCCTCGGTGACCTCTGCATCCCAGACTCTGCTAAGGCATGACCAGACACAGCACACTGTCCCCTTGCTTCTTCTCTGTCCCCTGAAGTAAGGAAGAACAATTCAGTAGGCATCACTCAACCTAGCCCATTTCCCCTAAGCTCCACTGTCCAGCTCTCAATCGTATTTTCCTCCTATGAGGGATCACTGGGAGAGGAATGATTCAGTGCGCTCCTTCACACGGCTGTGCTGGGTTTTGTTTGTTTGTTTGTTTTGGGGGGTTTTTGTTTTGTTTTGTTTTTGCCTTTACCCCACCTGAGGGTCTTACATAGAGCCAGCAGCATCCTGACACTCACATACACTGACTTCCACAAACACTCCCTACACACACACCCATGCACACACACTCCTGAAACTTATTCGTAGTGACCCATCAAAAGTCTCCTAAGTTGAGTATTTGGGGTGCTGAAGAACTCTAAATGCTCAAATGCCAGCCCTGGGGGTGGCTGGCTTGTAGGCTGCCAGATGGGTAGAAGATACCCCACCCCTCTCCCATTCTGCTGTTCGCTTTTCCGTGGTGAATCCAAGCACAAAGTAAGCTGAAGAGGCCCCTTTCTGCCACGGCTAGCTCCTCTCCTAATGAGAGTGACAAGGAAATTGGATAAAATTGGACTCCTTCAATTCCGAGACACTTTCCATTGAATCTTAAGACAAGCGGTTTTAGAAAACTTAAAATACTTTGACTGTAAATGGCACTGTACACATAAATGGCATCAGATTAACTAAATGCAATTAGCTGAGATGAAGGCAGTAATGGTGGAAAAATGGATGCAAAGTGAAGTGAAATGGCTCAGTAGGACCTGACATTCAAAGGGGGTGAAAAGCTGTATTAGCCAGAGACAAAAGCTAAAAGGGCTCACAGAAGTAGAGTGCTAATTGAGAAAATGAAGACACAGTTCCCGACCCAGAGTCTGATAAAATGTCTGAAAGGGAAACACCGGCACTTTGTGCGTCGGAGAATCACAAGAAGACATTTCTGGGATTCACAATACAAAGTGAGACTCCTTGCGTCTGTGTGGCTCCTTTGTTCTCCCTGCCGGCCACTGAGACTGACTGGCAGCTGGCTCTGCCTTAACTAAAAAGAGCCTCCCGCCCGCACAGGAGAAATGGGATCGTGTGGGAGAAGTAGACATGCCTGGCGTGGAAAAGGCAGGAACTTGTTAACGAGGTACAATCGAGAGGCAAACAGCCCCCGCTAGCTCTCGAGTACTTGGGTCCTCACGGGTTTTCACTTCTTTTTTGAGACGGGGACTCAGTCATGCCAGAGCTGGCCTTAAATTCTCACTGTGTGGCTGATGATGAGGACCTTGAACGTCTAATCCTCCTGCCTCCAACTTGGAGTGATATAGGGTTATAGGCACGTGCCACCAGATTCATATGGTGCTGGGGAATGGCCCCGGGGCTTTATGCATGCTACACAAGCACAGTACAAACTGTGCTACTCTCTCAGCCCCACACTTTTTTCATGGTATTATTAGGAAGCTAGGCATAGTGGTGCTCACTAGAGTCCCAGCGGACCACAAGTTCAAGGCCTATCCTTAGTAAAACACCTTCTCACGAACAAGAATAATTATATTTGCATACTGGATGTTGAGGCATTTTTAAACTATTACTACTTTGGTGAAATTCCTAATTTTTAATGTGAAAGAAGCCCACTGGACTTTGTGCTCTTGACTATAGGAATGGGTCTGACTGCCCCTTTATAAATGGTTCCAGCTTCTTTCCCTTGTTCACTGAACGCTGGGTAACTGTCTGGTGTCTAGTTGTGAGTAAAAACCATCACAGTGTGATTGGAGGGGTGTCCAGTGGCAGATCTCCAGGCATGGCCTTGTGCACCTATAATCCCACTGATGGGGATAGAGACTAGAGGGCCTTTGGGGCAGATGGTCAGCCTGTCTAGCCAAACGAGGGACTCGAGACTCACTGAGAAACCATCTTAAAACAAGGTGGAGAAATGACTGAGGATGTCCAGCATCCATTTCAGGCCTCCACACTCACTCATACACACACACATGCACTCGTGCGCACACAATAATCCTAACTCAGGAGATCAGAGGAATGTCTCTGAGAGATGACACCAGTGTATAGTTGAGACGTGCAGCAGGTAGGCTGGTGACAGAAGTGTGGGCGGGCCCTCTAATATTGTTTCCTTCCTTTAGCATTGCCCACTGTGGTCATTTTCCAAAGGATCATGAGGCAGGCACAGAACAGGTGTACTCTTTCCCTGAGCATCTCAGTGGACCAAGCTGCCACTCACTGAGGCATTGGCCTTGGACAAAGAGACTCCCATCTTGACAGCTTGGAGCTTGGCAGGATGATAAAAACCCAGGAGTACTAGGGTCAGCAGACACTCAGGGAACACTCCCCACAAGGGTAGAGAGCAATACCCTGCAGTGTCTCACACACATCTGAAGCAGTGGTCTGTGTCCACCCCTCCTTGTGCATCCACTCACTGACTTAATAAGAGCATCCAAGGGAGCTCGGGTTGATTGCCCAGGAAGAAAAGAAAGCTGCCTACTGAGACACTTAGACACTACTGAAACCAGACATGAGGACATGCCCACACATGCACAGGGAAAAGGTACCTCACAGGTCTACAAGCCTGTGAACCAACGAAGGAGACACCCTGCTGCCCTCTGAGGCCTGAGCATCACATTACACCCCCAAGTTACATCAGGTGAGGTGTGGGAGTTTGTGATTCCTATTCATAGAACAAAAAGGCAGCCCTCGAGTTGTGTGTTTAGACCAGGTGGAAGCAAGAACAAATGTTCCCACTGGGAGTGATTAAAGCAAAGCCAACTGCAAGTCCTCATGGTGCCACAGGCCTCACCATGTTCAAATGAGTGTCAGAAATGCAGGCTTGCTTCTCCTTGGGCCAGAAGCACAGCAGACAGAAACAGGCTCGCAGGGGAGCCTGGGCACACTTAAGAAATCCATAGACCACTAACATAAACTACTAGGAAAATAAGAACATTTTTTTTTAATGTTCAGGAATTGGTGAGATGGCTCAGTCAGGAGGAGAAAAGGTGCTTGCTTTGTAAACACCAGGATAGGAATTCAATCCCCAGAATCCATGTTAAAAAAAGAAAAGAAAAGAAACAGACGTAGTGATGGGGACTTGTTATCCTAGCACGAGGGGCAGGTGTATGCCTGAAGCTGACCATCCAACTTACCCTATTTGTGGAGTTGTAAGTCATTGTCACCCTGTCTCAGAAAACAAAGTGGTTAGCAACTGAAGAATAATACACAAGGTAGCCAGTCCTCTGACTTCTACATGTATAGTATGGATGTGCTGAAACGTTTTAAAGTCACTTTCTCTGAAGTCTGGAGACAGACTGTGCATAGAGTCTACCTTTGACAGTATGAAGACAGATATAAATTCCAGCCTGGTTCCCTGTGATGCCATGATCCAGGAAAGCAGTACCCAAACAAAATCCACTCAGTGCCTCTTAGAGCAAGGTCACAAGAACCCATGGGGTTCTCTTTCTGCTAGCTCCGTGGTTCCATAGTGCCCAGCCCAGGAGAATGTCTGTATGGGTATAGGTAGTACTCGGGAGGAGAGAGAAAAAAGAGCTGTAGACTTGACTGGTCTCCCTGACACAGAGCTTTGCCTCAGCAGGAGATGGCAACTTCATCTATTCCCAAGCTGATGAAAATCAGAAGGGCAAAGTAGCCCGCCTGGTGAGCCCCGTGGTCTATTCCCAGAGCTCTGCTCACTGCATGACCTTCTGGTACCACATGTCCGGCTCTCATGTCGGTACACTGAGGGTCAAACTGCGTTACCAAAAGCCAGAGGAATATGATCAGCTGGTCTGGATGGTGGTCGGTCACCAAGGAGACCACTGGAAAGAAGGACGTGTCTTGCTGCACAAATCACTGAAACTGTATCAGGTATGAACCCTGGAGCTTTGGGACACTGGGATGTGTGGAATGCTTCCCCACCCTGAACTGTTGCCTCTGTGATGTTTGTCTTGGTGACGTATCTTACTATCTCTCAGATGACAGCGGGAGGAACAAAGGGGGAAATCTTCATTATAATACATTTCTGAGGTGTCACAAATACCTTTCATTTAAATCTTTTATTCCTTGGTGATAAATGAATGTGAGGCGAGGTTTGAATCATCTATGCCACCAATAGGGAAGAATGATCTTCCTGTGTCTATATGCAACCCCATGAGTGTAACTCACATGCAGTCTCATGGACTTACACCTAAGCTTCAACACAGAGAGCATCTGTAAACATCGATGTTGAATGCAGAGCTTTAAAATATTGTGAAAATCGTCTAATTTCTTTTTCAGGTGATTTTTGAAGGTGAAATTGGGAAAGGAAACCTTGGTGGGATTGCTGTGGATGACATCAGTATCAACAACCACATTTCTCAGGAGGATTGTGCAAGTAAGGATGGCTTCGGGGGCGGGGATGAACGAAGCCCTTTGCCCTGTCAGGGTTCTTAGCTTGGGACAGAGGCTGCCTTGTCATTTAGACCAGAAGTCAGATGTAGGCAGGGCATACAGTAGGCCAGTTTATCTTCACTCACCTCCTCCTCTAAACTAGTCACTTAGAAAGTCTGGTTGACACCTCCAGAATCCAAAGACTGTGGCTTCGAAGTCATAGCTGGCATATGGAAACATTTTGGTGGAGAATAGAACACACAGACATCTGGACTGTTCCCATATCTTGGTGTGGAAACAAATCAGTGGGCTTTCAAACATGTTGATAACTGAGAATTTAATTGAGATTACTTTGTTAGTGAGTCACAGACACCGCCATTCACCGCAGTATTATAAATAAGTAGATGCTTCTGGCTCTGCCACTAGCTGATGTAACTTGGCAGGTAATGGCGATTCAGAGATATACCTAACAGGGTTGATCATGATGGCCTGGGACGGTCCACAGATGAAAGTCAGATATAGAAAGCCAATTCATATTCCCCAGTTCTTGATCCATAATTACAAATAGCATCACTAATGACAGTGTAATAGCACAGTAATTAGTCTTAAGCTCCATTTGCTACACTGAAACTTTTGTTATATATCATTACATAATAGGCTGTTAATTATAACAGAATTAAATAAGCCTGCTGGGCAAATTGAAGACAAAGGAGGCCTGTTGGCTGCAATGAGTTTTTGGTCATTTCAACAACTTACAAGTCTTTTATTATATAGTACATTGACTATATTTAGTTCTTAGAGGAGCAATAATTTTGATGCCATTAATTGAAGAAACTAAAGTGAAAGAAAAAGAGTGAATAAAGGTCTGCTTCTTTGTTCTACATAAGGAAGCCTTCCCTCTTCAATGCCACCCTACACACCAGCTCTACAAAACAACACAGCTTTAACAGTTCAACTGACATTGTTTCTGCAAATTACTCATTTCCACAGCTATCTGGCGATTCAAATGTGTATTTCGTATAGTTAACACTGTATGTGTGATACTGTATTCCTCTCCCAAGTTGAGACCAAGAAGAGGATATTCCAGGGATAGAAGAGCAAATTCCATGAATGAAAACAAAGAAATAAACTAAGTTCAGGGCAGTAAGTTCTCACTGTCTGTATACTTTATACAAAGCAGTGTGCCAAGTAACAAACACACTAGATGGACACTGGTCTTGTGAGTTTCTTCTTTTAATGGCTTTTGTCTACTTAGATATACCAACAAGGAGTGGTCTGAAAGGGCTGGTTGACACAGCAAGCTGAAGACCTGAGCTTGGGATCCCTAGTACCCAGGCACAGATGTGCGCTAACATGTCTGTAATCTCAACATTGAGTAGGCAGAAAGAGGTAGATCCCTGGAGAATATGGGCCACCAATCTACCTGAATCAGTGAACTCCAGGTTCAGAGAGAGCTCCTGTCTCAAAAACTCAGATGAAAAGAAATTGATGTGAATATGTGTATAATTATATAATTACTTGCAAAATATATGTTATTGGACATTCTAGTCAAGGATAGCTATGAGTACTAACCATATATGAAGCATTCTTTTGTACAAGTTTACTGAAGTGCTTCTTATGTGTTAGACAAGATTTTAAATTCAGGGACACAGCAGGGAACACAGGACTGTACCCAATCCCAAGGCTCCACTTTTTCCATAGAATTTCATTTATTTCTGATAAGGTACAGGAGGAAGTTTCCCAGTTCAAAGATCATTGTGCTATTTCAAAACACAGCTTAGTGCACAGCAACAGTAGGAAGCAGCCACCAGCGCTCTACATCCTCACAGTGATGGGTCCATTCCCTTTGTGTTTCTCATTTCCATCAGTCTTCTACATTCCACATGCCAAAACCTGTCCCTCTGCCCTTCATGGTGCTTAATGGCATTTCTGAGTGATAGCAAGGGACACTGCAATCTGAACTCCTATGGAAGCCCAGCAGAGGGGTTGGGGGGTTTCTGTGCAGTTTGTGTGTATCATATCTGTTTTATTTTATTGGTGGTTTAAACATCTCTTTCCATTTTCTTTGCCTTATCAGAACCAACAGACCTAGATAAAAAGAACACAGAAATTAAAATTGATGAAACAGGTAAATTCATCTTACTGATCAGCCTCTGTTTTAATTTCCTATGCCTTTTTTTGTTTGTAAATAAACATCACTGAAATCCAGGCAGTTTAGACAAAATAAGTACCTATGTCTAAGTGAGTGGGCATGGATTGGATCATTGTCACAGAGTGCTGTATGACCTTAGAAGCCTAGGGGACTTGGGGGTGACACTGTGAGGTTGCACTCCCCAGAGTAAGTATGCCCAGTCCTTCTCTGCCTGAGCTTTTTCACTGAAACACAAGAGAAAATTGAGAAAACTGTTCATGTAATTATTTGAAGCCAACACATGCTGTGTTTCTCCACCTCCTGGGTATAATTTTGAGGGAGTCAGGGGAAGAATGCCTACTTCTCTGAGGATCCTGTTCTGTTCCCTTTCCTGGCCCTGCAGTTCAGGGTTGACATTGAAGATGGAACTTCCTAAGGGACTGCTGTACGCTTCAAGCAGTTGACACCCATCATCTTGAATCCTCTGAGCAGTCCACAGGGCAAGCTCAATCCTGTTTGACAGACAACCAAGCTGAAAGAAAAGTAGCACAACTAATTAGGGGAGCCTTGGGTGTCTGATTAACTGTAAAATGTGTGGTTTGAGTTACATTTCCTCAGAGCTCAGATATAAGGCTGAACTAGGTCCTGGAAGCTTCCAAACAAGCTGGCCAGCACTGCTCACAGCTCGTAGGGACAGTGAGGCACCATTGCCTCTTGTTGCCATTCGAAATGTGGCCCTCCTATATGTATGGCCAGCACAGACTGACAGAAACAATAAACACAGCTCTCTGTGCTGTTGGAAATACTAACACATTACCAAGTCCACACAGCTATAAACTTTATTAGAAGTTGTTTCAAAACAATCTTTCATCAAGAGAGAGAGTATTAATATGCCCCCAAGGCTTGTTTTCCCTTGTTTAGGGACTCACATCTCATATTTTTAGTTTGTGCTGATTGGAATCTCAGTTGATCAGAGCACCATTAAGTAAACACCACACAAGCTGCCCATTAGCATTTCAGTCCTGCTCCTAGCACCAGGTAATTAGGCTCAAAGCTCCCATGCTAATAACTTCTCATGTTCCACTGTAAAGCAAACACATCCCTAGTGACTCCTTTGCAGAGCAGTATGACTGTCGCCAGCAGTACTGTCAAGTTGGCGAAGATACTGATTGAATGTCTTCTACTTGGCAAAAAAACAGACACTGTTTCTTAGTCGGGGCCACAGCCCTTTCTACATGATAGGAGTAGGCATTATTAGTCTATTCAGGAAAAAGTCTCTCTTCCAGTGTTACTTGCTAGTTTGGGGTTTAAGGGTGTTGGCGGCTTTCGGTGTAAAATCCCACAGGGACACTAAGAACATCAACCCTTAGTGGCATTGTACTGTGCCTGCCTGGGAGGTCAGGCAGAAGTCAGGAGAATGTTTAAATCCACCAAAGCACAGTAGACAATTGTGTGGCCAAGATTTGACAAAACTCCGTGCCTGCACATCTAAGGCTGGGGATGTAGCTTCGCTGCTGGAATGCTAACCCAGCATGCACTATGCTTTGGGTTTAATCTACAGCAACGTATATATTAGTCACAGTGGTACATGCCTACAATCCCAATACCAAGGAAGTCGAGGCAGGAGGATTGGCAATGCTATTTGTCAAGTTCAAGGACAGCCTGGGCTTTTGAAAGCCTGACTCATCATGCATGACTAACTCTCTGGATGAGAACTATAAACACATCTAGCACTCTAGAGTGATTTAAACTAGGTTGTGACCTCAGTGTCCACCTCCAAATGCCAGCCCCTCACCTGTCACCCCTCCACTTCACATGAGCTAGAGCATGCAATGGCTCTTAGATTCCTCCTGTTTCTCCTCGTTTTCTGTCTCCTCACATGTGGTCTCTCAGAGTTCACGAGTCAATCTTGTCTCCTTCTTCAGGTAGCACCCCAGGATATGAAGGGGATGGGAAAGGTGACAAGAACATCTCCAGGAAGCCAGGCAACGTGCTTAAGACCCTGGATCCCATCCTCATCACCATCATAGCCATGAGTGCTCTGGGGGTACTCCTGGGTGCAGTCTGTGGAGTTGTTCTGTATTGCGCCTGTTGGCACAATGGGATGTCGGAAAGAAACCTGTCTGCCCTGGAGAACTATAACTTTGAACTTGTGGATGGCGTCAAGTTGAAAAAAGACAAACTGAACCCACAGAGTAATTACTCAGAGGCATGAAGGCGCGGAGCTGGAGGGAGCACGGGAGGACCGAAGTGGGAGGATAGTGGAGGTGCGGGGACTCTGTTGCTCTCCTCTCACTGTAAGCTGGAAAGGGCGTCCGTGACGCCATGCCAGGCTTTTCTCAGGAGCTTCAATGAGCGTCACCTACAGACGCAAGCAGGTGACTGGTAACAACCGGAATCATGTACAGCCCGCTTTCTTCTCTGGGTTTCGTTTGGATAATCAGAAGCCAGTTGAGACCAAGTGTGACTGACTTCATGGTTCATCCTCTCTTCCCTCCTTTTTCCTCTTTCTCCTTACCCTGTGACGGATTCTTCTCGGAAACTGCAAAATCCAAGATGCTGGCACCAGGAATTGTTCAGTGGGCCCTTTTGATGGACATGCAATCTGTAGCCCAGTGCCCAGAGCATACTGTGTAACTGCGTTTCAGGGGACGCCAATATCCACCTTTGCATCGCTACCCACAGCGAGCACAGAGGGGGAGAAAAGAATTAGACCATTTTGTCTGCAAAGTACTGTGGCCTCAGTACCCATATAGCGTGTCAGCTCTGTTTACCAAGCAATACCGACAGATTTTCTTGATGTTTTACAGTGTTGTACCGAATCTCGTGTTTGTGACCTCCATTCAGAATACCATACCATGCAGCCACCAAACTGCTGGCACCCGGGTGTCCCGCTGATGACCACCACAAAAGTCTTCGGCACTGGCTAGTTAGTCTTCGTCCTCTCAAGTGCCTTTTTGTTTGTACTGGTTCCTTGTGTCCCGTGGAAGACCCACTCTGTTTCTGGTGAAAACCCTTCTCTTCAATCAGACCTGGTGGCCCACTGACTAAGAAGAAAGTATATTTTAGTGTGCTACGCCGACCCCGGGAAGGCAAGGGCTCTGAAGACCTGGCTACGTGGCTTAATTGTTCTGCTTTTTTCTGAAGTTCAATGTCATGTCTCTTGACCCTTTGTATAAAGCTGCAATGTTCTCTCATTGTTCTTTCCTATGGAATGTATTTTCAGATGTAAACTCTTGGCTCTTTCTTCCCTCCGTCCTCTCTTAGAATCAAAGCATTTGCCACTGTCCAGAATGAACCTTGCAGCTTTAACCTGCTGGCGATGGCGAACAATTTTACTAGACTTTATGTTTTAAGATAATTAAGTAAGGGGAAATTCCTAACTTTGCCCTCCAAAGTCTAACTTTGGGTTTCTTGTTAACTGGTTAAAGTGACAGTATCTTTTTTCCTTAAGCCATGTGCCCATCCATTATGATTAGATTGATGTTTGATATGAATGTTTGTGTCTAACGGAAGTCGTAAGTTGAAAGACAAAAGAATACCAACTGGCTTTCAGATGAGACCCACAGGAAACACTGAATAAAATCCCCAAGTCAAAAAGGACGTGAAAATTTTACATCCAAATATACAAAATGACCCCTGAGAACCTTCCTGTTTTGTTATTGGGTCAGAGGAGGGGAGGGAACAGAACAGCTCATTTAAGAAAATAAACAATAAACCTGATGCCTGAGGCAAAACTATTTAAGACCTGGCAAAAGGGGTGCATAAAATCAAAACAAATGTTTAGAGCAAGCCATTCAGCAGAAACCCTGAAAAAAAAAATAAATTTTAATGAATGCTTCTAGAAACTTCCAATGGCTCATAAAGAGAAAAGACCTACCTTAGGGCTGGCAAGGCCTAACCCTCAACAGCACAAAGAGGTAGATGTCTTAACCCAAAGCAGCTTCCCGCTGGTGGAGTCTGTCTTGCAGAGCTGTAAGTTAAGAACTTGCAACTTCTCCTTCCCCATGTGGCTGGAGGCCTCAGTGATGTTTCTTGGAGATCACATTTGCTTCCTGGACGAATGGTCTGTTCACCTTGGTTTAATGGCATCAAGAATGTCTTTTTTCCAGGAAAGTATTGATTATACACACACACACACACACACACACACACACACACACACACACGACTATGTTTTTATTCCCAGGGGCATCTATTCACTTGTTACAATCATGCTGGAAGGAAAGCATTAAGTGAGACTTTGTTTCTAAGGCAACAGACTTAACCCGTGTCCTCAGCCAAGGAAAAAAATGATACTGCAACTTTAAATTTTAAAGTACCTTGCACTGATAAATATATTTAAAAGTTATATGTTTATAAAGTTATTAATTTGTAAAGGCAGTGTTACAAAATGTTCAGTTTATATTGTTTTAGATTGTCTCGTAATTTTTAAAGGTGTAAAATAACATATTTTTTCTTTATTGAAATCTATGACTTTCTGTAGTAAGATGTCTCATTTTCTGGTATATTATTGCTTCATGTTTTGTACCCTCATAAAATTTTGTGCAAATTTTTTTTACAGAAATTTTTATTTTCTATGATGATATGTATGACAGTTGTAAATTGTTGTTTCAAAACGAACAGCGAAGCCTTAACTTGAAATGACATTTGTATTCTCTGAGTAGCATAAAAAAAAAAAAAACCACCTAGAATGAACTGTAACTTAAGCTCCAAACTACACATTCCAAAGAAGCAGTTGAATTAAACATTTTCATAGAAATCCCAAACCTGATGGCTGTTATTCCATTAGCTCTCTTCTTGTTAAAGATGTTGGGGTCATCCCACTTTCTGGTACCTTCCAAGATTTAAGATATCTTTTCGAAAGATAAAGATAAAGATAGTGGGCAGAGAGCAAGCAGACCCTTTCCCGAGAGCAGGAATGTGAAACAAGGTCTTCTGGGTGATCGAGGCAGAATTGGCCTCTAAGTGAACATTTTTTTCACCCAACTCATATTGGTTTGCATAGCCATGTGATGAAGTTGGTTTTGTGATACTAACCGATTACTATTGGTGAGTCTTTGCTTCTGTAGGAAACAGGTAAATTTACATACTGATTATAAACTAAATGCAGAGAAAGGAGAAACTGGGCATAATGTTACAACTGACTGTTTAGTAAGCCTTGGGGAAATGCCCATCCTTTTGGGGACCAAAACAATAGAAAATAAATAATGACTAATGGCACATACACACCCAAAAAAGGACCTAAAAATGTGTTGAGCCAAACCATGTTAAATAGGTCCTTTACAAAGCTTGTCCCAACAGAACTGGAAAATCCAACCACTACTCTGTAGGCAAAGAGTTACTTCTTAGCCCACCTCCAACAGCAGAAAACCTCAGTCCAGAGAATACTGGGACACGCTGCTGTTCTGAACAGTGAGCCAAGTTTTTCCACTGCCTGCTTCCTTTCCTGGACCCTAGAACCATCTCCCAGTACTTAACCAAGAATACAGGAAGCTCCCTACTGAGCATGCTTTTAAGTCTTTGCCAAGGAAGGAGCTAAAACCATATTCATTTTACTAAGTTTAAATTCTACTGACATTCGGGGACAGTTCCAGAAAACACGATGCATGCAAGCAAGCTATTTATCAGAATTAATCTAGATTTATTTTATTATATTTCTTTGTTTGGTTTGGTTTTGTTGCTGTTGTTGCTGTTGTCATTGTTGTTCTGTTTTGTTTTTTGAGGTAGGGGCTCATGTAGCCCAGGCTAACCTCACTATGTAGTCTTGAACTTCTTTCTGATCCACCTACCTCTGGGGTGGTGAGAGGTATATACCAAATTTATACAGTGCTAAAGACAGAACACAGGACTCCATGCATTCTAGACAAGCACTCTGCCAACTGAGACACAGCCCCAGCCCCCTAGACATAGTTTCAGAACAGCACAAGGCCCGTGGGTTACTCTCTTGGTATCCTTTGAGGCTGTCAACATGGAAGCCTCTCGTTCTTTTTCTTCCTCTGATAAACTTTTCCTCTGATAGCTTTTTCTCTGATAAACCATTGTCTAATACTTCCCAGATTTGTGGGCTAAAACATCATTTAATGCAAACATGAAAGTGGTTTACTGTCCTGTTCCCTGTGTGTCCCAATACCTTTCCTGCCACTGAGGCTGAACACACTATCTGCAAATCAAAGATGCTGCCAGTGCTCCCATTTTGTAGTCCTTCTGCTTCCTGGGGGCAATTACAAGGCTTTGTGGTTCGCTCAAAAGCAGCTCTGCCAAGAATTAGCTTTTGTTTCTCCTAAATCTTAAGCAACTTAGCAACTGAGAAACCTGAATGGAAGAGCCCTCAAACTTGACATCAAGAGGCATGTGTGCCTCAGCACCCAGTAATGCATATATATGAAAACAGGGAACCCACAGCCCAAGAGGGGATCTGCCCCTGCACGGAAGGAATGAAGGAACCTCCCGTGATGACCCAGGTTCCTTTTTATTCGGAACACCAGGTGTTTTCATTTTTTTAAGGTAAGGTCTCATATGTCCCTCACTGACTCTGAACTGGCTGTGTCACCAAGAATGACAACTAGTCCTCCTCTGCCTTCCCAGGGCTCCAAGCGGAAGCTCTAGTAGTGTTCATTTCTACAGCAACATTATAATATCAAGTTTAACCCTCTCCTTAATTCCTCTTACAAATGAGAACCCCAAGGATCAGAGAGGTCACAGGGTACACATGGATGCATTTGTGCTCACTGCCCTCCATGGCTGGGCTTCCTCTCAGGGCATTGTCTGCCAGGGCCGTCACAAATGGCCCTGTTACTAACAACCTGTGTGGAAGATGAGAGATGCTGCTTAGATTTCATGTTTGATGGCAGATGATAATTAACATATATTTTGGAGACAGGATATGATATTTGAATATGTATTGCATTGTGTAATGATCCAGGCAGGGTATCCACATGATATTTGGTGACCTGTGCCCACCCCTGTTACGCTGTCACCACACTGAGCCATTTGTTTTGGCATTTCATCTTCTGGTCACTTCTAAACCTTTTAAAATAAGGGAAGGCATCCCCACAGGGTTTGTAAAAACTCCAAACAGTACAAAGCATCCTAGAAAATTAGTACATTCAAACCTCACTCAAGATGCCTCGCACCTGTAATCCCAGTGCTTGAGAGAGGAGTCCAAACTGTCCTCAGCCACATAGTGAGTTCAAGGCAAGGCAGGTCTCCATGAGACCCTGCCTAAATGAATAAATGAACAAGTAAATAAAATCTCATTTAGCGTAGCTCTGTGGCCATTTTGCCACCATAACCTGCGAGAAGCCTAACTGTGGTGGTTTGGAAGAGACACTGTTATAGTATGTTGCTGGCTTAGAGACCTTAAAGCACTACAGAAGTGTAGTAAACGCTGGCAGTCCTCAGAGCTCATCCAGCAAGGAGAGGAAAGCGAGTTTGGGAGAGCCTGTTCCTCCAGTTAGCTTTTAGATCATACACAACTACTGGGTTCTAAAGGTATTAAAGCCCTACCAGGTAAAATGAGACTGGTCTCTTAATGTTTCCTTCATGATTCCTAATTTTGCTGTTTAGGGTCTTTCTTACAAGTAGATAAGATATGTCAGGTCATAGAGTTTATGATCAAATAGGGGTACCCAAATTGGTTGTACTCCGCTCCCATAAAAAAAGAGGGTCTCCAGCCAGGCCTGATGGTACACATTTATAATCCCAGTAATGGGGAGGTGGAGGTAAGAGATCAGGACTTCAAGGTTATCCTTGGCTACTAGCAAGTTCAAGGTCAACCTTAGATACAGGAGACCATGTTTCAAAAGCCAAAAATGAGGTCTAATCTTCACATGATTATGAAATGGTACCTGGAAAGATGGGTAAAACATCCAGCACCTCATTTTCTCTAGGTTGGGAACAAACACATACTGCCTTCTGGCACTTCAACAAGAAAATGAATCGCCAGGATAGACAGCAGCTTCCCCACCCCTTATGCCCCTTCCAGGGGCTTGGCATCTCTGCTCCTCATTTGGACCAAAGCCAACTACACTCCTTTTCCTGAGGTCTCATCACCACATCAGAGGTGTAAGCCGAAGGGCTGCTAGTCATGGTACGATCCTGCTGGAAACCACCCACCCCTGTGAGCTACCAGGGCTCCAGTTCTGCCAACGTGGGGAGCTTCTTATTGTTGACTAAATTATGTTTTAAAGTCATAGGCATGATTTCTTTGAATGAGACTCAACCATGCTCCTCAGATCTCTTGGAATTCTGCCATGACTCAGACTCTCCAGCTAAAAGGGACTTACTTTTAGGGTCTTAAATATAACTTTCCTTTATTCTAATCTATATTTAAACTACCTAAAAGCCTGGGCTGTGTGTTATTCAGCTGACACATTGTTTCTCTAGCACCCACAAAGCCCCCAATTCAATCCCGAGAACTGAAAAATAAAGGCATTTGGTACACCCCTAAAATCCCAGCACTCAAGCTGTAAAAACTGGGAGAATCAAAAGTTCAGGGTCGCCTCAACTACATGGTGAGCTCAAATCCAACCTAGAAAAAATAAGAGGCAGGCTCCTGTCTCAAAACCTTTGGGGAGGCTTGGGCCCCAGTTCATTGGTGTTCAGAGGTGGGGCCTTTGACATGTAACTGAATCAGGAAGGCTGTGACCCATGAATGGACACATCTGTTTTTTGATTTAGAGGCTAATGGGTTAGTGGCAAGTAGTAGGAAGATGTGTGTCACTGAGGCTGTGTCCTTGAAGTTTATATTTTGCCCCTGGGTCCCTCTCTCTTCTGATTCCTGGTCACTACAAGGTGATCAGATCAGTTCTGCAATATCCTCCCTGCTCTGATGTTCTGCCCAGCTACAGACCCGCAGAAATGGCACCAAATGACTGTAAATTGAATACCATGAGTCAAAATAAATATTTTGTCCTTATAAGTAGATTATCTCAGGTGTAATGTCAGAGCAACAGAAAGTTGACTGACAAAGCTGTGAAGTCTGAAACTATTTGAGTGTCAACATGAGACACAAGTTAAAAATAAAATTATACACCTGCCATCCATCCTGTGATGGGTCATAACAAGCATGATACAGATATTGTGTGACATTACTGCCGTACCATGTCTATAATGTATATATGAAACACAATTTAAATCTATCTTATATTTTGGTCTCAACTTCAAGATTATCTTAGTCAGACTTTTTTTCACTAACATATCTTGGATATGATCATCTTCAAAGGGGGAGAGTTTTGATGTGGTCCAGGGTGTCAGAGATTTCTAACAGTGGTAACCTTGCCCCATTGCTTGTGATGTGAGGAAGCACAGTACATCATAGTAGGAGCAGGTGACAGTAGATCTCTGTTCACCAAAAGCTAGTTTGTAAAACCAGGGTCCCCATATCTTCTTCAAAAACAAACCGTCTGGAACTTTAAAACAGCTTCATTGGTTAAAAAAAAAAAAAAAATGCTTGCTGTGCAAGATTGAGGACCTGAGTTCAAGTTCTAGAACATATGGGGAAAAGCTGTGTGTGGTTGTGTGTGCCTGTAAATCCTACATTGGGAAGGGTGAAACAGGCACTTGATGGCCAGCTAGCCTAATCTGCAAGTTCCAGGCCAAGGAGAGACTATGTCTCAAAAAAAACCCAAAGTAGATGCTGCCTGCAGAGCAACAGCCTAGACTGGTCTCTGGATTCTACATGTATAAACATGTGAATGTGTATGAAGGAGGGGACATACTGTAAGACCCTCGAGAGCGTGGTCCCTCGCGCCCCCACTCAGGAAAGGCAGCCCCCCCAAATCACTCACAAGAAGCGGTCTTGATGCAAACGGATAAGGTTCTTTATATTCCAGTATACTGGGGCCGTCAGCCATACGCCATGCAGGGTAGAGGGCTCAGCAACCCCTAGCACAGAATTGAGACAGCTTTTATAGGGTTACAACAAAGCCCACTCATCGTGAACCAATCACCTCGTAGTATCCAGTGCAGACCAATTAATTTAAAGTATCCAACCCCGCCCTTAGCCCAGGAAGTCTGCTTTCACACAGGCTTCTGGGTGTTCATTCACTCACAGACTGCCGTAAACATTAAAGTAGGTGACTGTCAGCTTCCTGGGTTCACTGGAGAATTAGGCTATATTTTTCCATCCTAACATCCTAACAATACATGATGGGGTGAGGGGACCATCCTTACTGACCAGAGTTATATCCACCAAAAGGAGAGGGTCACCCTTCATGTGGAAAGGCAGGAAGCTACTGAGATAACTTTTGGAATGGCAGGAGGAGGGTTCCAAGGAGCTCTCTTGGTTTGAGGAGCCAATTTGAAGTTCAGTTTGAGCTCAAATTCTCCTATCCCAGAAATGAACTACACCTCACCGTTAGAGAGGAAGCTTAGTGAGGTCATGCTTTCCCGTTTCTTCCCAGAATAATGTAATTCCCAAATGTCACCTGCAAAGTGACTACCCAGAATACTGAATACATTTCTCAACACACACACACACACACACACACACACACACACACACACACACACAGTTTCAGAAGGTGACTACATTACTACGTTCTGGGCATATGACAAGTTAATAGATGAATTTCCATGACTTAGGGTCATGGAGATTACAACAGTTTTTGAGAGACTGTGTCTCAAAAAAAAAAAAAAAAAAAAAAAAACAGTAAATGATGCCTGAGAAATGACAGCTGAAGTTGTCTTCTGCCATACTGTCCCCACTTTCCCATTTGCTCTGATTGGTGTGGCTATGCAATCAGAGATGAGCATAGTACAGATAAGAATGCAGGATCCCACCCAACACTGCAGAGCCACCAGCGGGTCAGAGCAGCCCTGGAATGGAGCCACCAAGCCATATTGCTCACCTTCAAACAATTATCCAGGGAGAAGGGCGGTTTCACTGTTATTAAGGCCCTGGACCCAACTCAAAATCACATCTGATACCTGCATGGCTACCAAATGAAAGGCACTCTACACAATCTTAAAAGAGAGAACCGAGGCTTTTCCCCCTTCCTTCCTCGCACTTCAAGCCAGATGGGTGAGAAGACAATGGCAAACAGACCCCTAATACTCAGACAGGAGGAGGCATCAGCAAACACAGAAACATAAGAAAGCAGCAGGGTCAAGAAGAAGGAGGCACAGGACTGGAGAGCTGGCTCTGTGGTTAAGAGTACTTGCTGTTTGTGGTGGTTTGAATAAGAATGGCCCCCATGGGCCTATATATTTGAAAGCTTAGTCATCAAGGAGTGGCACTATTTGAAAAGGAGTAAAGGAATAAGAAATGTGGCTTTGTAACTGGAGGTGGGCTTCCAGGAATCCACAAGGAGGCCCCCAGCTAAGACTCCTAGCAATGGTGGAGAGGGTGGACGAACTAGCCTTTCCCTGTAATCAGATTGGTGAATACCCCAACTGTCATCATAGAGCCTTCATCCAGTAATTGATGGAACCAGACCCAGAGATCCATAACCAAGAACCAGGCAGAGCTCCTGGAATCTAGTTGAAGAGAGGGAGCAAGGACGTCATGATCATGATGGAGAAAACTACATGAACTCTAGACCAACCCCAGTAGAGACTCCAGGGGACTGAACTAGACCACCACCCTCCATATGTGGGAGACAGTTGTGAAGCTTAGACTATCAGAGGGACCCCTGGCGATAGGACTATGATACAAACCTGGTACATGAGCTGGCTTGTTGGAGCCCACTCTCTATGGTGGGATGCCATGCTCAGCCTTAATGCATGGGAGAGGGGCCTAGGCCTGCCCCAACCTATTGTGTCAGACTTTGTTGACTCCTCACAACAGCCCTTACTGGCAAGGAGGAGTGGACTGGGGGTGGGCTTGGGAGGAGATGGGGAGGGATAACTGTGGTTGGAATGTAAAATAAAATTTAAAAGAATAAATAAATTATAAAAGAAAAAAAAAGAGTTGCGTTTGTCATGGTGTCTCTTCACAGTAACAAACACTGACTAAGAAACTGCTCTCCCAAAGGACACTGGTTGACTTACAGTAATTCCAGTCCCAGAGAGACAATTTCCTCTTCTGAATTCGTCCAACACCAGACACATACAGGGTGCACATGCATATGTGTAGGCAAGTCTCATGCATAAAAACAATTAATGAATTAATCTTTCTTAAAAGAACACATAAATCAAGACACACATGATAAACACAAACTTAAAATTAGACAACAAAATAACAGGATGTGACAAAAATAGGCTTGCAGACTTGAGCTAAATTTAAGGAACAGACAAGCATTATTACAGGTCTAACAAACAACTTAAGGACAAGCAAATTAATGCTGCAAATAGAATTGTTGATAGAGGGAGAATGGCATGAGATAGTTATGATAACTGCAGAGAAAAAGAAAAAGAGAGCTGGGGAAGTAGCTCCGTTGAAAGAGCACTGGGTGTGGCCCCCAGGACTGCATAAACTGAATGAGGTGATCGATGCCTATAATCCTAGCACTGGGAAGTGTGTGCAGGAAGATCTAAGTTCAAAGCCATCTTCAGCTAACAAGTTCAAGGCCAGCACAAGGCATTGACTCAAAAAAAAAAAAAAAAAAATAGATTAAGCTCTTGATGCAGATTCCTAGTTCTCTCATTCCTGTCTGTCTGGACTTCCTCTTAACTCCTCCTGCAGCCTACCTACAGGTCCCCTTTCTTCCAGCTTACCCCCATTCTCAGGGAACTTGGTGTGGACCCAGGGTCCTCCTAGCTATTTCTCACTCCCCCCCCCTTTTAATTAGGCTTCCCTTCAAGCCCATCTCCATTCCTTTGTCTCAGCCTGCATTTAACTCATGGAGCTTCCAGATTTGCACAGCCACACTTCAGAACTCTCCTCAGTTACTGCTTCTCCCCCTCCCAAAGTTAACTCTAAGAAATCAAAATCCACACCCAACCTCCTTGCAGAGTGCTTTCTTTCCCCAATCCATAGAAACACTTGCTACCGGGGTGCCCCAGTGGCCACACTAGACTGGGACTCAGGTAGGACTGCTGTCTATTCTGGTCTTTCCCAAAGTACACTTAGTCCTGCAGCAGTCTGCCTACAGGAGTCCCTCCTCCCAGCCTACCGCCATTCCCTAGGGACTCTGATTCTTGATGTGGACCCCAGTTCCCCCTAGATCTTACTCATCATCCTCTCAGCCTTTTCTCCTAGCCCTTCATTTTCTCCTAGCATCTTCATTTCTTTGTGACCTGCAACAGCATTATCAGGGACCCTGCAGCCATTACACACTTGCCTAGGGTCCATGTGGACAACAGTCACCACAGAATGGAACATTTACCCAACAAAGACAAGAGCAGATATCTATACCAAGAAACACCTCAAACATCATAACTCTAGAAACCTAGATTCAATTATGAAAATACAAACATGAACAGCCAAGACAATATGGCTCTTCTAGAAGCCAGTAACCCTATTGCGGTAGGTTATGAGGAATGAAATTCAGATGAACACACAACAAGAATGTCAAAATAACAATTATGAAGATGTTCGTGGACTTTAAAGATATGAATAAACCCTTTAATGAAATCTGTGAAAACACAAATAGTTGAATGAAATAATGAAAACATTTCAAGATATGAAAGTGAAATAGAATCACTAAAGAAAACCCAAATAACACTAAAACTAGAAATAAAAAATGTAAGATGTCAAACAAAAACCTCAAAGGTAAGCCTCATCCACAGATTATAAGGTGGAAGAAGGAATTTCAAATCTTGAATACAATGTAGAAAAAATAGTTCAGTCAAAAAAAAAAAAATGTTAAATCTAAAAACATCCAGGCACAGAACATCCAGGAAATCTGGAAAACTATGTAAAGACCAAACCTATGAATAGTAAATGTAGAAGAGAAAGGAGAAGAAACCTAAGTCAAAAACATGAGAAATATTTCCAATAATATCATAGAATAAAATTTACCCCAACCTAAAGAAGGAGGAGCCTACTAGGTCCAAGAGGCATACAGAATACCAAATAGATAGGACTAGAAAAGAAATTCTCCATGACACATAATAGTCAAAACACTAAATATACAGAACAAAAAAAAAAAAAGTCGATATTAAAACCTGCAAGCCACCTATAAAGGTAGGCCCACTGACTTTTCAGTGAAGATAGTGAAAGGAAGGAGGTCCTGGACTGAGAGACCACAGACACCATTTCAGACTGACTACAATACCCAGAAAAAACTATGAGGCACAATCTATAGAGAAAGAAAAACATTTCACAATAAAGCCAAATTTAAACAATTTCTACCTACCAATCTAGCTCTATAGAAAGCATTAGAAGAAAAACTCTTTCTGAAGATGTTAACTCCTCCCAAGAAGACACAAGACATAAATAATCTCAGAACAGTAAGTCAAAATAGGGGCAGAGTGCACCCTAAAAACAAAATAACAGGAATCAATAAACACGGCTCATTAATAATTCTCAATATTAATGATCTGAATAAAAAGACAAAAACTAATGGGTTGGATTAGAAAACAGGATCCATCCTTCTGCTGTGTCCAAGAAAAACACCTTACCATTAAAGATAAATATTACCTTAGTGTAAAAGGTTGGAAAATGGTATTTCAAGGAAAAAGAAACAAGAAATAAGCAGATATAACTATTCTAATATCAGACAAAGTAGATTTCAAGCCAAAATTAATCAAAAGAGATAGCACATGCCCTCATCCCTAACTCAGCAGCTAGCCCCAATTGATAACCACTTGCAAGTGAAGATTTTGTTTTCTTGGCTGAAGTGGCCATGAACCTAAGACCCTAAGACTAGATAGGTCTTGGGTCTAGGGGAAAACCTACTGCTATGCCATTGAACTATTGAACTATTGAACTCTAAGCAGTTGAGATTACCTGCAAGAAAAATAAAATTTTAGTTCAAGTTCTATCCTGAGGAAAGAGGGGCTCACACAGCTATACCCTTTCTCAAGGATCTATAAGCAGAAATAGCTGCTTGGAGGGGGGAGGTCATTTTCTTCAGTGGTATAGACACTAGCAGGTTTCCCTTGCTCCTGTAAGTAACTTTTCACCCATGCTTTTGTAAGGAACCCTAGTGAAACCCATTTGGTCAGAAAAATCAATTAAAAATAAAGACATGTAAATAAATGAGAACAGTTGGGAAGAGGACAGAAATGTGAAGGAGGAGGGAGGAGACAAAGTAATGGGTAGAAATTGCAATTAAGATACATGATTTAAGTACATAAACTGTCATAATAAAACCAAGTATTATGTCTAATTAATACATGCTAATAAAATCATGAAAAAATCACTTTTGAAGGTTTACCATTTCTTTTGTTTTGCTTCAGCTTTTCCCTTATCTTTAAGTGAAATTCAACTTAATAGTTTTCATTAAAATTGCATCTATAATCCTGGTTATATATAAATAAACTAGCCATCCACCCATCTATCAATCAACACGCATTGCAACTTTAACTCTATAATAGTAGGGATATTGATGAGCCTAAAGTTCATTTTCCTGTATTTTATGACATTTACAGTAAAACAAGAGAGAAACTGCTCTCAGGGCTGATGGGAAAGCAAATGTCCCAAGACGATTGATCCAGCAGTTTTGCCTATTTTACTCTCTATTTTTCCGCTTTCCTCTCATCTTAAGCAGCCAACCAGTTTTGTAATTCCTTGCCTCCAGCATTTGCTAGATGACAGAAGCTGAAGTTAACTCCATAAAAGCATAAATCCATTGAAAAATCAATGTTAAGTATCTCATCATGAGTGAGAAGAAGGGATAGGCTTGTAGGGCAAAGAATGATGAAATTGAAGAGTCCATTGGTCAGACCTATTCTGAATAGTTCCTGAGGCAGGAACGTAAAAGGAGGATGGTCTATTGGCCAGGATTTCTTAGGCCCAGAGGGTAGAAAACTTGAGGAATTATAAAACAAAATTTCAATGAATATTTATCCCTGAGTAAGTAAGCTGTTTCCTTTCAAAAACATCTAAAGGTGTTTTTGTAAGTTTAAATTCTGTGATTCTGCTTTTCCTTGGAAACAGGTGTTAACTTATTACCTGATCAGAGCATTGGCAGGTGTGGTCCATCTTACCATCCTGTGGCATCGTCCATGCATAGCCACAGATGTAGAGTGTGGCTTCCAGGAATAGGACAATGAACCAGTAAGGTACTCAGAGAGGGAGCAGGCCAGGAGGATGTTAGGGGAGGGAAATCCAGATACATGGAAAAAGTACCTAGAAAAGAAAGAGTTCCCAAAGGGAAATCACTGCACTCACTTCTGAAACAGTTCCCATTAGAAGAAGGAAGCTTTAGTGCAAGTTCCAGAACAGCCAAGGTTACACAAGGAAACCCTGTCTCAAAAAACAAAAAGGAATGGAGGGAGAGAGGTAGGTTGGGAGGGAAGGAGGATGGGAGGGAGGGATGGAGAGAGGGATGGAGAGAGGGAGGGAGGGAGGGAGGAAGGGAGGGAGGGATGGAGGGAGGGACGGAGGGAGGGAGGGAGGGAGGAAGGGAGGGAGGGAAGGAGGGACGGAGGGAAGAAGGGAGGGAGGGAGGGAGGGAGGAAGGGAGGGAGGGAGGGAGGGAGGAAGAAGGAAAGAAGAAAGGAAGATCTTTCAGATTGGTTCCTGTCAATGCAGTTTTTCAAACTAGTGTCAAAGCCTGAAACAGGCTAGCACTACCTAAGCGCTCTGAGAGCTGAGACAAGAATGATAGAACAGGGAAAAGTCCATAAAGCCCACAGTCATGTGAAGTGGTGTCTATATGTTCACATTTAGCAGAACAAAGGCACTAACTCATATTCATAGCAGGAAGGCAGCAAGCCCTTATGAAATAACCCTCACAGCTCAACAGCTTCAGATTTAGAAACAGAAGCAGGTTAATCTGTATATGTCTGTAGGATGAGTTCTGTATTTGACTGTGGATGACACAGAAACACAGCATCCTGACTCCCTCAGGGCTTATGAAAATATGTGGCTAGTGACCTTGAGGGCTCACTTCAAGGTGAAGGACAGTGTTCTTCAATCTTACTCTCTGGCCTCACCTGCATTGTCAAACTTGGGGCTTTAAAGGTCACCTTGAAAATGCCATTGTTCCTTCACCTGTCACTGGTCCCCTAAAAAGTCATGCCAGTTTACATACTAAGTCCCTGCACATGACACATTTTTTCATACCAGTATCTGAGAAGGGAGTTTCATAAAAGAAAATGTTACTGTATTACGAGTCCAATTTTCTCATCCTGAGTTCCCACAGAAGTCAACAGCAGTGATCCGTGGAGCCACTCCAGCAGTGTCATGGCAAGATGTGATGAGCCTGCTCTCCTTGGGAGCCAGTCCCCTGTCCTGAAGCTGGAAGATGGAGTGTGTGTTTATCACACGGAGTCACAGATCAACAGCAAAAATGCAAAGGGCTCTAGTGGAATCACCAGCAAGTGGCTCTGGGTGCCCGGTCATGTCGGTAAGCCCTTGCTCTGGAGCCTGACAGCATGTCCAGCAGAAGTGCATATCAACTGCCCAATTTCAGGTCTCCAAACCATTCCGAACACTGGGCAGAAACCAAAGTGCCAAAGCCACAGTCCCAGTGAAATACTGTTTACATTGACGCCTATAGCTCTGAAGAAATCCAAGTCAATTAGAATTACTTCACATATAAGTGACAGTTGATGAAATAAGACAACTTGGACTCTTACATGGTGACTCTCAACCACTTCAGTCAGCGCTACCTCGTTAACCATGCTCTCTTGAGGGAGCTGCACTGTGTCAGTCTCATTTTCTTGTGTATCCCCTCCCATTTAAGCATCAGAAATAAGCTGCTTTATTAGACATAGCATTAACTCTTTGCCTACCTTGGAAACCAACACAATTTTTAAAATTAAAAAAAAAAAGTCTTCCAGTGCAGAAGTGTAGGGGGAAATGCATTGGAATAATTGCCCAGAGTAGACTGTGTTCTACCCATGTTCTGAACAGCAGTGTTCAGGAGCCATTGGTGACCACACTGGAGGAGACAAATGCCTGGCCACAGGAGGCCTGCAGATTTATCTGATTCCACCTTTCTTCCTCTCCTTCTTTTCTCCCATATGTGCATTAATTGTTTATTAGCACAGGTGTTATGTCACATAAAGAGGCGCATAAGAGCTATGGAACTGGACCAGTTGTAAAGTGTGTGCCTTGCAAGCACAAAGGTCTAAATTCTATTCCTATCATCCTGAGAACAAGGCCTGGATTGACAGTGTGTGCTTGTAACCCCAGCACTGGTACAGGGGCAGAGAGGTAGAGAGAAGCATTGCTGAGGCTCACTGGCCATTTATCTCTGTCTGTCTCTGTCTCTGTCTCTGTCTCGCTCTCTCTCTCACACACACACATACACACACACACACTCCTGGGGTTGCCTTTTGGGCTCCACATGTGTGTACATATAAATGCTCCCATACTCTAGTACACACAGGTGAACACAAACAAATACATACATAACCGTACACACAAACACACACATATAAAATCCAGACTATGTCCTCAGAGATTTGTGTGCTAAGTATGAATGACAGGGACTTTGAGACTTAATCAGCCTCAGAAATGAATACAAAGATTATTATTGTTCATTTGATATACATTGTGTTCAGGTTCCTTAACCTTGCTTAGGCTCAGATACCCACTGGTGTGCAAAGAACTGCTTGTGAAATCTAACTGCCAATTGCCTAAAACACTCAGAAATGCATGTGATAATTTTTTTCCTTTTAAAAAAAAATCTATATTTAAAGTCAGAAGAACTGGGCATGAATCTAATTCTGTTACATACTAATTCAAAGTCGTTATAAAATTGCTCCATGACCCTCAGTATAATGACTTTCTACTATTAAAATGTATTTTTGTCTATTGTAAATGAGACACACTTGAATTTTTAGTAGAACTACAAAGGTTGACTACAAAGATTAATTTGGACCCTGCATGGAAGCTTGTGCCTATGATCCTAGGAAGTAGGAGCACCAGGCGCCAGGAGCATCAGGAGGTCAAGGTCATCCTCTGCTACATACCAAATTAAAGCTTTCTGAGACTTCATCAAAAGAGAGAAGGGAAAGGGAGAAGGAGGGAGGGAAGGAAGGAAAAGGAAGTGGGGGAGGGAGAAAGAGAGGAAGGGAAATTAATTTAGCGGTCTTTGTCTCATCAGCTCCCACCCACACAGGAAGTCCTTGCTCTGGGCTCACTTGGTCCTTCACACCCTGCCTGCTGTGAGCTGCCACTCTCATGGTCATGCACTGCTAACGCTAACACTCCCCGCTATTCTCTGGAAGGTCTTTGCAGAGTTCTTCCATCATTTCTCCACACCACCCCCTCCTGAGTGCCAGACCACAGGTGTGTGTGCTGTCTGCATGATCTAGCTTGTGTGTATCCACTCATGGCAGTTTTGAGAACCTACAGAGGACCAGATACTCTCTCAGATTGATTGCTTCTGGTAAGTTCTCTGTCCCTCTAAAGACTCCTGTCCAGAGTGGTGTGTCGTTTCTGTGTCACAAGGTGCCAACCCATAATAGGCAGCACCACCTACAAAGGTGACACAGCACCTGTCCCCTATGAAACTACAGAGATGGATATTGCTTCACTTACTGTTAGGGATAAAATGTGCTTAAGGTAGAGTTTCTACAACAGCACCCTTTGAAGTCCATGAGCAACTATTGTCAACTCTGGGAGCATCCTAGAACACTTCCCTCTCCAGAAAACCCCAGCTCCAAATAGCCCTGGAGTTAGCCTTCTGCTGAGAGCCAGTGGTGATTTCCAACACTTAGCCAATTCCAACTCCTGGTAAAGGTTGGTAGTAATATAGTGTTGTTAATGTAACTAATACTGAAGGATTGTCCTGTGCCTGGTACTACTTTACCTATGTGTTGTTGTCCCTGACAAGGAGAAACTTCAGATAGGCAGGGCTTAATGTAGCTCACCTTTCAGGGAATACGTTCCAAAATGTCAGGAAGACAAGGCTGGCGACAGGAGAGGGAGGCAGCTGGTCACACTGTGTCTGCAGTTAGGAAGCAGAGAGCAGACAGGAGGTGAGGTAAGGCTGTAAAACCTCTGGGCCTGCCTCCAGTGATCCATTTCCTCCAGCCAGAGTTCACCTCTTAAAGGGTCTACAACCTTCCAAACAGCAGCATCATCTGGTGACCACGTGTTCAAACACAGGAGCCAAAGAGATTCAAATAATTTGTTTCCTTTACTTATTTACTTGTCCATTTATTTGTGGAGTGCTGGAGGTTGAACTCAGGACCTTGTGATGTCAGGAAAGGATCCTGCCATCCATCCCCTCTCCGGGCCTATATGTACATAACTTAACTTGATCCCAAACTGAGATGCTAGAAGGAAGCCTGAGCTGGTCTAGAGAGAGTGTGAGGGAGGCAGGATTCAGAGACAAGCCATCCAAGGTCAGGGTCACAGACCATGCCTCCCCTAGCCTGCTAGCCCAGTGACTCTTACATTCTTCCTCTGCTTGGGACCCTCCAGCTCCAAACTAAACCCTCCTCTCAGCTTTCAGTGCTCTGCCATTTATCCCTCCACCCCCACTTTACTCTAACCAAATGCTATAGGCTTGTTTAAGGCGAGGAAAGCCCTCAGTCAAGCCTATGTGATGGGAGATGTCATTCTGTAAATATGTTCTCTTATTGGTTAATGAATAAAGCCCTGTTGACCAATAGGATAGGTGGGACTAGGAGACAAGGAGACTAGGAGGATTCGGGAAGTAGTAAGGAGAGTCAACATGTAAGACCAAGAGAGTAGAGGTCTGGGCCCTCTCTCTGGTAAGATAAGACCACATGGAAGTATTTAGATTAATAGAAATGGGTTAATATTTAACACAAAGCTAGCCAATAAGAAACGGGCCAACAGCTTTATATCTAATACAGCATCTCTGTGTGTTATTTGGGGCAGAGGTGGCTGTGGGAGCAGGCTGCTGGGGAAACTACTCATAACAAATGGTGCCTGCACCATGGGGCATGAGAACTTTCACTTAAAACTTGACAAAAGCGGAGCCAGGGAGTGGAGCCAATAATCCAGCCACCTTCGGGAAAATTCCTGGAGCCTATCTAAGCACAATAGACCAGCCTATCCACGTGGGACCACCCGCAATATCCACCTGCCTGGTCTCTAACCCCCATCACCGGTCTTCTACTGGAGGTCTGGGCACCTCCCAGAGATCCGCCTATCTCTGCGGGTCCACCCTGAGTTCCTGCGGGGGGCTGGATCATTGACCCCCATCGCAGGACCTCTGCTAACGAGGCCCTACTCAGCTGGATAGTGCCAGCTAAACCCGCCTATCACTGTAGAAACATCCTGAGTCTCAGCCCAGCCTTTGTCCCTGTCACCAGGCCTTGGCTGTAGAGAGACCTCCTAGAGAGCTCGGACCACCCAGAACTATAGATGTTGAACCTCTGACCCACCTGAATCCATAGAGAGAGGGAGAAACTCCACCAACACCTACTGGAAGAAGCTATGGAAAGACAGCAATACAAGAAAACACCTAACATCAGAAAGACAAGCATAGCACCACCAGAATCTAGGGAAGCTACACCAACTAGACCAGAACACAACAAAGCAAATGAATCAGAAGAGAATGACCTAAAAATTATCATCATAAAAATGATAGAGGCCCTCAAAGAAGATGTGAGAAAATCCCTTAAAGAAGTGGAAGAAAAAACAAACAAAAAATTGGAAGAAATGAATAAAAGTCTTAAAGAAAATATAGAAAGCCAAGAAAAAACAATTAAACAGGTTCAAGACTTGAAAACAGAAATGGAGACAATAAAGAAAACACACACCAAAGGAATGTTGGAAATAGAAAAACTGGGCAAACGATCAGGAACTGCAGACTCAAGCATAACCAACAGAATTCAAGAGATGGAAGAGAGAATCTCAGGTGCTGAAGATAAACTAGAGGAAATAGATTCATCAACCAAAGAAAATCGGAAATCCAACAAATCCTTAACACAAAACATCCAGGAAATGTGGGACACTGTGAAAAGGCCAAACCTAAGAATAATAGGCATAGAGAAAGGTGAGGAAGCCCAGCTCAAAGGGACCAAAAACATATTCAACAAAATCATCGAGAAAAACTTTCCCAATCTGAAGAAAGACAAGCCCATGAAAGTGCAAGAAACATACCGAATGCCAAATAGACTGGACCAAAGAAAAAAGACCCCTCAACATATAATAATCAAAACCCCTAACATACAGAATAAAGAAAGAATATTAAGAGCAGTGAAGGAAAAAGGACAGGTAACATATAAAGGCAGACCTATCAAAATTATGCCTGACTTTTCCATGGAAACCCTCAAGGCCAGAAGGTCCTGGATAGATGTTCTACAAGTACTAAGAGTCCATGGATGCCAGCCCAGACTACTAAACCCAGCAAAACTCTCAATCACTATAGATGGAGAAAACAAGATATTTAATGACAAAGCCAGATTTTCACAATACGTATCTACAAATCCAGCCCTACAGAGAGCTTTGGAAGGAAAACTCCAACCCAAGGAAGTTTACTACGCTCACAAAGACTTAGGCAACAGATAATCCCACTTCACCAGAAACCAAGGGTAAAGAAGGACAAATAAATTCACAATACCGCTGCCAAAGGCAAATCTAAAACAAACATTAACAATCAATGGTCATTACTCTGCCTCAACATTAATGGTCTAAACTCGCCTATAAAAAGGCACAGGCTAACAGAATGGATACGAAGACAGAATTCATCCATCTGCTGCATACAAGAAACACACCTAAGCTACAAAGATAGACATTACCTCAGAGTAAAGGGCTGGGAAAAGATCTTCCAATCAAATGGACCCAAGAAGCAAGCTGGTGTGGCTATCCTAATATCTAAAAAGTTAGACTTCAAACCAAAATTAATCAAAAGAGATGAAGATGGTCATTTCATATTCATCGCAGGAGAAATCCATCAACAAAAATTCTCGATTCTGACTTCTATGACCCAAATACAAAGGCACCCACATTCTTGAAAAAAATGCTACTAAAACTCAAAGCTCACATAAAACCTCACACACTTATAGTGGGAGACACCACTCTCACCACAAGACAGGACCACCAATCAGAAACTCAACAAAGAAACAAAAGAATTAACAGAAGTTATGTTTCAACTGGGTTTAACAGACATCTATAGAACATTCCATCCAAACACAAAAGAATATACCTTCTTCTCTGCACATGGAACCAGGTTCCATGTGAACCTTCCACATGGAACCTTCTCTAAAATCAACCACATACTAGGTGGCATAACAAACCTCAACAGTTACAAAAGAATTGGAATAGTCTCCTGTATGTTATCAGACCACCATGCTTTAAAATTGGAATTCAACAACAACACAAATGGCAGAAACCCTACAAACTCATGGAAACTGAACAATGGACAATTGAATTGCACCACACCTGGGTCAAAGAAGAAATAAAGAAAGAAATTAAGGACTTCCTAAAATTCAATGAGAATGAGGACACGACATATCCGAACTTAGGGGACACCTTGAAAGCAGTGTTACTAGGGAAGTTCATTGCACTGAGTGCCCATATGAAGAAAACACAGGATAGTCACATTAGAGAATTAACAGCACAAATGAAAGCCTTAGAACATAAAGAAGCAAACTCACCCCGGAGGAGTAGACGCCAGGAAATAGAAACCAGGAAAACAATACAAAAAATTAATGCAACAAAGAGTTGGGTTTTTTTTTTTTTTTTTGAGAAAATCAACAAGATAGACAAACCTCTATCCAAACTAACGAAAAAGCAGAGAGAGATCATTCAAATTAACAAAATCAGAAATGAAAAGGGGGACATAACAACGGACACAGAGGAAATCCAGACAACTTTCAGGACACACTTTGAAAGCCTGTACTCTACAAAATTTGAAAATTCAAAGGAAATGAACAAATTTCTGGACAACTATCACTTACTAAAATTAAACCAAGAACAGACAAACAACTTAAATAGACCTATAACCCCCAATGAAATCGAAACAGTCATCGAAAGCCTTCCAACCAAAAAAAGCCCAGGGCCAGATGGCTTCAGTGCAGAATTCTACCAGAAATTCAAGGAAGAGCTAATTCCAATACTCCTCAAATTGTTCCACACAATAGAGACAGAAGGCACATTACCAAACTCTTTCTACGAGGCTACAATCACCTTGGTACCCAAGCCTCACAAAGATACAACTAAGAAAGAAAACTACAGACCAATATCCCTGATGAACATCGATGCAAAAATACTCAATAAAATACTGGCAAACCGAATCCAAGAATACATCAGAGAAATCATCCACCATGACTAAGTAGGCTTCATCCCTGGGTTGCAAGGATGGTTTAGCATACAAAAATCTATCAATGTGATCCACCATATAAACAAACTGAAAAAGAAAAACCATATGATCATCTCCCTAGATGCTGAAAAAGCCTTCAACAAAATTCAACACCCTTTCATGATAAAGGTCTTGGAGAGATCAGGGATAACAGGAACATACCTAAACATAATAAAAGCAATATACAGTAAACCAATAGCCAACAACAAACTGAATGGAGAGACGCTTAAGGCAATTCCTCTAAAATCAGGAACAAGACAAGGCTGTCCTCTGTCTCCATATCTCTTCAATATTGTACTTGAAGTTCTAGCTAAAACTATAAGGCAACAAAAGGAGATCAAGGGGATCCAAATTGGAAAGGAAGAAGTCAAACTGTTTCTCTTTGCAGATGATATGATAGTTTACATAAGTGACTCAATAAACTCTACCAGGGAACTCCTACAGCTGATAAACACCTTCAGCAAACCAGCAGGATACAAGATAAACTCAAAAAAATCATTAGCCCTACTTTATTCAGACGACAAAGAGTCTGGGAAAGAAATTAGAGAAAGATCACCCTTTACAATAGCCACAAACAACATAAAATATCTCGGGGTAACGCTTACCAAACATGTGAAAGACCTATACAATAAGAACTTTGTGTCTTTAAAGAAAGAAATTAAAGAAGGTACCAGAAAATGGAAAGATCTCCCATGCTCTTGGATTGGAAGGATAAATATAGTAAAAATGGCAATCTTGCCAAAAGCAATCTACAGATTCAATGCAATCCCCATTAAAATCCCAGCACAATTCTTCACTGACCTTGAAAGGATAATAGTCAACTTTGTATGGAAAAACAAAAGACCCAGGATAGCCAAAAACAACCCTGTACAATAAAAAGAACTTCAGGAGGCATCATCATCCCTGACTTTAAGCTCTACTACAGAGCTATAGTCCTGAAAACAGCCTGGTATTGGCACAAAAATATACAGGTAGACCAATGGAATCGAATCGAAAATCCCGATATTAATCCACACACCTAAGAACACCTGATTTTCGAAAAAACAGCTAAAAAATACAGTGTGGGGAGGAAAGCATATTCAACAAATGGTGCTGGCACAATTGGATGATGGTGTGTAGAAGACTGCAGATAGACCCATGTCTATCGCCATGCACAAAACTTAAGTCCAAATGGATCAAAGACCTCATCATAAATCCAGCCACACTGAACCTCTTAGAAGAGAAAGTAGGAGTTACCCTTGAACAAATTGGTATTGGAGACCACTTCCTGAACATAACTCCAGTAGCACAGACACTGAGATCAACAATTAATAAATGGGACTTCCTCAAACTTAGAAGCTTCTGTAAGGCTAAGGACACAGTTGACAAGACCAAACGGCAGCCCACAGACTGGGAAAAAAAATTTACCAATCCTACATCCGACAAAGGGCTGATCTCCAAAATATACAAAGAACTCAAGAAACTAGTCAACAAAACACCAAATAGCCCTATTAAAAAATGGGGTACAGAATTGAAGAAAGAATTCTCAATAGAGGAAATCAAAGAGGCTGTAAGACACTTACGAAAATGTTCAACATCCTTAGCTATCAGGGAAATGCAAATGAAAACAACTTTGAGATATCATCTTACTCTTGCCAGAATGGCTAAAATTAGAAACACCAATGATAACTTATGCTGGAGAGGATGTGGAGAAAGGGGAACACTCTGTCACTGCTAGTGGGAGTGCAAACTTGTACAGCCATTTTGGAGATCAGTATGGCGGTTCCTCAGGAAAATGGGAATTAGCTTACCACAGGACCCAACAATTCCTCTCTTAGGTATATACCCAAATGACTCAAATCCATGCAACAAAGACATGTGCTCAACTATGCTCATAGCAGCATTATTTGTAATAGCAAGAACCTGGAAGCAACCTAGATGCCCCTCAACTGAAGAATGGATAAAGAAGATGTGGCACATCTACACAATGGAATACTACTCTGCAGAAAAAAATAATGGAATCTTGAAATTCGCAGGTAAGTGGATGGAACTTGAAACCATCCTGAAAGAGGTAACCCAGTCACAAAAAGAAGTACAGGGTATGTACTTGCTCATATATGGATTGTAGACCTAGAGCAAAGGGTCACCAGCCTATAATACACACCACCAGATGAACTGGGATACAAGATATATTCTAAAAACTTCATATATGGTCCCTCACGAAAGGGGGAAGGGACAAGTCCCCCAGAGCACATGGGAAATGGGGGGGGGCAGTGAATGGAGAGAGAACTAGGAAAAAGAGAAGGGGAGGAGAGGAAAACATGTGTGACTAGATAGATCGAGTCAGGGTGAGGGGGGGCATAAAAGAGGGAGCCATTATTGGTTTGAAGAGAAAACTGAACCTAAAGAAAGGTCTAGAGAACTACAAGACCGACTCCAACTAATAATTCGAGCAACGATGGAAAGGCTACCATAAATGCCCTTTCCTGATAGTGAGAACATCAACTAAATTATCCACCATTATGGAGTCCTCATCTAGTACCTGTTGGAAACAGAAGCAAACACCCATAACCAAACACTGAGTCTAACTAGAATCTAGATGCAGAGAGAGGGGTCAAGACCAGGTTGCAGAAACTCACAAAGACAGCTGACCTGAACAAGGAGGAGCTAATGGGCCTCCCAGACTGATGGCTACAAACCCAGCAAGGGACTGACTCAGACCCCCTGAATATGGGTCTCAGCTAGAAGACTGAGCAGTCTGGGGGACCTCAGACAGTAGAAATAGGATCTATTTCTGGTGCACAAAAGGACCTTGTGGACACATCCCCCATGGAGTGATACCCCCTTAATCTAGAGACAGGAGAGAAGTCCTAGTCCCTACTTCAAATGACTTGACAGATTTACATGACCCAACTTGGATAGCATAGCCCTACATGTGGAATGGGGGTGGGGGGAAGGGAGGGGAGGGTGGCCAGGGTGCATGTCACAGGGAAAAGAGGGTAAGAGGGAGGGAGGGAGGGAGGGAGGGAGGGAGGGAGGGAGGGAGGGAGGGAGGGAAGGTTGGAGGGAGGAAGGTTGGAGAGGAAACTGGGATCCACATGTAAAATTTTTAAATTATATTATTAATAAAAAAAAAGAAGGAAAAGAAGGAAAAAATATGCTGCTGGATTAATTCAATTTATATATATATACATATATATATAAATATATATATATTGCTTTGACTTCAAAATTTAAGCCTAAGGACAAGCTACTGGGGAAAAAGATTTCTAATTGTGTTTCCACAGAAAATGAAAAGCTGTGGATCCTTTTCAGACTAATGTGGTTTGATGGAGCAAGACCTCCTGAAGCAACGTCAATGGGACAATGCAGCCTTGCAGACCACTACAGCCAGGATTTCTGTGTCTTCTTAGGATCCCCCTATGACAGCGCCCCCTACCAGCAGGAAGCAGTTTAGAAAGAACAACGCCCAAATTCCAAATATTGTTTATAAAAAAAAAAGCATGTATAATTATGTCCAGCATAAAATAAGTAAATGTTTAAAAAAAAAAAACTTGACAAAAGCTTAAAAAGGGGTTTTAGAAACAAAAGAACAGAGACATGCAAGGCTTCTTGGTAGCAGCATTTTTCTTGGTTGGGCTATGTTTTGCTAGAGAAAAACAGAGACTTGTGCGGCTCCCTTAAGGGAGGTTTTCCTGACTCAGCATAGTGGCAAAAAAAAAAAAAAAACCCGCACAGCTTTTAAGAAGCATTGCTAACAATTCAATGGTGTATATGAGCAGTTCATTTTAAAGAAAAAAGAAAAGAAAAGAAAAAGAGAGTGGTGGGGCATTGATGGCACATGCCTTTAATTCCAGCACTCAGGAGGCAGAGGCAAGCAGATCTTTATGATTTCAAAGTTAAACCTGGTGTATGCCAAAGTTACACAGAGAAACCCTGTCTCAAAAAATAAAAAACAAAAGAGTATAAATAGAGTAATAAAAAAGCCACATGAAGATGAAAAGCACACAAAGTTTGGACACTGTATGCTATGGTGTTGTCTTTGAATTGCTCAATTGCTAAGGAAGGAATAATTGCTACAATATACTTGATTATCAGTGCTGCTAAATTAATCCAATTTATATATTCTTAAAATGCTTTGACTCCAAAATTTAAGCCCAAGGACAGGTTACTGGGGGTAAGGATTTCTAGTTTTGTTTCCACAGAAAATGAAAAGCTATGGATTCCTTCCAGACTAACATGGTTTGATCAAGCCAGACCCCCTGAAGCAGTGTCCCAAGTGATCCACCATTCAAAACAGCTGAGACAAGGCAGTCTTACAGGCCACTACAGCCAGGATTCTGCATCTTCTTGGGATCCCCCATAACACCACCCCCTAGCAGGAAGCAGTTAGGAAAGAAAATTGCTCAAATTCCCAAATATTGTTTATAAATGTTTGTTTTCACAACCAATCTCTTCAAGTAATAAACAGGTGATTATGGTATAAATATGAATACTTTGTTTTGGAATGGATTTTATTTATTGATAAAAATTTAAGGTCAATTTTGTGATATGTATATTTCTTTTCTTATTTAGGTATTGTGTTTATATAGCTCATTTAGAAATGTAATGAATAATTTAGCACATACTGTAGATAGTTACCTGTAATAGTCAAAACTTAGAGTTAAGTTAGTTAGGTTTTCTAGATATGTAGAGACATATTTGAGATGGATAAATATTCTTCAAACCTTTCAAAGACCTACAGAATATGGCATTTAAAATGGTTTAGGGTTTAGGCACAACTGCTCCTGGCAACACCACCTGCATCACAAAGGAAGATGGACATCGAAGAAACTCGTGATGGAGTTTATTTCCAATATGACAAGTATCATTTGGACAAGATACTGCTCTTGTCTGGACTGTTTGACTTAATGCTGTATAAACTGGGCATGTGGGACCCACAGGAAAGGGACTGCTTAAACAAGATGGACAGTGCTACAGGATTCCTGCTTCATGGAAGAGTCTGTCAGACATTCTGCAAGACACAGAGAAAAGTGACTGACAAACTGCCAATACAGGTGGACAGTTTAAAGTTTCCTGCTTTGCTGCCGAGGAGTCTGCCAGACACACTATGGCCTATAGCCTGAAGATGGAACATTACAGAAAAACTTCAGGTAACTGACCAGGTAGCAAGATGTCTCTGTCTTTCCAGAGTTTATATATTATCCTTCTGTGGTCTTTGATGGAGTTGAAGACAGATAGTTATGGTTATAGTTTTACTTAGTTAGGATTAAAGTTACATACAGAACTTTGGACTCACAAAGATAGGATAGATGATGAAATATTTTCTTTAAATCTTGCTAAATGTTAATGAACTAAATATTGTTAACTGTGGTTCTTATTTGATAACTGTTTTTTTACATATTTTGCTATGTTAAGATTAAAACCCTTTTTATTTTAGACAGAAAAGAGGAGATGATAGGAGATGTCATTCTGTAAATATGTTTTTCTTATTTGTTAATGAATAAAGCCCTGTAGGTGCTTTATAGGAAAGCAAAATAGGTGGGACTAGAAGACAAGGAGGATTCGGGAAGTGGTAGGGAGAGAGTTAACATGTAAGACCAAGAGAGTAGAGGTCCAGGCCCTCTCTCAGGTAAGATAAGGCCGAGTGGAAATACTTAGATTAATAGAAATGGGTTAATATTTAAGACAAAACTAACCAATAAGAAATGATAGTAATGGGCCAACAATTTTATTTCTAATACAGTGTGTCTGTGTGCTATTTGGGGCTGATGTGGCAGTGGGACCAGGCTGGCAGGAAAACCTGCTCATAACACCTATGGCCCATGACAGTAGCCTAATTTGCTTCTCAGTTTATGCCCTGTTTGAACTGTTTTTCCCTAATGCCTGCCATCCCTCTGCAGAATATGCTCTTCCCACACTGCCACTGGTATGAAACAGCTACCAAGATTTCGGTAAAGAGCTGGGGAGACAACTGGAAGATAGTTCATTGCTAAACTGTTTCCCATGAAAACACAAAGACCTGAGCTGGATCCCCAACACATGCACAGAGAGACAGACAGACAGAGAGAGCAAGGGGTGTGGCACTTATAATCCTAGGGTTGGGGAGGCAGAAACAGGAGATAGTTGAAGTTCACTAATTGGTCAGTCCAGCCTCTTGGTGAGCTCCAGGCCAGTGAGAGACCCTGGTAGATGGCATCTGAGAAATGATACCCAAGACCCAAGATTGACCTCTGCCCTCCATAGAGACAGAGAGAGACTGGGGACAGGGCTGCAAAGGGAGGGGATACTGTCTCCACTAGACCTACAATCAGAATACTTTGGACTTCATTTTAGCCGTGAGCAGTTCAACTCAGCCTCCAAGGAACATCAGTGCAGGGGACTTGTGAGCTCAGGAAGCTCAGGCAAGCGGCTCAACACCACTCTGCAACAAATCCTTGCAGTGAGTCTGCCATTATTACTCTCCATCCTGTCCGTAGTCACCTCCATCGCCTTGTGCATCCCTAACCTAAAGTTTCTACAGGCAGCCAGCCCTCCCCTCCTCCTTACTGTGGCACTGTGTCACCACGGTGCTGACTCTGCCTCTCTGGCCACCTTCATGTCCTCAGTAGAGCATCCCCTGTACATTAATCTTCTAGCTAAATATTGATAGAGGTCTTCTCCCTCCCTGTTTGCTCTGCTGCTCCGTTATGGGTACATATGTGGGAATTATTTGTTTTTACATTTCCAGCCTGTGTATTAGAGGTAAGCTGATGCTCCCACCTCATCAGGGCAGAAGTGTGTGCTGGTTTTATTCTGAAGAACTCGATGGTGCATACTCAGGACTGCCAGTAGAGGTCACAAAGGCATTTCCCCCAGGGTTAGAAGGCTGATAGTGACAAGAGAAAGCCCTGAAGGTACCAGCTTGAGCTGAAGTTCTCAAATGTCACCCATGAGAGCAATGGCACAGGTCAGGTGAGGAGTGGGAGTGATCCAGAAATATCTGTGTATGTCTGGGGGAGTTGCCTCAAGTGTTCTGATAAGAGTAGCCATCCCCACAGGGAATAAAATGTCCAGAGTCAGTAGACACTTCAAAGTTTTTTCTCTTTATGAGTAAAATACAGAGTAGCCTGTAGGGATTTGTCTTGGTTCAAGTCAGTGCCATCTGGCAACCTGACCCTCCTCTGAAGTCACTGTTTCCTGCTTTTGACCAATAGCTGGCTTACTCTCTGCCTTCCTATTTCCTCCTTCTCAGTTGCTGGAATTTCCTTCTCATTCTTGAATTTACAACCTAACTGCTTGTTCCATGTGAGCCTTTCTTGTCTCTGCAGGTACCACCTGTGTCTGCAGGTGAGGGAAGGCTATCATCTGTGTCTGCAGGTGAGGGAAGGCTACCACCTGTGTCTGCAGATGAGGAAAGGCTACCACCTATGTCTGCAGGTGAGGGAAGGCTACCACCTGTGTACAAAGCCAACAACTTCTCAGAGAAGTACCATGTAAACTTTAGAACTACTTATTTTCTAATTTAATCAACATATAGCTAACAAAGAAGGCCTTGTCTGGTTATTGGGAGGAACCCAGTAACTACTACTAGCTGTTGTACTAAACACTACGCACTCACAAAGGTATGGGGAGTCGATGTAAGATGCAGAGCAACAACGAGGTGGCTCAGATTTGAACCAGGAAGCTGCTCTGGACACAGGGCTGGAAAAAAAAAAAATCAGTTGTAACCTGTTAGCAGGAGTCCAAAACGCCACATCTGGTCCATGGGAGCTGGGACCCCTGGGCCACCAACCAAAGGAAGTAGAGAAGGATAGATAACGGCCTGGCCTCTTCCCAATGTCCACACTCTTATTTCTAGCCTTATTTTCCATGTGTTAAGCAAAAATTAAGGCAAGCTGTTTAAGGAACCCAGAAAATACAGCTTAGCAAAAAGGTATAGGTCAGATTTGGTCTGAGAACAAAGAAACAAGCTACTGTGTTCTGTGCTGTCATCTCCAGGACCTCCAATAAACTACATACATTTGTTGAGCAATAATGCTGTGGATGTGAGATCTGCTTTCTCTATACCATTGGCCAAAGGAGCTTATGCTTTCATAGAAATGTAAGACCAATCTTTTCCAGCTACCACAAGGCATTTTCTTTCATCCTCCATCAATTTAAATCCTTCCCACCTTAACTACATCTTTGTTTCTTTGGTTTCTGCATCCCCAGAGTTCCCAAGGGATGACAAGAAGCCAATGTAATCTCCTTTGAAATTTGCATTAACTTTGGATGTCTGTCTCTAGCCTCCCAACCCCCCTCCCGGAGGCTCAGCAGGCTAAGAAAGGGGTTTCTCTGCTATCAAACACGTTTCAAGTCTTTCATTATCAATTCGCCAGTCCAGCACATAATGAGGTCTTGTAGCTGCAGATAGGGAATTTATTTCTCAGTCAAAAGGCTGAACTTGAAGCTGCCAGACCGTGGACCATTATCTATAATTACTTCATAGGTATTCTACCATGGTAATTTTCTTTGGAAACTAGCAAAGTCAGGTCGCTGAGAGCTTTGCAGATTAAGTCCCAGCCAAAGCAAGATGAGCTAGGGCTGATAGCCAAGAGGGAGACATTTCTCTTCTCTACCAAAACCAGACAGCCTATGCCACAGGCAAAACCAGGAAGCCGGTGACAGTCACTCTCCACCTTGGTCTCTGAAGCTCTAAGCTCTTTGCAGGTAGCCAGTCACTGTTTGTCAGTGAAAGTTTCTGTTGTGGTTGCCACATCCCACACAGCTCACTTCTACATCAGCAAAGCAGGCACCCAATTCCTGCAGAGATTCAAGGAGGGAAAGTCGTACACCACAAGAAAAAGAAAATGCTGGGAAACCCAAGGAGCAAAGAGATGTTTACCAAAGGTGGGTGAGTTGGGGAAAGAATGCACTTGTCATATCCTGGGCCAACTTGGCCTGACCTCTGAGCCCAGGGTTCAACTATGTGATATCATCCTCAGGACTTGAGCCAATGAAAACAGGAGATTTACTCCACATTAAGACCCCCAGAAATTAGAGAGTTCCACTGTAATTTCTTCCCAGAGCCTACTTGTAACTGGTAAGTTCACCAGTGTAATCACCCAAAGGGGGGGGGGAACCCTTCTTTGACATCTTTGACTCAAAACATTAGATTTGTCAACTTGCTTACATAAACGACATTGGAAGCCACAGGCTCTGCAGTATACCTCAAGTCAGAAGAGCTGGCTTGGGAGTGAGTAAAAGGCTGTTTAAAAGAGACTAGAGAGCTGGTGAGTGTTTAGTCTTGTAAACAAGTGCTTGCTTTGCAAGCAAGAGGTCCTGAGTTAGATCCCAGAACCTGTGTGAAAAGCTGAGTGTGGTAACACTTACCTGGAATACTAGAGCTGGAGAGGAAGAGATGGGAGTGTCCTTGAGGATTTCCTGCCAGCCAACTTAACCTAGTAACTTAACCACATCCAGGGTTTCATAGACACATACACATGTGCACACGCGCATACGAGAGCGCACACATGGAGAACCAAGGAAAGGGTCTTGTCTATAGGTCACTGGCACAGAGCAGAGGCAACTTGGAAACTGGTCCAGGCAATTGTTACTTAAGTGGAAGAAGAGTAAAGTGGGCTGCTGGGAGTCATTGGGAAAGAAGGCAGTAGTCATACAAAAGGTCACGGGTAGCCCATCATTTTGAAGCTATGGTGTGACATTGAAAGGCAGAAATATGTACAGGCTTTGGCCATGTCCCATCAGAAACATTTGATTTTCCAGGAACATCACAACCTGATTACCAGCAGGTAGGTCTAAGGAGGGACTCAAAGTCCTGTTTCCTTGGAAACCACAAAATGAAGCCAACTGTGAAAAGTCTTGCACAAATCCCTCATCGCCTGTTTTGGAAGCCGAAGCTGCTTCCCCATGTCAAAGTGACCCAAGAGGCTCAGGTCTTCAGGCTAGCTCGGGACATCCATTCCCACCCAAGCAAATCAAACAGCCCTAGCATTTCATGGTGTTAGGTTTTAGAAAGCATATTCTCTGAGAGTTTCACTGATGTCAATGGACAGAGGCTGTTTTTTCTAGAATCACACTTGCCAGTTTTCACTGCTTACCACAGCCCTTACCACATGGGATACAATGCATACCTATCCAGATGACCCCTACACAGATTGACAGTAGGGTGTGTGTGTGTGTTCCCACGAATGTGAGTGTGCACATGTAGGCAGGAGGTTGACTTCATTCTTCAGGTATCATTTACTTGTTCTTTTAATCCAGAGCCTCTCCCTAGGGTAGCTATCCAGGCAGCCCGGAGGTCCACATGCCTCTCATCCCCAGCCCTGAGATTACAAGTGTGCATCACCACACCAGGCTTTCTTATATGGGCTCTTGGATTGAATTCATGGTTGTTCAGAAATCACTTTGCCAACTGATTCCAGCCTCTTGCCCCCTGGGAGAGTTTAAACCTTCCATGTCTCTGAAGCCAGCACAGAGCCTGGTGTGGCCAGAAGATAGAGGCTGGAGAGAGCTAGATCAAGACTAACACACTGGGGCTGGAGAGATGGCTCAGCAGTGTAGGGTGCTGGCTGCTCTTCCAGAGGACAAGTTTGCCTCTGTGCACTCATGTCAGATGGTTTATACCAACTGTAGCTCCAGCTCCAGAGGACCCCATGCCCTCTTCTGGCCTCTGTGGCACCCACTTACACACATACACACAAATTAAAATTAAGACTCAAAATAAGATTCATGTATAAAAGAAGGCAACTTACAGGGCAAGGCTGGAAACTCTTCCACACTTGGACTTCAGGTAGCAGACAGAGCACGCTTAAGAAAAGCAAGCCAGGCAGTAGTGGCACACATCTTTAATCCCAGCACTAGGGAGGCAGAGGCAGGTGGATTTCTGTGAATTTAAGGCCAGCCTGGTCTATAAGAGCTAGCTCCAAGACAGCCTCCAAAGCCACACAGAGAAAACCTATCTCAAAAAAAAAAAAAAAAAAAAAAGAAAAAGAAAAAGAAAGAAGGAAAGAAGGAAGGAAGAAAGAAAAAGAAAAGCCCCCGTTGCTCTAACACAGAGAGGCAGATGCTATGTAAACATCCAAAGCTCCAGTGCTATGGAGCGCATACCTTTCTCTGCTCACTAACTGCCCGCCCCATTCCATTCTTGGGAATGTCTTTTTTTCTGTTTCTCTACTTTATTTTGGGGGTGTTTTGTTTTGTTTGAGACAGAGTCTCACTATATACCCCTTAACTAACCTCATTGCATAGACCACTCTGACCTCAAACTCAGAAAGATTTTTGTGCCTCTGCCTCCTAGGTACATGTGCCACCACACCCAACTTAAGGTATTTTTATTTTTATTTTATGTGTGTTTCTATTGTGGCAATGAAACACCATGACCAAAAAGCAAGTTGGGGAGAAAAGAGTTCATTTGCTTTACACTTCCACGTGGCCATTTATTGTTGAAGGAAGTCCAGACAGGAACTCAAACAGGCCAGAATCCTGGAGGCAGGAGCTGATGCAGGGCCACAGAGGGGTGCCGCTTACTGGCTTGCTCATCATGGCTTGCTCAGCCTGCTTTCTTCTAGAACCCGGGACCAGCATCCCAGGGATAGTACCACCCGCACGGGTTGGGTCCTCCCCCATTGATCACAAATTGAGAAAATGCCTTAGAGCTGGAGCTCCTGGAGGCATTTCTTCAACTGAGGTTCCTGATGGCTCTAGTTTAGGTCAATTGACGCCCAAAACCAGGAAGTATAGGTGTTTTTCTGGCATGTTTGTCTATGTACCGTGTGCATGCAGTGCCCTAGGTGGCCAGAAGAGAGTGCTCTATCCTCTGGAACTGCAGTTACAGACTCCATGTGAGTGCTAGGAACTAAACCTGGGCCCTCTTCAAGAGCGGTGAGTGCTCTTAACTACTGAACTCTCACTCTGGGCCCCCATCTTACTTTCTCATAATTCTAACTATGTGCTGCTGGTGTGGTTTTTGTCCTGACATGTAAGGACCTAGAACCAAGGACCTTCTGGATTTAGATTAGCACCTGTAGATGCTTTTAGAGTAAAATATTAGGGAATGGGGCTATTAACTAGTGAAATGGGACTTTGACACTTCTCAGTAGACATTGCTTGGGTAATTTTATTTGTTTGTTTGTTTGTTTGTTTTTTGAGACAGGATTTCTCTGTATTGTTTTGGAACCTGTTCTGGAATTAGCTCTGTAGACCTGGCTGGCCTCCAAATCACAGAGATCCGCCTGCCTCTGCCTCCTGAGTGCTGGGATTAAAAGTGTACACTACCAATGCCCAGCTTGCTTGGGTAATTTGCTGTGTGCATTTGTAGGGTGTTTGATGGAGTTTGTTGTTGTTTCTTCTTTGTTGGGAAATTATGTACTTGTCCCTTACAGCTTTCTTCCTCCCCACCCAGCTGTAGAACTTGCATGCTCTCAAGGTTAAGCAAACAAGGTTGTTCTCAGAACTTTCTGGTGTGCAGTGCCCATACCTTGACTCCAGGTGTGGGTGGCGCATGACTTCCTCCTATGCTTAGCCCATCCCCTGGCTTGGGTATATAAGCCCATTACTCTCTGTAATAAATGGCAGCAGCCTCCTCTTCATGTCTGTGGTGATCTGTTGGTGTTTTAATCCCGACACCCTCAGCTAGCTCAGTACTCAGGCCCCGCCAGCACAACACCACCACCTCCTCCTCCTCCTCCTCCTCCTCCTCCTCCTCCTCCTCCTCCTCCTCCTCCTCCTCCTCTTTCTCCTCTTCTGCTGCTGCTCTTCTCCTCTAGGAAGTTTTCGCTTCTTAGGACTAGAGAGATGACTCAGTGGTTAGGAAACTGCACTGCTATTCCAGGGGACCTGAATTCAGGTCCCAGCCCCCATGGAGGGTGGCTCACAACTATTTGTAATTCCAGCTCCAGGGAACCTGAAGCTTCTAGCCTCTATGGGCATCAGAACTCATTTGTGGGTGCACACACACACACACACACACACACACACACACACACACACACACACACTCACTCACAATTAAAAATAGAAAACTATATCAGGAAAGATCTTTTCTAGCATAGCAGGGCCAGGAGGAAGAAAGGTCTCCACAGTTGCAAGCCCTACGTGTGGCCTTTGCAGCAAGTGAACATAAAACCTAGCCTTGTGGGCAGGCCAGCTCCTAAGGGCATACACAGCCATCTACTCTATAATCATTGGAGGAGTTCACTTGAAACAGATTGGAATTCTAGGACTGGAGAGATGGTTCAGCTCTCCAGATCATGTGCTGCTCACAGAGAACCTGAGTTCTGTTCACAGGGCAGCTAACTGCAGTTCTGGGGCTCGGGTGCCCTCTTCTGGTCCCTGAAGGCACTGCGTGCACACAGTGTACATAGATGCAGGCAAAGACACCCATACACGTGAAACAAATACTCTTTTAGAAATATGAGACTCCTTTGTCCATCCTGATGTGCTTATCTGGAAATTGGTACTGGAAACACAGCATACAGTTTCTACAAGTTCCTTGTGAGGTGCATGCCAAGGTTTTCAGTGAGTCCTGTTGAAGAACTGGCTTGTTTTTATTTGGTTTGAGTTTTTAATTGTTGTTATTGTTTTCTGCACAGTCCAAAACCAGACAAATCCACAAGAACACATTGATGCTCAACATGCCACTAACAATTACCGGGTGCCAAGCTGAGAGGTAACCGGAGGAAAAGACTCAGAATGCCACAGTATCCAGTAACTCATTTATTCCGGCTGTTTCTCCTAACTGAGGTGTTCTGTTTTGTATCTGAGACTCTGCAGGTAGCCCGTGTTACTCAGCGATCCACTGTGCAGCCCAAACTAGTCTCTAACTCCTGCAATCTTTCTGCCTCTCCCACACAAGTGCTAGGATGATGGGTGTGAGCCACCACACCCAGTTGAGAGATTTCTAACTATATTTAAACCAGAAAAACAAAAACAAAACAAAACAAAACCTATGTCGTCTACTTCCTGAACAACAGTTGGAATTGCTAATGTTTACAAGCTGAGCTCTTTACTGAGGTTCTTTCTATGGGTGTGGTCTGTTAGGAGCAGGAAGAAAAACACTCCTAATTGCAGAGCTTTGTCCTTGTCCCAGTCTCACAACCACTCTCCATCATGCAGGCCTTCTGCTAGTAGAGCAGAGCAAGCCCGGTGCCCAGCCCTCCTGTTATTGTGTCATCTCTTTTTCCAAACAGTCAGTGAAACTTTTTCCAACAGGGGGACTCTATCTGTTAGCCTCTGACCCATCTGACTTAATGCCCTAGGACAGTGGTTCTCAACCTTCTTAATGCTGAGACCCTTTAATACAATTCCCCGTGTTGTGTGGCAACCCCCCCCCATACACCATAATTGTTAGTTGCTACTTCATAGCTGCTACTGTTATGAATCATAATGTAAATATCTGTGCATTCCAATGGTCTTCGATGCCCACTGTGGAAGGGTTGTTTGACCCTCAGAGAGGTCTTGATCCACAGTTGAGAACCTTGTCTCACTGCTGGTAGACTTCCACTATGTTCCTTAACCAAGTGGGACACACCTGCACAGTACAATGGGATCAGGGCACAGAAATCCCTCATGGAGCAAACTGACTGATGGAAGACAAGAGGGTAGCTGATGGCCCCAGGCTCCTCTCCTCCCTCCCCTCCCCTCGAATTATTTACCTCCTAGGTAAAGGGGAATTATTTACCTCCTAGGTTAAGGGCAAAATGAAACCATTTGCAAACATTCTTGCTCATTCGGACTCCCTACTAAGCTGGGCCGAAGGGACCCAGTATGTCCAGGTGAATTCAATGCACAAGATGACCATGTGTGCTCTCTGACTGTCTTGTCTGGCTGCAGACCGGATTTTCAGCTCGGACTCATCTCCCCCGGGTTTATTGAAGCATTGCTCCTTGTCTTCTGGCTTACAGTCTTGCAACTTGAGAAATCTCGCGTTATTCTCTCTTCATCCTTTGTGTGGCCTGACTTCTGTAACCTTTCAGGGCCATTTCATATCACCAGGCCCACGCTGCTGCTGTTCTGAGCATGTTATGGGCCCTTTCAATTGAGGACTGTGCCCTTTGGCTCAGGATTTTTTGTGTTTTTCTTGTATTGATCCTGTAGTAATTCTGAACACCCAGTCTCCTATTTCTTTCACTTTCTGATTCTGGGACTCCCAGTAGTCAGATCTTGCACTTTCTTACCCATAGATATGAAGAAGACTCCCCTGAACAGTGGGGGCTTCCTCCCAAACCCCGGATTAGGCACAAATCTCATCCAAACACGGGCTTTCACAGAGGTGTATTTCCTTTATTAAGCAAGGAAGAAAAGTTAAGTAGCTGCTTTTTACTCTGGCAGAAAAAGAGCAGCAAGTGATCTTGCTGGTGTAATTTTTAAGAGAAGGGGAGGTCTGTGTTAGAATGGACTAGGATGCAGTAGTAAGGGGTATAGGGGACAAGGGAAAGGGTATTTGTCCCAGAAGGACAAAACACTGCATCTGGATAGAGGGGAGGCAGACATGGCACATGGGCAAATGGAGGTGTATAAAGGTAAAGGAGGGAAACCCTGTGTTAGGATGAGGTTTTTAACTTTAATTGAGCAAGATAATTAGGTGAGCCAAAGGGGACTTCTAATTGCTGGACCTTGGTAGCCAGCCTCAGGAGGAAATGGCCAAATAAAGGAATAGATCTTGGTGCTAGCTTTAGGAATGCAATCTAATGGTTTTTAGCAAGGCAGAGAGGATGGGGGAGAAGGGCAAGGCCTGCCTGCAGAGCCACATGGTGGAGTGGGCTAGCGTCCCTTCATGATGGCTCTCTCATCCGGTATTTCCCATTCCCCATTTCTCCCTCTACGCCTTATGCATTCGTTTACTTGTCTGGCTCTTTTGAGAGAGAGCTTCACTGTACAGCCCAGGCTGGTCTTAAACGCATGATCATTCTGCTTCAGCCTTCAGCCATCCAAGACTCATAGAGATGTGTCCACCATACCCAGATTTTTAAATAGTTTTAATGACCCAGTCTTTCATCTTCTCCCCTTACTTTGCTAGTAAAACTCTCAAGAGAGCTGTCGAGAATATCCAGTGGGTGACAGTGTTTGTCTCATAACTCTGACAGTACTAGTTCAAGCCCCAGAAACCCCCACAGTGGAAGAAGAGAACCGGCTGTCCTCTGACCTGCCCACAGACACCTGCCGCAAGCCAGCCTAAAAGCCACACAAAGACATTCTCCCTGATCACACAAACATCTGTGATAGATTCACCGTGGATCTTTATCCTGCAGATTGAACTACAAATTAGTTCAGTAACTAAAGTACACACATACTCATAACACCCACCTACACACAAACCCTCTCACCCACACATACACTCTCCTACACACACACATACACACTGCACACACACATACCCACACATACACTTTCACACCCACCTATCTATACCCATGCACTACATACATCACATACATACACACACAGCCCTCAGTTTACAGAAACCCCCAAGCACTCTGTATAATGATTTAGCAGCTTTTGTCTCAGGGTATCACAGTGAGGGCTCCCAAAGGAACCATACAGAGCCCTGATTTTAAACACTTTCCAAGTCTCGTGTGTGAGGGGAGTGAGAATATGAGTTTATATATGTATGACATATGTAGATCCGTGTGTGGAACCCAAATGTTAAAGTGGGCTGAATTCCTTTCTTCCTAGTTTTGAGACAGGATCTACCCTGAGCCTAGAGCTCACCATATAGATAGGTCGTTTTTCCTCCAGAGACCCACCTATCTCCAACTACCCCAGTATTAAAATTATGAGCCCTCCCCACCAGACCTGGCTTTTTACATGGGGGCTAGGGACCCAAGTTCATATCCCCAGGCTTACATACCAGGCACTTTACTAACAGAGAGCTATCTCCCGAAGTCACTTAAGTCTTCTGGTTCTGTGGCTATTCTTATGTACACAAATGAGAAACACCATATACAGTGGCTCCCATCATCTTAAAAAAAAAAAAAAAAAAAAAAAAGCTTATTCTCTCCCAATGACCAATAATAAAGGCCTTTCCCCTGCCAGTCATCCAGCCAGCCAGGGCCTGGGCTTCCGTGTTCTTTGTTCTGTCTGTTAAGCACTTCCTATGAAGTTGTCCCACATTTGATGTGTTCTTTATTTGAACACCACTCATTCTCTGCCAATTTAGAAAAACATGCCTTAGTGTTGCTGCCACAGCTGAATGGGGGATAAAAAGTCTAGAATTCTGTTTTTCAAGGGTGGGTGGGGGGAGCTGCTTTTCCACAGGCACCCAGTGATTTTCTCCATTCCCGATCCTGACGTCTCTTTCATGGTCTGTCTCTTTCCTGAAGAAAGATGCTTCTTGTATGCCAAAATGCCACTTGTTACAAATGCAGAGGCTGTCCCTCTAAAACCCTCCCGGGATAACTTCATGATCTGCTGGAGTGTCTGCCTGACGCACAGCGAGGCTCAGCTGCCAGGTCCCTAAATGGATGCCGATTACAATTAAATGCAAATTAGCGACAAGAGCACACACAGAGTCCTTTCAGTGGCCTTCCTGTTGCAAGGCACACATGCCGCTCCAGGCTGTTACAACGACATAGCCCCCATGTGAGCATATTGTGAGGAGAGCCCTGTCTCTACACCCTCATCTTTGATTGACACATCATGGGAAGCATGTGGTTAACCAGTTAGTCTGTTTAATTAGGTTAATGGACACAGCCACAGTGTACTCTGGGAGTCACTTGTGACAATGACTCCTTGTCACTGACCAAGCTTGTCTTTGCTCAGCAGCTTGCTCATAGACTGCAGGGGAAACGGAGAGCTAGCTGCATTGCTTCCCTCCCCTTTGACTGCCTACTTCCTGATGTCTACAGCCCTCACCACAACATATGAATATGGGAGATGTTTGCTCATTTTGGTCAGTAAAGGAACCAATGGGTACTCAGGCACATTTTCATCTCCTCACTGTCTTCCTATGAAATCAGAAGCCTGTGTCTGAGGGACCCAGAGGGAGTCCTGACAGATTACTCAGGGAGGGGCGCATTCCAGGATGAAGTTCCTCCTTGTTGCACTCCTACAGTTGGAATAAGACAAAGCCTGAGTGTGAAGTTGCCAGGCCACCTGGTCCCCTCACTCTCAGCAGCGTCATGCTGTCAATACCTTACAAAATGCCTGTACAGACGGCTCCCTTTGACCTGCGAGAGTTACTATATGCTCGTTTATTAGATGAAAATGTTCCTTGGCACAAGTGGCAAAAGTCATGGAATATCTGACCACGGCTGTCACTTTGTGGTGACTGCCTCACTTGGGCTGTGCTTGCTGGATTATTCTGCACCAAGGTGACTAGTTCTTAACAATGATACAGATTGTATAGGTCCAGCTAATGGGGGTTGGGTGCTCTCCCTGTGAATCTAGATAGGTCCATGGGCCTACCACACCACATCATAAAAGATGACATCGACTCTATCTACCCAATCTTCTGGGGACACTTTCCTGGGAACCCAGGCCCATGCTGGGATGCATCCTCTGACACACAATCATTCCAGGTGTGGACACTGCTGGTCCAGCCACCAGGTAAGTACTGGCAGATGCTAGCATCTGATATGAGGGATACATCCCCCAAAACTCAGTCCCCAGCCTAACGACCACATTGAGGCAGAAGCAGGCTATCCCCCTGAGCCTAACTTGAATAGAAAATTTCCTGATGAAACAGTGTTGATACTATTATAGACCCTCACTTGGGGCAATGTATTTTTCTTATTGAGAAAGGATCTCATGTGTCTTAGAGTGATACATGATACTCAATATTCAGACCAGGATGACCTTAAACTCCCGGTTCTCTTGCCTCTGCCTCTTAAGCTCTGAGATTGCAGACAAACACTACTACACTCAGCTTTATACAGTTCTGGGGATGGAACCCAGGGCTTTGTGCATGCTAGGTAAGCACTGTACAAACTGGGCTGCACCCAGCCCCTTGGGGGTGATTTTCTAATTATCAGCACTGAACCAGAGCATTTATGTGAGTGGAAATGATCTAGGTCTGTTCCAGCCTAAGGTAGTCAAAGTGTGGAAATCCCTTCTCCACATGCTCTCCTGTCCCAGTCCCTGTGGGGACCACAAATAGAATTAGTCAAGAATCAAGATGACTATGCTGAGACACATCACCCACCCCTCCAGGATACCCACATCAAACCATTTCAGGGCTGGAAGCACAGTTCTACCAGAAAAAGCCCATGGTGATGAGCATCTACACTTTCCATAGCACCTAAGATGGCCCTGTTTGATACAAGTGACTTTTCTGATTTGACCCAAATCTTCTGTCTTTTCCCAGGTGGCTGTACTGTGCCAGCTGTAGTTTTCTGCTTGATGTTCTCACCCACAGTAGAAGGGCACACCATCTACTCAAGAGAGAAGTGTGTTGTTTGGTCACACACTGCTTCTCCTGGGGAAAGGGAGGCCCAGAGTTTACCCTTGTTTGTCACTTCTCCCTATCACCCCAGTGGTAAGGCAACACTACCCAAGGACAAAGGAGAATGAAAGGTATAGTTTCAGTTAGGACACTAGTATCAGTTAGCCAACCTGGTGTCCCCATGAGGAATCCTGGCAGAAATGAAACTATTCTAAAGAGACACTCTGTCACCTCCCTTCAGCTTCCAGACTGTTGAAACAATGGGCTCTCAAAAACTGAAATTTCCACAGGAACCTCATGCTGGAAAAGGGATAAAGACAGGAGCCCTGTGCTAGACAGAGAGGAGCTTGTCTCCAAGAAGAATTGTCATACAATTATGACAACTTGTCAGACCACCTTGCAAAAGAGATTGGAGCTGTGACAAGGATGGGTCAGTGACAGACAGGACCACACTGACCAGGATTGCTTAGCTATGCATGCCACTCACCCTGTATTTAAACCTAAACCTCATGTAAGGATCTGAAAGGTGGGCTTAGGGACCACTGGATCTCCATTTCCCTTCTTGATGAGGCCACATTAAGTAAACCTGCATTTCTTCCTTTCATTAGTGATTTTGCCCTTAATTGGTTTAAAGACTAGTGGGTCAACCTGGCCTGGAAGGGCTGACATGTCCCTAGATCTGACACTATCAGTTCCTGTAGCCCCAGCAGCCTAGAGCAGCGAAGCTACAGCCTGCAAATTGCAAGCCTTTGCGGCAGACCACACCCAAAACATGGACATTTTATAAGCAGTTTGGAGGGAGCAGATCCATCCCCAGTTAACATAGACTCCAGCCACAGACAGAGTGGAAGAAATCAGAGTGTTGGTCTGTGCCTCTTTCCTGAGGCTGGCATGCACAAGGGTGCCCTGATCTTTCCGGTGCAAAGAGCCATGTGCCATCTCAAACTGCTGACAAATGTGCATCAGACTTCAAGGTTCTCTTGGTTACTCCTATTGCTGTTGTGACCAAACATTTGGCAAACAAACTTGGGGAAGAAATGGTTAATTTTGACCCAGACTTCAAGGGTGCAGTCCACCTTAGCGTTGGAAGCTTGACTTGCACCATGAAACTGCCCTCAGACACTGCAGCTTCCAAGCTGGCTGGTACCCTCATTGCTAATGCACTGGGCTGACTAAAGACCTCTGCTTTAATTACAAACACAAAGAACACAAAACTCTTTTTTCTTTCTTTCTTTTTTTCTTTTTTTCTTTTCTTTTCTTTTTTTTTTTTTTTTTTTTAACACTGGATAGCAGCTTCCTGGAGAACAGTTGGAATCCAATCCAAGACACAAGCCCTTTACCACCAAGGAGAAACCCACAATGCAAAAACCTGCATCGATGCTCACTTTGTCTTTGAATTTCATGAAGAGCTTGTTTGCCCAGCAGCTCCACGTCCAGAGGTCCCATCACTCACAGTTCCCTGCTCTGCGGCCACTAAGGGGGTCTGGAGGATTCTGCAGGCTTTACTCTGCATAGCCAGCCCTGGAAGGGGATCATAAGCATTTTTCCTGAGCTGGTCTGTTGGGGGACTTGGTTTCTTTGTTTTGCTTTTTAATGCCTCATTGGAGACCCTGGTGTAGAACTCAGCTTTTCCCACTTGCTCTTAAGATTCACAAGGCCACTTTCCACAGGGAACTCAAGAATGTTAAGAGTCTTCCTGTCTCCCCAGGCATTCCAGCAAGTCTAACCCTTATCTCTTCAGGAGCGTTTTTTTTGGCTCACACTGTTTGGATTTCTCCTGCACAGGCCAAGCCTCTGGTGCCCTGGCCCTGGCCTGCTCTCCTCAGTGGGGCCCTCTGGGCTTAACACCCCCATCAATGGAGATCTTGTCAGATAATGTTCCCAAATTTGTTTTCCAGAGCTTTGGCCCCTGGGAACTGCCTGGCCTGGGTTTTGCCAGAAGTTGCCTCCTCTTCTTCTTCCTCTTCCTCCTTCTCTTCCTCCTCCTCCTCCATCTCTTCCTCCTCCCCTGCTTCTTCCTCCTCTTCATCCACCACCACCACCTTCTCCTACTCCTCCTGCCTTTCCACCGCCCTCCTATTCTCTTCTATTGCAGCATCATCCCTGTCAATCTGTCTCTGGCTGACCTCAGAGACTTGGACAAAGGCTTTCTGGTGGCTCTTCTGAGGACACTCTCAGAGGACACAAAAGGCACCCTCTCCTTTTCACCCTCCTTATCTTTCACCAGTCCCCAACAGCTTTGGGGGTTCAGATATAGGAAGCCACTTTGCACTTGCCCTGTCTTTGAACCTCCCTGCTAAAAGATTCTAACTATCCTGGCAGGCGAAAAGATGTCCTAAAGAGAAACATGTATGTCCCTTCCTTCATCTAACAGTGTATGGGGGCCATGGATTCCAGGAAAATGGAGTTTCCCCAGGAGTCCCTCTCTCCCTCTCTCTCTCTCTCACTCCCTCCCTGAATGTGTGTGTTTTTCTGTCTCTGTCTCTCTTTTATCTCTGTCTCTTTAGCTGTGCCTGTCTGTCTCTATGCGTATATCTGTCTATCCCTGTCTTTATCTCTCTGTGTGTGTCTATATCTCTGTCTCTGTGTCTCTGTCTCTCTGTGTCTGTCTATCTCTCTCTCTCTCTCTGTGTCTCTGTGTGTGTGTGTGTGTGTGTGTGTGTGTGTGTGTGAGTGTGTGTTGACACTGGAATTTCAGGCTTCATCTGGGAATATCGCACATTGCCCAACCTGCAGAAACAGGTGGGTGTGCTCTTCTCCGCCACCCCCAGAACCCATGTTAGAAGTCAGATGCAGCAGTGTGCACCTGTAATCCCAGCACTAGGGAGTCAGAGACAGGAAGATCCTGGGGCGTGCTGGTGAGGCATGCTCACCTAATCAGGTGGGGGCTCCAGGTTTGGTGAAGAAACCTTTCCAGCTTCTGCAGAGAGGTCATCCTGACTCAAAATATAGGTGCGGGTATTGAGTAACACAGGAAAACAGCAGGCATCAGCTTCAGCCTCCACACATGTACACCCGAACACATGTGCACACACACACACACACACACACACACACACAACGAGCACATCACTGTGTCTCCCTAACTAGCTGAAAGCTGAGCCGGCATTTCCCTGCCTTCCTTGCTGCTCTGTTAAAATCTTGTGTTTGTCCAGCTAAAAAGAAGATTAAGAAACAGAGATTCATATTTCTGAATTCTGAGTTTTTGCTGGTGGGAGGCTGAGGAGGTTGCATCTGTCCAGGTTGGGTTGGCTCTCTGAGTAAGCTGCACATTGTGTTGTCAGCCTGCTTGTCCTCCAGTTTCCATGGAGACACCATGCCCCGCCCACACACCTGTCAGCTGTCATGTTGCATCAGCTTGCCTTACTTCATGCTGGGGGGCTTTCTCTGAGACCTCCATTTGCTACTCCATGACCCCTCTTGTGCAGCAGGTTTGCCTCAGACCTTTTGTCTGCTCAGTTCATGCACACAGTTGCACCATCTCCAAAGCTGGGCGCATTCGCTGAAACAGCTTTGATTCATTTCAGTCTGTCTTAATAGGAACAGTTGTGTCTGCCAAGGAAGGTTAGACTTGAGTTTAGACTGAATCAATTAGCAGTGTGACCTCCCATACTCTGCCTCGTTGCCACACCCCAGCAGCAATGACTGAGCTGTAGCATAAGCGTTTCTACAATGGCCACATTCTGAGCCAGGACTCTCAAAGGCCTGCCTGGTGGCCACCGCCTCCCCATTCAAGCATTCCAGAGCATTGGCTCAAAAATGAACCTCTCTACCCTCCCTGCCACCCTGCCACTGCCAGGAAAGAATAAGAAACATTCTCTCTCTCTCTCTCTCTCTCTCTCTCTCTCTCTCTCTCTCTCTCTCTCTCTCTCTCTCTCACTCCCTCCCTGCCTCTGTGACCATGCATATATGTGTGCATACATGAGTGTCCTTTCTTGGGAACCATCTTTCTTGTCTTTTGAAATAGGGTCTCTCTACCATCTTACTCCTGCCAGAATGGCTAAAATTAGAAACACCAGTGACAACTTGTGCTGGAGAGGATGTGGAGAAAGGGGAACACTCCTTCACTGCTGGTAGGAGTACAAACTCATACAGCCATTTTGGAGATCAGTATGGTGGTTCCTCAGGAAAATGGAAATTAGTTTACCACAGGATGTGGGGAGCCGTGAGCCGCCGCCATTGCAGGATGGCGACCGCTCCCCTACAGGATGCCGTGAGTACTCTGTTGGGCAACGCCTCCTCAGACTACGCCATGTCCCGCGCTTCCCGCATGCACAGTAGGAACGGTGTCTCTGGCCAATCCTGAGGCCTCGGGTGTCTGCAGTTCGACTGCAACCAATCAGGGTCCGACCCGTGTCCTTTTTTCCATATATAAGAAGCTGCATTTGGGTTTTCGGGGCTCCTCGCTTCCTGCTCTCCCTTCAACCAAGAGGCTCCAGTAAAGCGTGATTTGAGAAGAATCCTCAAGGTGTGGTCGTTCTTCCTCGCTGGTCGAGGTGCGTGCCGCAACAGGACCCAGCAATTCTGCTCTTAGGTATATACCCAAATGATCCACATCCATGCGACAAAGACATGTGCTCAACTATGTTCTCAGCAGCATTATTTGTAATAGCAAGATCCTGGAAGCAACCTAGATGCCCCTCAACTGAAGAATGGATAAAGAAGATGTGGCACATCTACACAATGGAATACTATGCAGAAAAAAATAACAGAATCTTAAAATTTGCAGGCAAGTGGATGGAACTTGAAGAAACCATCCTGAATGAGGTAATCCAGTCACAAAAAGAGGAACAGGGTACGTACTCATTCATATATGGATTTTAGACCTAGAGCAAAGAATCACCAGCCTATAATTCACACCACCAGACGAACTGGGATACAAGGTGCATTCTAAGAGATTCATATATGGTCCCTCACAAAAGGGGGAAGGGAAAAGTCCCCCAGAGCACATGGGAAATGGGGGGGCAGTAAATGGAGAGAGAACTAGGGAAAAGAGAGGGGGAGGAGAGGAAAGCACGTGCCACTAGGTAGATTGAGTCAGGGTAGGAATAGAAGACAGAAAAGGGAGAGAGGGAGGGAGAGAGAGAGAGAGAGAGAGAGAGAGAGAGAGAGAGAGAGAGAGAGAGAGAGAGACATAAAAGAGGGAGCCATTATTGGTTTTAAGAGAAAACTGAACCTAAAGAAAGGTCTAGAGACCTACAAGACTGACTCCAACTAACAATTTGAGCAACCGTGGAAAGGCTACCCTTCCCTGATAGTGAGATCTTCAACTAAATTATCCACCATCATGGAGCCCTCATCTAGTACCTGTTGGAAACAGAAGCAAACACCCATAACTAAACACTGAGTTGAACTAGAATCCAGATGCAGAGAGAGGGGACAAGACCAGGCTGCAGAAACACACAAAGACAGCTGACCTGAACAAGGAGGAGCTAATGGGCCCCCGCATACTGATAGCTGGGAATCCAACATGGGACTGACTCAGACCCCGTGAATATGGGTCTCAGCTAAAAGGACTGAGCAGTCTGGGGGACCTCAGACAGTAGAACCAGGATGTATTCCTGGTGCACAAAAGGACTTTGCGGACACATCCCCCATGGAGGGATACCCCCTTAACCTACAGACAGGAGAGAAGTCCTAGTCCCTACTTCTAATGACTTGACAGATTTACATGGCCCAACCTGGATAGCATAGCCCTACAAGTGGAATGGGGGTAGGGGGATGGGAGGGGAGGGTGGTCAGGGTGCATGTCACAGGGGAAAAAGGGTAAGAGGGAGGGAGGGGAGGGGGGAGGGAGGGAGGGAGGGAGGAAGGAAGGGAGAGGAAACTGGGATTGACATGTAAAATTTTTAAATTATATTATTAATTAAAAAATACATTAAAAAAAAAGAAATAGGGTCTCTCATTGGCCTAATCCTAATTGCACTGATTAGACTCTGTCTGCTGCCCTTAGGGATCCCCTGTCTCCAACTCCCCAGCACTGGGATTTCAAGCAAAGATACCACACTGGGCATTTCTCAGTGGGATAAAACTTGAGTCTTCATGTATGTGCCGTAAACACATGCCATTCTGAGCTGTCTCCATAGCTCAGGAAATGTCATTCTGATTTCAAATTCCAATGATCATGTTTGCATCCCCTTTTAATGGGAGGCAGAGGAGGTTGCCTGTTTGTGGTGAAATGGCTTGCTGTTCTGGGCTGAGCCTAGCTAGCTCTACTCTCTAATCTCTAAACTAGATTAGCTAGCTCTAACCTCAAGCACTCCAGAGAATTCCCTGCTGGTACCTCACTTGGTCTCCTTTAATTTTAGCCCCACCAAGTAGAGCCAAGTTCTGTGGCTTTCCAGCAGGCTGCTCTAATCGGATGCCAGTCATCAAACTCTGAAGCCCATGCTTTAGAAAAGTCCCCAAGGACAGTTCAATGTATGGGGCTCGTTGAGCCTGGAGTATATGTGAGCTAGCAGGAGTGTTAGAAGTAAAGGGGACAGTTACCTCAGGTCCCTCCAAGCAGAATGCTCCAGGCAGCATCTAGAGATGACTGTCACCTCCTGTTTGTTAGTACTCAGTGACTGGAAACTATTACTGGGTACCGAGCTGGCACCTTGGAGTCTTGAAATGACTAAGTTCTCAAGAGTGGGCTGACTCACAACCTCCTGCCAGCCTCCAGGTCCCAGGGTTAGGTTTTTGATATCCTACCCCAGGGCCAAACCTCTCTCAAATGGGGCTCTAAACTTCAAAGGCCCTCTTCTCCCTCAGGAAGAAATCAACCAAACTGAGACTAGAAGCAATGTTCACCAAAAGACGTGAGCTTTTGCCTCTTGTTCACATTCAGGGTACATTAGATGAATCTGTTTAACAAAGAGTTTATTCCTTTCCTTATTTGGTCAGTAGAGTTTTTCTCTGAAACCTGCTGTGACTTACTCTCTATAGCCAGCATAACATCCTCTCTCTTCTTTGTATATTTTCAGGGGAGGGGAGCAGGCAGTGATACCAGTGTGGTCAGTTTTGATTTAGTTAGCTCAAGGCTCTGTGCATGCTTCTGTCACCATAAATTCATGCCCATGGATAAGAACATTCAAAGCACAGGGTTGGAATATCAAGAACTTGAATTTGAGGCTGGAGGAATAATTTAGTCAGTAAAGCATTTGACACAGGGACCTGAGTTTGATTCCTCAAAACACACATTTTAAAAAAGGCACACACGATGGCACACAGTTGTCATTCCAATGCCATGAAAGCAGAGACAAGAGGATCCCCTAGCATCACTGGCCAGCCCAACCTCAGTGTCCAACAGGACAATGAGAAACCCTGCCTCAAAGTGAGGTTGGGGAAGATGGTACAGTGGTTAAAGTGCTTGCTTTGCAAGCATGAAGACGAGAGTTCAGATCCCTGGAACCCATGCAAATGGCAGATGAGTGTGGTGGCCCACCTGCAACACCATCCGTGGAAGGGGATCCCCCAAGCAAGCTTCCTTGTGGGCATGCTCTAGGCCTGATGGGCCCTTCCTCAATGAATAAGGTGTGAATAATGAGTGACTGAAAAGGATTTCTCTGATATCACACTCAGGCCTCCATATGTACACACATGCGTACCCACATCCATAAGATGCATGCTCTAACATGCAAACCAAAACATGTATACATAACACATACACACACACACACACACACACACACACACACACACACATGGAAAGAAAAAAAAATTAAAAACAACATGGTAGATATCATCTGAGGAACATCATCTGAGGTTGACTTGTGACCTCCACATGGACACAAGTGCAAGTTCACACACATTCGCACACAGAGGAGAGAGAGAGAGAGAGAGAGAGAGAGAGAGAGAGAGAGAGAGAGAGAGATTGAGAGAGAGAGACGAACTTACTCTTTCTCATCAATTTCTAGTCCAAAGAAGCAAATGATTGACTGGACACAGACAACAGATCTGCAAATCACACTTAATATCAAATAATCAGTGCAAAGGGGGCTGCTACAAGAATGCACACTTGTTCCCAAACTGAGAGGAGCAGCTGCTAGGGAGGCATTTCCATACTGTCTGCTAAACCATGGGCCATGAGAACCAGGCAGGGCCACATAACCCAGCTCATGGGTGTAGGACAGAGCTGATCCAACATTACCACTCAGAAGGAACAAGGTCCAAGCAGAGAAGAGGAGTCAAGAGCACATGCTGCTGAGGTGAGGAAACAGTGAGCCAGGGTTCTAGAACATGAGTGACAGGGGCTTACATGCATTATGGGAGGGTTTCTGCAGGGCCACCACGCAATCAGGAATGCAATCCCTGCAACTTTGGTGGGACAAGCAAAGAAGACAAGGGTAGGAGCCAGTTTTCACTAGAGATGAAAGATGGATGGCTTGAAATCCAGGCAGAGGTGGTAGTGGAGGGATGGGTAGGTGTGGTCTCCACTCAGCTGGGGGAATCTGAGCTACTTACTGACTGCAGCCAGGCACACAGTGAAGATAATGGACGGCTCAAGGCTGAGAGGGTGAGGCAGTGCTCCTCTGCATGCACTTGGAGCTTCCTGGCTCCTCATTCTCCTACCAAACGCAGAATGCACAGGTACCACTTAGCTGCACGGGTTTAGGTCATGGACACTGTGCCCCGTGCTTGTCATGGCCATCACATCTGTAGGGTCATAGCAGGAGAAACTTGAGATAACTTCAGTGTGAGAACTGGAAAACCAGTCAGCTGCTCTAAAGAACCCTTTTGGAGTGAGGATCTCAGCAGTACATGCTCACCTTGCTGGCAGTAATGGGTATTCAATATCCAGAACCCATGTCAAAACAGCCAGCTATGCTGGTGCATGCTAATTGTTCCGGGGAACAGAGATGGCCAGATCTCTGGGGCTTGCTGCCCAGCCAGAACTAGCCTAATCAGTGAGCTGCAGTGAGTGAAATCTGTCTCAAAAACTGAGGAGGACAGCGACTGAAGAACTGCAGAAAGTTGACCTCTGGCCTCCACACATGTATATGTACACACACACACACACACACACACACACACACACACACACACACTTGAATTCACACCAACATGAAAAGCAGGTTACCACATAAATGCTAGGTAGTTCAGAAGATTGAAAAGACAGTATTTTTAATACTATACATAAGAGCAATTTTTGAACAATTTTGTAAATTCTGATCAAATTGAGAAAATGGAAATTTTGATCAATTTTGTAAAATCTCATAAAGAAGAAAACGGCTCCATTATAAACTCTGAAATGGGTGTGGTTGCTGTTGTTATTGTTTCATTGGTAAACATGTCAAGATTAGACAGCCAAACAACAAGCTGGCGTGTGGGAAGGCAGCTGGGGCGGGGCTACACAGGTGAACGTAGAGGACACATCGTTAAGAACTCAGCACTTACAGGCCCTTTGAACAGAAACAGTAGTAATTAAGTATCATTAAAGAACTGTCATCTAAACTCCAGGAGAAGACAAACTGACTGACTGGAGAATCCACGAGGGCTTAAAACTGAACTATGGTTTGAATCAGACATGTCCTCCCAGGCCCACCCACCTTTTGAACACTCACTCTCCACCTTGGGATGCTGTTTTGAAAGCTGTAGACGGAGGGAAGAATTATGTCACTAAGGGGTGGGATTTTGGAAAGTTTTCTCCGGTCTATGATTCCAGATTGATCTCTGTTTCCTGATTTGCTTTATGTGGATGCCCACTGCCAAATGGTCCTACTGCCAGGACAGAGCTGCACTACCCTCTTCCATGGTGACTGAACTCTGTGACCTTCCACCAACCAAACAAACCCTCCCTCAAGTTGCTTCTGTCTGAGATTTTGGTGACAGTAACACAACTAAAACTAATCTGTTGCATCTAAACCCCATGTGGGGCCCCTTGTCCCTGTTAAATAAAAGGGTTAATCAAAGGCTAGGGTAGGAGCTCAGTTAGGAAAGTGCTTGCCTCACCCAGAGCCCTGACTTTGATTCCCAGCACCATATAAACCAGGTGTGGTGTGTCTGGCTGGAATCCTAGCACTCAGGAGGGAGAGGCAGAAGGATCATGAGTTCAAGACTCACTAAGAAAGAGGAGTGGGGAGAGAAAAGAAAAACAAGGGAGAGAGGAAAGATAATGAAAATAAATAATTAGGCAAGCCACACAAAGCAGCCGCTTTCATAGATGACATCATAATCGGCCACTGGCAGTTCCATAGGATCCAGTCTACCAATGTGAACCTGCTTGATCTGAGTCCCAGTCCTTACTGTAAACTGTAGATCTACAGCCTACTGAAGAGATTTGGGGCTGTGAGTGTCTTACATTGCCCCCTGGTGCAGCAGCATTCTCACCCTTCCAATAGAAATGCACTCCATGGTCTGAAGCCTTATGAATGCATTGTGATGCCTATTTAAGAAATTTGTCTCATTTTCAGGGATTCTAGACTTAGAGTCATTAAAAGGAAACCAATAGGATGAGGTCACTCTTCTGACAGCAAATGTTCCTGACAGGATTTGCATCTCAAATTCTCTTTAGAACTAATAGTCTCTGCCCGCAGCGGCTTGTGGAGACTCAGGGTCCATCTCTTGCATCATGTGTGGAGATTAATCACAAGAGCCATGCCGTCATCCCAGCCCTGCTCAGGACACCCCTCATGGAGCCAGCCTGCAGCCTACAGCTATGTCCACTGGGGCTGGAATGAGTCAGTCTCTCTGCAGCTCGTGAACTCTCAAAGCTGATGGATCACTGATGCTGTCAAGTGATGAGGGCGTAATGAATCCCGGAAGCACAGGTCATGTACCTAGAACATATTTTTAAAATGTATTGGAAACAGGCTAGGAGATGGCTTACTCAGTAAACTGTTTGCTATGTAGGCTTAAAGCCCAGAGTTCTGATCTCCATCACTCACATAAAAATCAAGCACTGCCCCCACCCCTGTAATCCCAGTCCCAAGGAGCTGGAGACAGATAGATTCCCAGAACTCACTGACCAGCCACTTTAGCTAAATCAGCGAGTTCCAGGCCAGTAAGAGACCATGTCCTAAAAATAAGGTAGAGAATGACTGAGGTGGACATCTGATGTCAAACTTTGGCCTCCACACATGGTGTTCTCTCTCTCTCTCTCTCTCTCTCTCTCTCTCTCTCTCTCTCTCTCTCTCTCTCTCTCTCTCTCACACACACACACACACACACACACACATACACACACTCATACACACAGAGGTTCACAATCATGGGCACACACATACAACATATTAGAGGACCATTTCAAGAGCTATGTAGAGACTGAGGGGGAAGATGTGGATAAATAATTAAAACCATTGTATTTTGTCCCTTCCTAGGATTGTGAACTCAATCCCAATACCCTCAAATAAGTCTTGCTTAGAAATGGAGATTCTCATTCTAGCTTTAGAAAAGAAAATGCCTTGGGAATCCAAAGACTTCTCAAACCTTAGTAGACAGGGCTTTGTAGGAACACCTCCCCCCCCCCCATAGCTTGCATTTGGCTTGGTTCAGATGCAGTGGTGCATGAGGAGCTGGCAGAGGTCACACCCTGCATTGGCTGAGATGTCCTTTGGGAGGATGACACATGCTATATGATAGGAGATGGGTGCCAGATGTGTGGATTCAGCACCACTTTCCTCCTATTTCCACAGGGTCAGATGTGGGCAGGAGAAACAGAAATGCAGTGCCAACCCCACACACAGTTTTGTTTTCTGCAGTTTCAGTGACCCAATCAGAGCAGTGCAAAAATATTAGCAGGAGCAGGGCAGTGGTGGCACAAACCTTTAGTCCCAGCACTTGGGAGACAAAGGCAGGCAGATCTCTGTGAGTTCCAGGCCATCCTGGTCTACAGAGCTAGTTCCAGGACAACCAGATCTGTTACACAGAGAAATCGTGACTCAAAAAAAAAAAAAAAAAAAAAATCAACAGGAATAAGGGTTCCAGGGATCAAACTTAGGTCTTCCGGCTTAGTAGCACCAAGCACCTTTACCCACTGAGCCATTAATGGCTATCCCACAGTCATTTGTTTTAAGACATATACCATTCCCAGGGGCATGATAAAAACTTACATGACCCTATTCTTTCCTCCCTGTGATGAGAACCATCTCTCTTCCCAGCATCTCCACACTGTATAGCTATTCTTGGTCATGAAGTCAACTGTCAGGCTGTACTGCAATACTTTCGTCCCATAACATTGTTTTTAATAGTGGCACTTAGTTCAAAAGCAAGGATGCTGATATTGCAACATGCTAAAGACAAGCCATAGAGTGCTTCCTTAGGTGTAAAAGAAAGCTCATAAAGATATAATACAGAATAAAACCTGTGTTTTATTAAGTCAGCTTACAAGGGGTCTGACATGTCTGATATGTCCACTGGGGTCTGTAACATATCTCCTGATAATGGGTGGGGAGTCTATCCTATTATAAATGAATGACTTGTATTATAGAGGTTGATGATGTGGGTCCCTGGGAGCAACCCTTTGCGGGTTGGCAGGGGACCTAGAGAGGGTCCCAGGCCCAGGTCATGATCTCAACTAGATCATCTCGTATTGCCTCTTCTTAAACTGTAGTCCAACTTACTGCTTCAGTCCATTAGGAAATGAGTCCCAAGGCAGCAAAGGACTTCCTCAAAGGTCAACACAAAGGGATGTAGAAAGCCAGATATTCCACTTGCCCCGGGGAGGGGGGGGGTTGGTGGTGGAGAGGGGGCTTGAGGAGGAAGGAGCTGGAGACTTGGCTCATTTGGTAAAGTGCCTGGCCAGCCCATCTCTCTCCCTGAATATAAATTTTGAGTTGACTCTCTAATAAAGCTGTGATCTCGAAGAGAAATATGGCCACAGTCTCCCATCCCTAAAGTAGGCAGACAGCAGAGGGAGGGACATGGCTTTTTTGGAAGTAGGTCAAGCAGGGGAAATGGCTTGGAAAATCACCTTGTGTTTGCCTTCAGAGGCTGAGAAACATGGAAAGAAATTCCCAAAGCAAGAAGGTATACATCTGTCCCTGTCAGTCCTGACCAACAGCCTATCTACTCAGCCATGTGGAATAATCCAGAGTGTGAGCCCCCCCCACACACACACACCCCTAATTCCTCCTCTCTGCATGTACTCATAAGGACATGTATGACTGTACATCATTACTCTTGTGATCCTAGAAATTTCATAGGCGCTACATCAAGTATCCAGGGGCTTTGAGAACAAAGCCTCAGGTTAGCTGCTTTCCAGAAAGGCATGAAGGGAGACCTACTTGCAGCCTGGCTGGTGCTTTGGCCTGGGGAGTTCACACTGAACACTCCCTCCAGCCTGGAACCTTCCATTTCTGTGCTATGTAGTCTTGGCTGCTCCCTTCCTTTGTCTCCATGCTCTGACCACGCTGGGCAGTGTGCCTATTAATCTCCGATGGGATGAAGTCTCTGCCACTTCCATTTGAAAAAGCAACCGCCTTGCCTTTTCCATTTGATTCAACTGCATGAAATATTTATGACGGCTGGGGCACTTCTGAGCCCCTCTTTCCCATCGATTCTCAGTCGCACTAAGTGTACACTTTGAGGAAAGCACTTCCCGTCCATCAGGGACAGGCCAGAGATGACAACACCAAGGCGCCCAGCTGTTTCCTGTCCTCTGGGTAAGCAGCAAATCCCTGAAGCTGCTCAGGTGAGGCTCGTGTGGACTCCGGAGGCCCAGCAGTCACAGTCACCTACAGAGGGCTCTTGCTGTTTGAGATTCTAGAGTTTTAATCCCCCCCCCCTCCTTTTTTTCTTCCATTGGGGGTTCCTTGGAATTTTCATTCTTGGTTCCAGTAGTTTGTTTTGTTTGTTTGTTTTGTTTTTGAGACATGGTCTTAACAGGCTGCCTTCAAAGTCTGTGTAGCTGAGGATGTCCTTGAACTCCTAATCTTCCTGCCTTTTCCTTGAGGGCTTAGATTACGAGTTTGTACCACCATGCCATATTTCCAGATATTAAAGCCTGGGGATTGAATCCATAGCTTTGTGCATTTGGGGCACACACTCTACCAATTGAACTGAGTGTCTTTAGGGTGTCCTTGGGGGCTTCAGGAGCTACATTGGGGTGACTGAAAGTGAAGCTGGTATAGGAAGTCCAACGCAAGTGCCCAGAATAGTGTGGCTTCCACAGTGCTGACTTCATCGCACAGTATTCTCAGAAGGATGGGGTCTTACAGATTATTGCTCCCAGAGAATTTTCTTCTGTCTCTCCAGAGTGACTCAACCATTTGCTGGTTTCTCTTCGCTGCTCCCAAGCTCAGCATTGCAATCCTTCTAAACTCAAATATAGAAACAGAAAATAGCACTAGAGATGATACAAGGTGTGCAGACATCAAATGAGCATGGGAAAGATTCAGCACTCACAAGGGGTTGGACCTTTTGACATTGAGATATACAATGGCATCTACAAAGTTCACCCTCAAGAACTGCGCAATTGAATAATGGGGAAAAAAATATGTCATGTTTAGAGTAAATTCACAATTTTGTGTCAGTCTGCATTCATGCATTCATAGTTACCCTGGGCCACATGTGGACTTTGGACTCTGGCTTGAACACATGCTATGTGTTCAGGCTCTGCTAGAGGACACTGCTAACAGTCACCACCCCGGAGCACTAGGAAGGTTACCCATAATAGGCAGAACACCTAACCAGGACTCTCACCCAGGACTTGGTAAGAGTTAGGATTATCGCTGCAATGATGAAACACCGCGACCAAAAGCAAGCTGGGGAGGAAAGGGTTTATTTGGCTTACACTTCCACATCACTGTTCATCATTGAAGGAAATCAGGACAGGACTCAAACACTGAGAACCTGGAGGCAGGAGCTGATGCAGAAGCCATGGAATCGGGCTGCTTACTGGCTTGCTCTTTATGTTCTACTCAGCCTGCTTTCTTATACAGTCCAGGACCACCAACCTAGGGATGGTGCCTCCCATCATGGGCTGGGCCCTCCCTCCTCAGTTACTAATTAAGAAAATGCTGTACAGGTTTGCCTACAGCTGGATCTCACGGAGGCATTTTTTTTTTTTTTTTTCAGCTGAAACTCCTTCCCTCTGATGACTCTAGCTTGGGTCAAGTTGACATAAAACCAGCCAGCACAGTAAGTGCCTAGTAAATATTAATTACTATTGTTGGCACTATATTGTTGGTAACTAAGAGTTAAAACTGCTGTCTACCCAGTAGGTATATTATCAAGTATGATATTACAAGAAGGCCTAGGCCTAGGTAGATAGCTCCCTTGACCTGAGTTTGATTCCCAGAACCCAAGTTAAAAAACAAAAAAAAAGGAAAGGTAGCATTTACTTGTAATTTCAGATATGGGGACTCAGGAAGTCCCAGGCTAGAGAAAGACCCTGTCTCACAAAATAGTGGGAAGTACTTAAGGAAAAACACCCAAGACTGCGCACACACACACACACACACACACACACACACACACACACACACACACACCATGAGATATTACAAGATCAGTGCAGTGCTTAAGCACTTAGTTGACTTACTTACTAACTTACTAACTTACTTACTAACCAGAAAGTATTTGGAGTTGACTGAAACTCCTAGAAGCAGTACCACAAGACTGTCAAAACAGCATCTGATGGTTTTGCTAAGGTTAAAGGAAAAATGTGTTTGGATAAGTGGCCCTCTGGAAAGAATCCAGAGCCAGCAGTGGAATGTTACCTCCTCTGACCACGACCAAGGAAAGCAAGAGAAAGGAAATGCTGCTACTGGGCTGGAAAGTGGCTAAATTCACACAGCCCCTCACTGTACCAAGGGAGGCAGGCTGGGGCGCAGCAGAGAAAACACAAGACTGTCTCCGAACCAGACGTGGTCAACCTGGCAAGGGACCTAGTTCAGCTCCAAAGTTACTTTAGCTGACCATAACAGATGGTTGGTTTGAGGTTGTTCAATTATGTTGCCCTCCCTGCACTCACATACCTTCAAATGGATAAGATAAAATAAATGTGCAAATCCCCATGGCTCACCTGGCACGGTCCCCTGAAGGTACATAAGCAAGCAGGCCTGCCCCATGTCTGCTGAGCTAACATGCTGTACTTCACTCTCTGGGTGTTCCCAGGGAGGCCTGAGCTGTTCATTTTGTCTGCCCATGTGGAAAGGGCTGAGCAAGCACTACTGTTTAACACAGCCATGCTTACCCAGCCAGCACCAGAGTATTGCTACAGTGGAATGTATTACATGCAGCTGGCGCTTTGTCCATCTGTTTACATTTTAAAAAGCACTCGCTGCCAGCATTAGGAATCCCAGTACCCATGGCCCACAAAGTACAAGCCAAACCGTAAAAATGAAAACCAATTGAAAAACCGCTTGTACTGGGTGGCTCGGTGGACTTAGAAGACCTAGAAATTTCTCAGTAGAATGTCCAGTCCTACAGAGGAGGGTCTTGGGGAGAATACCTGAGGGTCTTCAGGAACCCTCCCCACAGATTCCACCTTAGCTCCATGCTACCCTCCTCACCCCACCTCACCATAAGTTCCTGGTAGCAAGAAGAGACATGCTGGATTCTTTCTAGTTTCCCTGCATGGAGCCTGATAACAGAATCTGGAACATGGCTTGGTGAATGTGTGAGTTTCCACCTCGATTCCAAAGCTAGGTTATTATACACATTCATTCACCAGAATTTGCCCTGGTTTGGTTTTTAATAACATTCATCCTAACCTCTGTGAGGAGATATCTTATGGCAGGTTTGGGTGTTTGCCTGGGTTTTGTGGTTGTTGTTTTGGTATCTATGGGGAGGAGATGGACATGCATACAGAGGCCAGAGGCTACCCCTGGGTCATTTCTCAGACACCAAGCTCTGTTTTGTTTTGTTTTGTTTTGCTTTGTTTTGTTTTGTTTTGTTTTGTTTTGTGACAGGATCTCTGACTGTCCTGGACCTCACTGAACAGGCTAAGCAAGCTGGCCAGTGAACAACAGGGATTCTGCCTATCTTTACCATCTTGGTTCTGGAATTACAACTGTTTGCCACCATGCCTAACTTTTTAAGTGGGTTTTGAGGACTAAACCCAGATCCCCTTGGCTGAACAATTACCCCATTCCTCACAGTGGTTTTCATTTGCATTTTCCTTAATAACAAATGACACATACATAGGGGATCTTTTCATATACCTCTTGGCCATTTGTATATATGTAGAGAAACTAGAGCCTTGTGACCTGATGTCCCAGGATGTGAAGAGTAAATTCAAGATCACTGGTATAGGGTACTTACACTGATAAGCAGTGTGCTCTGTCTTCAAAATCTGTCAAGAGGGCAGCTCTCATGATGAGTGGTGTCACCACCAAGGCATGGGGGCACAAAGGAAAAAAGCAAACTCTGGAAGATGCTGGATATGTGTCATCTTGATTATGACGATGGCCTTGCTAATGCAGCCATTCGATCTCACTGATTTGTCCGTATTAGATACACGCTGCTTTGTACATCCATTTTATTTCCATGAAGCTGTTAGAAATAAGGCAGGCTGAAAATAATCTTGTGCTGTTTAAAGATTTAAAAACAAGGTGAGGGCTGGGAAGACAGTTGGTAAAATGTTTTCTTTCCAAGCAAGAGGATCCAATCTCAATAGCCAGCAGCCATGGAAAAGCCATGATGGTCATGCCTTTAATCCCAGCACTCATTAGGCAGAAGCAGGCAGATCTCTGTGAGTTGGAGGCCATCCTGAAGTTCCAGGACTGCCAGGGCTGTTACACAGAGAAGCCCTTTCTGGAAAAACAAAAGAAGCCAACAGGGATGCCTAGCTGACTTGGGGAGTTCCAGGCCAGTGACACACCTGTCTCAAAGAAAAAGGGGTGGGGGGGAGGGTAAGGATGACATCTGTCACTCATTGCACAGACACACAGACAAAATCACAGGTACATATGTATATACACAGAGAGATATGCATACCAAAAAATAAGAAAGGAAAATAAAGGCTGTGTAGCTTTTGCATTTGCTCTCAAAGCCATTACCACAAATTCAGATGTCTGGCCACCCTGAAGCTCCCTGTGGAAGAAGACATGTGCAAGGATGGGTGGGCACTGCAGAGATGCCCAACATGACCCGGGCATGTGACTCATGAGTGAAGTAATCAGCTCAGGGGTCCAGCCCTGCTATGTAGCTCAAGGCTGTTAAGCCCACTTGTTGAGTCATCCCAATTAGAAGCAGTCTAGAAGACATTCCTGCCATACAGTCTGGACTCCAGAGCTCATAATCCATGGGCAGAAACAGTGGAGATAAACTACAAGGTTTGGGAATGATCCAATAACTGTAGCCAAACACCACATCCTTTAAGACCCAAGGCAGGATAGCATGCACTATCCAGTGCAGCATCTGGCACAACTTGGGTCCTGGAACACTGGCTGGGGGTAACAAGGGAATGAAGAAAGGACAGACCACAGATGTGCATACAATGAAGCTGGGGTCAGGAGGGGTTCTCTAATCGCCACTATCACTGTGATCTGGAACCTCGGCATGCATATTAGGTACAGCACAGTGGGAAGGGTCAGCTAGCCTCAGAAGGAGACCTCTCTACTTGAGTAGTCTCAGGCTGTACACATCCCCTCGGAGGAAGCTGCCATTGCTTGCCTTTGTGGACGCTGATCAATAATGCAGAAATACTCATACTCTGACTCCCAAGGAAATCTGTGCTATCTCTTCTTGAGCCTGGCCCATATGGCAAACGACTTTACCAGTTTTCCATGCATCAGTTGGTCTTGGGAGTCCTTGGCAGGCAGTGCCCGTGTCAAAATACACACTCACTCAAGGGACAACCCGTCTTCCCTCATGAAGGAAGCTGATTTCAAAATAACTTAAATCCGTAGACAAACATGCCCTGCATAAGCATAAGAATCTGAGTTCAAGCTAGTCATGGCAGCAAATACCTAGACCCCAGAGCCCTGTGGAGGTGGAGGCAAAAGGATCGCTAGAGCTCACTGGTCAGCCAACATGGCCTAATCAACAAGCTCCTGGTTCAGTGAGACACCCTGTCTCAAAAGATGATTGGGGAAAGATAAATAATATAAGGCAGAAAGCAAGAAAGGAAGGCACCCAACATCAACCCTGACCCCCCCCACACACACACACCTCTTCCTCTTCCAATTGCAAGGATAATTTTTTTTTTTTATTTATGTAAGGGTGAAAGCTAACAGCTGCCTCCCACACTTTATTTACCACAGGCCTTCAGATACTAAGTGAGGAGCTTCTAGACTTCTTCCTTGGGCAAAATGCTCTGAAGGCTCATATATTCATCTTTCTCTTCCTATTATTTTCTGTTTGTCGCTCCCTACAAACAGATGCCCATGGCTTCTATGTGACATAAAACTTGGGGATGAAATGAGAATCCTCCATCAACATGACAGCCCTTTGGTCTTTGAGATCTCTCTGTTCTATGGAGCTCTGGGTTCTATGAAACACTTCGATGTGGTGAGAAGGATGTCTGTCCAAGCTTAGCTCCCTTTTCAGGATCACATTTGCTAAGGTGAGCAAAGACTACAGATGGAAACCCTCCTGCTAGCCTGAATATACGCACAGGGCGGAAAGAAACCTGGAAAGAGTATGCTCAGATGACAGCCCTAAATAGTGGATTATTTTCCTTTCAATGTTCCTTGATTATAATTTCACCATTTCAATAAACAAAATCAGGACACTTTTAGAAAAAAAATAGTGGGTCTTTATAAAGTGTTTGGATAGCATAGAAATATTTTGAAGTATATAATTTTAAGCATAAATAACTCCAATTGTAGGCACAACAGAAAACTACGCAGAGAATTTTCTACTTACTGCTGTCGCTGACTTTAATTCCTCCAGCTTCAGAAAAAAATGAGAGAAAATTTGCTGTAGTCGGGATCAGACATGAGAACATACAGAGCAGCTCTATAATGGTGTAAAACAGTGTCTTTACATGGAACTCAAACGTGTCTTGCTGCACGAATAATGTAAGAATCAGGCCCAAAATCCACTTAGAGTTTTTATGGATACTCTGGTGGTGTCTTCATGGAAGTCACTTGAGAGACTGGTTCTAGTCTTGCCTAATTTGACAGCAAAAATCACAACCTATGGTGTATAGCACAGGGACAGGACAGTGGTGATGGTGCACACCTTTAATCCCAACACTCCAGAGGCAGAGGCAGGCCAATCTCTGTGAGTATGAGTTCAGTCTGGTCTATAGAACAAGTTCCAGGACAGTCAAAGCTACACAGAGAAATCCTGTATCATACAAAAACAAGAAAGAAAGAAAGAAAGAAAGAAAAAAAGAAAGAAAGAAAGAAAGAAAGAAAGAGAGAGAAAGAGAGAGAGAGAGAAAGAGAGAGAGAGAGAGAGAGAGAGAGAGAGAGAGAGAGAGAGAGAGAGAGAGAGAGAGGCTGAGATGGCTCTGAGTAAAGGGCTTCCTGTGCAAGCCTACCACCTGAGTGCAGCTCCTTAGCACCTATATTATAAAAAGTTGGGCTCGGCAGAAGGCAGAGACTGGAGGATCCCTGGAACTCAGTGAGCCCTGATTCAGAATAAAGCATTTGTACCCACACCTGCATACATACAGGAGGAGCAGAGGGAGGAGGGAGGAGGCATCTTCATTGGGGACAAGTGTTCCAAACTCCCCATGTTTGACCAGAAATCCCTGGAAGCCGAGAGGCTGAACATGACTATTTGTGTCATCTTCTCAAGAGCTTGGAGAGTTACATGATCCAGGGCTCTGTCCCACAGTGAGGCAGGATTCCAACTCAAGCTCTCCTGATTCTCAAACTAGACTCCACACTACGTCACACAGCAGCACAGTCTTGTGGGAAACCTTGCTTTTATCCTGGGCCTCAGTATATAAGCTGAGAGAAGAGACGGTACCGTCTCCTTTTTACTTCGTGTCTGACACTTGCTGATGACTTGATATAAGGCATAGCTACACCCAAAGGGATGGAATCCCAAGGCACCATCTGTGTGTTTCCTTGTGTGTGTGTGTGTGTGTGTGTGTGTGTGTGTGTGTGTGTGTATGTTCACATGCATGCACACAATGTGTACGGGTACACATGAACATGGAGACCAGAGGACATCATGTGTCTTCCTCAGTCACTCCTCGCTTTACTTCTGAAGATAGAGCAGTCACCGCACCTGGGGCTGAACAATGTGGCTAGCCAGCCCCAGGGGTCCTCCTGTCTTCTCTTTGCTGGCATTGGGAGTACTCAGATCTTCATGCATAGACTATGTGCAAGCTCTTTACAAGCTCAGCTGACTCCCCAGCCCTCAAGGTGCCATTTTGGATTATAGAAACTGGCACAATGGCAGAGGCATTTGGGCCCAATGATTATTCAGAGAGTGACTTAAAATGTTTCAGAGACAAGATCCGCACAGCCCACCAAGTACCCACATCTATCTATGTTCAAACTGGCAAAAGCAGCCAAACAACTGGTGCCACCAAAGATGGTGACCACCAGCCACCAACAGCCCAGCCACAGTGAAGAGGATGTGGGTACAAACCTTCCAGTGTTAAATGTGTTGCCTGAGACTAAGCTAGCACCATCAAAATACCGCATGCCCTCCACCCTTCCTATTGCCCCAAGCCTGGCATAAAGCTTACTCAGAGCGAAAGTAGCACTTGTGTCTCTGGGGCCAACAGGCTTTCCTAGGTAGGTAAGTAAGGTGCCAGACAGAGAGGAACTAAACCAGATAGTTCTGCCACCCAACAAGATACAACTCTAAACAGAATCTGTGTGCCTCGCCAGATCATATTGACACTGTGATAAACATTAAAAGCCTGACCACAAATCCCAGTCATTTTAATTTGTCATTCCGAAATACATGCAGGCACACACTGGGACCCTCTTTGGCCTAACGGCATTTCAGAAATAAATTGGCAGCATGTCGCTATGAAACTCTGCCAGTTAGTTTCATTTATCAATTTGTTGATGTCATTGTGAAAGAAATAGCCTCCACTTGAGAGGTGACACTTCATCCATAACAGAAATGGCTTGTGTGTTCCTCAACTGCCAGGCTTCTGCAGATAGGTGACAACATAGCCAATGTGTACTTAGCCAAAACTCTGCTTCAACGCCTTCAGAATATGGGAAGGAAACTGAGGTTCTGTGGGGTCAGAAATCAATGAGTGTGGAGTGCCAAAGAGACTGACAGGTTGGCTATCAGGCTTCACTTCTCCGAGATCTGGTCATGGGAGGGAATGGCAGCAGATGATATCAATTGTCCATTGAATATATCCAATATCTAGTCAGATTCACATGACTCTCATCCTTCACTGCCTCTTTCCTTGAGCTGAAGAGTAGACCTAATGACCTCGTTTAGTTATTGCCCATCAGCTCTTGCTGGCTAAGCAGAAGTCATGAATGGTAGGGATCAAATGTGGCCTATCTCTGCTCCCCACCAACTCCCCGCCAAGACCACCACCTCTAACAAGTCAAGAGAAAACATAGAGCTGGGAAACTAGCTCAGTGGATAAATTGCTCTCCCCAAAATTGTGGACCTGTGTCCAGATCCCATGTTTAAAGGATGGACAGAAAGGAACTTCCATCCACTGATGGTGAGATGGGAGGTCTCCAGAGAACCTGGAAGTTCAGGTGCCAGCCACTTTGGTCTACATAGAACAGTCCCAGGCTAGTCTCAAACAAAAGGTATAAGGTATTAAGGAACACCTGAAGCTGAAAACTCTGACTTCATGCAAGTACCCATACACACGTGTGCCCCTCCACCCCTACCCTACACACAGAAGGAGCAATCATATGCTGTGATTCATATTCTGGGATGAAAAGACACCATCTAGAAGGTTCCTTGGCACAGCACATGGGATGCTGAATCTCCTCTCTAATTCTGCTTCTGAACTTAAAATCCTAAAGCCATCGAGCTAACCTCTCCGATGTGAGTTTCCTGGAGAAACAAAACAACAACAAAAAGGCTAATGGACCTGGCATTCTGTAGGAAAGTGCTAGGGAGGAACAATCTCTCTAAATGATTACGAAGCCCTTTGCAAATATCAAAGTGGTGATAGAACCATAATGAGCTCAGCCCAGGAGCAGGATGTGTTGACGGCTAGCTGCTTTAATTGCTCCTGTTCCTTATTAAACTGCTGTTGGTGAGCATAAGAAGGAGAGTGTTTCTCTAGTCTGGTCCAACTTGGCTATGGATTTCTGCAGATGTGCAACACTGCCCTCTATTGGCACCAGGCTTACTAGCCAGCCCCTGAAGCTGAGCGATTCTGCTTCCTCACCTTGTATCTTTTTGTACATCACAGCTGAGGCCCAGGGAGCTAGTGAGGAGGGGCCTGTGACCTGACGGCTCAGCAGAGGGTTTTTGCTTCACAGAATGTGGTATGTGTCCATTAGAAAGCTGCTAAGTGGAAATCTTATTCCCTGGGTTTTTAAACAGCCACATTTCCTGGCATTTGACATAAACGGGACATTTAGCAAATGGAGTGCCAGATGGAGCCCCTGGCTTTGCTTTCTGGTTGACAGTGGAGAGTCAGAACCTCTGTATGTTCATATTTGATAGGCTTGTTCACCGCAGGGCCCACCACGGCTCAGTGGATGTGGGGCATGCTTCAGGCCTCCTAGGCCACAGGTGGCCTCTGCCCTCGGCGCCTCAAGGATACTGTCCAAGTGCCAGTCTTGGAAATTTGTTTTAACCCTCAGCAGCCCATTTCTCTCAGCTTGACTGTCTTACAAGCCTCACACGGAATGCAGAGTCAGTGAAAAACACCTGAAAAACACAGTGAGGGGATCATGGGACTTCTGGAGTGATCTGGGCTGACCTTGAGACTGAGAAACTGAAGCTAAGACATCCAGGCAGTTGACCACAGTTACACATTAGCATTGTGCAACATAAGAAAGTCATAAAAGCTCGGGTTCTCTCTAATGTCTGAGCCCACCTTCCCAGAGTTACATGATGCCATCACAGAAGCATAGGAAAGCCACAAAATCGCAGATCTCCTCAAAGGCCTGAGCATGCTTTCCACACACATGGACACACCCCCACACACTGGTGCTGTGTCGTTAAGTGTTAGTGCCATGTTGCTAAGGTGGCAGGTAGAGACTAAACAGTAATATGTGACTCTAAAAGAATATTTCGATTTTCAGTTCTCCAGTGTCTTTTGAGATGGAAGTGTCATTTCTTTATTAAGGAAGCCGGTACCACTATATAGACTGAACAAGAGGAAGGTCCAGTGTGCACCACCTTCAGATCATCCTCATATACGTTCATGGGGTAGCTTTTGCTAAAGCCCACAACACAGCTAACCATGGCATTTGCCAATGTTACCCAGCATGGATGCTGTTCCCTTTCTATAACAGAGATGATAAACTTCTGGAAGCACATGTTGGCTCAGCACTGAAGTGCTTTTAGCTCATGTGGTAGACAACAGGAAGAACTTAGACTCCAGTCATTAGCCAAGTGGTGTGCTCTTGCCCTCCTGAAGTCCGTGGGCTGTCATTTTACAGGCTATGTTCTCTTGCGTCCCTATTTTAACTCAGGGGAGTTCATGGGAAATGAAACTGTGTTTCCTCTCCTTCTCTCCTTCCTGCGTGTTTGCCTTAATTACGAGCACACAGACACGCTCCACCAGTCAACACCTAAGTTGTTTACCACCTCAACAGGGAGAGGCTGTGAGTAGCTTATTGGGCTTCAGAAAAGGCTACCTTGTGAGTCTACACCGGGATGACCTGAACACCTGACACCTTCCGAACTCTGTCATGCTCAGTTTGTGCACTGGCACCTGCTTCCTCCTGAAACAGTGAGAGTCTACACAGGTTCTACACAGGAACCTGGACATGAGGTCCCTGCTCTAGAGAAGCCTGCACCTCCTACTTCCAAACGAAACTCATCAACAAGCACCTCTAAAGAACAGTGTTTTTCTTTGTAAGTAAAACACAGTGTTGACCGCAGAGTGCACTCCTTGCCCATTTACACTCTCCGAGCTTTCTGGGCTCCCTACACCAAACTGAGTGTCTGAGAACAATTTCAACAAAGCTCAACTTCAGAAGTTTTGAAAAGTGTCTGTTCCAAGCCTCCACTAAGCATAAGAAGCCATTTTCTCTATAGTGTTTCCACTAGGAAGCTTTAAAAGGTTGTCCACTCTGTTTCTGAAGTGCTCTGAGTGAGAAAGGAAGGGCCTTACTTCCCAGGTCAGGTGACTAGAAAGTGATCACTTCACACATGTTCACAAAGGGTTAGTGAGCAAAGAGACCCTAGAATGGACCACTGATGGTTATGGATGAGGTGTGGCTCAGTGAAAAGGGGAGGAGAGAGGGATCGAGAAGGAAGAGAGAGGAAAGAGAAAAAGAGGAAGAGGGAGAGACAGCAGGGAGGAAAGGAGGGAGGGAGGAAAGAAGGGAAGGGGGATGAGGGAAGAAAGATTGCTATGGAACAATAGCATCTCAGATACACGTTAATGACTTTGTCATTTCTGAAGAGTCCTGTCAAAGGGGATACTGGCCCCCATGCAACATCCATGCACCTATAGATGATCTGGGGGTGGAGGTGGGGTGTGACATTTTTGTTAGGACACAGGGACAGAGTATCACACTGCACTTTAGCTGATTCCCTAGCCAACAGGTCCCTAAGGTCTATGAAAGCCAGCCATGGGACTGTGATGAAGTGCAATGGTGACAGACAAGTTATGATCCTACCCCAGGGTTCCTAACTGGTATTTTTACTGGCTACTCTTAAACGTAGGAAGAATTGCATTGGTCATCGTATTAGTTATTAGAGAGAGATGTCCAGCTCTATGGCAAAGATGACTGACTGGGCAAGGTGATATTACAGAGCTCTGCTGAGTATCCTGCCACACAGTGCCTGACTCCCTCCCCCCCCCCCAATCATTAGAAAAGAATGAATCTCCGAAAGGGGGACATGCAGTGGTATTTATAAGCCAGGGCTCTGCTGTCTGCCATCCAGGCTTGCTGATAGAATATGCTTCATTTGTAAGACGAGCTGTAACCACCCTGCACAGGAAACACTGGCTTCTTCTGTCTGCAGTCCACAGCCTGAGAATGAAATAGCTTTGTTGGCATGTGAGAGCTGAGTTAGAAGCTTATCATAATTTTTCATATGGGTCAATGAAACCTTTCTTCCTCCAAATATTCCATAAAAATGGCTTTTGATTTTCCAGAAACACACATGCTACTTCAACATACAGTCTATGGCAGTACATACAAGGGTGTGGGCACAGGTGTATGTGCACCTATGAAGCCAAAGGTCAACCTCATCAGTCTATGGGGGTGCATGCAAGGGTGTGGGCACAGGTGTGCGTGCACCTGTGAAGCCAGGGGTGAGCCTCAGCAGCCATTCCCCAGAAGTTTTCTATCTTGTTTTTTTTTTTTTTTTTTTTTTTTGAAAAGGATTCTCTCACTGAGACCTGGAACTCCCCAGGTAGGCTAATCTGGCTGCCCAGGGACCAGCAGGAACTCTCCCATCTCCACCTGTCTGGTTCCACTACACTGTTTCTTTTGTTGTTATTGATGCTGTTGTTCTTGTTTTGTTTCTACATTCATTGTAGGGTCAAACTCAGATATTTTACCAACAAACTCATCTTCCTGCCTGTCTGGACACTTTTAATAGCAAACTTTAGGATCTAGCTGAGTGGTAGAGCATTCACCCAAAATGTGCAAATGAGATCCTAGTTTCCATTTCTAGCAAACAAAATGAAGTCATGGGCTCTCAGAAAGGGAGAAGAAGCCTGGATGGTACAGCTAAGTTATGCAGGTCATAGGGCTGCATCGGTGCTGGGGGAGCACCCTACCAGGTGAGCAACAGCCACAGTACCAGCTCTTAAATCGCTTTCACTTTCATGCATTTGTACATGGCAATGGTGAGTCTCACACTGCCTGCAACCTCAGACCTCGTTTGTAAAAACTAAATAACACCTTAAGGTTTCCATTCCAGGTTGCCCCTGTTCTGAAAGCCAAGGTTTACTTTTTAGAACAGCGGGTGTCTGTTGTGCTATGGAGTCAAATGTCTAAGAAGAAGGAACTGCCATTCCAGAGCCAGTGATCACAGTCTTTAAGTCACGATCCTTCTCCCATTTCTTTTGTTTCTGAATTTTCAAGCCCTTTATCAGGGTAAGTCAACAGTATGGGCCCCTTGTGTCTCTTTGCAAATGGATTTCACACAGCATGCTGGAATTTCCTTTGTTTAAAATGCTTGCAAAATCTGGAATGCTCTCACTGGTTTCTTCCTGAAGTTGTGGTGTCTAGCCCAGGGCATCACTAACAGGATGCCCAAAGGGCCTATTCAGCACCACAGTAATTTATATTTTATAGGTTAGGAGTAAATGCAAAGCATCTCTTGGTCCACACAGGAGCAAAGCAGAGTCATGCCATGGCCAGAGTAGCCAGGCATATAGCAGATAATCACTGCAATTAGCTAACGATCTATGAATTAGAAAAGACAGTAGATGGTGCTGGAGAAATAGCTAAGTTGATAAAGTACCTGCAATCAAGGCATGAAGACCTACATTTGAACTCCAGAACTCATGTAAAGTCAGTCATGGTGATATGCATCGGTAACCCCAGCCCGGTAGCCAGAGGGGGCAGGAATATTAAGAGAACTCCTTGGTAAGCTATCCTAATCAACTGATGAATTCCAGGTTCAGTGAGAGACCCTGTTTCAAAAGTTAGAGTGGAGAATGACTGAAGAAGATACCCAGTGCCAACTTTTGAACTCCATATGCAAGTATACACCTACACACACACACACACACACACAAATACATACATGCATCCCATTCACTCCAACACACATACATACACACAGAGAGAGAATAGACATGGGGTGTTATGCTGAGATATGTAATACTCCTTATCAACTATATAGGTCACTATCTGCCTCTTATCAGATCACTCACCACTCCAGGTATGGGATCTGCTGTTATGAAATGTTAGTATTGCAGGGTAATTAATTATAGCTTCTATGTTAATGTCACCACAACAAAGCATGATGCTGCTAATGATTTTTAACTTTATACAAAATGTTACACAACTCTTCTGTGTGTGCAGGATCAGTTTGTGTGTGGGGGGGGGTGTGCATGAGTAGTTTAGAGGGCAGTCTTCGGTGCCATTCCTCAGGAGACATCTACCTTGGATTTTGAGATAGGGATTCTCACTAGATCCAAGACTTACCAATTGGCTAAGCTGGCTGACCAATAAGCCTCATAGATCCTCCTGTCACCATCTCCCTCAGGCTGGGATTACAAGCGTGCATCACCACACCTAGCTTTTTATGTGGGTGCTAGGAATGGACCTCTGTTCCTCATGATAAACTTCTACCACTGAGCTCTGCCTCCCAGCCCCCATTACTGTCTTTCACTTTTAGAAATCAAGCCATAACATGGACTAGAAAAATAGATGTTCCAGTCTCTGCTTTTACTGAATTTCCCAGGCATGCATGAAACTAAGAAATATTTCCCATGGCTATTTTGGGGAGCAAATCCAAAAATGTCCCATGGCCCTAAGTTAACTGAGCTACTTCTGGGCTTGAACTCGGAGTCTAGGAGGTGCAGCACAGGTGACCACCCCAGCCCTGCCCGTCACAAAGGAGAGGAAACAGGATGACAGGGATAGCTGGGAGCCAAGGTCACTGCAGGCGCAGGCACAGAACAATGCTCGAGAAAGAAAATGTGTGTTTTGATTTGGGAGAGTCTGTGAGGGATTTTGACATTCGGGGAGTACTGAGGACACCGTTCTGAGGACTTGTCAGGAGAAGGGGGCTGCTGCGACCTCCATTCTTGGCAGGTTTGGAGATTACTAAGTAGATTCCCATCTGCTGGAGTGAAAGGCAGGCATGTGAGGAGAGCAAGCGCTGGATGGCCTTCACGACCTGGTTCAGTGGTCTTCACACCCCTGTGGTTAGAGGAAAGGGAGGGGCAATTGGCTCCCCACCCTTAGACATTTCCTTCCCTGTCAGAACAATAATGCTTTTCTTATCATTCTGAGACTGCGTGTGCCCTGAAGAAATTGCTACTTTCTATTTGTTTTTCATAAAAAGTGTCCACCATGTCTGATTTTCTTTCCTTTTCTGTTTTAAAAGAAGTCCCTGCAGGGTTGATGGAGGGTTGGGGCAAAGCCACCCCTGCAACAGCTCAGCATGAATCCTCTAAGTTTTCATTAAGGGAGGCACAAGAAGGCAGCCCGGAGTTTATACAGTCATCGGGGTGCTGGTCTACGAAGTTCTTAAAAAGAAAAATAAGATCTCAGGCGATGGTGGATTTCTGGTTTTGACAGCAGCAACCACGGGTGCTTGGTCAGTGCTGACCCACAGAATTCTGAGCTCAGGTAAAAACTGCTCTTGACCCTCAGTCAAGGTGTTTCTAAGAAAACCCACAGCTTTCTCATAAGCCTCTGGACTATAAATGTGTGGAGAGGTATCACATCAAAAGGGAGTGGTTTCACACATGTTGTGGAGGAGAGCATAACACTTCTGTACTTGACAAGGTCATCTTGGGAGGAGGGCCAAGAAGGATGTAGACATCTCTTCCCCCCCCCCAAAAAAAAGAGCCGCTTGCTTTTTCTGGTCCTCAAATTCCTCATCTATGAAATGACCATTCAAGTCTCTCCCTTACAAGGTCACTGGGAAAGTTAGTTGAGATAGTATTTGTGGGGTAAGTGATACAGGGTACGCATCTGGTGTTACTGGTGTCCTTTGCCCTTTGGATAAGGGTACATCTGAATCTCAAACTTAAAGGAAAACCCCTGGGAACAAACTGGCGAAAAGATACCCCAAAGTACAAGGACTGATCTCGCCCAGAGCTCCCTCCCTCCTGGGCCTGTTGTACATTCCCAGACACAGAAGTTGCCAGAAGACTCATTAAAGTCATTCAATTGTTCTTTCATCCCCTACAGAAGAACTAAGGATGCCAAGGCCCAGATGTTGCCCTAGCAGTTTCTGACATCAGAGACTTCCCCATTCTCTAGAAAGAAATGACCTCTGACCCTGTCCAACTGGAAGGCCATTGGAGACTTCCTGGGTGAGGATTGCCTAGGGTGAATTATATTCATATCTGTTCCTTCCTCTGAGCTGTTCAGGGAATTTAGGGATTATGACTCCCTCTGTTCTGATCCGGACAGGATCGTCTGGGCCTGCATCTCATGTCCACACCTCACCAGCGTTGTAGTCCTGCACTGTTTCCAACTCCAATTCATCTCATACCAGTGGATAAGCCTAGAACTTAAGTCTTCTGTTTTTACTACTTCCCATTGATCTGGGGAGATGGCTCAGTTGGTAGAGTGTCTGATATACAAGTACAAGGACCTGAGTTCTATCCACAGCATCCACATAAAAAAGAAACAACAGCGACAAAAAGATGAGATGGTATATCTGTGATCCCAGTGGGGTTGAGTCTAGACGGGAGAGTAGATGGAGCTCACTGGACAGCACTCTAGTCTAATTGATGAGCTCAATGACTCTTAAGGACTGACACCCAAAGTAGACTTCCCCATACACATGCATACATATGTGCAACTGCATGAACACACACACACACACACACACACACACACACACACACACACACACACATGTAAAACATTCCCGACTGACTGACCTGCTCACTCTTCATCTTCAGGAAGAACCCTGATGTGAATGTAGATGACAGGATAACCTGGGACTCAGTCCTCCAAACAGTCTTGAAACAAGAACCCCCAGATGAGGAAAACTGAGAACTTGAACATGTTATGATATATTGTTTACAATTTAATAAAGCCTGCCTGGAGAATACAAAGCTGTCCTCATCAGTCAGCCATAGAAGCTGGGCAGTGGTGGCACATAACTTTTAATCCCAGGACTCAGGAGAAGGAGGCAGATGGATCTGTGTGAGTCCAAGACCACCCTGAGCTACAGGAGAGTGAATCAGTCTAAAAGAGAAACACAGATCACACCTTTGATCCCAGAACTAGACAGGTATATAAGGAAGAACCAAAGAGTCTCATGGGAGATTCGTTTCCAGTCTCAGGGAAGACAGGAGCTCCATTTCAGCCTTAATAGAGGTAAGAGCTACTGGCTGGCTCCTTTGCTTTTCTGATCTTCAGCTCGAACCCCAATATTTGTCTCTGGGCTTTTATTATTCATGCTCCATAAAGTCACATGGTTACTGATTGACCAAACCAAGAACAAACTCAGGATGATCTCCAGCCCTGAACTGTTACCATACCCTGCAGACATCAGCTACTCACAGGAGACTGTGTGAGTGAGTATTTGGGAGGAACTAAATAAAATGTGCGTTTTCTTTCTTTTTTCATGTCTGTGACAAATACCTGATAAAAACTATTTATGGATGGAGGAGTTTAGTTTGTCTCATGGTTCAAGAGGACACAGTCTGTCATAGAGGGAGACATGGCAACAGGATCCTGAGGCATCTGGTCACATGGCATCCACAGTCAGGAAACGGTGAGAAATGAACACTGGTACTCAGCCCAGGATCCTAACCGGTGAGGTGGATCTTCCCACTAAATTAACTTAATCTCAAAGCCCCTTCAGGAGGACCACCCCAGAACGTTTACCTCATGCCAAGTCTTGATCCTCCCAGGTTGACAGTCAGTTCTAAGCATCACGGTGCACAGTGCTGGCTGTGGCTGCTTCTCATCCATCGAGTGAATGTACAATTTCATCATCCCTGAGATGTAACAACTGTTCATTTGCACAAGTGCAAAGTTTAGGCAAATTCTAAATTTCTCAGGAGGGACTGTTTTTTTCTCTTTAACACATCTGTTTCTGGAAGCCCAATGGGTCTCCTTAGGGATGAATGAATCCTATAGGGACTGAAAACTACCTTGAGGAGCCAGTCACTGGAACAAGGATGCAACAATAGCATGGATTTCATCTCACCCAGAACTACCACTTCTGGAGTCTCCCTCTGGGCATCCTGGCATAGACAGTGCTTGAGAAATTCTGAGGATTGTGTCAGGCATCCATTTAAAATCCTGCCTCAACTCCCAAATACTGGAACTACCCAGTTCTACCTCCTGCTGGCCAACCTGCTGGGATCTGAAAGCCATCCTGGCAGCCTAAGTTTTCCTGCCTGCAGCTGAGGACTGTGTCAGGTACAGGTAGAAATCTGACAGCAATCTGATGTGCTGTGTTGCATGAATAACAGTGCCCCAGAATCCTGGGAAGTACTGGGACCAGTGGTTACTCATGCACTGCGGAATGTTGAGTTTTACTAGCCTTGCCCCATTTGCCTTAGAAACCTACTCTCTGATGTCCTGATACCTCCAAGTATACACTTGGTCACACTAAGGTCAGCCCTATGTGTGAAGGGGGGAGCATAGTTTTCTAGTATCCATCTGCTTTGTTCTTAGTTTTGGCTACTATGCTGAGAACTGAACACAGAGCTTTGCAAGTACTTTTCTGTCTACATCCCTAGCCCAACTCCTCTTGTTTTAAAGGTAATTTATGTAGACAAATTATAAAATAACAAATATCCCAGTCATTAAATACCACATTCTATATTTAGTGCATGTTGGTAAGCATGTATCTTGGACTGAGCCGGGCATGGTAGTACACACCTATAATTAAAGCACTTGGGAAGCTGAAGGAGGAGGGCCACCAGGTTCAGGCAAGCCTGGGCTACATAGTGAGTCCCTATCCCAAAAAGCCAAATAGAAGAAAATTGATATGTACCATGAGCCATACTCTATAGGTAGCTTAACGATAATCGATTATCAAATAATCGTATGTTGTGAATATCTCCCTATCTCTACATGTACCTCCATATCACCATTGCATTGCATGACCTACATACTACCACATGGACACAGCATAACTACACTCCACATGCCCATCATTAGCAGGTAAAATCAGCATACTGGTATACCATCTATTACCCAAACTTAGTAGCTGAAGGCAGCCAGCATGTGTTATGTTGTAGTTTGTATGGGTCATAATGCAGGCAGACCTCTGATGACTCACTGACACAAGGGGTCTTGTGAGGTCACAGGTGTTGGCAGGGACATTAGTCATCAAAAGCCTTGAGTAAATATATCTGCTTCCAAGTCCGCACATGTGGCTATCGGGCTTTGGCTAGAGATGTCAATTCCTTGTTGTGTGGCCATCTCTCTGTATGTCCATAGTAAGTAGAAGGGTTCCTCCAGAATGTAGATCCCAGGAGATAATGTGAGGCTTCCATCCAAAATAAAGGCGCAATTCTTTTATGCCCTGGTCTTGTACATGGTATTCCATGACTTTTTGTCATATTCTGTTTGCTGGAAGTTAGTAATGAAGGGCTGGGAAGATAGAGATGTTGTTAAAGTGATTGTGGTGAATGCACAGGGACTTAGCCTGAACCTTCGGTCCTCCATCAAGGTGACCCACGTTTGTAGTCTCAGCACTGCAGAGATAGAGGCAGCCGCATCCCTGGAGTTTACTGACCAACTTGCTTAGCCTAATATCAAGCCCCATGTCCTAGGAAAGAGCCCTCACTTTTGAAAATAAAGTAGACAGCTCCTGAAGAATGACACATGTGTGTGAATACACATGAACACACCTGTACACAAGAGTACTTATGAAGAATGACCCACACTCAAGCAAAGGACAGTTCAAGACTCTAAAAGACAGTTCAAGAGACATGGTGCAGGAGGGCCATCAGATGCTCACAATAGGGAAATAGTGCTATTGGCAACATACAGGAAAATTAATGTATTCCAGAATACAGACAGAGCAAACTTGCTGTGGCAAACTGGTTCGAGTTGCTTCAGAATTTGAAAAAGAAATCACGTGCAGATTAACTGTGTGAGTGTTCTATCTGTGTGCCATTGGATTGAAAGAGGCTGAGTCCACAGCAATGTGCACCCACACTACCACCTACAGAGCACTCCTTACTCCAGGCAATCACACACCCAACAGGTTGACAGACTACAGCAACGCAGTCACACTCAGCCCGTACATGGCTTCCCTCGGACTTGCAAAGGCTTCTTGCAATGGCTTCTCCCTTACAGTCTTCTATGGTCTCAATCAGACCTCAAAAAGCAGTGTCTTATCTTCCCTGCCTCCCTTCCCACCTACAGGCTCCCACCCTGCATCCTTCAAAGTATGGCCCACAAACATCTGCTGTGCCTCCAGGGTTCCTCTCTGGGATCAACCCTCTGCCATTATTGCAGAAGTCACTCATGACCCTGATGTGGTTCAAAAACCCCCAGGATGCAGAAGACTGAGAAAGGAAGACTCAAACAGGGGATTGGTGCGACATAATGAGGGAGGCTGGCACCCAGGTAAACAGGTGTATCTCATGTGGCAGCCACAGAGAAGCTCAGTGAGAAACACTCAGGGAAAGTATTAAGAAATGAATTCAAAGCTGGGTGTAGTGATGCATCTCTGTGACTGGAGGAAGTGGGGCAGGAGTTCCAGGGTCATCCTCTGCCTCATAGAGACTCTGACGTGAGCCTGGAACTCAACGGACCTTGCCTCAGTAACTAATTGAGGCAAATCCCAATTTAGGTTAGGTTGAGTGAGGCTCCAGAAGAAAAAAATGGAGCATAAGACCTGAAGGATGTAGTGACAAGATTCTAGCTGAGTTAATTCTATCAGTAGTTAATGACTGGTAAGAAAGAAGGCGTCATTTTTCTTCAGTGGTGTAGCCACTGTTGAGTTGCTCATAACCCAGTAAACCCATACCCATACACATGCAAGCAGCCCTAATTAAACTCAGTAGGTTAAAAAAATGAGAGATGGGGGTGGGATGGGAAGGAGGGGTTCAGAGGAAATGAGAAGGAGAAAGAAGGAAAATCGGGCAGTAAATATGTATAAAAAAAAATAAGCCGAACTTGAGAGCACACCTTTAATCCCAATACTGGGGAGCCAGAGACAGGCAGATATGGAAGTCAACGATCAGCCAGCCTAGCCAAATCAGTGAGTTACACCAGCAGGGACAGACCCTGTCTCAAAAAATAAGGGTTGAGGGGCCCAAAGGTTAAGTCACCTGCTACCAAGCCTGAGGACATGAGTGTGATCCCCCAGGACCTCCATGGTAGAAGGCAAGAGCCAACTCCCACAGGTTGCCTCTGACCTCCACATGTATGGACACACACACAATAAATAGCATGTAAAAAAATAAAAGTTCAGATTTGAACTATAATAGTTTGTATATTCAATTTGAAGTATATTCTATTTTGTTATACTCTTGTTTCAAAGTGTATTCAAGTAGGTTTTCTAAAATATAGAAGTGAAATTTTAAAGATAAATAAATAAAATAGAAGGATAAAGAGAGATGGAAAAAAGACAACACAAGTTGTCCTCTAGCCTTCCCCATTAATTGAATGCATAACACACACACACACACACACACACACACACACACACACACACACACACACAAAGTTGAAAAGGAAAATTCAAGAATGGAATATTCAGGGTCAAGGGCCAAGACTAAAACCCATACCTTCCCAAAATGGTGACCAATCAGAGAAAACAAACCTCAGCCACAATGGAACATGCCAAAGCTCATGACCAACATGACCACCACCCAAGCATTTTAGGATCTCTTCCTTTCATAAGGTTTGGTTCTTGTTAGTTCACTTAATTTTCAGAATGATGTAAAAAAAATCACTGTTCAACCCAAAACACTGACCTTGATTTAAACTTATGCTCTCGGGCTAGAATACAGTACAGTGATTGAGTACTTTCCTAGAAAGCACCAAAGGCCCTGGATTCTATCCCCAAAACTGTCATAAATAAAAATGTTAAGACCTCTGCAGTAGGAGTCCAGGCATATATGGGTAAGTTGTGACTTCTCTGGTCCATCACTTCCTACACAGTGCGGGCCCTTTCATATGGAGGCACAGCTGACCTTAACAATGTGGAGAGGCAGACTCTCTGTGGCATAGAAAACAGGACAACACAAATGTTTATTGGCTTCAGTGGCTTTAGCAGCAGGGAGCTCAGAAGGTTGCTGAGTGCTCCCAGCAAAACCCTGACAGGACCACCATGCCTAAGGACAGGCCAATGCCTCGGGACTTCTTCAGGTAGCCCTACTGCATGGCCGTTCCCTGACCACCTTTCAGAGTGCTCAAAAGCTAAGGAATAGTGTTCTCCACCCTTCATTGTGCATACGTGCATGTGTGCATGCATGTGTGTGTGCGTGTGTGTCAAGACCTCTGCTGTCATTCCTCTGGCACCATCTATCCTATTGTTTCTGTTTTTGAGCTTGGAGCTAACCAAGTATCTATGCTGGTTCCCAGGGACCCTCCAGACTCCATCTTCCCAGCACTGGGACTGGAGGTGCATGCCACCACAGTCAGGTTTCAAGCAAGTTCTGGGGATTGAACTCAGGTCCTTGAGTTTGTCAGGCAAGTACTTTACCAGCTGAGCTATCCCTGCATACTATTCAAGCATTTCTTTATATATTTTTTTTATTTAAATTTGAAACAAGGTTGTTTTACCTGTCAATCCCAGTCCCTTCACTCTCCCCTCGTCCCCTGCCCCCTCAACTCTCATCCCATCCTCTTTCTGATCCCCAGGGAAGTTGAGGGCCTTCCATTGGAGGATCTTCAAAGTCTGTCATATCACTTAGAGCAGGACCGAGGCTCTCCCCCATGTGTCTAGGCTGAGAGAGTATCCCTCTATGTGGAATGGTCTCCCAAAGTCCATTCATATACTAGGGATGAATACTGCCATTACCAGAGGCCCCATCCTCCTAACTAATACCCACGTTCAGGAGGTCTGGATAGGTTCTATGCTGGTTTCCCAGCAATAAGACTGGAGTCCATGAGCTCTGCCTTGTTCAGGTCAGCTGTCTCTGTGGGTTTCTCCAGCCTGGTCTTGACCCCTTTGCTCTCACTTCTCCCTCTTTGCAACTGGATTCCAGGAGTTCGACTCAGTATTTAGCTGTGGGTGTCTGCTTCTGCTTCCATCAGCTACTGAATGAAGGCTCTAGGATGGCATATAAGGTTGTCATCAATCTCATTATTGGGGGAGGACATTTAAGGTAGCCTCTCCATTATTGCTTAGATTGTTAGTTGGGGTCATCCATGTAGACCTCTGGGCATTTTCCTAGTGCCAGATTTCTCTTTAAACAAATAATGGCTCCCTCTATTGTGGAATCTCTTTTCTTGCTCTCCTCTATTCTTCCCTTGACTCAATCTTCCTGCTCCCTCATATCCTCCTCTCCCCTCCTTCTCTTTCTCCTAACTCCCTCTCCCCTCCCCATATGCTCCCAATTTGCTTAGGAGATTTTGTCCCTTTTCTCTTATCCTGGGGACCATGTATATCTTGGGGCCCTCCTTGTTTCCTAGCTTTTCTGGCAGTGTGGATTGTAGACTGGTCATCCTTTGCTCTGTCTAAAATCTATATATGAGTGAGTACATATCATGTTTGTCTATTTGTGACTGGGTTACCTCACTCAGGATGGTTTCTTCTAGTTCCATCATGTGCCTGCAGATTTCAAGATTCCTTGCTGTGTAGTATTCCATTGTGTAAATGTATCACATTTTCTCCATCCATTCTTCAGTTGAGGGGCATTTAGGTTGCTTCCATGTTCTGGCTATTACAAATAATGCTGCTATGAACATAGTGGAACAGAAGTCCTTGTTGTATGAATGTGCATCTTTTGGGTATATGCCTAAGAGTGGAATTGCTGGATCTTGTGGTGAACTGATTGCCATTTTTCTGAGGAACTGCCATACTGATTTTCAAAATAGCTATACAAGTTTGCACTCCCACCAGCAATGGAGGGGTGTTCCCCTTTCTCCAGCATAATCTGTCTTTGGTGTTTTTTGTTTTGTTTTGTTTTGTTTTGTTTTAGCCATTCTAACAGGAATAAGATGATGATATCTCAGTGTTGTTTTGATTTGCAATTCCCTGATGGCTAAGGATGTTGAGCACTTTCTTAAGTGTCTTTCAGCCATTTTTAGATTCCTCTATGGAGAATTCCTATTTAGTTCAGTACCCCACTTTTTAATTGGATTATTTGGTGTTTTGGTAACTAGCTTCTTGAGTTCTTTATTTTAGTGATCAGCCCTCTGTCAGATGTGGGGTTGGTGAAGGTCTTTTCCCATTCTGTGGGCTGCCATTTTGTATTGTTGACTGTGTCCTCTGTCTTACAAAACCTTTTCAGTTAAAGAGGTCCCATTTATTAATTGTTGATCTCAGTGTCTGTGCTACTGGTGTTGAAAGACCCCCACTCAAGGCTAATAGCTTAAGGCCTGGCTTAGCAATGGTAACGCCATTTTGCAAGGCTTCCACATAAACAAGTAAAAGTACAGGACAAGGCCAGTACTCACAGGCTGCCACATCTGGCCTTGGGAGGGGAGCAGAGAGTTTGGAGAAAAACCCAAACATAAGCCAAGTCAGCTATTATCAGATCCCCAAACACATAAGAGGCTTGTCCTCGGATGACTCAACGCCTTATTTGAGCTGACCAATGGGACCCCTATAACTATGCATCTCGCTTCTGTACCCGTGCTTTTGCTACCCAGCCCTATAAAAGTCCCTTTCCCCAGCCTGTGGGCGAGCAAGTCCTCCGAGAGACTTTGTCGCCCACAGGTACCTGTGTATCTCAAATAAACCTCTTGCAGTTTGCATCCGCATCCGTGGTCTCGGCTTGGTCTTTGGGTCCAGGGGTCTCTTCCTGGAGGGAAGTCCTCTTCGGGGGTCTTTCAGTGTTATGTTCAGTTTCCTGTATCAGTTTGTCCAAGGGTACCTCCCACTTTCTCTTCTAAGAGATTCAGTGTGGCTGGATTTATGTTGAGGTCTTTGATCCATTTGGATTTAAGTTTGTGCATGGCCATAGATATGGATCTATCTGCAGTCTTCTACCCACCAGCATCCAGTTACGCCAGCACCATTTGTTGAAGATGCTTTCTTTTTTCCATTGTATAATTTTAGTTTCTTTGTCAAAAATCAGGTGTTTGTGTGGATGTGAGTTAATATCAAGGTTTTCAGTTCAGTTCCACTGGTCTACCTGTCTATTTTTGCACTCTACCAAGCTGTTTTTAGGACTATAGCTCTATAATAGAGCTTGATGTCAGGGATGTTGATGTCTCCAGAAGTTCCTTTATAGTACAGGGTTGTTTTGGCGATCCTGGAATCTTTTTTTTTTTTTCCATATAAAGTTGAGTATTGTCCTTTCAAGGTCTGTGAAGAATTGTACTGGGATTTTGATGGATATTGCATTTTGGCAATTTGGTAAACTGCTTTTGGCAATATTGTCATTTTTACCATGTTAATCCTACCTATCTTGGGAGATCTTTCCATTTTCTTTTTTTAAAGACTCCAAGTTCGCTGGGCAGTGGTGGTGCACGCCTTTAATCCCAGCACTCAGGAGGCAGAGTGAGTTCAAGCCCAGCCTGGGCTACAGCATGAGTGCCAGGATAAGCTCCAAATCTACACAGAGGAACCTTGTCTTGAAAAACAAAAACCAAAACAAACAAACAACAACAACAAACAAACAAACAAAAAACCTCTAAGTTCTTACTATATAGGTCTTTCACTTGTTTGGTTAGCATAACCCTAAGATATTTTATGTTGTTTGTGGCTATTGTAAAGGGCGGTTTCTCTGATTTCTTTCTCAGTCCCTTTGTTGTCTCTATATAGTCTCTATATAGGGCTACTGATTTTTTCGAGTTTATCTTGTATCCTGCTATTTGCTGAAGATGTTTATCAGCTTTAGGAGTTCCCTCGTAGAGTTTTTTTGGATCACTTATGTAAACTATCATATCATTTGCAAATAGTGAAAGTTTGACTTCCTCCTTTCCAATTTATGTCCCCTTTGATCTTCTTTTGTTTTCTTATTGCTCTAGCTAGAACTTCAAGTACAATATTGAAGAGATATGGAGAGATGTGTGTAGTGAGATATTCACCCAGCCCCCACCTGTAGCACTGACCACATCCATTGGGGGTGGGGACAGGTGCGGACCTGACCTGGGAAAACAAGGTCTGGGATCGGGGACCCCAGAAGGCTCTCTCTCTCTTGCTTCCTGGTCAGAGACAGATAGCATCCAGAGGCATCTTTGGGATGAGAACCTGCTGTGGTGGTCATCTGTCTTGGTTGTAAGTGATTTCTTCCAGAATAAACATCTATCAGTCTATCTGTTTTCCCCGACTCTTATTTATTCTTTATATCTGGTGTCAGAAGTGGGATCTAAATTTTCATGGGATCTGGAGAATTAGGTTTCACCCAGATAGCGACATGCCCCACGCTGCTTCCTTCCCTGACCCCAGAATTTGTTCGATGTGAGCAGCCTTGTCTTGGGTCCTGATTTTAGAGGAATCATGCTGAGTTTCTCTCCATTTAGTTTGATGTTGGCTGTTGGTTTGCTGTATGTTACTTTTATTATGTCCTGTTATCCCTGATCTCTCCAAGACCTTTACCACGAAAGGGTATTAGATTTTGTCAAAGGCTTTTTCAGCATGCAGTAAGATGATCATGTGGCTTTTCTTTTTCAGTTTGTTTATATGGTGGATCACATTGATGAATTTTTGTATGTTGAACCATCCCTGCATCCCTGGGATGAAGCCTACTTGGTCATGGTAGATGATTTCACTGATGTGTTCTTGGATTCAATTTGCCAGTATTTTATTGAGTATTTTTGCATCAATGTTCATCAAGGATATTGGTCTGTAGTTCTCTTTCTTAGTTGTGTCTTTGTGTGACTTGAGTACCAAGGTAATTGTAGCCTTGATAAACAGAGTTTGGCAATGACCCTTCAGCTTCTATTGTGTGGAACACTTTGAGGAATATTGGTATTAGCTGTTCTTTGAATTTCTGGAAGAATTCTGCATTGAAACCATCTGGCCCTGGGTCTTTTTTGGTTGGGAGACTTTTGATGACTGCTTCTTTTTCATTAGAGGTTATAGGTCTATTTACATTGCTTATGTGTTCTTGATTTAATTTTGGTAAGTGATATCTATCCAGAAAATTGTTCATTTCCTTTCAATTTTCGAATTTTTTGGAGTATAGGTTTTCAAAGTATGATCTGAAGATTCTCTGGATTTCCTTAGTGTCTGTTGTTATGTCCCCCTTTTCATTTCTGATTTTGTTAATTTGCATGTTCTTTTGTAAGACCCGAGAGAGCATGGTCCCTCGCGCTCCCACTCAGGAAAGGCGCCCCCCGCCAAATCACTCACGAGAAGCCGTCTTGATGCAAATGCATAAGTACTTTATATTCCAGTATACTGGGGTCAGCCATGGCAGAGGGCTTAGCGACGACCGAACGACCTTTAGCACAGAATTGAGACAGCTTTTATAGGGTTACAACAATGCCCGCACATTGTGAACCAATCACCTCGTAGCATCCAGTATGGACCAATTAATTTAATGCATCCAAGCCCGCTCTTAGACCAGGAAGTCTGCTTTCCCACAGGCTTCTGGGTTTGGTGACATGGCTCATTTCCTGTGTCCATTCACTCACAGGCTACCGTAAACATTAAAGTAGGTGACCATCAGCTTGGGATTTAAGACTCCCAGCTTCCTGGGTTATTAGGCTAAATTTTTCCATCCTAACACTCTCTCTCTCTCTCTCTCTCTCTCTCTCTCTCTCTCTCTCTCTCTCTCTCTCTCTCTCTCGGTTAGTTTGGATAAAGGTTTGTCTATCTTGTTGATTTTCTCAAAGAACCAACTCTTTGTTATATTGATTCTTTGTATTGTTTTCCTAGTTTCTACTTGATTGATTTCAACCCTCAATTTGATTATTTCCTGGCATCTACTCCTCCAGGGTGAGTTTGCTTCTTGTTCTAGAGCTTTCAGTTGTGATGTTAATTCTCTAGTGTGACTATTCTCCAGTTTCTTCATGTGGGCACTTAGTGCAATAAACTTTCCTCTAAGTACTGCTTTCAAAGTGTCCCATAAGTTTGGGTATGCTGTGCCTTCATTCTCATTGAATTCTAGGAAGTCTTTAATTTCTTTATTTCTTCCTTGACCAGGAATGGTGCAATTGCGAGTTGTTCAATTTCCATGAGTTTGTAGGGTTTCTACAATTTATGTTGTTGAATTCTAACTTTAAAGCATGGTGGTCTGATAAGATATAAAGATTTATTTCAATTTTGTTTTTGTACCAACTGTGGTTTACTATATTGTCAAGTATGTGGTTGATTTTAGAGAAGGTTGCATGTGGAGCTGAGAAGAAAGTATATTCTTTTGTGTTTGAATGGAATGTTCTATAAATGTCTGTTAAATCCAATTGAGTCATAATTTCTGTTAGTTCCTTTCTTTCTTTGTTAAGTTTCTGTCTGATGGACCTGTCTAGTGTTGAGAGTGGGGTGTTGAAATCTCCCACTGTAAGTGTGTGAGGTTTTATGTGCGATTTGAGTTTTAGTAATGTTTCTTTTACGAATGTGTGTGCCTTTGTATTTGGGGCATAGATGTTCAGAATTGAGACTTCATCTTGATGGATTTCTCCTGTGACAAATAAGAAATTACCTTCTTCATTTCTTTTGATTTATTTTAGTATAAAATCTAATTTGTTAGATATTAGGATTGCTACACCTGCTTGTTTCTTAGGTTTATTTCATTGGAAAATCTTTTCCCAACCCTTAACTCTGAGGTAACGTTTGTCTTTCAGGTTGAGGTATGTTTCTTGTATGCAGCAGAAGGATGGATTCTGTCTTCCTATCCATTCTATTAGCCTGTGTCTTTTTATAGGTGAGTTAAGATCATTAATATTGAAGGATATTAATGACCATTGATTGTTAATTCTTGTTTGTTTTGGATCTGGTGGTGGTGGTGGTATTGTGTGTGGATTTACTCCCATTTTTCTTTTGGCTGTTGGTAAAGCGGGATCATCTATTGCCTATGTTTTTGTGGGCATAGTTTACTTCCTTGTGTTGAAGTTTTCCTTCCAGAACTTTCTGTAGGGCTGGATTAGTTGTTTAAATATGGATTTGTTGTTTAAATATGGGATATCTTGGTTTTTCCATCTATAGTGATTAAAACGTTGATGGGTATAGTAGTCTGGGCTGGCATCTGTGGTCTCGTAGTGTTGGCAGAATATCTATTCAGGACCTTCTGGCCTTCAGAGTTTCCATGGAGAAGTCAGGTGTAATTCTGATAGGTTTGCCTTTATATGTTACTTGGCCTTTTTCCTTTGTTGCTCTTAATATTCTTTCTTTATTTGGTATGTTTGGTATTTTGATTATGTGGCCAAGGGACTTTTTTGTGGTCTACTCTATTTAGTGTTCTATAAGCTTCTTGTACTTTCATTGTCATGTCTTTCTTCAGGCTGAGAAAGTTTTCTTCTATTATTTTGTTGAATATATATTTTCTGCATCTTTGAATTGGGTTTCTTCACCTTCTTCTATACCTATTATTCTTAGGTTCAGCCTTTTCACAGTGTCCCATATTTCCTGAATATTTTGTGTTAGGGACTTGTTGGACTTAAGAGTTTCTTTGGTCAATGAATCTATTTCTCCTAGTGTACATTCAATACCTGAGATTCTCTCTTCCATCTTGTGTATTCTATTGGTTATGCTTGCATCTGCAGTTCTTGGTTGTTTACCCAGCTTTTCTATTTCCAACATTCCCTCAGACTGTGTGTTTTGTTTTATCTTGTTTTGTTTTGTTTGTCTGTTCAGCTTTCAAACCTTGCACTTTTTGGGTTGTTTCTTGCAATTTTTGGTTTATCTTCCATTTCTTTAAAGGATTTTCTCATTTCCTCTCTTAGGGTCTCTATCATCTTCATGAAGTTGTTTTTAGGGTTGTTCTCTTCTGCTTCATTTGTATTGGGAAGTTCAGGTCTTGCTGGTGTGGACTCCCTAGATTCTGGTGGCATCATATTGATCTTTCTGTTGTTGACTGTGTTCTTCTACTATTGTCTGCCAATCTCTTCTTCCAGTGCATACTAGCTGGGTCTCTCCCTCCCCTGGTGGGTACAGGGCCAAGGTTCTCTTCCGGTAGGTGCAAGCAGGTTCAGTACTGGGATGGCTCTCCTCTTTCAGTGGGTGGAGGATGAACTAGGATATTGACAGACTCTGGATCAGCTGGTCTGCTGGGACGGGTTCCCGTGGGCAGTCCCCAGTCCTCAGGAGGCTCTGAGCAGGGCACCCAAAGACAGGCTCCTCCCATGGGTGGAGACCTCAAGCATTTCTTAGTTGCTTTCCATTTTGATAACAACCCATTGAGTGCTAGGAGAAGCAGCAGCATTGACACAAACCATGGTCTTCCCAGCACTTCTCAATCATGCTAGTAAATAGCACATTCACTAGGAATCAAGGGGCCCACACTGCTGTGCATGATTAAGTACCATGTGCATGGGTGTCACAGCAAAAGTAAGGTGCTGTTGACCTGCACTCAGGTGGCTGGCACAGTGATATCAGTCAAGATGCAAGCAGAGGGGTGAAAAGCCATTTCAAGCCTTGAAACATGCATAGGCAACTATTACACCTCTCTCCTTTCCACTTCCCATCTCCAGGGTACTTGTGCCTCGGTTTCCCCTCACTGAAGCTGTTTACTGAGCTGAATCCTTTTCTCACTTTGCCCCCTGCCCCCACCTCATGATAGGAAAGAGATGTGTTTCTGTTCAGCTTGGCTTGCTCCATCTCTAGCTCATTAAACATGATTTAAAACATTTTTCCTCACACTCTTAGTCATTTGGGTCTTTAAAGTTCTTCCCCACCTGGGTCTTACTGCCAACTACAAATCCCCAGCTGTAATCACACACCTTGTTCCAGCACTGGGCTTCCCTTTTATCCTTTAATTAGAATTTACCTTCAAAACTCTCCTCCCCAGCATCTTGAGTTTTATCATCAGCCTTAGCCATAATTCAGCCCCTCTCACATTATATTTTTCTCCCTTCAGGAAGCCAAATGAAGATCCAGACCCGTTAATGAGGCCCCTCTTTCTATTCAGTGAATTTCGTTTCTTAGAAAGATCTGTTTTAGAAGTTAACACTCACTCCAAACACACAGTCTAATTTGTGACAACAACCAGCAAATGTGTGTGGAATGAAGTTATTGATAACAAAAAACAACCACAGCTCGAATCTTAAAGTGTACAAGAGATAGTTTATTCTGGAACCAGTTTGAGTGACCATGGCCTAATAGCACAGGTTTAGTTACCCTAAATTCCATGTCCCAACATGGAAGCAGTTTCATGAAGTTTTATAGTTTTATAGAATAAAGAAAGTCATAAATCAAGGCAAATTGAAAATACATTGGTGAGTACATCAGGGCGACTGCTACAGCAAGGCCGGGAGAGTTTTCTATAGACTCGACAAGCTATCTGATGGCATTCTTCTTAGCTTTTGGGTTGCAGAATGCTAGTGGTCTGCTAAGTTGATAGATTTTGAAAGGTTTCTTCTGTTAGTCATGGGTGCCTCTTCTGACACAGAGATGAGCAAGGAATGACTACTGGGGAGATGCTAAAACGAGCCCACAATCAGGTCATTAGCCTCTGGACCAGCAACATTCCAGCCCCTACATGTGACTAGGTTTTCATTAGTCTTTAAAGACACAGCTTCTTTCTAAGAACTTTGATTCACAAAGTAAAATAAAATCCACCTTCATTCAACCTTAGAGTTGATCCCTGTGAAAGGAAACCAACATCACATGAACTAAGTTTCTGCTTTAACAGATAACCTCATGCTTGATTTCAATGGTGCCTTATACTTTTTCTCTAAACCAGAAATGGAAAGTAGAAATGTTGGTGGTTGTACAACTCTTAAGGGAACAGAGTCCAGACACAAAGCAATAACTGACTATTGAACTTCCTACTGAAGAAAACTGGCGTGAGCACAAACAGCACTCTGTGTCGAGAAGAAATTACACATGACTGTGCCAGGGAAGCCACCTCAGAGACCACCAGCAACTGCCCCTGACAGTCGCTAGACAGTGCCTTGCTAGAACATCAATGACCAGGACAAGGAAGCACTTGATGGTCAGGTTTTTGTCCTGAGCTTCCAGGCTGCCCCTGTCTTAAGTCACTGTCCAGGAAGCAGCTCTAGCACTCAGAGGTAAACAAACACAGGCAGGAAAGGGGCTGAGTCTACGAAACTCCTGTATGTGCTGAGTGCTCAGAACAACCACTTTTCTGGACCCGAGATACACCCTCACTCCTGAGATGTCATTGACAGTTTGAGTGTCTTGCCTGGGGTAATCCACAGGCTAGTGGTCTTCAGCCATCAGAAACAGTTTCCTTTTATTAACTTTGTGAATTCTGATGGGAAATAGAGTGCTGGAAGATGTGGGGATCCCCAAAAGACGTATGTACATATTCCAAGTACATATTCTGAGCAGAGGAGAGAGAGGCCTGGAGTAATGGGGAAAAGTGTGACTCTCAGGCAGTCGTCAGCCCTAGCACCACCCCAGACAGGGAGGCTTCACTATCTGAGTGCATCGCTTGGTCTGTTCATCCTCACCAACCCAGAACCTCCTCATGTCAGGAAGATAAACACATCACTGCTCTTCTGAAATATGTCACCAGCTGATTCCATTTTCTTTCATTTGTTTGTTCTTTCTTTTCTGGGGATTGGGTAGGGTAGGGAGGCAAAGGTTCAAAGCTGGCCTCAAACTTCCTGTGTAGTCCAGATGATCTTAGGTGTCTGAGCATCCTCCCTCCAATTTCTCAGTGCTGGAGTAGGCACCACTATCTCTGGTCATGCAGTGCTAGGGACTGAACCCAGGGCTTTGTGCACAGAACGTATGCACCCCACCAGTGGAGACATGTCCCCTGGCCTATATAAAACTATCTATACCAAATAGATCATGATGGCACATGGGTAAATATTAAATTATAATAAAAACCAAACCAAAGATATTAACAACACAGGTGTTAATGAGGATCGAACAAGAAAATATACTTGGAAGTTTCTGTAGAATAGTAACACACAGGGTTAACCATCACAATTTATTCTAGTCAGTGCTGTTGCCAGGCAGCATCTAAGGACTTTTTGCTTTCATCATCTTGTTAGCTGCCGTATGAGAAAGGAATCCTGGCTTCTTCTCATGCTGGATAGGTGTACAGGAGTTTACAAAAAGCAGCAACAGCCCAGTGGCAAATATCTAATCCATCATGGATGAGACTCTGAGACCCCCCACATCTCACAATTGTGAGCACATATCACAGCACCTTCTCTCTGACTTGTATAAAATGAAGTCCAAATGTGTTGCTTCCAAGGGAGCCAGGTTCCCTACCCTATTAGCAAGCTCTGTGGAATTTGGCTTGACTAGGACTGTCTGTGAATTGCTCTACAAGCCCATTCTTTCACACACATTCATCATCCATTAACAGAGATGAAGGAATAGATGCTACAAATTGATTGCTAAACCTACCATAGCATGTGTGTGTGTGTGCTTGTATGCACATGTTTGTGTGTGCATTGTGTGTGCAGATGCTCATGTACATTCATGCATGCACACATGGAAGCCACAGGAGAAACTAGGTTGTCATTTCTCAGTACTAGCCACTTTTTTTTTCCCTGAGACAAAATCTCTTATTGGTCTAGAGCTCAATTATAGGCTATTCTTGATGGCTAAGGAGCCCCAGACATCCTCTTGCTGCTGTGTCCTGCACTGTTCCAGGGATGAACCTGAGTGGGGCATTGAGGGAATGAAGAATAGACAAAGACACAGACACAACAGAAAAACTGGGATCAGGTCGACTGGGCCCTGGAAGCTCCATGTGTTTATTCTGTACAATTGATCAGGGAGGCCAAGTTATTGCACACAGATAAACAAAGAGGTGGGGTTATTATACACAGATAAACAAAAAGGCAGGGTTTATAGTATACAGGAGACAGATGTAGCTAATCTTGGTAGAAACTATCTCCACAGGAGAACAGTCTTCACACTGTAAATACTGAGGAAGGAGCTATGGTGGACATTTTTTGCACACACTATCAATCAATACACACATAGAGACCAGAGAAGACTCTGTAATCCCTCCAAACCTAACTCCAAAAGGAAGGCTTTGCCATTTTCCCATGGGCCTGAGGCTCTGTGGCCCTTGTCATGACTGTGCTCATGTCAACTCCACACACTCACTGCAGATGTCACACACTCGAGGTTTTCTCCCCTCCTCACCATCTATCTCGCCCCTGCCCTCATCTCCCAACACTGGAATTATAAACACATGCCACAACACTTGACCTTAAAAAATATATTGTGTGGGAATGGAGAGTGGCTCAGTGGTCAAAAGCACTCACGGCTCCTGTAGAGAGAGGATCAGGGTTTGGTTACTAGCCCTCATATAGTGGTTCACAGCATTTGTAAATCCAGCTCTAGAGGAACCAATACCTCTGCTGACCAAAATCTTTGGCACCACCCAGTACACATACTTAGATACAGGCTAAATACTCATGTGCATAAAATTAAATAATCTTTAGAAATATTTTAAGTCGATGTGTTTAGGGCATTTGATGCATGTACATACATACCCATGCACACACATGCAGACTCCAAAGGAAGATGTTAAATGTATTCCCCTGTGGTTCTCCATCTTATTCTTCTGAGACAGAATCTCTCAATGAACTTGAAGTTCTTTGGTTTGGCTAGGCTGGTCAGGCAATGAGTTCCCAGGATCCACCTATACTAGCCCCCTAAAATTGAAATTCCAATCATACTCTGCTTTGCATGGGTGCTGGGGATTTGAACTCTGGCTCTCATGCTTATGCAATAAATGCTCTTACCCACTATTGTATTTTGCTTTTTTTATTGCTTCAATGAACACCATAACCAAAGTCAACTTGGCAGCAAAGGGTTTCTTTCATATAGCCTATGATCCATGCAGAGGAACTCAAGGCAGGAACTGAAAGAGAAATGCTTACTGACTTGCTCTCCATGGCTTGCTCAGCTTGATTAGTTACGCATCCTACGACCAGCAGCCCAGCAGGGATGGCATCATCCAAGGTGTGCTGGCCCCATCCACAGCAATTATTAATCAAGAAAATTTCACAGGCTTGCCCACAGGCCAATCTGGTGGAAGCATGCTCTCAGCTAAGTTCCCTCTTCCCATATGAGAGTACCTTGCGTCAAAGTTAACAAAAACTAAACAACATATCCACTCTGCCATCTCCCTAGCCTCTGGCTGGCTTTTCAATAGTTGGGTTCTAGAAACCAAGTTCAGTTCCTCTGCAGGCATTTTGCCCATTGAGTCTTTTCCTTCCACCCACAGTTACATTTTAACTGTAAAGGAGAGTGCCCAGATGAAAGAGTAGCTAGAGAGTAAGAGTTTCCTCCACCCTCTGCTTTTGTTTGTGGTCCAGACTGGTCTGCTCCAGTCAATATTGCCCCCACTCTCCTTTCCTGCTGCTTTTTTTGTGCAAACATTTCAACTCTCCTACTTCTTACACTACCACTCCTTAATGGTTTAATTATATGTGCCTAATGTCTTGAGCTAACTAATAACATGGGTCTTGTGAAAATAAAACCAGGAACTGAGAAATGAGTCATAGCTGAGGGCTATCTCCTGCCAACCTGAATGTTCCCCATTAAGCAGCCACACAAAGACACCCCAATCAGATCGTTTAATGTACTGCTTTAACACTCTTCCTAATCACCTAATTAATAAGGAATAATGCTTATTAGATTATTCTTTAATGAGTTTCAAAATGGGTGAGCAAATAACAAGAGGTGATTGGCAAATCTGAGCAAAAGGAGCAATGATGCAGACTATGCATTCTGTCTGCTTTATCCATTGTGCTGTGCGTTGTACATAACCATACATTGTGTTTAACACAGAATACTCTGTTCACGAGGCATATGTAGCATCTATATTATATAGAATCATGCTATTGAATTACGTATAAAATGTTATGTTATAGAATAAGGATATTATTTTATGTAAGGTAGCATCTTTTCTTTCTTTTTCCATTCTCACATGAGTTGTTATGAGTATGTATACACAGATTTACATGTGTGTAGTTGTACATGTGTTCATGTGTCGTCCTACAAGATTGACGTTGGGAATCATCCTCAATTTCTCTTCCATTTTGTTCATTGAGTCAGAGTCTCTGAATTAAAGGCGCTTGCCACTGTGACTAGTCTTGCCAGCCAAATTGCTCTAGGCACCTCCTGCTTCTGGTGCTACAGGTGGACAATCATACCCAACCAGCACTTACGTGGGTCCCAGGGACCCAAACTTTGGTCCTCATGCTTTCCTGGCAAGAGCTTTGGCCACTGAACCATCTCTCCAGCACCCACATTCAAGTCTAAAGAGTAAAACCCCAGCAGCAAGATCCTGTTGATGTCTACTGCTTGATTAAACCATGAATCTAGGCATAAGCATTTCATGGGGGCATCTCTGTTGATGTGACTGAAACACTCCAGCACCACTAGGGAAAAGAATTGTGGGAACATTTCAATCCAAGTCTTTACTTCGCCCTGGTTGCCATTATTTGAGAATGTATTGAATTTTGCAGAGAAAAAATACTCAAATGTAGGAATTGCATCTTCTCCTTCAGGGCAGCCTGCTTGGTGTTGTTTTAGTGGAGGGAGTGTGTGAGTATGTATGCACATTTGATGGGGAGTATGCACAACCACAGAGGCCAGAGGAAGGTGTCAGGTGATTTGCTCTATCTCTCTCTCTCTGCCTTGTTTCCTTGAGACCTCTCACTGAGCCCAAAGCTCACCATTTCTGCTAGGCTTGCTGGCCAGCAAGCTCACAAGATCCACCTGTTTTCCCTGCCCCCTGTGCTACAGGCAACATAGCTATGCCCAGGGATTTGAACTCAAGTCTTCATGACTGCAAAGTAAGTGCTCATATCCATAAAGTCATCTCGCCTCATTCTTGCTTGCTGTTTTCTTGACAATGGGTTTCATTTCACATGTACCTTATATATTATCGAACCAAGCCCCCTGAGCACCCATAGGAGACACAATGGAAAATACTGAAACATGGGATTATAGGACAAGCCCAATTCTGACTGCACTTTAAAGATGCTGAATTTGGAGCTTCATTTAAGTTTAGGTTTCTTTATATAGGATATGGAAGTTTTATAGATGCCGCTATGGCTCCTAGTGTTCCCAAAGGTCAGTATGTCAACCTGTGACATTGTTGGGAAGTGGTGATATCTTTTAAACATGGGGCCCAATGAAAAGAAGGTAGGTCGTTAGGGACATGTATTTCAAGAGGATGTCAGGACACAGACACCCTGAAAGGACCAGCTTTGCCTTGCAAGTGCTCCTGTCATGGTACTTCACCTCACAATGACAGACCAAACAACTATGGACTGGCTCTGAAGCCATGAGCCTAAGTAAACCCTTCCTTGTTTAAGTCATTTTCAGACATTCTGTCGCAGTGACAGGAAGCCAACACTTAGGGTCTTTGTATGTCTGGGTCCTGGCGGGTAGGGGGATGCCTAGCTACCATCAGTGATGATGCAAAGGCAGTTTTTCCTTTCCTTCCTCCACTACAAGGGACCTACACTTAACCAAATGGGTTCTAAACCAAAGCCAATGAGCAGAGGGGTGCAGGGAAACCTGAGTTGGGCCTCCAGTTTCAGGAGTCAGCAGTGTTGAGCCAGTAGCAACCTAATCTGGGCCACTGGGCAAAGTTGTTACATGTGAACAAAGACCTGCCAAGATGGTTTTAAGCATATACTGGAAGTTTGGTATCTTAGAGTATTTGTAAATACTTTACAGTCTATTTTATTTTATTTTCCGTCTTTTGTTTTTATTTGTTTGCTTCTTTGGTTGGTTTTTGTTGTTGTTTTGGTTTTGTTCTTTTTGAGACAGGATTTCTCTGTGTAGCCCTGACTGTCCTGGAACTTACTCTATAGCTAGTCTTGAACTCAGAGGTCGCCCTGCCTCTGGGATTTAAGGCATGCAGCACCACCTGACAGGCCATGTCTATTTTCATTCCAGCTACCTAGCTTCTCCATTTCCTGACCTATGGAGACTTCAAGAGTGCCAGTGTCAGCCTAGCAGATCCTTTCTGCCTGAATTCAAGGAGGGTCTGTTTCTCTTATTTAATGGCCTGGGGCTAGGAATGTATAGCAGCTGGGACAATGCTTACCTAGCATGAACAAGATGCTGGGTTTGAGCCAGGTATGGAGGTATACAACTTTAATCCCAAAGCTCAGGAGGCAGAGGCAGTTGGATCTCTGAGTTTGAGACCAGCCTAGTCTGCAGAGTGAGTTCCAGAACAGCCAAGGCAACACAGTGAAACCCTGTCTCAAACAAACAAATAAAAAAGATGCTGGGTTTGATCCTTAGCTGTCTATAAACCAGTATGGTGGTACATACTTATAATCCCATCACTTTGGAGACAGAAGCAAGAAGATAAAGGGTTTAAGATCATCCTCAGCTGCAGATCAAGTTCAAGGCCATCCTAGGATACATGAGATCCTATCTCCAAAAACCGTAAATAGGAGGCCAGGGAGATGACTGGGCCAGTAAAGTACTTGCTATGTAAGCACAGGGACCTGAGTATCCATGTAAAAGCTGGGCATGATGTGAATGCTTGCCATCTCAGAACTGGGCAGGGATGCCCAGACACATGGGGCTTGCTGGCCAGCTAGAATAGCCTAATATGTGACCCCCAGGTCAATGAGAGAAAGAAGGAGAGAGAGGGAGGAAGGGAGGGAAGAAGGGAGGGGGGGAAGGAGGGAGGGAGGGAGGGAGGGAGGGAGGGAGGGAGGGAGGGAGGGAGGGAGGGAGGGAGGGAGAAAATGAAAGCTTCCTCAATAACAACCCTAAAGTTGTTCTCTAGTCTCAAGGCACTATATACCCACATGAACATGCACACACACACACACACACACACACACACACACACACACACACACATAAATGTTAAGTCAGTGAGTAAATTAAAGGACTGAGAGTGCACTATGCAGGTGTCCCTCTTGAGTTTGTGTTTGCCACAATATGACATTTGTTTCCATACTTCTCTGCAGACTGAGGGGGGACTCAAACATATTGGGATGTAGAGATACTATCTGAACTAATAAAAAGTCTGAATTATGCATCCTTTCCTAAAGGCCATTTTAATATTTTCAAATGCCTATTTAAATCAGCTTATCCTACTTCCCAGAGGAAAACTATACAAAGAAATACATTTAAAATGAGCTCTATTTAACAAATAAGCTACTTGCTAACAAAGATCTGCCAATGTGATTTAAAGCATATTCTGGAAGTTTGGTGTCTTAGAGAGTTTATAAATACAGCCTATTCTCTGTGGTACTGAGTTGCCAGAATCTTACAGGCTAGAATTTGCCTTCAAGGAAAACAACTGGAGGTGAGTTGATTCAGTGTCCTTTTAAAAGTAGTATTTAAGGGGGCTAGAGAGATGGCTCAGAGGTTAAGAACATTGGATGTTCTTGCAGAGGACCTGAGTTCAATTCCCAGCAACCACATGGTGGCTCATAACCATCTGTAATGAGATCTGGTGCCCTCTTCTGGTCTGTATGAATATATGCAGACAGAATACTGCCTAATAAATAAATTAATTTTTTAAAAAGTAGTATTTGAGATTCAGACATATTTCTTTGCTGCCAGCAGGCACTACAGAGTGGAGGGGCTGGCTTACAAAAGACATGCTCCCTGGTGCTTTACTTGGACCTTAAAATGTCCCTCAATGACTACATGTTTGGACAGTGATTCTTTGGAGGTCAAATGACCCTTTCATAGGGGTGCTAAACATCATTGGAAAACACGAACATTTGCATTATGATTCACAAAAGTAGCAGTCTTGCAGTTATAAATAACAATGAGAACAATATTATGGTTGGGAGTCACCACACATGAGGAACATGTTGGTAAAGGTCACAGCATTAGGAAGGCTAAGAACCACTGTGTTTAGGGCTTATAGATCAGTCTCTGTTGCTAATAGGAGGTTGTGCGACCCTTAAGAGGTGGGGCCCAAGGGAGGAAGTCCAGGAACAGAAGGCATTCCTTAAAGGGAATGTGGGGACTCTGCACCTTCTTTCCCTTTCTCAGTTGTCATGACCAAGATGGACTGAGCCACCAAAGAGGCCCAGAGCAACAGGCCGCGTGAGTATAAACAAAGCCTCTGAAACCATTAGCTAAAATAGCCATTTTTCTCCTATAACATAATTTATTTCAGACATTACATCGCAGTATAGAAAGCTGACTAAAACACTAAGTAAGTGATATATTACTGAAACAGTAAGGAATAAGATTAACATTCATTCTAAACAAAACACAATCATATTTTAATATGTGTATGCACATGCATATATATTTGTGTGTGTGTGTGTGTGTGTGTGTGTGTGTGTGTGTGTGTGTGTGTGTGTGCCTTTGCAATAAGGATAGGACCCAGGACCTCACACAGGCTAGACAAGTGATCCTCCACCTACCTCCATGTGAGTTTGAGAATCATGTTTTGAAAGAAAAATACTGGGTGATAACTCAACTTAAGGGTCATGATGGGACAGAGTGAAGACCCCAGATACACAGGAGGGACAGGGAAATGAGGAGAGATAGAAACTCAGAAATGAAGCATGAACTCCACAAGCTTCGCTGTTTTGTACCCAGCTCAGCTGAGCTGGAGTCAGAATTCTTCCCATCTTGAAGACATGGAACTCCAGGTATAACCAACCATCTGTGGTGCTAAGGAAGGTTCATGTGAGCAGGTGTTGGCTATTTTGCATTTTAAGAGATGCTAAAAGAATGGTCTATCCCTTAAGATTTTCAAGTAAACTTTTAGCATACAGCCTAAATATAATTCTTCCTAACTTACTTTACAGCATAGGCATGTACATTGCAGCTCAATTATGCCAGTGTTTAGGACCACACTTAATGCAGATGCTGGCTGGGGTTGGCTGGTAGAGCTACAATTCATCTGGCTGGGGAGTAGCTGAGGGTGGCTTACTGGACTATAGCTCATCTGCCTCTGCAGACGCTGGCTGGGGGTGCTGCAACTGGCCTGTCTCTGTGTGTTGATGATGTTACTGTTGTTACTGCTCACATTTCCCTCCATGTACGGTTCCTCCTTTTCACTCATCATTTCCTCCCAAAAATTGCCACAGTATGTCAATATTTCCCTAGCTTTTTTTTTTAAACAAGGCTATCTTATTGCCTGTCTGTTTTGTAAGAAATGAAGGAAACTTTGGTATTAGTGTATGTCAAGCACAGAATTGCAGCAAGAACCCAGAGGCTATAAGAATAAGTCAAGGGGTCAGACTTTCCTTGAGGTCAACTTCATGGGGCCTCTTGGAGAGAACTTAATACCCAATTTGGTCAGCTGTGGACAGAGTATCTATCAGAACCTTAGAGTTAACATTGAATATGTTGGCTTTGACCACTTTTTGAGACAAGACACCAACCTTACTGATTTCCTTGCAAAATGTAAAGAACTATGTTAGTGTCTTGATAAATGCAATTGTCTGTCAGAATTGACAGCTTGATAGGATTTAGAATCTTAGGAGACAAACCTCTGAATGTATTTGTGAGGGAGCTCCCAAAGGTTTAACTGGAGAGGGAAGATCCACCCTGAATGGGGTTGACCCTGTTCCATGAGCTAGGTCCCTGGACTGCACACAAAGGAGGAAGATAAGTGAGCACAGAATTTACCTCTCTGCTTTTTGACTGGATGAGGTATAACTAGCTGCCTCAGGCTCCTGCTGGCATGCTCGCCCCCCCCACTCCCTCCCCCAACCACCCTCCCACCCACCCCCACCACCCCCACCCCCGTGAACAGCTGCCTCAAACTCCTGCTGCCATGCTTTTCTTACTGTGATGGACTATGAGCCGAAATAAACCTTACCTTCATTCTGTTGCTTTAATCAGGTATTTTGTCACAGCAACAAGAAAAGTAATCAGCATGTCTGCTAATTTTGTATTGCTGATGTAACACACCATGACAACTTACAAAACAAATGGTTAGTTTGGGGCTGTCTTGGTTTGAGTTTCTATTGCTGTGAAGAGACACCATGACCATGGCAATTCTTATAAAGAAAAACTTTTCATTGGGGCTGCCTTACAATTTCAGGGGTTTACTCCATTATCATCATGGCAGAAAGCATAGCAGCATGTAAACAGACATGGTGCTGGACAGGTAGCTGAGAATTCTACATCTTGAACCATAGGCATCAGGAAGTGAACTATGTACCACACTGGAAGTAGCTTGAGCATGTAAGACCTCCAAATCTGTTTTCACAGTGATACATTTCTTCTAACAAGGCCACACCTACTTCAACAAGACTATATCTCCTAATAGTGCTACTCCCTGTGAGCCAACCATTCAAATACATGAGGCTGTAGGGGCTGTATCTATTTAAACAACCACGGAGCTTATATTTTCAGAGGATCAGAATATGTGGTAGCAGGCTGGCAGGCAGGCAGGCATGGTGCTAGAGCAGTAGCTGAAAGCTTATGAATTGATCCATAAGCATGAGGCAAAGAGAACTAACCAGGAATATGGTGGGCTTTTGACACCTGAAACCTGCCCTAATAGCATATTTCCTCCAACAAATGTCATACCTCTTAAACCTACAGTGTCACCAACTAAGGAACAAAGTATTCAGATGTTTATGGGTATGGGAACATCTCATCCAAATCACCACAAGACGCAGATTAGTTGGCCCTGGAACTTTCAGGGATTCTTCTGGCTGTACCTCATCTTGCGTAAGCACTAGGAACACAAGGGTATGCTACCATGCCCAGCTTTAGATGGCTCTAAGAATCTTAGCTCTTATCATCATACTTGCCCTAACAGTGCTTTGACCCACTGAGCCATCTTCTCAAGCCAAGAATTAATTTTGAAAATTAATAGTTAGGCATGGTGGCTCATGCCTTTAATCCCAGAACTCAAGAGGTAGATACAGGTAGATCTCTGAGTTCAAGGCCAGACAGCATAGTCTAGAGAGTGGGTTCTACGAGAGCTGGAGCTATACAGAGAAACCCTACCTCAAAGAAGAAAGAAAAGAAGGAAGGAAGAAAAGAAGAAAGGAAGAAGAGAATTAATGTTACAGTTATCAAATGCTGGATCAACTGACATATTAAAAAATGTGTGTCTGAGGAGATGGGAGAGACAGCTCAGTGGTTAAGAGCACTAGCTACTCTTGTCCCTGAGTAAGGGCTCAAAACCACATTTGACTCTAGTTCCAGGGCATGTGACACCCTCTTCTGATCGCTGAGGGCACCAGGCATGAACTTGGTACACATACATACATGCAAGCAAAATACTCATAAGCATAAAATAAATCTAAAAAGTAACAATAATTTTAAAAACAGTGTATATGAAAACATAGTGCCAAGCGTGCTGACATACATCTGCAGTCCCATCACTCAGGCAGCTACAGCAGGAGGCTGTGAGTTCAAGCCCAGCCTGGTCTACATACTAAGACCTATCTATAAAATACATATCTGTGTGTGTCTCTGTATGTCTGTGTATGCCTAGATGTCTATGTATGACCATATCTGTATGTCTGTATGTTACTGTGTGTCTGTCTGTACATGTCTATATGTGGGTGCCTGTGTGCATGTTAGTGTATACTGTATGTGTATATTCATCTATGTGTTTCTGTGTATATATATATTGTATGTATGTATGTATAATTGCCTGACGTGTCTGTGTCTATGAGTGTGTATATGTGTGTGTGGGTGGGTGTCTATGTATATGTGTTTATGTGCCTGTGTATGTCTGTGTATGTCTCTCTGTGTGTACATTCCATATAGTATAAAAATACAAAGCATTTTGAAAGTTAAGTCTTTATGTAAAAGAAGGGAAAATTCATGCCTATTGTTATATAAAATCATTTAATTGATTTTGCTCAGGCTTTATTATCTCAATAAACTCCATGTTTCCAAAATAAAAAAACTGTCTCACATTTGTTGGAGAAGTCATGGACTAGATGTTCAAAGAAAGCAGATAATCTAAAAGTCAATTCTAAGGAAACTTCCCTTAGAAATCTGTTCTATGAAGTCAGTAGCAGACAAGAACCTTTAAGGAGTAAACATTATTTACTCCTTTTGTACCTCAAATCCAGGATTACCGCTCATGTCCTACAGGCAGCTTTTAAATTGAACTTAACTAACTAAAAAGTCCAGACACGTGGGTGATAAGGTGAAATAAGAGCTGATGTGAGTTTCATCTCGTGGATTTAGAGATAAGTCCCAGAACAAGGCGCCTCTCACTCTAAGAAGGCTTAACTGATGGGGGAAAGACTCAGGCTGGCTGCTGGCGTCCTTCAGTCTGAATCTGTCCTCTTTGAGTCACAAATGGAACTCCATTCTTAACTACCACCCCAGGAAGCCTCTGTCTGAGCCCTCCTCCTCTTCATGCAGCTTTGATTTGTTGACAGCTTAAACAGAATCAGATGCTAGAGTCACAGTACCAACTCATCTATTTGAACAGCCCCCACCCCTCCCTTCCAGCTGCAGAACCAATCCTCCTGTACATCCACTACCTGTGCAGTTAAGAATGACCTTTGACTTTTCCTTCTCCTGCCTCTGCCTCCTGAGTGCTTGCATAACGGGTGTGCACCCCAGCCTGTGATGGAAGCCAGGACGTCATAAACTTTCCCATGCTCAGCTCGCTACCCTTACCACACACACACACACACACACACACACACACACACACACACACACACACACACACTCCCGCCTTCTTTGGCCCAGGGCCCAGTTGGTTGACTATTCTCTCTCTGGGCCTGCAAAGCTCACATCTCCTCCACCTTCATAGAAAAAAACACCAGGCCCACAATTCTCCTGATCGGCTCTGTCCTTTCCCACCAGCCCCCCTGCAGAGACCCTGAGGAGTGCCAGCACTCTCCAGGTCTACTTCTTCACCTGTCAGTGAGTCCTCTGTGGCCCCACTCCACGACCAGTATCACTAGGGTTCCCCACCGTGGCCTCCTCACTGCTAGGTGCAATATTTCCTTCTCTCAAGCCCAAATGGTGTGTGCATGCTCATGATCACACTTGCTTTTCAACACACAATTATTTTCTTTGTATGAACCATATTCTCCATGTACTACAGTCCCTGCGCCCTGTGACCTCTGTGTGTTCATGCATGTATGCATGTTTGAGGGTTTGTGGGTTCAAGTATGTGGGGAGGGGTCTGCACTGATCGTGTTAGCCCAGGCAGCTTTTTTATCCTCCAAACATGAACCCTCTCTCCTGTGAAAGCCCTGTGGGAGACAAGAGGTAAAAAAACGATGATGGCTCCAGGCATGCAAAGGATAGATGCTGTTGTGTGACTTTTCCTGGGGAGATGTGAGCAACATTCTATTCACCCCAGATAGGGTACCAACGCAATTCCGTCTGAATATAGTTTGATAAACCAGTGAGGTTACCATGTTGTTTACAGGCAGAAACATCACTGGGAAGCCCACCCCAGCCTGACTCATAGAAGCTGCCCCATCCCTGGAGCTCTCCACATGACTTGCAAACAGCTCCTCTGAGAGCCTCCTCTTCCTGGCTCTTGTTTACTGCTTCTGTAACCTCGGGACTCAGCTTTGTTGCTCTCTGAACCTCCTGAGCCTTCCAAGTTTCATGAGCCTCCCTGCTCCCTCCAGGACAGAAATAGCTACACAACAGATGCTCAACCCAGTCCCCACTCCTGCTCTTGAAGCAGCTGGCTTCCTGGGAGATGCTACTAAATGAACCAAACAGGAAGACTTACAACCTGGAGAGCCCCAGGAGAGCAGACTTACTCTAGCATTGAGAGGAATGAGCGGGATGATGGTTCTAGAAGGCCCAAGACAACCTATAGAAGGATCCGGAGAACATTGGAACATCACCCCTGTAGCAGGTCGTCCTCACCCACCAGCCTGAGGAGCATAAGCTTGCCACAGCGATTCTCTGTAGCCATGAAATTTAGTCTCCCCAAAATCTCCAGAGATTTCTTGTAATCCAGTCTCAGAGGGGTAAACCTCAAGAGGAAGTCAACCAGCTTCCTATAATGTGTCCTGTTAATTAAAACACCAGGTGAAGAATACAAAAGCAAGGAAGTCCTATTTATACCTTGGGCATGGTGCACAGCTCGCAGAAACCACCCTGGCTGGGACATCCTCTCTTCCATTTCATTCTTAGTGGTATTTGCTCTCTACCCAGTAACTTTAGCAAGAGAGGGGATGAGCAAAATATGTGTTCAGTGTGACAGTTCCTGAAACGAATCACGAATGTGTCTCGTTTTTTATTTATCACTGAGCTGCTCTGGCAAATACTTGCTTCAACCTGAGAGCCTGGGAAGCATGCGGCACTGGTGTGCTCGGTGAATAACCAACAAGAATGCTGCAGAATGCCTTGCTCAATGGCGTCAGACGATGATATTGCTATGACTTACAGAAACAGCTTGCTGAAGGGCTAGAGGCACTCAACCCTGCTGCTGGGCAGCTTCTTGAAGCCACCTCCTTCCTGAGCCCTGCCCAGGCTGCACAGAAAGTAGAAGCAAATGTTTCTTCTAGAAATTCACAGTGTTCAGATGTTTCCAGGAGTTGGCACTTGTACAGTAACTCACCCATCCTCTCTTTGTTTGGGGTTGGGGGACATATTTTTGCATAAAAATCTTTTCTTCTCACCCCAACCCCAGCCAGTGCTAAGGCCAGGCACCATCCTCAAAGAAATTAGTATGTGCCTCCCCAGATCTGTCCTCATTTTCTCAAGCTGTCCCTTCTTACCTGAGTGACTCAGCCCTCTGGTGGGACATCTCTGCAGGTTGCCCCATCTATGTCCCACCCTGAGACCTTCATAAAGGTCGACAGTGACCTACTTAGGTCAGACAGGCAGACAGGGAGTGCTACCCACTTAGGTCCTCTCTTAATGATGTCTGTATTTTTAAAACTCCTTCCTAGGCACACTAATTCCACAGCTTGGGGATCCGAATGAGGAAGACTGAAATGGAGGGCTTGTAGTGAGAGAACTGGAAAGGCCATTGAAATCTGGGACCACCTGGGGACTCCTGAGGGTGGACTATGACACAGCTTCCTTCTTCCTATGTACTACTGTCTCATTAGAATCTGCTGACTTTTAAATTCAGAGAGTTATTTACTGTCTCCAAGGTCACCCCCAGGCAGCTCCCATTCCATACACTATACAAATTCATTTTTTTGTGTTACCTCCACAACACACACTATAACAAAGGTGAAAATTGTCTTCACCCTTCCTGACCTCCCAGACACCATTTGAAGAAAGACAAGAGATAAAGACAATTTCAAGCCCAAGAACTATTCCCCAAAATAGATCTGTACTTTGTAATGCCTCCTGTCTGCGATAGAAATATTATTTTTCACTAAAGAAACTTGAATCACCTTTTAAAGGATCACCTGGTGTGTGTGTGTGTGTGTGTGTGTGTGTGTGTGTGTGTGTGTGTGTGTGTGAGCGCGCGCACATGCACGTGCACGCACCATATCTGTGTGTTTTTAACACACCCCCAAGAATGAAGGTTCCTGGCTGGAATGATTTCTCACTGGGTTAAATGCCAGGTATGGAGGCATGCTTGTAATTCACCCACTGGGGAAGCAGGGACTGGAGAATTCCTGAGGCCTACTGGCCAGCCTGCCTAGCTGAATCAGGAAGCTTCAGGCAGGGATGTTGCAAACAGCTGGACAAGGAGACAGGGTTGTTACATACAAATAAACAAAAAGGCAGAGTTTATGGTTTACAGCTGGACCAAAGAGACAGGTTTAGCTAATCATGGTAGGGACAGTCCTGTAGGAGAATGGTCTTCAGGCCGTAAGCATCCAAGAAAGAAAGCTATGGTGGACATCTGCACACAAACAACACCTGTACTCTATACCCTGAGGAAGGCTCTGCCTTCCCCTGAGCCTCCCCCTAGGCAAGCACTGGAAAGCTTTGCCATTCCTCCAAGAGTCTGAGGCTCTGGAATCTTCTCATGTGGGCAGCTCATGTCAACATACATTTATTTATTCACTCAAGACTTGATTGAGTTGGGGCTTTTCCTGCTCCCAGGCATGGCCATGTCAAGGACCCAATGCGCCAGACTCATGGAAATAAATGGCAAAGCCTTCCCTAGGTGAGACTCAGAGGGATAGCAAAGCCAAGCTCTGGTCTTGTCCAAGTGCAAATGTTGACAGTGTGTGCAAGTACAAGTGTTTATGAACAATTGATCATTGTGTACAAAAGCTAGCAAATGCAGTTTCCTCCTCCCCAATGTTGACTGCTTACCTGCTGAGGGCTCCTACGTCAACTAGCTAGCCCCTCCTCCTGTTCTTTACTAAATAAACTCACTGAAGTCCTGGGCTATTTCTTAGTTGCTGTGACTCCATCAGAGTGCCCAACCCACCCAACCCAAGCTTTTCTGTACATGTGTCTGTCCTTTCTTCATTACTTCAACTGATAATCCCCAGTCAGTACAAGTTCCTGGACTTGGAAATGCTTATAGCATTTTTATAACTGGATACATGGAGACATGTCTTAGATTACTCCGCTTCTAGAACTCTCTATTACCACAAGATTCCATTCAGAAAAAGTGTTTTCCCAGAGATCCAGTGCCCAGTGCACATAATGCAGGTCTTCTGGCTACTGTGTTGAGATCATAGGATTTCTGAGAAAAGCAATGACCTGGGCATGCCTTAGTCAATTGAGACACCCCTTAGCAATAAACATCCAAATAAATAAGAAGTGACTCAGAGTCTCTGGGAAAAAAAAAAAAAAGCAAGAGCTGTGTAAAAAGGAGCTGCATTTGTTTCTTTTAGTGGTAGACAGGAACAAGAGCCATTGCCTCAAAGGTCAAACCATATTAACAGAAACAGATTTTTAAATAGATAAAAGCAGATGGCCACATGAGGAAAACCAGTCACACCAAGAGAATGTTCCATTTGGAGAAGACTGAGTTCTTACAGCATCCAAGAGAAACGGAAATATGACATAAAGAACATGTGGATACTATTTATGAAGAGGCTATTTACAAACCAGATTCTGGAGAAACACTCATCAAATATATTAGTTCTGATTTATGTGTGTTTGTGTACAGGAGTGTGTATCATACATGTGTGGAGGTCACACATCAACTTCAGCCGTTGCTCTTTGGGCACCATTCGCCTTGTTTTTTTGAGACAGGAGCTCTTGCTGGTATAGAATTCAACAAGTAGGCTAGGCTAGTCAGTCGGTCATCAAATGCCAGCGATCCTCCTGTCTCTGCTACCCAAGCACTGAGATGGAAAGCATGTGTCACCACTCTGTATTTGTCTTTATATGGGTTCTAAGAGTTACACTGGAAACAAATATTAGGGTTAAAGGAAAATGTTATGGTTAAAACATCAAGTAACAAAGAGGAACATAAAGAAAAGGTCCTGAAGTTGGGTATAAGACAGCCAAGCTGATCAGATAAAAGGAAGAACAGGACTCTGGAAAAACAACAAAGTCAGTCTTAGAAGGCTTCAGTTGGCTCCCACATGCCCTCTCCCAGCAGGAGCATATATAATCACTGCTGTCCTTTTACATAGTCGAACATCTGATGCATACAAGTGCAACAGACTGAATTGTGGGTAAGGATGGCTTCCAAAAGGTCTCTATATATTGCAGAAAGGAGGGTACCCTCACACTCCCTGTAGACAAGGAGCTAAGTATGAGACAACCAAGAAGGACTGCAGCTACATCGTGGTAGCGTGGTAGCTGTGGTAGGAGTTAGCTCCCCATCGGTAGAAAAGTTAAGGGTCATATAAACATGAGAGCACTGTTTAATGAATGGCTACTAGACCCTACCAAAGCCAAGTGCTAACAGACCTAGACAAGGTCAGAGTCTGGCAAACCAAGGCCCGGGGGACATGCACAGATCATGCAAACCTCCATTGGCTTGGTTGATGATTCACCCAAAGAATTAACCAGTCCCAGTAGAAATGACCTCAGTCTTTGCCATGTTTCTGCCATAGGTCTTATAAAATGACATGAAAGCCAGGTGATGGTCACACACACCTTTAAACCCAGCACTTGAAAGGTGGATCTCTGAGTTCAAGGCCAGCCTGATCTACAGAGTGAGTTCCAGGACAGCCAAGGCTACACAAGAAAATCCTGCCTTGAAAAAACAAAGATACTGGGCCAGCAGCTCAACAGAACCCTCTGGGGATCTCTCTCACTATGGAAATCTTGTTTTTCCTGTTTTCTTAATAAATTGGCTTTCTCATACTCACTTTACCTATGTCTGCATCTTCATTTCTCATTGATGTGAGACAAGGATCCGTACTCCAGGTTGACTTTTGGTAACCACTGATTATTTTGCAATTTGTTCTCTGGATCTTGCCCATCTGAGCCAAGGGGATCCCCATGGCTCTCAAATACCTACATCATGGGAATCAAATTCAGATCCTGGTACTGGCAAGGCAAATGCTTTACTGACTGAGCATACCTCCAGCCCCAGTAGCTCTGAGTTTTTGCTTATCTAATATATCAACTAATAGTAAGTGGCTGTGATAATTACAGCTGCTTCATCTACTTCTGGATGAATAAGAGAATTGTGTTTCCCTATCCCCCACGAACTTAGGAGGAGCAATGTGACCTATTTTAGCCAATTGATTGTGGAAGTTATCATTCCCAGATGAAAGATTCCAGAGGCAGTGCACATTTCTCTATACTTGTTGTTCTTCAACAATTACTACAAACACACAACTGGGCTTTTATCCCACGAGCTTCCCAATGAAGAATGCACGAAGCCATGTCTGCCGCACCCTTCTCACTAGTAGACCACGTGTTCACACATACCACCCTCTCTTTGTAATTGTGCTGCTGATTACATTTAATTTTGACAAATTAATATAGTTAACATTTTAAATTAAAAACACATTAACATACCTACAAATTACTAATTTCAATGCAAAATCAGCCATCAACCACTTTGGGTATTCTGACATTACTTATATCAAAATGCATTAATTAGCCATTGGAAAATTGTTTACAATGTGCACAATAATTTTCTATGTTTATTAGTGTACATTAATTGTGACATTTTCATTCATGTGTATCATGTACTTTGCTCATATTCACCTGTAGCTTTCTCTTATTCCCCCACCCTTTCCCCTGGATTCCCTTCCTTTCCTTACTGGCCCTTCCATTTTTGTGTCTTTCTCCCCCTAGAGTCCATGTGTAAAACATGACAGTTGTCTTTCTGATTCTAGCTTAGTTGGCCCATCATATCTCTGTTTACAGCCATTTTCCTGCAAAGATGTGACTTCATTCCTCTTTTGTATATGCATGTAAATTTGTGTGTACAAATACACATATGTGTGCCGGTATGTATGCATGTGTGTGTGTGTCTGTATGTAAGCATGTGGAGGCCCCAGTATGATCTCTGCTATCATTCCTCAGGCATAGTCCATCTTTTTATTAGAATTTACTTGTTTTTTTTTTTTTGAGTTTGGGTTTTGGGTTTGTTTTTTTTTTGATTTGAGGTTGTTGTTTTTGAAACAGTCTCTCACTGGCTTGTAGCTAGCTCACCAAGTAGGCAAGGCTGTCTGGCCAACTAGCCCCAAGAATCCACTTCTCTAGTGCTGGAATTACATGTTCTGCCACCACACCTGGCTTTAGCATGTGAGTTCTGGGAACCATGCTCAGGGAAGTGCTTCATTAACCAAGCTCTCTCACCAGCCTCGTTTTCATCTTCATTGTGGATGACTATTATTCCATTAGCATCAGATCAGTCCTCATGACCACTTGCATTTGCTGAACTCTTAGCTTGCAGGGCCTTTTGCTCTCCCATATTCACATAGCAAAGCCTTCTGATAAGACACAGTCCCACTGTCTTCTCCAGACGCAGTCCTGAATCAGCACTTTATCCAGAAATGGCACTAGAAACCATTACATCCTACATGATAGCTTAATGATGTGTCTGGTTGAAGTCATCTCACCCCTGAAACAGATGAACCTTTCTAGAACCATATATTCTCATCATCTGACCCAGCACCTATCTCTTAGACACTGCTCAATAAATGTCCATTGGTAGAAAGTAAAAGTGACTTCAAGAATGATTGAATTAAACTATTGAAGCAGAGAATTCTTGTCCCCAAGGGCCATATAAGAACTCAGATCTTATTTCTACTGTTCACAGGATGATATAAAATGACCACTCACTGGGTTGAATATTATGTACAAATGTCTTTGTTTTTCTTTCTTGTGGTGAGGTGGGCGGGTCTCATGTAAGCCAAGCTGACCTTAAACTCCATATATTGACAGATAATAAAATTCTCCTCTGTGTCCTGAGAGCTAAGAATATACTATTCTCGACTTACATAACACAGGAATTGAACCCACACTTCCTGTACATGAGACAAGGACTTTGCCAACTAAGCCACATCCCCAGCCCTTTATTTTTCTTCTTATATCCAACTTTACCACTCTCTCCAGAGGAAAAATTGAGCTGTGGGAAAGTAGTTACTTAGGCTCTTTGTATTTTGCATATTAACTATGAATTCCAGGACAGGCTTGGAGCTTATTCAGTGTTATGACAATGGGTCAACCCTCTCTGTCTTTAAACAGTCCCTATTCTGAAAAACAACCACGCAATATTTTAAATTGCAGGCAAAAATAGTCAAGTAGCCTTTTGAAATTGGGTCAAAGAACAAAATGCTGGAGTAAATATATGAAGTAGAGATTCCAGGCACACCACATGGCTGACTCACTTAACAAAAATGGCACCAGCCATTCTCGGCACTGACAGTTCTCATCAAGCAGCTGGCTTGCTAGCATTCCCTCCCTGCCTCTTAAGGTCAAGGTTCAGGCCACGGATGGTGCCGGTCCCATCATGCAACACATTCAGACACTAGGCTAGCATTTCAGTCTGGCTTCTGAAGTCACAGAAAAGGGGCAAGATCTCAGTTCTTATCTGAATCATGAGACTGTTCACTCAGTAAGCTGTCCCGGCCATGCTTCCCCATTCCAGTTCCTTAGTGACACAACAGGTCCTTCTCTCTTTCTAATAAAATATATTAAAACGAAAGAAGAAGAAAAAAAAAAGGTAATGCTGGGTCAAACTTCCTCAGTGTCTCAGGAAATGAGAAACCTCAAGCAAAACAACATAAGCTCTAGCAAGGACAAGATTTCTGCTCCTGGTGGGCCTTTCAGAAGTGGAGGGTACAGGGGGATGTGGGTTCGGTTGCACATTTTACAAAATTCTTAGCCTAACTATAGCAGCTGTGCCAACAAACTCTAGTGGCATCTATTTTCAGTGAAGCGGCTAGCTGGCCCTCTGGCCTGCCCCTTTGGGAGGGTGAATGGAGAACAGGAGATGCTGCACAAGATGAACTTGGTATTCTAGTTCAGCCAAAGTGGAGAACTCCGGTATGGCAGGGTCACAGGTACTCAGGACCACGAATCACAGCCAGGAGACGAATGCTAGCCACCACCACCCCCCATCACCCTCCTCTGCCCCCAGAAACAGAGTTTATTCCACCTGGGTGCTCTGAACCCTCCCAGGCTCCATTCTCACCCAAGGCTAGCAGATGAAATCTGCAACAGAGCATGGAGAGCGAACATGCTTACTCCTCACAGGGGCTCAGCTGGCAGCTGGGAATACTTAACTTTACAGAAGAGCTGAGACCCTGAGAAGTCCCAGAGTGTAACACAGCAGGACTGGAGTCAGCTAGTCAGGCTGGCCCTCTCTCTACATATCCCTTTAGCAGGATATCCGCCCATGCAACCAGAAAGAGCCAAGAGTGACTGTCTTGTCCTCCCTCTCCTCTTCCAGTAGTGGCTTGAACAACAAAGTTAGTGGCTTGAATGCCTGTCAGGAAAAGAGGCATGCAGTTTCAAGAACCCATTTCCAAAATGCAGATGCCCTCTGCTCACAATGGAGTTATAGCCCTAGAAAGCCATCGTAAGTTGAAAATATCCACATCAGAAAAGCATTTAAAGGCTGGGGGGAGGGGGAAATGGCTCAATCAGTAAAGTGTATGAATTAAATGGGAATAGGGGAAAAAGGAACATGAAAACTCAAATCAACCTTGATGGCCAGAGTCAGTTTTTATTGGTCTGAGAGGTGGTGCCTCTAGACCTTGCGGCGGGCACAGAATGCATCATCTAGTTGTGAGCAGGAAGACTGAGAGGCAATGCTTTCTGTAGACCCACAGACTGTTTTTCTGGATAAACTGCTTTTCAGAGCTGCAGGGTGGGAGATAACTCCAACTGCCTGTTCTTGCAGCTCTGGAACGTGTAGTAGAAGTTAGTTCCTTTCTGGGAATGCCACACAAGGCAGGTTTTCCAGAACCTTGAGTTTGTTTTAGGGTCTGATTTTGTACTTGCCATAGAAGCAGGAAGACCTTTGTTCATGTCCCAGCACCCACATTAAGAAGCTGGGCATGGTTGGCTCATGCTTGTCACCTCCATGCTGGAGAAGCAGGGTCAAGCACTGGGGTTTGCTGACCAGCCACTCTCGCCTCCTGGGTGAGCTACAAGCCGGTGAGAGAACTTGTCTCAAAAACCAAACAAAAGTAAACAGCTTCTGAGGAAGGACAATGAGGCTGCCTTCTGATCTCTGCATGCATGTGCACACGTGTACAGATACACACACACACACACACACACACACACACACACACACACACCCCAGTGCACCAGTATCCAAGCACAGTTTCTAGAATAAGTATCACTTTCTCACCATTGTAAAGTCAAAGACTCATAAGCCAACCATTATCAGACCAGAACCATTCATATCTTACTCAATACCTTGGTTTGCAGCACCCCATGTCAGGAAACTGTTGATGCAAAACCACAGCCTTCAAATCAAAGGAAATGTAAAATAGTTTATTCTGGGGCCAAAATGATAGTGATCGTGGCCTGGGAATTCAGATTTAGGTTCCATCTTCCAATGTGGTAGCAGTTTCGTGGAGTTGTTATGGCAACAGAACAAAAAAAGTTATATCAAGGAAATTTTAAAATACATTGATTGAAACATTACTTGGGCTGTTACAGGGAGAGGAATCTCACCTGTACCCCCCAGATGCTGCCTGAGGGCATCCTTGGCACCCCCTCACTGGTGGTGAAGAGGGTTTTGTTAAGTTAATACATTCCAAAGGTTTTTAGCTGTTTATTGGGATGTTGGTCTGACTCAGAGGTGGGCCAGGAGAAACTGTAATTAGGCTCCAAACCTGGCCACATTCGAACCATTAATTTAAAATCAGCCTTTGTAGACAGCTTCTTTCCAGGAATTTGCTGATTCACAGAGATTACAGCTCAAAACATGGCCCATAGGGCTAAGGACGTCCCCGCTCAGCATGCATGAAGTCTGGGGTTCCATCCTTAGGACCCTATAAGCCTGGCCAGTTTCACATGCCTGTGATCCCAACAGTCAGGTGGTATCAAATCAGGCAGTATAGGCAGAAAGCTCCAAAGTCTAAAGTTATTCTGGCTGTATATTGGGTTTGAGGCTATTATTGAACTTGGGGTCACAGCCTGTGCCCAAGACAGGTCTGGCTCCCCCTTTTACAATAAGTAAGTTCAAAGTGTCAAATTAACACTGGAAAACAAAAAAGGAGATTTATTCAGTGTGGCCACATTGGGAAGAGGACAAAGTTCTAGTGTCCCACTCCGTCCCATTTCTTTGGAGACCATTGTTTCAGTTCAATGTCAGATTAAGACACAAGTGTCTCTTTTAGAGTATCTTCATTTCTGCTAGGCCTGTATCCTGTTATGAGACCAGCTTGCTGCTGCACCCCCCCCCCTTCCTTCCTTCCTCCCCTCTCCCCCAGAGTTAGATCCTGACATTGGTTTTGTTTTCGGACATTCATCTGCTGTTTTAGTTGCTCACAGAGCTGTCTTCTTCCAGACAGTTTTCTAACAACAAAAGATGTATAGTATGAGTCAACAGGAACTACAGGCAAATTGTTTTACAGACCTGTTTGGCTTGAAGTGCGGCTCCAAATTTTGTTCTTTACCTTCAAATCTCCACCTCTTTCAACGTTGTTAGCATCATTGTAACATTTACTTGCAAACCAATCGACCCCACAGGTAGGCTAGAATTGTGGCTCAGTAATGGTGCACTTTCCTAGTATGCAGAGGGTCCAGGCTGTGGTTCCCAGTAGAGGAAGGAAGAAGATGGCGAGGGAAAGGGAGGGGGAAGGGAGAGGGTGGGAGGGAGAGAAAAATCTGTCCCACGGTTGTGCCTTATTTTATTGATTACCTCAGATCTCAAATGTATCCAATGGGCATAGCAAACAGCGTTTCCTACCAACAGGAAAGCCCATGTGGCATATGAGCCGCATATAGCAACTGCTGCGCCATTAAGTAGAATTCCCATTTAGGTTTCTGGTAAGGAAATCTTGAGCAGATAGCTAGTTCTCTGAAGTAATTTTCAAGAGACTATTTCTGTTCAGAATTCCCCTGCCTTTGTAAATAAAAGCTTTCTTACACTCTCCAAATCATTTCATCATTAGGGCAATCCTCTGTCACCTTTCTTACTCTTAAAGTGGCCCCAGTCCCAACACTTTATCCAACGCTTTTACGAAGTAGGCAGCTAACCTAACTGAGGTGCACTGAAACTGGGTTTGTAATGTATGAAGGGAGCATTCAAAAGTATAAATTCTGGAACTGAAAGTGTCAAGCTCCTAGTAAAATAAGATGGATTTCTTTTTCTTCTGTAAATCCGCAGCACAATTCAATCCCACCATTAAAAGCCTGGTGTGGAATACTGAGAACCATAGTGTTCTTCCCTAATAGCATACATTGGTCTAATTCCTCTACTTAGAATGATTTATCTCACTACAGACGTCCCTGGCAGGCTAGGGGCGTGATCAGAGACTCGCAACAAATTAGCTGTATGCTGCCCTGGGATGGACACACTCTGCATGTGGAATATTTAAGTGAGAGAAGGGATGGAGCTGAGCTTTAGAATAATAACCTTTAGAGCTGAAAAGTCTCAATTCAAACAATGGTTCATTGTTTCACAGATAACAAATGCAGATGTGCAAATGTGTTAGAGGTCATAGGACATCTCTGAGTGCACCTGATGGGGTGGGATGAGTGGGGCGCACCTGGTCTGGGAGGGCTAAGCTAATGCTGCCTCTCTCAGTGCATTCCCCATTCATTCAGTCTGGAGCCACCATTCACAGGCAAAGCCTGTGCATCTGCACATGAGCACAGTACTTAATCAACAAACCATTGAACGAAGCAGGTGTCTCCATACACTAAGTTTAGAGCCATAATCAAATAAAACGTAGAATAGCACTTGGGGCTACATACTTCATTATTGTACATTATAGTAATTAAGAGCAAAAGTGAGGAATTTGTGCAAATGAATTGCATTAGGACCTCATTGGTACTGTTGTATCAGGAAGAAGTGAGTCTGACTGCTAGTGACTGAATCCAAAATCACAGATAGAAAAATGGCAGACAGACATTAGAGGCTGGAGATTTGGTTCCACTGGTAGAGTACTTGCCTAGTGCTTATGAAGACCCAGACTCCTTTCCCAACACTTCATAAACCAGGCATGATTGCTGCGTGCTAGTAACCACAGCCCTTTGGAAGTATAGTCAGAGGATCAGAAGTTCAAAGTCATTTTTAACTACATAGGAAGTTTGGTGTCAATCTAGGTTACATGAACTCCCTCTCTGGTGCAGCCATATCTGATAGGATTGACAAAAGTCATAAAGTCAGCACAGATGCTTGACAGAGATCCAGAAAAGCTGAGCCACATGATGGCTGCCGTGTCACATTTTGGTTTTCATCTCCACCTGTTGCATACTTGGGGGACATTTAACATTGTACAACTTGGGGATATTGAATTGATGGGAAATTGCTTTTTTTTTTTTTTTCAATTTTGTTGTTGTTTTTCGAGATAGGGTTACTCTGTAGCTTTGGAGCCTGTCCTGGAACTAATTCTTGTAGATCAGACTGGTCTCAAACTCAAAGAGATCCTCCTGCCTCTGCCTCCCAAGTGCTGGGATTAAAGGTGTGAGCCACCACTGCCCAGTAATGGGAAATTTTTTACAAATCATTTATATCTTCTCCCAGGAGTGCTGCTTCTGAGCTTCCCCAGGAAAGTTCTGAACACACTACCCCTCCTGCTTTTAGAGAGATGTCCTTATCTCCCTGAAGGTCTTTCTTACATCTTGGAGGTTGCGACATACATAAAGAAGTCAGAGGTCTATTTTTGAAGCTATGAGATATTCTTAAAACGTCTGCATCTACACTTACTCAGGAACAAGATAATTAAAACAAAGTAAACTTACAAAGGTCAACAAGATTAGATGGGGTAGAGGAGTTGGCCGAAGATCAGATGGCAAGCCTCTTCCTAATTACATGCAGACACATACAGCAGCCAAGTTAGATTTGCTGGAGTTACCTCTGCCCTCCACTTAAGCAAAGAATGGTGTGGAAAGAAGATAAAAGAATGAGGTGTCAGGACCTCCCTTTCTTAGAAAAGTGAGCTCATGCTGAGCCACTATGGTGTCATATGGCCAAAGAACAAAAGAGTGCCAGGATTACACATATAAACAAACTTACAAATATATAAAATGTAAACATTGTATTATGTCAAAAATTTAATAATCACTGCAGCAGCTTTGGCCTGAAGATTTTCTTGGGCACTCTGACCAATCAAGAGTTAATAAGACATTGCTCAGGACAAGGCAGGCTCTCTGGGCTGGCTTGGAGATTTTCTTTCTGCCTAGCATCCTTGAAGCTGCAAAACCTGGGATCCTGAGAATGGGCTGTCATGTACCTCCAGATACTTAAAAACTGCGTTATGGGGTTGATGAGTAAAATTGATTCTGAAGGATAACTCTGTTTATCAATGATGACTAAACTTGAGGAAAAAGTGATTGTGAAAAATAACACTGTTCTGTCACAGTTTATCAATGATGACTAAACTTATGACCGCAGGTGTGCAAGAAAAAAGTTAAACACATGTCCGGAAACAAAAATGATATGATCTGTGTTTTGGAACATCATGAATCTATCCCTGCATACTGAATTCTGTTCAAATAAAAAAAGCACTCTGGTTGCTAGTCAGTCAGGCTGCAAGACTCTCACTACTCTGCTATGGCCTGGTTCACTCCTTCTGTTGCCTATTCCTTGCCTCCTCTCTGGAACCTGTCAACCCTTGGGGCACGATCCCAGCACCTCTCAATAACAACAATAGTAATAAAAAGCTTTGAGTTCTTGAAGAATGGCCCTAAGCTGTGCCTGTCCTGTGCTGTGCATGGTGAGCTCTTGTCACCCCTGCTAGTCTCTGTATCTACCTCTGCCCCCTGTGCTACCATCTTCCCTCTTGCTATAAATAGTGTCAGTCAGCTGGCATCTGGATACCATAGTCTGCATCTTACCCCTTAGGTGGGTACCACCACAGAGAGGAGATGCTATTCTTCTTTCCTCCATGGAGTTAAAGTCATCACCAAGTAAGAAGAAGAAAATAACCATAAAGATTCTAAACAACATGAGAATCCAAGTTCAACCCCCAGAACCCATTAAACAAGCAAAAGTGGCACGCTGGTGGGGATCCCCGGGTTCATGGGCTAAGCAACTAAACCGACTCCCAAAAACTGCAAGGTGGTGAGATTCTGTCCAGAAAAAACAAAGTGGCAGTTCCTGAGGAATGACAGTCCATCCAGGTTGACCTCTGGTTTATATGCTCACGTACACTCACACAAATACACACATACTCAGACTTACACAAATACACACCTACTCATAGACTTACACAAATACATATATACTCGTGTACACAAGACTCTACAAAGCCAAATGACTCAACTTCATGATTATGGAGGACTAAATGTTATAATGCCAAACTGTCTTGAGCCATTTTTCATCCCTAAGGCCATCCATTGCCCACTTCTGTGACTGTTTAAAAAAAAAAAAAAAAAAAACTTTAAAATGTGTTCCCAGACAACTACTACCTTCTACCAATCCAATAGCTAAGAGTGTCACCAGACAGCACCTACAAGCTTATTTATCTTGCATTGCATGCTTGGTACCCATCAATGCATTTGGTAAATGCTGTGAGTTATAATTTTGTTTATTCTGCAATTAACAAAATCTTATGCAGCTACTGCTACAGTAGATCACATCTTTTGGGGCAAACCTGAATCCATGTCTCTGAGCCATGGTCATTCATACTGGCTCCAGAAAAAAACTCTTATTCCCTGTGAGATAAGAGCTGTGTTTGGGGTTGACAGTCCCTGGGTCCATTCCTTCCTTAGATTGGGAGGGGGACACAGGGGAGTTGAATCTTCTCTTTGGCGGTCAGCTTCAAGCCCAGACCTTTGAATGCATATTAAACACACTTATTTTGCAAGTGATACGAGTGATTCTCTTATCTGCAGAAAGGAAGGCATGGGGATATCTGTTTAGAATTAAAATCTGTTCTACTCATCTGAGTTCCAACCCACCTTCCCAGAATGGGCTCAGAAGCAGGTAAGAAGAACCAGAGAGTCAGAGAGACATGGACACAGCGCAGGGTGTTAGGGGTGGGTTTACTTTGAAATATGGAATGTATGGACCTTCAGGGTGACATTCCCACCTTACATGGCTGAGCAGTGAGGGGCTCAGAGGAGCTAGAGTTCTGGGAACCTGGATATGATGCCTGTCGTAGTTAAGATTCCTATTGCTGTAATCAAACACTATGACCAAAGGCAACCTGGGGGAAAAGGGGGCTATTTGGGTCACATTTCCATCATGGAAGGAATCCAGGACAGGAACTCGAAGAGGACAGAAACTTGGAGGCAGGAGCTGATACAGAGGGCACAAAGGGATGTTGCTTACTGGCTTGCTGAACCTGCTCTCTTACAGAACCCAAGACCAGCAGCCTAGGGGTGGCTCCACCCACAACAGGCTGGGGCTTTCACTAAGAAAATGCCTTATAGCAGGATCTTAGAAAATGCCTTATAGCAGGATCTTACGCAGGCATTTTCTCAAGTGAGGCTCCCTCCTCTGACTCTAGCTTGAATCAGGTTGACATAAAAACCAGCCGGGACAACACCTCTGGAAAACAGCAACCCAGGAACAACAACCCAGGGATGTTGAAGAAGCATGGAAGGGAGACCTTTCTTTTGAAGGGCAAAGACCGAGAAACACGCATGGAAGGGGGCGAGAAGGAAGGAAACCCACAAACTGCAGATGAGACAGGAATATAGATGTGCTGGTGGGGAAAGTGGGGAGGACCCCACCTATCTTTGTGGACTGGACATGGCAGGATTTACAGCTGGTTCATGAGGTCACTCAAGGTCCTCAGAGGTACCGTCTCTATTCACCATGTTGTATCCACAGACAGAGAAGCTGGAAATATCCTCTCTTCTTCCCTCTGACCTCACAAGAGCTGAGCCAGTGTAGAGAGGCAAGGGGCTAATGAATCAAAGTCCAATTGGATGAAAATTAACTCTCCCAATACTTATAGAAGAGGCTGATGGAGGAACTCAGTTGGTAGAGCACTGGCCTCATGCACAAAGCTCTGGATTCCCTGCACAATGCCACAAACACTAGGTATGCTGATACACTGATGCAATCCCAGCGCTTGGCAGGTTGAAGTAAGAGGGTCAAGTTCAAGGTCATCCTTGTTACACATCGGTGAATTCAATGTAACTTGTAATACATGAAATCCTATTTAAACAACACTATGGCAGTTGGCAAAAAAATAAAAAAATAAATAAAAGTAACTATAACGTTGAACAAAGCTAAATGTTTTGGCTAGTGTTCTGAATTAAATATACTAATTATACTAATTGGTGGTTAGAAGACCTTTCACTACCAGGAGGTGACTGTGGTCATCTAGAAGCAAGAGACTAATTAGTGGAGTGAAGGAGCAAGTCAGACAAAATAAAAATGCTTCATAATTACAGCCCAGGGTTATACGCCTGCAGCCCCATAGCTACAAAGGAACAAAAATATTAAGACTAATATCCTTATCTTAGGTAAGCATGAATGTTCTTGTCATCTGGGAATTGCAGCTGAAATATAACTGAAATATAAAATACCCTTACCCTGAAAGAGAGCGGGCTCCAGTGCTGGACGAGCTGGTGCGGTCGCTTCCCTCCCATCCACTTTGGCAAAAAACTCCACTGGAACTGGGGGGTTGAGTACAGGTCTTTTCATGCTCCCTCCAACTAGTAAGCAGGGCCAACATTCCTAGTGCCTTAAAATGATAGAAAGTCACTAGCCACACTGAGCTCAGAGTTCAGAAACAGGGGTGGTTCTCTGCTCAGTGTGGTAGGAGACTGTGTGCACCTGAAGGTCTGGGTCCTCATACAAGTTCACCCCGTAGAACTCTGTTCCCAGGGCTAGTGAGTTTGAGGCTAGCCCGAGGCTACTTGAGACCCTGTCTTCAAAAAGAAAATAAGCAACAACAACAACAACAAATGAATAAATGAAAAAGTTATGGGGTGGGTTAGAACAATGGTCAGGCTGGCCACTAGCCACCCTCACCCTCTGAGAGTGTTTTCCTTTACGAAGGTCCTTTTGTACAATGCCCACCCTCAGTCTTAAATGTCCTGCTTTACTTGTAATAAACTCTACCTTTCTACTATGCTATAGCCTGTGTGTCTCCTACTAAGTCTTTCAATGGAGAGCAGGAAGCCCAGGAGTCAATGGTAGACCAGAGCAAGACCTCAGTCTTGGCAGGACTGAGCCTTCTACCTTCCTGCTGCCCATCAGAGCCAAACACATCCTCACTACCCCATCCTCTCCACCTTCACATCAGCACAGAGAGTCTGCTCAAATCCCTCTTGCATTTCAAATCTCTTTCCAAGAAGCATCCTCTAAGCGCTCTTCTGATTGGATCTGACCCAACACAGATAACCTCTTTTCCTTAAGGTCAGAGGACATTGTAACCTGACAAGAATGAAGATGTCCTAAAGAGACACTGTATCTTCCCTTTGGCTGTTGGACTGTGGAAACAAGGGGCCCCAAGAAATTGGAATCTCTTGTTGGGAGAAGGAAAAAGTTTGAAGCCTGGTACCATCCAGAGGAAAAAAAAAACCGTCTTCCAGGAAAAGATGTCACAGAGTTTTGACAACTTACACCACCTTTCAGAACAGACTGAAGCAGAGACAACAGTGGAGTCAATGATGGGCAAGAACACACCTTGGCCCACTGCTCCGTGCTGCATATTTCCTCTATTTAGACCTGAAAGCAGGACCTGAAAGGTAGGATTAGTGTATCACTGGACCTCTGTTCCTCTCCCTGGGTGGTTATAAGTAGTGGCAAGTTGAGACAACATCATACATGGTGCTTCAGATGTTACAGTGTGGATTCTAGTGTTTGTGTAATTACCTAGAGTCCCAGTCCCCAGAAGCTAACTGAATTGAAGAATATTGATGTATAAGAACAAAAGTAACCACTAAGCCTGTGGAACAGGTAGAGATCCCATCATCACACAAACCAATGGTTTTCTCTCACCACATCCTGGGGTGTTGGCAGTGATTGGAGGCATTTGGTATTGTCATACCTACAGATTCTACTGGAATTCACTAGGAAGAGGACAGGGATGCTATTTAGCCTTCTATCAGGGCCACACACAAACACACACCAAACAAGAAATCACCTGCTCTGGAATGCCAAGGATGAGGAAGGCTGCCTCCATATATTGGAATATTTTTTTTCTACAAAGGTCAATCAGATGAGAACTGGGTCAAAGTAGAAATAAAAAATAAAGCCAAGAGCTGGGTGTTAGTGGCATATGCCTTTATTCCCAGCACTCAGGAGGGAGAGGCAGGCAGAGCTCTGTGAGTTCAAGGCCAGCCTGGTCTACTGAGTAAGTTATAGAACAGGCTCCAAAGTAACACAGAGAAACCCTGTCTGGAAAAACTGAAATAAATAAATACCCAAAATAGAATGGTCAGGAACTGAGGTGGGGTTGGGGACCTGGAGGAGTTGAAAAAGAACTGAACATGATCAAAATGCTCAAAGAACTAATGAAATTTTAACTATAAAATAAAATAAATCTTTAAAAAATTATGAATGCTAAAAAAATAAAACAAACAAGAGGCCCAGAGCTATAACTCAGTTAGTAGAGTATTTGCCTAACATGCATGAAGTCCTGAGTTCTATCCCCAGCACTTCATAAAACCACCATAGTAGCATATTCATATAATTCCAGCACTCAGGAGGATCAGAAGTTCAAAATCATCCTTTTCTACACAGTGAGTTCAAGGCTAGCCTAAACTACATTAAACCCTATTTCAATAAATAAATAAAACAACCACCAAACAAAAATCATACATACATCTTATGCATAGTACCACTTCATATGGTTTTAGTGGTGAAAAGGATATTGGCCTTCTCACAGCAGTAGGCTACCTCACAAGTAGCTAATGTATGCAAATCATATGCAAAGTATGTGCATTTTCTGAGTTATCAGCCCAGCACCTCTAAATTTTCATGCTTTCATTGGCCAGTCCAAGGCCCATTTTCTATTAAAAAGTTCCTGGAGGTCCCTGTCCTCAAGTCAGCTCTCATAAGACTCTGGCAGGCAGGTATGTAGGATGCAGCATGTAAACCATCCTGGTTGTAACCAGGTTTCTTAAATGAGCTGCACAAGTTCCAAGGGCAGAGCCTGTGTCACTCACTGTCCCTCATTCCACCACCACCACTGGCAGGGCCTTAGCACTAACCGGGCCATAAACACAGGCTGCCATTCTCAAATGCAGCTTTGGCCTGACCAGTGCTCTTGGCTCTAAGAAGCTCTGCCAAGAACAACAAATAATGAGTCTTTTCATGTCGCTTTTTCCCCCCTCACCATCTCTGAGCATCTAATTGTAGAAAAGAATACTGTGACAAGCAGAGAGCATTTTCAAGCCACGGGGATTGAGGGAGGTTAAATGGCTCACTTCTCGGTTTTAGAGAAGTAGACCAGAGGGACCCGCCCCTCCCCATCTGCTGGTTGAGGGTGTTGGCTTTGTTTTCTAGAGGCATGTTTATATTTCATTTTCAAGACGTACTTTCCACTCATAACCACATTCCCTCTGACCTCACTAAATCCCTTCTTAGAGGCTCACTGCTCATTTTCCCTGAGCCAAACGGTCCCCAGTCACAGTCAAGTACCACACAGAAGAAGCCAGATGCCTCTAAGGACCATTTTCCCAGCACACATGACTGTGTTCTCACAAATTCGCAGCTCTTTCACCCAGCCCCTTCCATGACCAGGGAAAATCATCACATCTGCTTCTCTTTCCAACCTCAGGATCTATTGGGGGTGTATGGGAAGTGAGGAAGGCCTAGGAGCCAGGCTGGGATATGGCTCAGTCAGTGAAGCATGTGCTGAGCAAGCATGAGAACATGAGACAGTCTGGATCACCACTGCCACTTAAAAGCCAGCGGGATGATGCAAGGCTCTAAGCCCAGCACTGGGGAGAGAACAATGGGAGGATCCCAGAGCTTCCTGGCCAGCTGATCTAGCCAAATCCGTAAGCTCCAGGTTCAGTGAGTGACCCTGTGGTAGTTTGAGTGTAATTGGCCCCTGTAGGGAATGGCACTATTAGGAGGTACGACTTTGTTGAAGAAGATAAGGCCTTGTTGGAGGAGTGTCGCTCACTGTGGGAGTAGACTTTGAAGTCTTTTTTGCTTAAGCTTCCCTCAGTGTGACACTCAGTTGACTTCCTGTTGCCTGCAAGATGGAGGACTCTCAGCTACTCCTTCAGCACCACACCTGCCTGCATACTGCCATGTTCTCACCATCATGATAATGGACTGAACCTCTGAAACTGTAAGCTAGTCACCCCAATTAGATGTTTTCTTTGTGAGAGCAGCCGTGGTCATGGTGTCTCTTCACAGCAATGGAAACCCTAGCTAAGATAGACCCTATCTTAAAAAATAAATTAAGGAAAACTTCTGAAATCAACCCCTGGTTCTCACACACACACACACACACACACACACACACACACACACACACACACACCTTGTCTCTACCTCTTTAGTGCTGGGATCATAGGCACTTACTACTACATCCAGTTCCTGTGGTGTTGAGAATCAAACCCTGCACCTTATGTATAAAAGTACTAACTTCCCAACTGAGCTCTGACCCCAACAAAATACTGCCTTCTTTCCACCCACTCAGTACTGGGGATTGAACCCAGAGCCTCACACATTCTCCATGACACTCTACTGTATCATATCCCTAACCTTTATATTTTTATCCAAAACTCCAAAATAACAGATACTTTGATTTAAATGTTTCTCCCCAAAGTTCATATGTTTCAAACAGCAACCTTGTGTTCTTATGTTAACTGTCTCTGAAGGCAGAGCCACAAGGAGGTCATAAGAATTGGATGAGATTACAAAGGTAGGGCACCAGGTTAGTACTGGTGGCTTTATACAAAGAGGAAAGACTCAAGCTGGCACGCTGGCTTTGTCTGATATGTGATACCACCACCTTGTGACAATACAGCTCCAGGCCTTTGCCCAGTGACAAGCAGATATCAGCCCAAATTCACTGACATCCCAGACTTCAGAATGGGGGGCAGGGGCACTAGAAGTTTTCTAGTCTCAGTGTGCTTGTCCTTGGGAAAGTAATTTGAACAGCTGATAAAACAAACATCCCATGAGTTACACAGTGTGCTCTGCTCCCCGCAGGGCTGAAACTGGGGCCTACTAATCTATGTATCCCTAGTGGCAGCCTGGCCTTTAATAGCTGATCAAGGCAAGAGCATCAGAAATGGTTTTGCATGGTCCCTCCTTCATAGGAAGACAGTAGTGAGGAATGAGCTATACCAAGTGGGAGTACATTCCCAGCCCTCAAGCATACAGGGACTTTCCTTCCAAAATCAACACTATAGCCCAATCTGTCTCCACACCCTGACCCTACTGTTGTCCTTCAATATAGTACAGACAAGTACTTCTGGGGCCACGATTCAGGATGCTGAGAGATGGGCACAGTCCTTCTAATTAATTAAGCTGGGTCATGTCAATGAAGGCAGAGACATACTATTTCAGCCTTATGCAGAAATACCCTATGACTGCCCACTCTCTGTACTCTATGAATCATACTGGGAATAAGTGATTTAAAGTCCTCCTGGATTGTACCCAGGAGGGTCTGTCGATATGGCTGGCTATCAATTGCTGCTTTATATCAATGCTAATGGAAGGAAATGCGATATGAAATCCTGGTCTGGGGGAAAATAAAAGAGCGGTATCCATTGATTAAATTAACCTGAAAGCCTGACATATTTGTTGACCAAAGGTCGTATTTCTGAATGAGTCACGTGCCTTAAAGAAGCTGCCAGTAAAATGAGGGTGCATTTCAGACAACGCTGAAAATATTTGTTCCCTTCCGTTAACATCTGTGGTGCCAGGTCAGTACCATGGAGCTGTATGGATCCTACCTGCTCAAGATCCAACCCAGCGTGCTTAGATCCCAGAGCACAGAAAGTATGACAGAAAAGTAGGCCAATGTCCATGGTCTTCAGGTAAGAGGTCCTTTCAATAGCCCGGATGCTGTTGCCGGTGACAACAAGCTTGCAACCCTGAATAGCCAGGTTTCTCATCTCTGCCTCTGGAGGTCCAAAACTAGAAAACAGGGCCCCAAGATGAAGTTCCCTCTAATGGCCCAGGAGAAAAGTCCCTCTCCCCCCTTTCTGGCTTTGAAAGGCCACCAGTCTCTCTAAGTCTTGTCTACCCTTCATCTTTATGCTAGTGGCCAGTGCCTCCTTTCTCATCCACATCTAGTCTTGCTCTGTTTGGGAGCCCTGTTGATTGCCTGGGACCCATCACACTGCCTGAAACACACCTCCTCTCTGGACTCGAAAGTGCCTAAGGGATCCATAGACTGCTTAGAGTCCTATAAGATAAAAGATACAGGAGGTATAGATTGAACCAGACATCTTGAGGACACTATTCTTCAATTAATTCCAGGGTTTGGTTGGTAAAGTGTTCTCTATACAAACACGAGAACTTGGCTTTGATCCCCAGAACCTGTACTGGTGCCCAAAGTTGATCTCTGACCTTGACACTCATGTATACCCACCAACATACATGTGTGCCTCCACAGACACAAACACAGAGACATCATGAGCCACTAGGAGTATCTGTCCCCAATCATGCATGCTCTGGCGCCATCAGTCTCTGGCAAGGGTGGCTGAAAGTACTCAGCATGTGGGCACAGATTGGGCTGCATCTGAGTGTGGGTGCCATTTGAAAGTTCTAGAGGCTTCCATCAAACCAGTTGGGAATCACTGTAGTGCTGAAGTCCTAGAGGGAGAAGCAAGAAACCAAGTGTTAGAATTAGAGACAGAAAGAACCGGAGTACTTCATGAAGGAGCCCTGTGGAGCAGAGCCCTGCTTTCCACCGCAGACCTTATGGTGCTTTAGACAGAGCTGCCTGGGTAAGCGTCCAGTGACCCGGTTTATACTACTAAGCCCTCCAGCACACACTGGCATTCTTTACGTATTTGTGAGTGTGGGAATAAAGGAAAACCATTTATTCTGCTGAAGGCCTAAGTGGATTTTCTTACAACAACGATAAGGAGGCTCAAGGAGAAAATGCACCTCCAGTGTAAGAGACCACTTAATCCAAAATTATTGCATATAGAACCTAGGTCTGGTGTGGCCAGATTTTCTGGCTTTTTGTTTATAAAGATGCCCCAAATCTAGATTTCCATATGAGACCATCAAAGATATCTAAATCTTTTCAGGAGCATCCCCGGTTTCAGAAGCTTCCTCCTCCCTCCAGAAGGGAATGCTTCAATTCTGAAGAAACCGTTCTAGAAGCTATTGCAATGGCCTTTCTGGGTCCCGGGCCTGCTTCTTCAGGTATGACTTACTGACTTTGGTTATACCCAGCAGTAAGAGGGGTGCACATCATCAGGCCCACAGAAAGCAGCTTTTAGAGCAAAGTTTGTGTCAGGCATGCCCAAGCTATTGGACTTAGAGATAAAGCAACATCTGTACAGTTAAAAACAATTTCTCTGACAGGGAGTGGTGGTGCAGGCCTTTAGCCCCAGCTCTGGGAGGCAAAGGCAGAGGCAGGTGAATCTCCATAAGTTCAAGGTCACCCTGGTCAGGACAAAAAAAAAAAAAAAAAAAAAAACCCAGAAGAGTTTCTCTGGCTGCCTCTGGAAGAATGCTGAGGGAGCTATTCTAAGTCACAGACAAACTCAGAAATGTCTTGCTCTTTCACTCCTCCAATAAATGATTCATGGGATACATTTGAAGGAACAGAGTACATTTTTGGTAGTTTCCTGGAACTTCTGATTTCTGAACAGTCTTTAAAGGTCAGAAATAAGTACACAGAGCCAGAAGGAGTTCAGAATGCCTCCTGAACTCGTGTTTGCTAGCTATGCTTGTTTCAGAAAAACTCACTGATCATGAAACATATTCTTTAAGGTGCTAGATAAAACACAAGTGTTGAGGCTTAAGAGTCATAGGTTAGTATAAAAAGTAACGCAGGATGATTGTTCAAAGAATTTTCCTGAACATTTCTGGAAAGATCCATGAATTCTTTCTTTTGCCCACTTAAATTTTTTTTCTTTATTTTTGAGATAGTCCAAGCTGGCATCAAATTTACTATGTAGCCCAGGCTGGTTACTCTGTAGCCCAGGCTGGTCCTGGACTCAGATACTACTGTTCTTAACTGTCTAGTGCTGGGGTTACAGCTCAACCACCACACCCAGGATGGTTGTTTGCCTACTTTTACCCAGGATTGTTTTCGTGACTATAACTTTACTTTCCTGAACTGGAGGCTGTAGCTCCCTTGGTAGAGTACTTGCCTGGCATGCCTGCAGCCTTAGAGTCTACCCCCAGCAGTACATAACTGGGTGTGGTAGTGCATACCTATAATCCTAGCACCCAAGAGATGGAGGTAGGAAAATCAGAATTTCAGGGTTATCCTTGCCTACATGGCAAATTTGAGGTCATCCTGGGACATGCCCCAATTAAAAAAAAAAAAAATCCTCCTACAATTAAAAAACAAAAAAATCTAGCCAATGGCAGTTATGAAAGCCTGACAGAGTGTAGACAACAGCCAAGAATCACAGAGTGAGGTGTCTGAGTGACATTTGTGTTCCAGTGGCTGGAGGCTACTTCCTTTTTTTATTGGGGGGGGGGTGCTGTTGTAAAGGTGGGACCAGTGTCCAGGAACCAAGTGTGATTGGTTTGAGGGGTTCTACGCTGAAGGGTGCTAGCTGAAGAGTGTTATCCTGAGGTATGCTAGTTGAGAGGTTTTATTCTGAGGAGTGCTATGTATATGTCATGCTGAGGCTTCACCGCCTGCCTGGCACAGGCTTCTCTACCTGCCATTGCCAATGTCTGGCACATAGTGAGGACTCCAGGGAATGAATTGCAGTAAGTCCCAATTGGCCAAGGAACAGAGTCAAGTTTGTTTTGTATAAAGGAGGTACACAAATGCCCAACATGGATAAAAGCATTCCATAGGTTCCCACAGCTAGCATCTGGAGAAGGAGAGAGTATTTGAAATGCAAGCTCCATCAGGCAGTAGTGGCACATGCCTTTAATCTCAGCACTCCAGCGGCAGAGGCAGAGGCAGATCTCAGAGGCAGATCTCCCTTAAGTAGGAGGCCAGTAGGAGTGAGTTCTACGACATCCAAGGCTACAAAAAAAAAAAAAAAAAAAAAAAAATTCAAACAAAAACAAACCTCTGTCTTGGGGGGGGGATGGCAAGAAAAGAAATACAAGTTCCATTTTGTAAAGTAGCTATTCAACCTTGCACAACAGACTCAATACACTCAAGTCTCCAGGGACTCGTGCTTATTTGTCAAGTGTCACAATAATGACTGGCCCACAGAACGGTTGAAGTTTAGAATAAAGTATCATACAAGTGGCCTGGCCTGGAGCTGAAGGGCACTTCCCAAGGGTTTCCTCCTTAACTATGCTTATCTGCCAGCCTTCATCCTTTTCCTTTCATTCATATCTCCCAAGTGAGCCAAGTAGGAAAAACATGCTTAACAACTGGAAACATTTCCTCTCATTTTAAAGTACGCTCCACGGTGATTTAGCAACATTTGCTGATGAGCAAGCAGATTAGAACCAGATGGTTAGAATCTGCAAAAGAAATGTATTCTGAACTGCAAAGAGTTCCTATCTACTGGGATGGCTCCGTGAGGCACTAGCCATACAAGCCGGTGGAATCTGGGTAAGAGTAAAGGGAGAGAACCCAGTCCATAAAGTTGTCTTCTAGCCAGGCATTGGTGGTCCATGACTTTAACCTCAGCACTCGGGAGGCAGAGGCAGGTAGATCTCTATGAGTTTGAGGTCAGACTGAACTACAAAGAGTGCCAGGGCAGGCTCCAAACCCACAGAGAAACCCTGTTTTGAAAAACCAAAAAACAAAAGTTGTCTTCTAGCTTCTATATATACACAGTGGAGCATGCATACCATAGTCTCACACCTCTCTCTCTCTCTCTCTCTCTCTCTCTCTCTCTCTCTCTCTCTCTCTCTCTCTCTCTCTCTCTCCCCCCCGTCTCTCCCCCATCTCTCCCCCGTCTCTCCCCCCTCTCTCCCTCTCCCTCTCTCTCTCTTTCCCTCTCTCTCTCTCTCTCTCTCTCTCTCTCTCTCTCTCTCTCTCTCTCTCTCTCTCACACACACACACACACAGTTGTTCCTTGCTTTTTGTTTTTGTTTCTGTACTGTGAAGAGTTTAGAAATTTGCTGGGCATGGCGGTATACCTGCAGATCAGCCATCAGGGAGGTAGAAGCAAGAGGATCTGGAGTTCAAGGCCAGCTTTGATTGCAAATCAAGTGTGAAGCCACCCTGGGGTCCCTGATGCTCCATCTCAATAACAACAACAATTTAAGAAAAAAAAAAGAGCTGCTGGATAGTGGTGGCATGAACCTTTAATCCCAACACTGGGCAGGCAGAGGCAGGCAGATCTCTGAGTTCCAGGCCAGCCTGCTTAAAATAATAATAATAATAATAATAATAATAATAATAATAATAATAATAATAATAAGAGTAATAACAATGACATGACAGCAGTAAGCAGTAGAGATGGAGAGATGGTTCAGCAGTTAAGAACTCATTCTGTTCAGCATCCATGTCAGGTGGTTTCTCACTGTCTGTAACTCTAGCTCCAGGGGATCCAACATCTCTGATCTCTGCCTACTCACACGTTGATATATACTATATACATATAATTAAAAACAATAAAAATAAATCTCTAAAAAACACATGCTTAGGTAAAATTTAAAACATAATTTGAAGAACTTTTTAAAAATTTAAATGGCACAAAATTAGACATAGCTCTGGGTGACAGTATCATATTTTAATATATTACCCTAGGTCTACCAAATTCACTCTGATTAAATAAATGAGTATGACTACATATCAGTAATAGTGACTCATTATTACTTATAGGATAAATAGCCCAGCTCCAGAAATATAAATAAATAAGAAGAAAGGGGAAAAGGAAAGAAGGGAAGAAAGAAGGACAAGAGTGAAAGAAAAATCAGAATTAACCCTAGACAGAGCCTGAAATCACAGACTGGGGAGGTGGAAGCAGAAAGATTTGGAGTTCAAGGCCAGCAGCCTCCACTACATAGCCAGCCTGCTACATGAGACTCTGTCTCAAAATAACAAAACTGGGAAAGAAAAGAAAGATCAGGATTGAGAAAAGTCTTTGCTAACTAATAAATGATGATGACAACAATGATTATAATAACAGCAATAATAAAAGCACCAATAGCATGCTGCCATTTGTTGCTGGGAGCATTTTCTGGGAGATGCTCCCCTGTACAAAAGCTTCTTAGCTCTGTCTCTTCCGAAAACGTGGTTCTCACGGCTTCTCCTGCTCAGGAATTGTGGAAAGTCTAGATTGCAAATTAACAGCACACAGGATCTGCTTTTCTTACCTGAGTCTTTCTTATACAAGAATGGAGGTCAGTTTGGGGAAGTTATTGTGGTGAACTTGGCACACAACTGCCTGTTCTAGAGCTTCCGCTCCCATGATGTTACAAATAAAGACATGATGAGAATTGAGGTCACTGCATCAGTAGTCAAACCAGGTGTTCTGCAGGGCCTCAGAGCCCGGTCCTTCAGGCTATGGAAGGGTGGGGTCCACCCAGAGAGCCAGCTCTCCCTAGTACTTACTGCAGAACACATGGGTGAGGTTTCAAACTGAGCTGTAGGCATCTAGTCCCTTTCACTGGGCAGCATGGCACCTTCTCGCCCAGTGAGAAACTACAGGTGTAAGGTTTTTTCTCTTTAAGACAGGGTCTTACATATCCTAGGCTGGCCTCAAACTTCCTACGTAGTTGAGGTTGATCTTCAACAGCTGATCTTCCTGCTGCTAGCTCCTGGGCTCTGGGCTTATAGGAATGCATCACCACTCTTGGCTTGAAAAATGCTTTTACTACTTGATATTATAGGCAGTTTGATATGAGCTTGACTTCAGTGTGACTCCAGATCTGAGAACTCCCTGCATGAGAGCCGCAGAAGAGGGGTGCTGACACCCTGAGTAGGACAGCAGTACCGCATCCAGGTTGTGTGGTGTGGAGCATGGAACCTAGGGCTTCGTGCATGCTAGGCAAGCACTCTACCAACTGAGCTTAAAGGAAGAGAAAGGGGAAAACTTCATGATGTCCCATTAACTCAGTATTTACTCACCAGGTCAAATTGCTGCTTCACTCTGAGTTTAGTCTTGAATTATGCCTAATCTGCAGATCTGACTTTGAGTTTGAGTCACATCTTAGGAAGCAAGAAATATGCTTCTGTTGGCACCTGCCCTGTAGTGTTTCTAGCCACCAGCTGGCAAGGAGCATAAGACAGGAAGGGGAACCAGGAGGCCTGTAAGGTGCTCCGCCAAACACCAGCTATGGGGAAGTGATGGAGGACAGGACCGAAGGGAGGAAAGGAAACCCAGCCTGTGGGAGGGGAAAATCACTGCTCTTAAGGCAGGTGTGCCTGGGCTTGTGAAGTAAATCAAGGCTAAGCAAGGAGCTTGTGAAAGAAGCCAATGCCACAGAGAGTCGCTGTTTGTAATTCCTTGGCAGTGTTTAATGGTCTCCAGTCAGAAAGATAGATTGCAGGAATCGTTTGCTGATTAAAAAAAGAACGAAACATATTTATTTCTCCCTGCTGAATGGAATGGCACAACCACCACTTACAGATTTTCCAATGCCATAAAAATGTCTTTGTTGTTATGCGCAAGACTGTTTTAAGACATGGTGTAAATTAACCAGGCACTCGGAAAGGGAAGTGGAGGCAGGAGAATTAGAAATTCAAGATCATCTTTGGCTACATTGGGAGTTCCAGGCTGATCTGATCTAACGCAGACCCTGTCAAAAGAACAAAAAGCAAAACAAAATAGACTTGGGAGCTGGCTCAGTAAATAAAGTGCTTGTCTTGCAGGCATGAGGACATGAGTGCTGTGCCCACAACCCACGCAAAGAAGCAGGGCATGGTGGTTTCTTTACATGCATGAATCAAAACATGTAATCCCGATGCTGGGTATTACTAATTGATAGGCTCCAAGCCAGTGAGAAACCCTGCCTCACAAAACAAGCTGGATAGCACCTGAGGACCAATGCTTGAAGTTATCTTCATACATACACACCCGTGGGCACCCACACATACTCAGACACACACACACACACACACACACACACACACACAAGAAACAAAAACATAAACAGCACCAAAAGTTCTTGTTTAGTCAGGACATGGAGGAAACATTCTGAAGCAAAGAAACCAGGCCATCTTCTAGAAACTGGGACAGACAGGGTTGTGAGTACTTTAAGGCCATGTCTCTGGTGACCTGGGGGTTTTCTGTGCCCCAGGGTTGGAAGTGAGGAAGAAGGAACACAGAGAAATATCACGTTCTCTCTCATGTGTGGAATGTAAGTTCAACACCCCCTGACCCTTGTATAGTGTGTGTGTGTGTGTGTGTGTGTGTGTGTGTACATGTGTGTGTATACGTGTGTGCTGTATAGTTTTATGTCAACTTGACACAAGCTAAAGTCATTTGAGAAGAGGGAACCTCAATTAAGAAAATATCTCCATAAGATCTGTAGGCAAGCCTTCAGAGCATTTTCTTAAGTTAGTGATTGAAGGGAGAGGATCCAGCCCATTGTCAGTGGTGCCATCACTGGGCTGGTGGTCCTGAGTTCTATAAGAGAGCAGGCTGAGCAAGACAGGGAGGACGCCAGTAAGCAACACCCCTCCATGACCTCTGCATCAGCTCCTGCCTCCAGGTTCCTGCCATGCTTACGCTCCTGTCCTGATTCTTCGACATGAACAGTGACATGGACTTGTGAGCCAAAGAAACCCTTTCCTCCCCAAATTCCTTTTTGCTCATGATGTTTCATCACAGCAATAGGAACACTAACTGAGACACTCACTGTGTGTACTTGAAACTAAAAAGAAGCAATCCTAACGAGGAGAGAGGGAGGGAACGAGAGAAGGTAATGGAATCCATATGAAAGTAAAAGGCAGGATGATAACTCTGCAGAGTGGGAAGGTAACAGCAATAGATGACAGGTGGACACCGAATCAGAACAAAGTATGTATGAAAATACTATAATGAAACCTACTACTGTGTGTCCTAACTTTTAAGATTACTATGAAAAGGTATATTTCCTGTGTGCCCTTGAACTCCTCCCCCACACACTAAGCCACTCTGACCTCAGTTCCACTTTAGAGCACCAGCAAGCGCCCCTGTGCCTCTGGGACTCTCCTTGGAACAGAAACTTTGTGGGAGAACACCTTCATTTCTCTCCCCATTGCTGTGAGGGCCTGTGGGAGCTCTGAACTTCAAGGAACAGCTAAAATAGTCAGCTGTGATTGCTAACAACATACCAGAGGTCATCAGTCAAGGAGGAAAGGCTTGCAGTATCAGAGGGAGTAAAGTCTAGAAGTAGGGTGAGGCTATACACTATCAAACCCCACCCCCAGTCACATACGTCCTCCATCCAGTCCCTCTAACCCTTCCCAAGCAGCTCTACCGACTAGGAGCCAAGTGTTCACATGGCTGAACCTAGGGACATTTCTCATTCCTACCCAGCACTGCTGCTTTTCTACTTCATGCCTTATTAAAAGACATGCCCTGTACTCCATTTCCCCTTCTAAAGGCTACCAAGACTTCACCTAACCTATTCAACGTTTTTCTCTTAGACTCTAACAAAATTGTCTCCCAACTTTCTTCTGAGTCTTTTTTCTAAATTCCTTTAATTAAACCAAGAACACCAAAAGGAACTGTCAGTTCTCCCTTTCTACCTTGTGCCTGCTGGCTTGTCACCTAGCTCAGAGCTACTGAGGAATGGCAGCTCAGATCTTCCCATCGCCTTATGTCTCCCTCGTGTTCTAAAGTGAGAACTCAACACTGAAATGGGAGGCATCACTGCCTGCTCGCTGCATTGATGTGGCCTCACTAGGAGAGGGCTCTACTTAAAAGACGGCTTTAAAAAAAAGCATGTACAAGGAAATCTTATTGATTAAATGCTTATTAATCAATTGACGTCTTTTACTAATTTCACAGGTCACTTTGTTCAGTGACTCTAAGCCAGAAAGGATTGGTTGATTCACTGATCTCTCTTCTAGAAACACTGTGCCTGATGTCGAAGTATCTGGAGCAAGAACTAGGTTGCTCCAGAGCATCAATCCAAACAGCATCATTTTTACACCAGACAGTGCCTGTTCCCCTATGGTCTCTTGGTTGTAAGGAGGACACATAGCAATTCCTTTGTTCTGCTCTATGGGAGAGGAGGCATTGGTATTCTGAGAGACCCCTGTGTTCCTGAGAGGCTAGGCTGACTTTAGTGACCTTGACATCAGATTAGTGACCAGAAAGCAAACAAGGCTCTTCCCTGAGGGGACTGAGCTCAGATTTGTTGCTAGCCTGAGATAAACCCAGAACAAATCTAATTACTCACTATCTTATCTACCAGCCTCAGTGGAAATATCTTAAATTCACAAGACAATTGGAAAGGCGGAGTCCCAGGGAGCATGGTTGCTGGAAGAGCCTAACACAGAAATAGGCCTCCTCTACAGTTAGAACTCCTCCATTTTCAGTTTGGCTCCCTACAATTTAAAGGAGAAAATAAACCCCTAGGGAAACAGACCTCAAGTGCTAAGTAATATCAGAGCTACAGACATAACCTCAGAATCAGACATGTGAATGTTGAAAATATTGTTGCTTGAGAATCACACAATACTGAAAAACAAAAAACAAAACAAAAACCCAGGAGTGTGTGGCTCAGTAGCAGAGTAGCAAGAGTGATGCCTGGGTTTGATGTCCAGAGTATACCCAAAGGGGAGAAACAAAAATGGTGTGAACCTCCCATAACTTCAGCCCCTTTGTAGTCTTATGCCTCTGGCCTCCTGGAGCATCTCACTTAGCTGCACATGTGCACATGTGCATGCTCTCGTGCGCTCGCACTCTCTCTCTCTCTCTTTCTCTCTCTCACACACACAAAAATAAATCTAAAAGATTTTGTTAAAAACAAACAAACAAACAAAAAAACAACTACCAGGTGGTGGTGGTACACGCCTTTAATCCCAGCACTCAGGAGGCAAAGGCACGTGGATCTCTGAATCTGAGGCTAGCCTGGTTGACAGAGTGAGTTCCAGGACAGTCAAGGCAATTAAAGGATGAAACCCTGTGTAACAACATCAACAACAAAAGTTAAATACTCTGGTCAGAGAATATGATGTGCATATGTTGATGCATCGCCGATACCCATAGACATGTACACTTTATATAGTAACTGAAAACTTTAAATTCCATACCTGCAGTTCCAGCAGTCCAGAAGCAGAAGAATCATGAGTTCAAGGCCAGCCTGGGCTACATAGCAAAATTATGTCTCCAACCAACAATAAAACAATAAATGTAAGTTTAAAAAGAAAACTTGCAAGTACCGCCGCACAATTTCATCTTCGGTTTTTACCTTTGACCTGTGTTGTATTCTGCTTTCTCTAAACTGGTAGAGTGCTTGCTTGGCATGCACAAAGTTCTCAGTTCTACTGGAAGCACCACTCAAACCTGGAGTGGTGTTGCACTATAACCCCAGCACTGGGAGGTAGAGGTAGGAAGATGAGAAGATGAAAGATTTCCATTAGTGCTCTGGAATGAAAAAGAATAAAATCTTTAACACTAAGGGGCTGAGTTTAATAATCTTGCCATGCAGCCATCTAGCTACCAGCCTGAGACTCATGAGGCCGATCTGTGTGGGTTTGCTCTCCTCATTTTCAAAGTGAGGATAAGCATATCTACATCAGAGGACAACCACTATGAGTCAGAAAGGGAGGCTGGAAATGATTAACTGGAGCACTTTATGAACTGGAAATTACTTTTTTTCTGTTATTGAAAATAGATTTTGTTTTCATAAAATATGTTCTGATCACAGCTTCCTGTCCCCCACTCCTCCCAATTCCTCCCCATGTCCCCTTCTATCCAGATCCATAGCCTTTCTGTCTCTCATTATAAAACAAGCAGACATCTCAAGAATGATAATAAAACAAGGTAATTCAAAAGCAAACCAATTAGAATAGTACAAAACAAACAAAGCCAAAGAAAAAACACAAGAAACACACGTAGATGAAGACACACACACACACACAGATACACACACACACACACACAAATCCCATAAAACCATAAAACCAGAAACCATAAGATATATGCAAAGAACCTGTAAGAACAACACAAGGACTGAAGAGATGGCTCAGAAAGTAAGAGCACTGGCTGTCTTTTCAGATGACCCAGGTTCAATTCCCAGCATCCACATGACAGTTCACAGCTGTCTGTAACTCTGGTTCTAGGGTACCTGACACCCTCATACAGATATAAATGAGATCACAGGTGTCTGCCACTATGCCTGGCTGTGTATTGTTTAATTAAATCATTGAGAGAGCCTGTTTAAATTCAGATAGGAAACATTGTTTCTATATCTACCTTTAACAAGCAGCCGGTTCCAACCCAGATCCTGAACCAACTTGAAAGGAGAACTGGTTGTCCAAGACAAGGCGCTGAAGAGAATTCTCTCCAGCGTTTACCATCCAATAATTTCATGGTGAAACAAGCCAATCTTGAGTTCTGTCTCACAATGAGGTTATACCTTATACATAACATTTACATAATGATATTGATTATTTGGGGTTAAAGAAAGACTCTCTTGGATATGTGACTGTGGCTGAGATGGCAGAGTGTTTCTCTAGCATGCAGAAAGAGCCCTGGATTCCCTTCTCATCACTACAAAAACTGGGTGTGGCGGTGCAAGCCTGTCTGTCAGCCCAGCACTCTGGAGGTGGAGACTTGAGGATCGAGGATCAGAAGCTTAAAGTTGGGGCTGGAGAGATGGCTCTGTGGCTAAGAGCACTAGCTGCTTTTCCAGAGGACCCAGATTCCATTCCCAGCACCTACATAGCAACTCATTATGCATCTGTACTCCAGTTGTAGGGGATCGATCTTTGTTCTCTTCTGGTCTCCTCCAGCATGAGGCACAGACAAGGTACATAGACAAGCATATAAGCAAACGCTCACACGCATAAGATTAAATAAAAATAATTTTTGACTAAAAGGAATTTGAGGACCTCGTTGGCCACATAGCAAGCTTGAAGTCAGTCTGGGCTACATGAGATCCTGCCTCAGAGAATAAAAGACAGAGAAAAAGATGTCTGAGCAGGGCCATATTTGGCTGTGTGGTCAAATATTTACTTAAAAAACTACATTGATTTGTAGATTGGACCTGACCACTACGAGCTCTTCCTCCCAGTGACATTCCTATTTAAGATATTGATTAAAGACTGTTCATGCAGGAAGCATTTTTCTTGTCAGTTCAGTTATGCTGGCTTTTGTAATAAGCTAATTTGATTTCCTTTTTTAACCTTTGTTTGATTAGGGGAACAGACATTTGCATTAAAATTCAAGAGAGATGAAGTCTATCATCGATCTTGACTTCCTCGTGGACCTCTTGTACTCGGGGAGAGATGATTTAGAGAATGTCAAGAGTCTTGTGACAACCATAATGAGATAGGGGGAAAAATCACTCCAGGCATATAAAGCATCGAGGGCGTATTTGACAGAAAGGGCAATCACATTTGCTAGATATGTTTCAGAGAAATCAAATTCAGGAAGTTTAATTTTGTTCTGAGGCCAAGTCATTAAAAGATCTATGAGATAAGCCACCATTAATAAAGTACTTGGAAGTTAAACCAAAACATCCCACAACAGTTGAAGAGGTTAAACAAAATACATGCATTATTGCTTGTAACAAAGCTTGTTTACTTATTATAAAGGCCAGCAGTAAATTCTAGTAGTGTGTGTGCATACATTTGTGTGTGTGTGTGTGTGTGTGTGTGTGTGTGTGTGTGTTATGACCTCATGTGTGTGAGAGTTCATGTATGTGCATGCACGTGCATATGTGTTTCTGTGGAATGTGTGCACGTGTGTACAGAGATGACGTTATCTGTCTTTCTTAAACACTCTCTACCTTGTGTTGCAGAGTCTCTCTCAGAACCTGGTGTTCACCCACACACTAAGCTAGCTGGCTATCAAGTCCAAGGGACTCACCTGTCTCCACCCTCCCCTCCAATGCTAGGACACAGGCTTTGGGCAGCCACGCCTTCTGCCGTCCTTTTATATGACTTCCTGCTGGCACAGCAAACACCTGCCCGTAAGCAATGTCCAGAATTTAGAGTTGTTTTATTCTTTTGCTTAGTTTGTAAATATTTCTGGTAAAACATTGTCTCAAATAAGTTTATGAGTCCATCCTTTCTGACTTCCTCTTAAAATGGTGGGGTAAAACCTGTTAGCCCAAATCTTACTTGCCCAAAGTTAGTGCTTTTTTACAATAAGGCTGTGGTGATTTGGATGAGAAATAGCCTCCATAGGCTCGTGTATTTGAATACTTGGTCCTCTATTAGTGATGCTGGAGAAGCTGTGGGATCTTTCGGAGATGCAGCCTTATTGGAGGAAGGATGGAGACAGGCTTTATGGGCTTGTAGCTTCTCTCTACTCTCTGTGTATGGATGAAATGAGATCAGCCAGCTTCCTCCTGCCTCTGTGCATGACTTTCCTGTCATTATGCACTCTGTCTCTGGAACTGTAACCAATATAAACCGTTTCTTCTTTAAGTTGATTTAGATCAAGATATCCTGTCATAACAACAGGAAAGCACCTAATTCAAAGACTTAAAGCTATTTGCCACTCCTTAGAATAGTTATGGACTCTGCACCATTTTCTGCAACCTCAATATCTCAGGCCCATTGTTTTTATAATAACTTGAAGAGATCTTTATTTGTAGCCAGTGTGACAGTGCATGGCTTTACTCAGGAGCCTATGACAGGAGACCTTATATTTGAACCCAACCTGGGCTATATAGAGAGACTCATCTAAAAAAACAAGAAAAAAGATACTTATTATGTTACTTGCATGTTTTCTGGAAGGAGGTACTCCTCTGCGATTCCCACTAGAAATATAAATTTAAGTGTTTCGTTAGTGCATGTTAATTATGCATAATGATGGTTTCATTATGACATTATCACACATGCTTATAGTATATTTTGTTCATATTTGCCCCATGTTACTCTCCTTTGTTTCTTTCCAACTCTTGATAGTTCTATTTCCAACTAGCCCCTTTTTATTTTGGTGTGTGTGTGTGTGTGTGTGTGTGTGTGTGTGTGTGTGTGTGAATAAGTTAAATTAGCATTTTATATAGGAACATGAATAAAGGGTTATTTTCAGCAGCATGAGCATCTTGCCAATGTCTACACCATTGGAAAAAATGTCTTTCTCTGCTAGCCATAATTACCTGTCTATAGATCCTTGGAGATAGCAGGATGTTGATGGGCCCAATGTTTTACAGATTGTATGTATGGAATATCAACTGCTCTGAGTTCAAGTGTGTAACAGTCATGTTATGCCTACAAGACAGTGTCACACAGCACAGCACCCCTTCTTTTGAAAAAAAGAGATTAACAAAATTTCAAGATCAACTGAGGCCAGGTGACAGTGACACACACCTTTAACCCCAGCACTCAGGTGGATCTCTGAGTTCAAGGTCAGCCTGATCTACAGAATGAGTTCCAGGAGAGCCAGGACTACACAAAGAAACCTTGTCTAGGAAGAAAAACAAACAAGCAATAGACAAACAAACCTGGCAACCCAAATTCCATCCCTGGAATCCACATAAAAGCCAGATGTGCTAGGGATTTTTTTATAATGGAAGCATTTCTAAGGTGAGGTAGCAGACAGAGACAGGAGCATCACTCAGAAGCCCCCAGGCCAGCTAAACCTGCACAAAAAGGACAAAGTAGAAGGCAAGTACCAAATCCCCAAAGCTTTGTACTAACCCCCTCACATACCCTATAACACACTCACAACACACATACATGCAATAAAAAAATAATAAAAATGTGCTGTTATCAGGGATTTTATCACAGCAGCAAGATAAGTAATTGGGACACCAATATAACTTGCTTCTTCTAGTGCAAGTAAGTAAATTCTCATGATTCTAGATTACATAGATTACAGTTATGGTCTGATTGGCTTGCATACATTGTCATATATATTACATATACTTAGGTATAGTTATATTACTATTGATGTGGCTCAGTGTTAGAGCACTTGCCTAACGTGCATGGCATTCTGGTTTCACCCTTCCCCCTTGTGCATGCACATACATACACACACAGTTATGTATATACATGCACATAAGTGTGTGTGGATGTGTGTGCACGTGTGCACCAGGGACAGAACCCATAGTTCGTCAATGTTAAGCAAGTGCTCTACAACTTTGCTGTCATCTTTATTCTTAATTTTTACATGAATACACTTTTCTCTTAAGTTAATCCAAGCTAGAACTCTAGCAAACCAACTTTTAAAGAACTCGGTTAAATATGGAAGTAGAAAATATTTATGATCTGCCCTCGGAAATAGATCTAGTGTTTCCTTCCCTTGTGGGTAATGATATAAAATTATATGATAAGGTCATCATCAAGTGAAGTAGGTCACACATATGAGAAACATTTTTAAGGCACAAAATTGGTATAACTGAGCACATTTGACATTCCTTGCAGTTAGGCAATTTAGCTGTAAAGATGGCACAGTGACAAGAAGAAATGCTCTGTTCATGGCAGTGAGCCTCCATGCTGAGTGGAAGCCGAATGTGAGGAGAATGTTACTGGAGAGCCCCTGAGAAGCACTTTCATATGTCTCATCGGGACAGACCATTAACTGTTCATCCATGTCACAAATCCAAAAGTATCTACATTCCGTTTTACATTCTGCTACAAACAATACGATACAATGTCAACTACATGCAGAAGATAATTATGTATATATTCCTACAGCAATTTTAGTTGAGCCATTTATTTGGACTTCAATTTTAAACATAAGTCAGCTAAACCCCACCCTCAATAATTCCCAGTGTGGTAGCAGAGAACTATCCCAGCACCTGGGAAACCCATTAGATTGGTCCAGCTGAAGGTTTGGAAGACAAACACATCGTTTCTGCACTCTTCGGTTGCCCTTCAAATCCATTAAGCAGAATTCCTTATCTCATAACACAAAGATTTTACAAGAGGATTTTATGTGCAATCCATCAGCATGGCTGCCAAGATGTTCAAATGTGTATTAATAAGGCAGGAGCTTTGGGGCAGATGGGCTCAAGGTTTCAAACCCTGATTTTGCATACTCTTCATCTCCCCACCGTCTCTGACATTCTGTTGATTGGTGGGAAATGTGTGCTGTTCACCTCAGCCAGTTACCCATTACTCCAAGCCAGTGATAATTGCTAAATATGACTAATGTCACATGGAAGGTCACAAGGCTCACCTTGAACCTTCATTCCAGTTCCGAGTGTTTTCAAGGTTAATAGATTGATTTTGAGCTGGGATAGGATGGATGCATTTACAAAATGGAAGAGAATGAAAAATTTGGCATCACCAATCTCAAACAGACTTAAATGATTCATTTGTTACATTTGGACTGTAGCCATGAAATTCATTTGACATATATCACCTAGTTATAGTCCATCCAAGACACTGGAAAATAAATTAAGGATACATTTTAACACTAGATGACTTTGCCTGCACCAACACATAGCTGCATTGGGATGAGGCAAACCTGGGCAAGCTGACTCTCAGTCTCACAGCGCAGAAACAGCACATATATAACATGGCATCCAGTCGCTTGCAAGACGAGACTCCATAACTCACAGCTAAGCTAGACTCTCAGCTCTAAACAGCTTGGTTGTTGATGGCTTCCTGTGTCTCCTTGCCTGGCACAGGGATAAATGGCATGCCCGCTCTTCATGCTGCACAGCCTGGACCTCAGGCTTTAGTTCCTGCAGAGACTCTGGGGTCAAAGGGACCTTTCCCACCACCTTGTCTGCACTCCTGCCTGTGGTTTCTGAGTGTCATCTTCAGTTTCAGGGGTTGAACTTGGAAATCTCCAGCAACTGATCAGTTACTATCCTGGGTTGAGGTGTAGCCCAGCATTGCCAGAACATGACCTATAAGAGAGAAAGCCAACATTTGTTGGGACAGTCCCCCAAAGACCAGAAGCCCAGAGCCTATGCTTCCCTCTTTGAAATGTGCAGTCCTGGACTAGGGATGTGGCTGTACTGGTAGAATGCTTGCCTGGCTAGCATGAAGCCCTACATTCAGCCCTTAGTACTGCATAAAACTGAGTGTTGTTTGTGTACCTGTGACCCCAGGACTTGGGAGGTAGAGACAGGAAGCTCAGAAGATCAAAATCATTTTCATCTACATGTTCTAATTTGAGGCTGGCCTGGACTACCTGAGACTCTGTCTCAAAAACAGTTGCTGGGGATGGTGGTAGAGGACTTAACAGGCAGAGGCAGGAGGATTTCTGTGACTTTGGCCAGTCTGGTCTACATTGTGAGTTCTAGGAAAGCCAGGGTTATGTAGAGAGACCCTGAATCAAAAACAAAACAACTACAGTGGGCTTGCAGGATGGCGTAGCTGGTAAAAGGACTTGCTGTGCAAGCCTGATGATTCCATTCCCAGAACCCATCACTGAAGGAGAGAATCTCCCTCTCTCTCTCCCTCCCTCCCTACCCCCCCCCCTCTTTCTTGGCTTTTCAAGACAGAGTTTCTCTGTGTAACCCTGGCCATACTAGAACTCACTCTGAAGACCAGGCTGGCCTCAAATTCAGATATCTGCCTGCCTCTGCCTCTCAAGTGCTGGGATTAAAGGCATGCAATACCACCACCTGCTTTATTACAAGTCTTAAAAAGTACAGTTCAACTCAGTCTTAAATGGGATGTCTTCATCAAACTCCTCCCCTAAGGGCTTAGGGGGCTATGTAGAAGAGGAAAGGGAAAGATTGTTAAGAGCCAGAGGGGATGGAAGACACCAAGGAAACTGTCTTCCAGATACAAATGACTATGCACATATGAACTCACAGACACTGTGGCAGCAATCACAGGACCTCATAGGTTCCAGCCAGAAGGGGTCCCAGGTCTGAGAGCTGGAAGCAGACATGGATCCCCACTCCTAACCAAGAAACTAACTGCAGTTGACATCTTTGCAAAGGAAAAAAAAATCAGTTTTCTTCAATGGAGTCTCAAACGTAGCCTGGTGTTGCCAGAATATAACCTGCTTAAGAGAAGGCCAGCATTTGCCGAGAGAGTCCTCCAAGGCCCAGAACCTCCTCCCTACCCTGAGCACTTCAGGAGTCCTGAAGGTATGTCTAAGAAGTTCTCTGTCTCTCTGTGTCTCTCTGTCTCTGTCTTTCTCTCACTGACATGAGCCTGTAGCCCTGTAGCCCAGGCTCTGCTCCTGTAGCCAAAAACTCACTATATAGCTGGGGATGACCTTGAATTTCTGACCATCCTGCCTGCACCTGGAATTCCATGTTTATACTACCACACCCAATGCTTGGGGTACTGAGGATCAAAACCAGGGCCTCCTACATGCCAACTGGGCACACTACACTCAAAGACACAGCCATCGGCCAAACAGTCTTTATTTAGAAAAACATTTCTTTGGAAGAATGGCATATTACAAATCTCTTTACAGGCTTGGTAAAGAAGACTGCAGGCATGGGTGACTATGGGCCAGCTGCCTTTCTTTTGACTTGATTTGTTTAGGACAGCCCTCAGTGTCTACATCACTTGTACATCCAGTAAGCTTCCTTCCTAGGCTCCCACCAGGCTCTATTACAATACCACACCAGCTCAGTCACAGACTGATCACTGCTTCCATCCTTTCATGCCTGTGCACTCGCCGTGACCTCAGCACATTGTTAGATATGCTTAAAATCAGTTAAAGTACTTTCTATGCAGACCTGAGATCCTCAGATGGATCTCCAGTCTCATGTAAAAAGCCATGGGTGGCACACAGTTATAATCCGAGTGCTAGAGAGATTCGTGTGGATCTCTGGGGCTCTCTGACCACCTAGTTTAGTTGAATTGGTGAGTTCTAAGCCAGTTCTGGTCTCTGCCCCTCCCCACACGTCAATTGCCATTTGTCAAAACAACAAGCCAAGGTAATATCTTTTGGTTCCTGTTTTGAAATTGTTTTTCTGCCATCTCTGTTACAAAATAGAAAGTAAAGGAAAAACCCACTGTTTGAAATCCACTTAACTCAGCACCACTGAGCTGAAACAAAAAGTCAGGGAAGACTCAGTGTTGTAAAAAGTACTGCTTGAAGAAAAAACAAAAACCATAAACTGCTGGAGAGAGAGAGAGATGCTTTATTTTGCTCATGAATGAAGCAATTTATCTAGCACACTTTGATCTAATGCTTCTCATTGGCAGCTGCCACCTGTCCAGCAATTTTGTCCAGATTTCTCTGTCCCTGAGCTTGTAGACCCCATCTTAGTCCTTTCCCACCATTTTCAGCCCCTCCAGTGCTTGGAGGACCTGGCAGGCCACACTCCTGGAGCCTCTGCTGAAGTGGCTGGGCCTTAAACCATTTCTTTGCCGTCCTCCGTAGATCTTGCTCATGAGCCAGCCTCAGCACCACTGTGATGGTACAAAGTACCAAGCAGTGGAAGCAGCTACTGTATAGATCCAGTTCTCATCACAGCAGACAAGCTCTTTGTGTTCAGCCAGCTTGACTGTGTCCATCCATTGGGGACTTTCAGCTTCCCTGACTTTCTGAGGAAGGCTGCCAAGGCTCTGATGATCTCCTGCTGGGTTATGTCTTTCACAGTAGCTCCAGGCATCTTAAGGCCTCTGCAGCTGCCAGCCAGGGAAAAAGCAGCTGCTATAGTTTTAACTACAGCTGTTAAGATGCTTCCAGAACCTAGAAAGAGCAGGTAGCACAATAGAAACTTGCTCAGGAAATCTGAAGGCCGTGCAAAACCCCGATGGCCTGAGAGCCTTGCAAGTTTGTTCCTTGTGTGCCAGCAGTCCTACCAGAGAAGCCCTAGTGCCTTGGCCTGTAGCTATGAAGATGAGAGGAAATGTGCAAGATTCTGAAGATGAAATGGGGGAGGGGGGCCTAGTTCGAGGACACACAGTAAAAAACAGAGGAGAAAAGGAAAAGTTCTCTTTCTTGCAGACTAATCCTGTGGGTTTGGGTTTTCCCCAACATGTGGCTTGATTTGGTTGCTTCTATGTTTTTTAACCATAATGTAAAACCCTGTACAACACATAACCCACACAAAGGCCTCATGTATACATCATACAGGCTTTCAAAATTAAAGGGAGAGAGAGATTAGAGATGGGGGAGGGAAGGTAGAAAGAGGAAGAGGGGCAGAAAGAATCAGGCTTGTGTACAACTCACTATGAAGCTAAGGGTGACTTCTGACCTCCCTACCTCCACTCCAAAATATGAGGGTAACAGGTGTCAGCCTCCATGCCCCATTTATACAGTATTGGGACAGAACCCAGGCCTTCATGCGTGCTGGGCAAGCATTCCACCAGCTGCATTTTGGAACTGTTGATACAGACCAACAAGGGACCCCTTTCTCACTTGTTACTATTTTACACAACATCAGCTGTGTGGAATTCATTTACTACATGATGGGATGTAGAGGAACTCATGCTTGAAGACAGAGCTGGAAGTAGCCTGGGAGATGCTACAACTTAATGTCCTCTGTCGGCAGATGGAGAAACAGAGGGTGTGAGGAGTGAAGAATAGGGGATGGGGTGTAGCTCAGTTGGAAGAATGCTTGCCTAGCATGCATGTCTTAGTGTTATATTGCTGTGAAGAGACACCATGACCATGGCAACTCTTATAAAGGAAAGCATTTAGTTGTGGCTGGTACACAGTTTCAGAGGTTCAGTCCATTTCAGAGGTTCAGGGTGTATGGCTGCACACAGGCAGACATGGTTTTAGAGAAATAACTGAGAGTAGTTCTGCATCCAGATTTGCAGGCAGCAGGAAGAGAGAGAGCCACTGGGCCTAGCTTGCAGAAAGCCCTGGGTTCCATTCTCAGCGCTGTACAAACCAAGGAGGGTGATGCATGTGCTCAAGGAGGTAGAATCAGGAGGACCAGAAATTCAGTCATCCTTGACCACACAGAAAGTTAGATTTCAGACTTGTCTTAGTTTGGGTTTTTATTGTTGTGAAGAGACCCCATGACCATGGCAACTCTTATATGGAAAAAGACTTAGTTGAATGGCTTGTTCACAGTTTCAGAGGTTCAGTCCATTATCATCATGGCAGGGAGCATGGTGGCGTGCAGGCAGATGTGGTGCTGAAGCCTGGAGTGCTACATCTTGCAGGCAACAGGAAGTTGGCTAACTCACTGGCTGTTATCCTGAGCATAGGAAACTTCAAAGCCTACCTCCACAGTGATACTCTTTTTCCAACAAGGTCACACCCACTCTAACAAAGCCACACCTCCTAATAGTGCCACTCCCTATGAGATTACCCCACAGTTCAGGCTGCATAAGACCCTGTCTCAGAAAATAGGGATAGTGGGGCATGGTAGCTCTTGCCTGTGATTCTAGCAGCAGGAGGTCAAGGTGGGAAGAGTGTCACAAATTGGAAGTCATCCTATACTACATAGTGAGACTCCAACACAAAGCAACCCCCCCCAAAAAAAAAAACAAAGCAAAACAAACAAACAAACAAAAACCCCATGGAGAATAATGAACTCAAAGTCAGAAAGATGGTTCAGGTAAGACCTGGAATTAGAATCCAAATCTTCTACAAGTAACTGTCTTTCCAGGTAGGAATGTTATCTCAGGGGTTAAGTTAATTTACTGCAGGGGTGTGGGGGCACATTCCTATGATTCCAGCCTGTGGGAGGCAGAGGCAGGCAGATCTCTGTGAATTCAAGGCCAACCTGGTCTACATAGTGAGTTCTGGGACAGCCATGGCTGAGTTGAGAGACCTTGTCTCAAAACAAACAAATGAAAAACAAATAATAACAACAAAACTCAACTTACTATACAATCACAATGGATCCCAGCACCCAGAAATAAGCCAGGCACCTTACTGTTCACCCCAGCCCCTGGCATCCATTACCCAAAGAGTCTGGGGTGTTATGGTGGAAGTTCCACCCAAGCCCCCTCCCCTACTTCCCTCCAAACCCTACTGCATCTCAGAAAGTCCACCAAATGATGACCCCAGCCCCAGAGATGCTCAAGACCACTCCCACAGGGTATTTAAACTGCCTCCCAGAAAACAGTCTAGTGGTTTTCCTGGTCTCCCTTTCTGGTCTCCTCTCTAGGGGGCTAGAAGACCATCCGTGAGTGTTGTATGCATTTCTAATTTGGTTTGATTTGGTCTGGTTTGGATTGCTGGATCAGTGGAGAGGCTTATTGGGGTGTAGAAACTTTTTCACTTACAAATTCTGTTCATGTTGTAGTGCACACCTTTAGTCCCAGCACTCGGGAAGCAGAGGCAGGTAGAACTCTGCTTGATCTACAGATGGAGTTCCAGGACAGGCTCCAAAGATACAGAGAAACCCTGTCTAAAAACAAAAACAAACAAACAAACAAACAAAAAAACCAGTCCAATTCTGTTTGTAATTCCAGCTCTGAGGGATCCAACACCTTTTTCTGTCCTTTACAAATACAGAGGTTCATGCACCCATCAGTATGTCACACACACACACACACACACACACACACACACACACTCACACAGAGACCACGCATGAAAGCACAAATAAATACTTAGAAATAATAACTAAAACCACCCTTCCACTCTGAACAGTTGTCAGCATCCTTGTGTGGGGGCAGAGGGTGCTGGAGGCTGGGGCTGCCTTCTCACCCTGAAGTTCATAGTGTAGCGGGCGGTTTGCCTAACCGCTAGTTTGTGGTCTCCACACCTTCTGAGGTGTTCATGTTTCACAATGCCTGTAAGATGGAGAGGAGATTAATGAAATGCTTTCCTAATATCTGGAGCCAGGTGCTTTCACTCTGAGACCCCTCTCAGCGCCTTCTCCTACCTGGTCCCCGCTACTTTACTCTCAGTTTTATCATTTCTGAAACATCAAACACAGTTCATCCTAAGCTGTTGGCAGAAGGCACTTGAGAAGCATTGGGGAAGCACCCATGACCAAAATTCAAGTAAAACTACTTATTTGCGCCACTGCGGGCTCCTCCTGTTAAATTACCTTCCTGTTGTCTTTTGCCGTTTAACTTCATCCTTCCAGCACTCACCTTGGGCAGTGACTTATGGAGACAACAGAGAATCTTGGCAGAAACTGAAGAGAAACTGTCTTGGAGGGGAAGGAGAAATTGGATTTAGCTGACAAAAAGCAGGGTTGCCTTTTCAGTCATGGAAAAAATCAAAATGAGGTTTCCAACCTTATGTGAAAAGGGAATTTGACGGGGTGGGAAAAGTGAATTGAACATCTGGCTCTGTTGCTGTCCAGAGCCTGGATGCCAGTCTCTCACTCTAAGGGTCTCCTCTCATTCTTTCAGGTTGGACCTGTCCCGGTACCCCTGTTAGCCATCCTGGGGCTGATCACATGACACTGACAGTTAGTAAAAAGCCTTAGAAGGCCTGGAGAAGACACTGGGGAAATCGGCTCCATTAAGTACAAACAAGAACACAGAAAGTGTGTGTGTATAGGTATGTACATATATATATATATATATATACATATATACATACATACATACATATATATATATATATATATATATATATACACCTGAAGATAAACTCCTTTTACTGCCAAAGTCACTGACTCAGAGCCACACTGCCACCATGCCAACTAGGAAGAGGCCTGTCCTTGCTTGTTCCTGAGATCCATTACGGAAATGAGTTCTTCCCTGTAGCTGTCCATTTGCCTTTGGGAAAGTGGAACACGAACTCTTTTACTGGGATAGAATCCAGAGCATGCTCAGTTCGGGACATGGGCATTCTCAGTGGGAGGGTGGGCTTTGCCATGCCTGGGAGATGAAATGCTAAAGTCAATTCACGTCTTTTCTATATTTCTGTATTTCTGTATTTTTCCCGAACCTTAGACTTTTCTTCCTGCAGATGTGTGACGGTTCAGGCAGGCAGAATGGTCTGTTTGCCCCATCTCTTCTCCCATGCCCAGGTCCAGCACTCAGTGCAACAGTTGGGGTGTTCTTTCTGCTTGTCTCTTTCTCTAGGAACTTGGTGCATCTAGAACATATTTTGAATAGCTTTCAACCCCTTTCCCCCACCCCTTTGAGACAGAGCCTCATATAGCCCAAACTAGATTCAAACTCTCTCTGTAACTGAGGATGACTCTTTTATTTATTTTTAATTGTTACACATTGATTGATGTAATGAGTCAGGCAGGGCTCCTATCACCAAGCGCTTGTGAAAGACAGCAGACAACAGGGAAGAGTGGGTTCTCTCCTTCCACTACACGGGTTCCAGGGGTTCAACTCAGGCTTGTCAGCGGATTCCCTTCCTTATCCACTGAGCCATCTTACTGACCAAATTTAAACATCTGATCCTCCTGCCTCTACCTCCTGATGGCTGGGGTTTCAGCATATGCTACCACACCCAGGATGTCATGCATGACAGGACTCTGTCATTTCCCCCTTCCCTTTCCTTCTTCCATGCCCGCCCTCATGTACCCCTTTGCGCTCTCTCAAATTCATGGCTTCTTTTTCTTTCATTTTGTTATATATACATGTGCATATATGGACATTGTTTGTGAAACAGGTCTCACTGTGTAGCATTGGCTGGCCTGGAGTGTGCTATGTTGATCTGCTTGCCTCTACCAGCTGGGCTACATCCCCAACTCCTCACTTCCAACTTTTCTTAAATAAAATTTGCTTTGGGAGCCATGGCACATTTTTTTAGTCCCAGCACTCGGGAGGCAGAGGCACATATACATGGAGGCAAAACTCTCATATACATAAGTAAAGTAAAAAAATAACTATTTTTTTCTTTCCAGATGGGGTTTCTCTGTGTAGCCCTGGCTGTCCTGGAACCAGGCTAGCCTTGAGCTCTGAGATCCACCTGCTTCTGCCTTTGGAGTGCTAGGATTAAAGGTTCGAGCCACCATACCCAGCTTAAATAAATACATTGGGAATTTGTTTCTATTTTAGGCCACGGCCTTACTCTGTAAATCAAGTTAGCCTCAAACTTGAGGCAATCCTCCTGTCTCAGATGCTCATGTGCTGGGATCATTTGCCTGGTTTCCTATGTTGTGAATTTCTGGCTGATGCCCAAGTTGGCTCTTCAGTTAGATGCTGGTACCCTTAAGGACTCCTAAGTATCTATCTCATTTAATTATTTACCGTGACATGCTTTAGCACAGTGGAGACATCTAGAAACATGCAAGCAAACTAGAAGGAAGCGAGCAGAAGAAAAACACAGCACACTGGCTGCAACTCCCTGGCAGTGGTGACCTTTGTCCAGCGGGAAAGTTCAAATCAAATCCACAGAAGAGAAGTAGCTGGGTTGGCTGCTGGAAGGAGCAGGGCAAGGGGTAGAGGTGTTTCATACAGGAAATGCCTTTTGCAGAGCCCTAAAGGTGTGAATGTATGTGATACTTTGAAAGAGCAGCCAGCAGCTCCCCTGCAGAGTACGCAGCCCCTGAGGCAGAGGAGGCAAGCTGGGTCATGTGCATCAAGAGGGAGTTGGAAGAGGTCTGGACAATGGAGAAGGCATCTTGTGCAAGGGCTGGCAGCTCCTTCTATTAAGACTGGAAACACCAGTGCTGCCCTCTTCACAGCGGGGGACATTTCTGGCCTCTCACATAGATGGTGTTTACCCCCATGGGCTTTCCTTAACTCCTTCAAACCAATTTGTTTTCTTCTTGGGCACACAGAAGACTATATATATAATCAATGCCTTTACTCTGGCTACAAGGAGCTTTGTTCCTGACTTCCATCCAGGGAGATGTGTCCAGTGAAATGACTTCCCCTTCCAGAACCATCTACCAGAGAACCCCAGAGCCCCCAAAGCTGGTAGAGCCCAAGGTGAAAGAATGACAGGTCCTAGAGTCACTTCAGAGTCCATTCAATTGTCCACCCATACCAACTGGGCAAGGACCAGGGCTGGGGTGGGGGAGCTGGGAATGGGAGATTTTTCTGCATAGTATTTAATCCACTGGATGAGGAAGCTCTTAGGGAACAGGTATGTGCTCACCAGCTACTGAGTCCCAGTGCATGGATAAACAACAGCATCACTTGCTCACTTCCTCTCAAGCTAAAGCCAAAGCCATCATATTAAACTCTCCAGAGCTCGTTGTGACATCATTCCAGCCCTGGCCGACCACCTCCTTCAGAATACAGATGAGCTGCATGAAACCAGGTCTCCAGGCAAGCTTCTAAGAGTCTAACCCTGCTCTCAGAAAATGAAGATGTTTATTCCAATACATGTTGTCACGGGTCCCTTCCATTTTTCAGAACCCCGACATGTAGGAAGTAAGAATGCATGCCTACGTGTAAATCTGATTAAGGCAGATGCTGGATTTCAAACTTGGGAGCAGGTGTGGCGGGGGCTCTAATGGAGTCTAGGACCTGTGGGTTCAGCCTGTCATAACTCACTTCAGTCTTCCTCTTTCAACCCTGTGATGTGGTGTCGGTGGTGTTTGCCTGACTTTAACCTGACTTTTCCTGTATATACATGTTTATTTAGGGGGTACCCGGGAGCCACCATATGTAGTATGTCTGAACTCAGTGCTCCCCGGAAACAAGCCTGGATGCATCCGATAAGACATTTTTCCACCTGGAAAATCAGACCAAGTTTGAAATAAGGAAAATTGAGGATGGGAAGGAAGAGCACCTTAGGAATAGGTGCTGGTCTCTGATGGATATTCCCATGTGCTTTCAAGAACTGTGTCCCTGACTATGATGTTTAGCAAGAGCTCAGAGTTCAGTCCTTTGTGAATCCAGAGATAGGCTAGTAATGAGAACTTCTCTAGAACAAATACTCAAAGTTCCCCTCATATTGTAATGTGAACCCCCCTCAAGATGCTGTGGGTTCTTGCACCCAGTAAAAGTGTAGCAGAGTACTTTACAGGGAGCTAAGAATTCTTGTCGGGGAGTCAGTTATGGAACCCCTGGGCTTGGAGATCTGTGCCTGCAGCCACTCCTATACCAGGTTTTACGACCTCAGGGGTGACACCACCAGCATCAATTTAGTTGGCTGTTTCCTTTTCTTTTTCTCTTTCTTTCTTCCTTCCTTTCTTCTTTTTGAGGTAGTCTTATACACCTCAGGCTTGCCTCAAACTAGTCAAGGATGACCTTAACTTTCTGACACTCTTGCCTCTACCTATCTTTCCAGTGCTGAGATCTCAGACATGAGTCACCACACCCACTTCATGCAGTGCTGGGCCAAGAACCCAGAGTTTCATGCATACTAGATGAGCACTATAGTATCTGAGTCCCAGATAACTCATTCTTGGAAAAGCAAATAAGTTCATCTCAAGAGGTTTTTATGATGATCACACTTGAGTCTCTGACTTTTGCTTTACTGGTAGCTTTTGAAACTTGAGACAAGAGAAGACTTTGAGTAGCTCCATTAAAATGACAGATCTGGCAGCAAAATTTGGAAAATGACTCAGTATTCTGGAGTCAGATCCCTAGGACAAAATGTTGACCCTACCATCAGGAAGGCCCTTGGACAAGTCACTGAACCTCTTTGTGCCTCAGTTTCCCTCTCTGGCTAGAGAATCATAGCTGAGGCATGAAGTTTGTACCATCCACTTTCTTCTCATTTGCAACTGTCCCTATAAACATCCTCATCTCACACACTGATGCTTGGCCATGTGACTTACCCAAATGGCTCAGGAACAGAGAAAACATTTTCTTCCTTTAAGTAGGGGATTTCACAGGTGTGGAACATTCTCACCAGTTCTCTCCTGATCTAACCCCTAAGCGGAGACTATTAGCAACTCTAACATAGTTGTACCTCTGTACGGACTGAAGGGACTACTGGAGAAGACCCAAGATGAGTCTGCAGTTCTCAGAAGGTTCCCAGAAGCACTGTCACCCTGAGTTCAAAATAGTAACTCCCAAAATTATTTATGATTATAAGCTCTGTGGGTAGTGCTTCCCTAACACACACAAAGCCCTGAGTCCAATACCCAGGAGAACCTAAACCAGTATGGTTGCCCACTGTCTATAATTCTATCATTCAGGACATGGTGGCAGAAGGGTTGTAGTTCTTTTTCTTTTGACACAGAGGCTCATGTGTCCTAAGTGGTCTGTAATTTTCACTATGTAGCCAAGGATGGCCTTGAGCTGCTGGTCTTCTGGTCTCTACCTTTGAGTGTCTAGATTATAGGTATACATCACCCTTCCCTGTGTAAGCAGTATTGGGGGTAGAACTAGGGACTTCTGCATGCTAGGTAAGCACTCTCCCAACCCAGCCACATTCCCAGCCCTTACCCAGGGGCGTTACATTCTTTTCCAACAAAGCCAATCTTCCTGGTGAATCAAATACATGCCCTTCCCTTGGCACCCTCAACTCAGATACATGACTTGCTTTGATGAGTGGGACAAAAATGGATAAGATGTTTGTCATGAAACTGGAAGGTTTCAGAGGCATCGCATCCCTTTCGATGTCCAAGAGAGAGGTTTCTCAACCTCATTTTCATAATGAGAAGATTTACAAAGCCCATGCAAGCCCACCCTCAGCCTTAACACCGTAAGCACCTGAGATTAGATTTACTTCCTGGCATCCAGCTTTGACTGTTTCTTACAAAGTCTCTCTAAATGGTGTCTCGGCAGGAGCTAAATGAAATGTTTCACTGAATATAACCAAATGCCGGGCTCACATAATATTAGTTAGTAACAAAACTTGTTAAATATGCAGTGACCAAAACTGAACTCAAAACCAAATGTGTAATGAATCCTGCTGAGTCCTGGGAACACGGCAAAGAAAGGGTGATCAAGAGAGAGGGAAGTTGAGTCCAATTGGCCTTCAAGCAAGAGATTTACTACTTAGCGCCAGCAAGCAGTATAGTGAGGTTCTCATGTAAGACATTGCAGCCTTGCCAGACAAAGCAAGGTATCCATCTACTTTTTAACGTTCCTGTGAGAAAGGGAGGCATTGCTCTTTAAGGAAGCATGATTAGTTAATATGTGACCTGTGATGTGTGACTGAGACATTAGAACAGAGCACATGTAACAGGCTATGTGACCAGGCTTATTCTTCTTTTATGGGTAGAGGAGTACGGCTGGTCAAAGCCTAACAGGGAAGGTGTGTCAGGATGTTTCAGCGTGGTGCTGAGTGTGCTTCTGCCCTGCTCACAGCTCTTTCCTCTCAGGCCTGGGTTCTCTAACCAACTTTCAGCAACACTAAAAGCCTTCACTGCAGCCTCAGCTCTGAATATCCAAGCAGGCGCTCTTCACCCCTTGCATGAAGTCACACCACACAGAACCAGCAAACATTGCCTGAAATGCCTTAGCTCAGAGCCAAGGCTGTTGTATGTTATGACTTAAAACTGACAGTCAAAACAAATCTTCCTGTCTTTTAGTTGCATGTGTCAGGCTATTTCTCTGGGCAAGGGTGTGAAATTCATGTAACTAGACAGCAGTCAGGCTGCCTCTGACTCTAGCGGGGGCAGAAGTGGGTGTGGGCCTGAGTACCAGAGTGGCACAAGCCCTGTCTCATCAGGGCTTGGTTACCTTAAGAATCTGGTATCATCAATGTTTACATTTTCTTTAACTGTAAAGTTCAAGGCTCTGTGCTGCTTTTCTTGCTCAGTTTCATGTATGCAATCATTCTCCTTCAACAGTCTTGTTAGCTTCTATGTAACTATCTCCTGGTCGAATATCATCCATGTGATCCCCGAACCCTAAGTACATACATCTATTTCTATTTCACTTAGCTACCCAGTCCTGCTCCAGGACCCAACCCCTCAGAGTCCCAGACAGGCACCAGAAAACACATGCTTCCATAGAGAATTTTTTTTTTTTTTTTTTTTTTTTTGTGTTAGCACTCCTCCCTTGGGCCTTGAGCCTGCTAAGTAGGAGCTCTACCACTGACCTACCCCAAATCCCTTCAGTGCAAGATTTGATAAATTTATTCTGTTCAAAATAAATGCAACACAAGACATCAGACAGAAAAAATGAATCCATCATGGTCAGGGGACTATGACTTTTTAAGCAATGGAAAAGGAGTGGAGATGTGGCTGCATGGGTAGCACGCACTATGAATCCTGGGTTCATCCTCAGCATCACACAAACCTGGAATGGAGGTGCTTGCCTGAGAGTCCCAGCATCCAGCAGTCAGGCTGTGGAAGCAGATGAATCAGAAGTTCCAGCTCTCTGCAGCTACTTGGGAAGTTCTAAGCCATTCTGGGCTACACACGGTAATGTCACAACAAGCAAACAAACAAATACATCTCAAGTAGCTGTTATTCATTGTTCCTTACAGGTGGAGCCTAGTTCCCCAGAACACCTGTGGCAGGTCAAAAAGCACAGCAATGCAGTTGAAGGAGTAAACAAGATAGATAGCTCACTCTTTAATTAGAGGCCCGTGTTAAATAAAGAACGTCATATCTTCCAGAGTATCAGTTAGTGGTTTTCAAAAGGGACAAATGGGTGTGGGCTGGCTGTGTGGCATAACCACTCAGAAAGAACTGAAATTGCCAGGCAGGCCAGTACACAACCACACACCCTGATTAAAATCTGCTGCCTGGCCACTCCCTCAAGTACAAGCCTGTGTCTACATGTCCAGCTAAAAATAAAGGACTTTGTGCATCGCTCTCTCTGTGCCAGTCCGATGACAGTGAGCCTGGGAAGGGCACTGGGCAGAGGTGGGCTAGAGCTCCTGGCCTGGCACTGTCAGGAATGCTCTGGGTCTCAGAGTCCTCCTTCAGAGAGCAGGGATAATACGGGCTGCTGATATAGCTCAGTAGAGTACATGTGTAGTGGGCAAGGAGCCCTGGGTTCCAATCCTGGCACTGTATATGTGTGGTGTGGAGGTACACAGCTGTAATCCCAACATTTGGGAAGTGGAGGCAGGAGGATAAGAAGTTCAAAGTCATTCTCAGATGCACAGAGAATTTGAGACTTACTTTGGCTATAGGAGATCCTGTCAAGGAGAGAGAGGGGGAGAGAAAAGTAGGAAGGGATAGAGAGAGAAAGACAGAGACAGAGAGAGAGAGAGACAGAGAGAGAGAGACAGAGAGAGAGAGAGAGAGAGAGAGAGAGAGAGAGAGAGAGAGAGAGAGACAGAGAGAGAGGACATAAACAGCAGTTCCCTCTTCCATGAGCTGAATGAGGGTGACCAAAACCAATGGCCACACCTCTAAAGGATAGCACTGCATTCCCAAAAGTGCAGGGGATGTGAGAAGGGTTAAATAATATTATCTGGTTGTTTTACAATATATGTTGTGTTAAATTTGCACAAAGTCTGTGTAAGAACTATCAACCAATTGTTGGTATTTGCACCAGACTTGATTATAGAACATATTCTATAGTAATCTCATTACAGATGATGCAGATAAAGGAGAGGTTGGATGCTGATCAGTAAGAGGTTTTGACTAGACATGACAGCACCAGTGCCCAGTATGAAGACCACAGGCAGCAATGAGACAGACTTACTGCCATAGAGTACCTGGGGAAGGGTCCACACAGAGTGAAAAAGCCAAGCTGTGCAGATTAAGTATGAGCCCAGATCAGTGAGACTCACTCACTGCCTCTAAACGTAAGGTGGAATATGATTGGTGAAGAACCCAACATCAGCCTCTGGCCATTTGTTCATATACATGGAAGAATGTGGGGAGGGAATGGGGTTCCACAGAGTCTAAACAGCAAGGGAGCAGCAAGATTAACCTGAGAGCAGAGCAGTGCACACTGGGTCTCAGCTAAGAAGCTATAAACCAAGGGGGACAGTGATAAGAAGTAAAACATGAAGAGGTCGAGGAGAGCTGGGGCTGAACGTCTCCCAGAGTCCCAGGACTCAGGTGGCATCGAAAAATAAGAAACAGCAAAGACCAAATGACTAACTGGACACGGAGAGTTCAGAGATATTCACTCAATTTGAGCCTGCATGATAAAGAAGAAGAAGAAGGAGAAGGAGAAGAAGAAAAGAAAGAAAGAAAGAAAGAAAGAAAGAAAGAAAGAAAGAAAGAGGAGTGGGTATTTATAGTTCTCTAATTGGCTTCTTGAAGTCTTCTCATTCTCATCTCACATCGAATCTCCCCTAGTTGCAGTGAATGTTCAGGGGATGTGTGTGGTCTTCTTGTTTTGTTTTGTTTCTGTAACTCTTCATTCTAATCCGAGCTCTGGTCTCGGCAAGATGCAAATCCAGCTAGGTACACTAGATGGCAGACAGCTACTTCCTCTAGATCCCATTCCCAAAAAAACCACATAAGCCTCCAGGAGGGAAAATGAGGGCTAGGGTGCAGCTATGTTTCTATTGGTCACATAAGGGAAGGCACCAGATCTGTACCACATCTGCATGCCACAGAGGAAAGCGGGAGTGTCAGACTTTAGAGTCAGGATACGTACACTCTTACCGGGAGGGTTTGTTCTTTGAGGGGTTTTTTTTGTTGTTATTAAAGGCATGCACTATCGCAGCTGGACTCCTTTGAGGGTTGTTTTGTTTTTGTTGTTGTTTGTTTGTTTTTAACTGAGCTTAAGTTCTATGTTTTAGCCAGTAGGGAATTCCGGAGGGAATATAGACGATAAAGGCCACGGCTGTGGTAATATAAAATGGGATCAGGTTGGTTATAATGCAGTAACTAATCAATTACCTTTGCTTCTGCATGTGTGTAGGTGTTAGTGCATGTAAGCGTGCATGCGGGAGCCAGAGGTCAATATTGGGGTCTTCCTCATTTGCTCTCCACCTTACTACATTTTGAGACAGGATCTCTCACTGAACCGGTTTGGCTAGGCTGGCTGGCCCCAAGATTCCTCCCGTTTGCATTTCCTATGATTGCAGGAGTGCACCATCACACCCAGCCTTTATGCGGGTTTTGGGGACTGAACGAAATCCTCATGCTAAGCAAAGCAAGCACCTTTCCTGACTGTGCTGTTTCCCCTGATTAGCTACTTTTGCTGGTCTGAGTAACGGCAAATCCGTGTGGGAGGGGCAGCAGGAGTATTCAGGTGGAAGGGGAAATCAGGCTGAAAGGCCCTGTGTGAAGCCTCTGCCAAGCCGCCCCCCCCCCCGACTCCCGACCCCCCGCCCAGAACGGCCCTGGTTTCCCAGTCAGAGAAACATTAATAAGTACTGCACCCAGCGGGCCGGAATTGACTTCATTCTGCCTGAGTAGTCTGGTACTTTTATCAGTTTAGTGGGAAGAACTGGCTGTGGACTTCAGATCTGATGTTACGCTGTGACATGATGAGTCGCTGGGAAGGTTGAGCCGCCCTTTGAGTGCTCCATCTGAAACACACTGCAGGGCTCCTGCAGAGAGGGCGAAGCACCCAGTTTCCCCTTTTCATTTTCTAAGTATATGTACAAAGCAGAAATAAATGCTGTTTTATTTAAATACAAAATTTGAACGAGAACTCGGCAATAACCTTGGAAAAACTCTCTTCTCCATTAGGTAACGTTAGCCTATGATATTCTCCCTGGTATTGGCTGCTGCAGGCAAGACAGACACCATCCTGAAGCTATATTCCTAGACCTCTTTTTACACGTTTTACATCGAGACAGCCTCACTAAGTTCGGATTGGCCTGGAACTCAACTCTATAACCCATTTTGATTGGCCTTGTACTTGTGATTCGCTGGGATTCCATACAGGCTTACTTACATTGGATCAGTTTAAGAGAGTTTTTATTTATTTTTTTTTAAAACCAAATAACCAGGAAGAGTTTGGGGTGGGTTTTTTTTTTTTTTTTTTCCAAGGATGATGAGATCATTCTCAAAAGACATCCTAGTGCCACGCATTTCCTTAAGCCTCTGGTGATTCGGACCGGCTTGGGCTTTTCTGGGGTCAAAGTAGGGAACAGAGAAGGCTTCCCCACACCCACCCCCAGAAACTAATAACCCAGCAGGATTCCTGCGCGGCTGCTCTTCGCTGTCCTGGAACTTCCTCCCTCGTGCTTGTGCGTGTGCGTGTGCGTGTGTGTGTGTGTCCTGGAACTTCCTCGTGCTTGTGTGTGTGTGTGTGTGTGTGTGTGTGTGTGTGTGTGTGTGTGTGTGTGTGTGTGTGTGTGTGTCCAGGCTGACGATGGTAGTTCTGCATTACAGCATGGAAAGGCAGCACACTGTCCCGCTCCATGGTTACAGCTTTACAGCTAAACCACCTGACTTTTGGCAACTCCTCCATCTGCGCTGTGCCCCACTATTCCAGCCAGAGCGCCCCACAGATCATGCAACTTGCTGAGCGGCTAGGAACTGGTGCACTGGCTGGACCGAGGGCTCGGCACCCGCCGCGCGATAACAGCTTCATAGTGCACCCGATGCCTGCCAGGCTGGCCCCGCAGCGCTGGCTCCGCACCTCGTAGCACCGCTCCAAGCTTGCAGAGCTTGCAGTAGCAGCGTATCCACCCGCTACAGCTGCTTTAACAATAAACCTCCCGGTTGCTAACAAAGAAGACTGCGGCCAGTGTCAGAAAGTTTATGTTAGGGTGATGTCACTTTCCAGTCTTCCCGGGAAGCTAGCAGCTTTTCTGGTGAGCAGTATTACCATATATAGAAAGAAAACAGCCTAGTGGTAGGGGGGAGGGGGAATCGCGGGGGATGGGGAGCCGAAGAAGCAGCGGATAGAGAAGCCTGAGCCAGCTGCCATCGTTAGGAGAACTTGGGCCCCAGGGTCAGGAGGAAGTCAGCCCTGGGCCGAAGGCGGTCTACCAACTGGTAGGAGCTATGATGAAGGCAGACTAGAAAAGGGAACCTCTCAAATGTCAGCATACTCAGAAAACCTAACTGCTGGGAGGGGTGGTAAACACAGTTACTAAACTCTGGGAGAAGTGATGTAAGAGGCTTTCCATGACCTTAAAAATGAAAACTTGATGTTACTATTCTATATTTTCTTTCATTTTTTTTTTCTTTTCTAGTGCCAATAATGCACCCATTATTGCATGCTAAGCAAGTACCCTACCACTGAGCTGTATGCCCAAGCCTGCTTCCCTGGCCCCCATGTGAATCAAAAATAATAATTCTAAATAGAACACTCAGCTGGAGAGTTGCTAAAGCCTACTTTAGCAAGGAGACTGAGGTAGGAGGATCAAAGCCAGCCTAGGCTAGCATTGCAAGTTCTAGATCAGCATGGGCTACAAAGTGAGACTCTATCTAAAATAAAAATAAGAAATAGGAACAGTCTAGCTTCTGATCTCAAGCAAAATTCTCTATGACTAAGAGGCACTGCTTAACATTAAAAAACAAATTCAGTTACAGGTCACATATGAGACAGCCTAGCTGACAGAGCAAAATTCGTTTTTGTTGGTTTGGTTTTAGGGCCAAAGCATCCTATAGCTCAGGCTGGTCTCAAATTTACCATCACAATGTAGTCAAGGATGATCTTGAACTTATGAATCCTCAGAATCCATCTCCTGAATGCTATGATCACAGGCAGGTTCCAAGAAGTGGAAGCTTGACTGTGGAAAAGACTCTAAAGTGTTTCCATTTATCCCTATAGACAATTTTTGTTAACACAAGCCCAGCTACACCTCTTGCTTTCTTTCCAGTCTTAAGGTTCTTGCACTCTATTTAAAAGTCTTCAGTGGGTACAACGTGAAGCTTTTGAATCTCCTAGAAGAAATATATTCTTAGCGTTTAAATGTTACTATCATCACCCTCCCTAGGGAGTGGATAGAGGGTGGGATGGGGGGTTAGTGGGGGAGCATGGGAGGACAGAAGGAGAGGGAACTGGGATCAGTATGTAAAATAAGATTGTTTTTCATTTAAATAAATAAATGTTCCTATCACACAATATATCCCCTGATGGCCAATATTTAAATCCACATAGTCAATTATTACCAGATGATAATAAATCATAAGTGTTTGATAAGAAGGATTTAAAGTACTAACTAGAATGAGTCTGTGACTTAGTCTTAGGTTCCATAACAATGGGAGAAAGGGACCTGGAGATGTGGTTTAGGTGGGAGAGTGCTTGCCTAGCATATGTGAAGCCCAAAGTTTGATCCCCAGCACCATATAAAGCAGGCAAGACAGTGCATGTCTGCAATCCCAGCCCTCGGTGTTGAAGAAAGGAAGGCAGGAGTTCAAAGTCATCAAGAGCCACACCAGAAACTGCAGCTGGCCTGGGCTACAGGAGATCCTGTCTCAGCAAAAGACAATAAAAAAGGAAAGATGGACTCCCCAAATCTGCCTTAGACATGAGAGATAAGTAATGCCTACTCTGCCTTTCATGCTCACATCTGCTAGCTCTCTCCCTGTTTTCAAGCAATCTTTTTTGTTTGTTTTGTTTTTGTTTTTTGATATGGGGTTTCTCTATACAGACTTGCCTGTGCTATGCTGGAACTCACTCTGTAGACCAGGATGACCTTAAACTCACAGAGATCCACCAGATTCTGCCTCCTGAGTGCTGGGATTAAAGGCATGCATCTCCACCACCAGGCTACTTGTGTTTTTAAGCAACCTTGAGCATGTTCAGTAAAGCATGCAGACACAAAGAGTAGCCAGGGCCTCCTCAGGCTCCACAGTGACTCCAATATATCCTTCCCAAAATGCAGGCCTTCCAGCTAACCCCCCCCCCACACACACAACTTTTTAATTAGCTGGGCATGATGGTATTTGCCTGTGATGTTTTAAAGAAAAATGAACCCCATAGGCCCATAGGGAGTGGTACTATTAGAAGGTGTGACTTTGTTAGATTAGATGTGGCCTTGTTGAAAGAAGTGTGTCACTGGGGGATGGGCTTTGAGGTTTCAGAAGCTCCAGCCAGGCCTAGTGGCTCACTCTGTCTTCCTGCTGCCTATGGATCCAGACATAGAACTAACTCTCAGCTGCCTCTCCAGCACCATGTCTGTCTCCATGCCACCATGTTTCCTGCCATGACGATAACGAGCTGAATCTCTGAACTGTAAGCCAGCCTTAGTTAAATACTTTCCTTTATAAGAGTTGCCATGATCATAGTGTCTCTTCACAGCAATAGAAACCCTAACTAAAACAATGCCTTTAACTTCAGAATTCTCTAGTAGTCAGAGGCAGGCAGATCTCAGGGAGTTGGAGGCCATAGTGAGTTCCAGACTAGCCAGGGTTATGTGATGAGACCCTGTCTGAAAAAAAAAATTTAGTTAAATTAACATTAAAAATCAAAACAAAAGCCATGCAAGCTGGTCTAATGAAGGCTCTACCAAAAAAAAAAAAAAAAAAAAAAAAAAGGATGGAAGTTGTGAGGAAATACCCAGTACCAAGGGACACTTTGGACATATTTGTCTTTCTGCTATTACAAAAGAACATCACAGACTGGAGGATTTGTGAACAGAAATGTCTTGTCTAGAGTGTGGTTAGGTTGTCCATGGACTTCAGTCTGGTCCCTTGGTCCTCTACCTTCTACTGTGCAAAGACATGATGCTCCGTCTGCTCTCAAGGAGGCAGTGACAGGGTGCTCCCTTGAAAGCATGCCTTTAATCCTAGGAGTCAGGAGGCAGAGGCAGGCAGATGTCTGTGAGTTTGAGGCCAGTCTGGTCTACAAAATGAGCTCCAAGACAGCCAGAGATACATAGTGAAACCCTGTCTCAAAACAAACAAACAAACAAAACCCCATGAAACCAAACTAAAAAAACCCAGGGTCTTCTATAGCCCAGGCTGGCCTGGACTCACTATGCAATGCAAGACAGCTTTGAATTCCCGATCCTTCCCACTCTACCTTCTGAGTTCTGGGGTTACAGGTGTTTACCACCACATGCATTTTTCTGCAATGTTGGGAATGAAACTCAGGACTTCCTACATGTAGGCAAGTACTCCACAAACTAAGCTGTGTGCCATTGCCACATACCCATCCCCCATCAGCCTTCTTATTCTCTAAAGTCCCATTCTTAGGCTAAAAATATGATACTGACATGGAACATCTAAGCACACCCAGGGGCTCCCACGGATTACTGGGGGCCTTGGAAAGTCCACAAGGCGCAGCTTGAAAACTAGCGTTTACCTCTACCTCTTCATTCTACTGACTTATGCCTCAGGCCCAAACACACGTGAAGGTGGTTTGAAGGTCAGTTTACTATAAATTAGAATCACATTGAGTAGGAAGCCACACTTGAAGAGTTGTTCTGATGTCCTTAGCTGATGCTCGGAAGAGCCATCCAAAGCAGGCCAATAGCAACCCAGAATAAAACGGTCTTGACAGAAGGAAGATTATCCAATTTATGCTAAATTGATGAGTTTATTTGCCTTGTTGCTGCTGCTGCTGCTGCTGCTGACTCCTTTGCTGATATGGGAGCCAGCATTTCCAGGGTTCCATTGTTGACTAAGGACCAGCTGTTGCCTGGAGTCTTCCAACTCTTCCCCAGGCTGGAACAGCTGAATCCACAGGAACTCAAGGGCCAGAAAAACAAGATGGCCTGGAAAACCCACAGAGAGAAGCTTCTGGGATTTGCACCCCTCTGTTGTTTCTGTTTGTATTAGTTATTTTTCTGTTACTGTGACTGTGCTGCACAGTTTAATGTTAACTTGACACAATAAACTCATCATAGAGGGGGAGTCTCGACCAAGAAAATGCCTGGATAAGGTCAGGTTGCAGGCAAGCCTGTAAGGCAGTTCCTTAATTAGAGATTGGTCTGAGAGCACCCAGTCTGTTTTGTGTGGTGCCAGCCCTGGGTTGATGGTCCTGGGTTCTGTAAGAAAGCAGGCTGAAGCTTGGCAGTGGTGGTGCACACCTTTAATTCCAACACTTGGGAGGCAGAGGCAGGCGGATCTCTGTGAGTTTGAAGCCAGCCTGGTCTACAGAGCTAGTTCCAGGACAGGATCCAAAGGCCTGCCTTAAAAAAAAAAAAAAAAAAGCAGGTTGAGCAAGCCAGGGGAAGCAAGCAAGTCAATATATAACACTCTCCCATGGCCTCTGCCTTAGCTCCTGCCTCAGCTCCTGCCTCCAGGTTACAACCCTGAATGAGTTCCTGTCCTGGCTTCCTGTGATTATGAACAGTGACGTGACAGTGTAAGCTGAACAAACCTTTTCCACCCCAGGTTTCTTAGGTCGTGGTGTTTCATTATAGCAATTGTCACCCTTACTAAGACAAATGAAACACCATGACCAAAGGTAAATTAAGGAAGAGAGAATTGTATTGGACTTACATTTTCTATCTTTCTTCCTTCCTTTCTTTTTCCTTTCAGTTTTTCGAGACAGGGTTTCAGTGTGTAGTCCTGGAACTAACTCACTCTGTAGACCAGGCTGACCTCAAACTTACAGAGATCCACCTGCCTCTACCTCCCTAGTGCTGGATTAAAGGGGTGAGCCACCCAGCTGGACTTGAGCTTTCAAGGCGAGAGAGAGAGTCCGTCATGGTGGGCAGGCATGGCAGCAAGTGACAGACATGGTGGCAGAAGCAGGAAGCTGATAGATCACATTTCAACCACTAACACAAAGCTAGGAGAGAGACCTGACTGGGGAGGCTATGGCCCTGAAAGCCTGCCCTTGGTGATGCACTTCCTCCAGCAAGGCCACACCACTTCCCCAAATACCAACAACTGGAACCAAGTGTTCAAATTCTCATTCAAACCACCGCAATCGTTTATATATCTTGGTTATTTGTACCTTCACCTATTGAATCATGTTTTGCTGTTGCTGTTGTTTCCTTAACAGAGGGTCTGGGTGTTATGATAAGCGTGTAGGGAAACTTGGCAGATTCCATGGCAGGGGAGGGGCAAATATGCCAGGCAGACAGAACTTAAGTGAGAAGTTTTATTAGAAAGGTAAAGGGGAGAGGGGAGGAAAGAGAAAAGAGATAAAGAGACACAGGACAGAGAGAGGACAGAAGAGAAGAGGGAGACAGGAAACGAATGCCCTGTCTGCCCCAGGGGAATGGCAGGAAAGAGAGTGTAAGTGGGTGTTGGTCTTTCTTTTAAAGGGTCCTTTGAGCCAGGCGGTAGTGGCACAGGCCTTTAATCCCAGCACTTGGGAGGCAGAGGCAGGTGGATCTCTGAGTTTGAGGCCAGCCTGGGCTACAGGCTGAATGTCAGGACAGGCTTCCAAAGCTACACAGCAAAACCCTGTCTCAAAACAACAACAACAACAAAAGTTCTTTTGTGTCTGTGTGCAGACTAGGTAGCCATGGAACCCTGGGCTGACCATGTTACTGCCTTGGTGCATTTTGCCAGCTGACAGGGGCAGGCTAGCCATGCCTGAATCCTTACACTGGGAGCTTTATCTCAGACGCTCATGGATGCCAAGCAAACATCATACTGACAGAGCAATCACCCCAGCCCCTTCTTTCCAAAGGTTGTGCTGAAAGGAAATGCCATATTTGGAAAACTTGAGACATGGCTATGTTTTATGAAAACTATCTTTCAGGCATCTTCACCCAAATCAGCAGCAGTGGATCCAGAGGCCCTGTTCTTTTCTTGCTCATCTCTGAATGCTTTCTTCTACAATTCAACCAATTGTTTCTCCTTTGGAAATCCTTCCTGTCCATCTAGCCCGTTGATAGGCTGCACCAGGTGCTAATTCCCAAGGATATTATGACTCTTCGAGGATAGCTTGTGTGACATTTCCATACTTGTGTGTTTGGTGAGAATAGACATTGACTTTACTTAATCTTTAAGAATACCTTTCCAGGGGCTGGAGAGATGGCTCAGAGGTTAAAAGCACTGACTGCTCTTCCAGAGGTCCTGAGTTCAATTCCCAGCAACCACATGGTGGCTCACAACCATCTATAATAAGGTCTGGTGCCATGTTCAACATGCAGGCAGAACACTATATACAGAATAAATAAAATCTTAAAAAAAAAAAAGAATACCTTTCCAGAACAGTATGTTTGTTATAGAAAGGGTTTGAGAATTAAAAAAAGAATATAAAGTCTATAATAAAGGCACAATCTTGTTTTTATTTCCACAGTCCAGACTAAGTAGTAACCCCCTCTTCACATTCATCACCCCCCCTCTCTCTCTCTCTCTCTCTCTCTCTCTCTCTCTCTCTCTCTCTCACTCTGTCTGTGTGTGTGTGTGTGTGTGTGTGTGTGTGTGTGTGTGTGTTGTTAGGAATGAAATCCAGGACCTTGTACATGTGGTCAAGTGTCCTACCACTGAGCTGTAACTCCAATACCAATGTGATTTCTTGAGCAGGACCGTTTACAGCAACAACATATCCAGGTCAATTTTAAACGCTATTATGAAGGAAAATTGAGTGCTGGTGACATCGCTCAGTTGGTAGAATATTCGCTAGCATAAAGAAAGCCCTGGGCTTCATTCCCAGCACTGAATAAACTGGACACAGTGTTATCTACCTGTAATCCCAGAATTTGGGAAGTGGAGGAAAGAGGATCAGAAACTCAAGGTCGTACTGAGCTACACAACAAATCCAAGGCCAGTCCTGAGTCAAACATAGGACAAAATGTGAAATACAATCCACTATATCTAAATAGTTTAAATTGATGTACCGGTTCAGGGAATAGGCTGTGTAAAGAGATGGCAGCAGGTGAGAGAGTCAGAATGGTGGTAAACCAATTTTCCTCCACCCACCTATAGCCGTGACTGCAACTGACTGACCAGGTGGTGGGCAGGCTGGCTTCTGTGTCCTTTTCATCTTTCTGTGCTTTCCCAGCATGCCAAAGACCCGCTGCCTACCATTGGCTGCTGCTGAACAACATGTGCACAACACCCCTTCAGAGGACACGGCACCCGTGCTGCCTTCCACTCTTAGAGATGGAGGATCCAGGAGCGCATTTACAGAAGCCTGCTCTTAGGGTTCAGCCCTCCACCCTGTGGCTCAGATTTCCCACTCCCAGGCTACAGTCTCAAAACTCTCAGGCTCTGTCTGCCCACTTTCAGACTACATACTCCTACTGTCAGACTTTGTGCCCTCACTCTTATGCTGGGACATCCCACTCTGTCTCCCCACTTCTAGGTTCTGGCTCCCCACTATCAGGCTCTGGCCCCCCACTATGAGATCCTGGCTCCACTATTTGCTGTGGTACCCCCTTTGCCTCCCCACTAGTAGGTTCTGGTTCCCCCACGGTCGTGCTGGGCACCCCCTAGTGGCTGTTTTTCCCCTACTCTCAGGCCAAGCCCCCCACCCCTCAGGGTGTGTCCTCTTATTCTTAAACTGTGCCCCACACCACCCCATTCCCAGGCTGTACTCAGGTTGCCTCACTGCCTGAATGTCACCGCCTCATGCCTGGAGCTGTCACCCACAGGGAATCGCCTCCAGCAGTCTGACTCATTCCCTGAAAGGTACAGGGCTGGTTTACAGGGCAGAGGGAAACGGCTGCCTTAGACAGACTAGGAAATGGGCGCGGCTAGGAAATCAGGCTCTTGCTTCCGTGTTCTCTCACCAGACATAAAATTTCCTGTCAGTAGATTTTTGGAGAAACAAGATTTTATGTGAAAGTATAGTCTTGTGAAAGTGTCACAGTTATTTGTGGTAGCACATGCCTTTAATCCCAGCACTGGGGTAGAGGTGGGGTGAAGAGGGCAGATTCCTGCCTTTGAGGCCAGCCTGGTCTACAAATCGAGTTCCAGAACAGCCACTCCCGAAATGTATTGTAACATCCTTCCTGTTGTTAGATTTAGGGCAATTCCATTTGTCTGGACCATCAATCACTTTGCTTTGTTCTAAAACTGTCAATCTCAGGTCTGTAAATCTATGACCATAAGCAATATTGTTTCTTTTACTGAATTTTTATCAAGTACTGTTAAAAACAATTGTGTTTGCTCACATACCAACCATCCATTGATTACAGGTGAGTTATTTATCTATTTATAGTTTGGTTTTTCAAGACAGGTTTATTTATTATTTACCAGGCATCTCTCATGTGCCAGGCACTGTTATGAGAAGCAGGGGTGCTGTGTCTTTGCACAACTTGAGGACCGTCTTAGACACTGTGAACGAGGTACAGGGAATCTTTATATGGTCCTTTTACCCCTTGCTTCCAAGTCCTATGTCAGTTACAAAGGAAACATCTGGTCTCTGTCCTGTACTTGAGAGAATAATGAATGCATCTTCTCACCTCTGGCCCTGTCACTGACGTCGTAACCACTATGGGTATTTTAACAAAAGTCTAGACTGGCCAGAAAATATAATTGCACACTTTATTTCCTGATGCAGTCACAGCCTGCAGATCGTGCAGGAAGCTCTCTGCTCACAGTGAGCTCTGCTACTGTGGCTGTGATTAAGTTAGGACTGAGAAACTGCTGGCTAGCCTTGGCCTGTTCTCAGCTTCCTGAACCACAGCACACCTATCTCTGTGTGTGACTATTGTTCAGGTTGGAATTTTCCAGGGTACATTTTCCTTCTTATGAACAGGTATATAGAAGCAATTGTATGTTTTTCTAATAAACTTGGTTAAAACATGAAGAAAAACATTTTAATTTTTACAGAAATGAAATTCTAAGGATCTTCCTGTTCTTTGTGTGTGTGTGTGTGTGTGTGTGTGTGTGTGTGTGTGTGTGTGTGTGTGTCTGTATCTGACTAATGTAATATAATTTAATAAGATTTTTTTTTTCTTGGCTCAAAGGAACTAGATTGGAAACAAATACTGCTGTTCATAGAATTGCAAAGTTGGAGGGGTCCTGGGAAAGCACCCAGGCTGGTGTTAGCAGGCTTGGCTGCCCATTCAAGGTTCCTACTGCCGCTGCTCAGGCAGAAAGAAGTGGAGGGAGAATGTGCTGAGTGCTGCCTGGAGGAAAGTGGATGAGGCCTGTCTCTGTGCAGACCACTAAGGGTTTTAGGCACCAAAGGAGTTACACTGGAATGAGTGGGGCATCTCTCACTAGGTTCTACTTGTCCCAAGACATGTTTTCTTATCTTTCATAGTCTATCTGGACCTGGCTTCTGCCTCTGCCAACCTGCTGGTGCAGTTTCTCTCTAGATAAACAGACTCTCTTCCAAGCTGAGAAAAAGTGGTGGGCCAGAAGAGGGTGGTTTTAGAATTTAGGATATCATGAGGGAAAGCATGTGCCTTTAACAAATTCGGGAAGGTGAGGGTTTGCAGCCTGCCATACAATTGCTCCAGAAGCCCAGGCAGGAAGGAGCATTTGAGACCAGCCTGACTACATAATGAGACTCTGCAGAGGGTGAAGGAGAGGAGGAGGGGGGCAGGAGGAGAAAGAGGGAACAAAGGCACAAAGGAGAAGGAGCAGGGAGGGGAAGGTGAAGGAATAGGTGAGAAAAGAAGGGAAGGAAGGAGGATATTGAGGAAAGGGAACAGGGAGGCAAGAGGAGGGGCAATAGTTTCCTTTCTATAGGCATGGACAAGGCTAGGGTGCAATTCATTGGTAGATAGAAGACTGCATTTGCTTGGCAAAGCTCTAGACTTCCTCCCCAGCACCAACAGCAAAAGCAAAATTAGCAGGTTCTGCTGCACCAACAAAGTCATGTATTGGGTGGCATCTCAGGAAACGCCAGTCCCAACTTCTTTCCCAGGAGAGGAAATTAGAAATCACAGAGATTCCCGGAGCACTGTTCTTAACTGCTATTGTATAGCAAAGAGAACCTTGGACTTCTGATTTGATTCTATTGCCTTGACTTTCCTGAGTGCTGGGATTGCTAGCCTGTGCCACCACACTTGGTTTATTCTGTGCCACCAACAAAACAAACACTCGACCAGCCTCAGGTATCATCCTGCAGCTAGCAAAGCAGGAAAACAAACAAACAAACAAACAAAAAATCACTTGCTTTTTAAGTGATCCCACCACCACCCTGCTTTGCTTAGTCGAGTTACCTCCCAGCCCTGTAAAAGCCCTCAGTGCCCTGCATCCTCCTCTCCGCCCTCACCCTCCTTTACCCCTACCCTTCTTCCTCGCTTCCCACTTCCTTTCCTCTCTTTCTCCTCTCTCTTCCCTCCCTCCCATCTCCCTTTCCCTCTTCCCTCTCTTCTCTCTTTCTTTAGCCTTTTCATTTGTTTCTAGGTTACCCTATGTAGCCCTGGCTGGTTTGAACAGGGGTTACAGGCAGCGTGCCACCAGCCTGCAAGCTAACCTGCGTTTGTGACTTCCTTCCTGCCTCCCTCCCTTCCTTCCTACCTGCTAACCTACATTAACTCTACAAAATAACGGGACTTCATTATGACTTTTCCGTCATGGTGTATATGCACTTTAATCTTATTCAATCTCCTTTAATTCTCTACTTCTCTAATCTCCTCAGTCTCTAGTAAATGATCCACTTAAAAACACAACTTTGGGGGCTGGAGAGATGGCTCAATGGTTAAGAGCACTGGCTGCTCTTTCAGAGGTTTTGAGTTTGATTCCCAGCAACCACATGATGGTTTACAATCTTCTATAATTGGATCTAATGCCCTTGTCTGACATGCAGGCATGCAGGCAGGCAGAGCACTTTTGGTATGTATGTGTGTGTGTGTATGTATGTATGTATGTATGTATGTATGTGTGCATATATTTGAATACAAGTAACAGAGGCCAAGTAGTCCAGACATAGTCAGATGCCACCACCAGAAGGTATTTATTTACAGCAGAGCCTGCTGTAGGGTTGGCAATTAAAGGTGGGTGCAGAAAACCATCTCCACAAATTGTCCTCTGACTTTCATCTGCAAACTGTGGCACATGCAACCATACCTATGTACTATGCTTAGATACACATGCACACTAATAACAACTAATTTTAAAGATATTCTACTGTGGATGGCTCTGAACATTTGAGACTGCTTCTATAACAGGAAGGAAAGAAAAAGTCTTTGGGCTGTGGACGTAGCTCAGTTGGTAGAGTGCCCACACCAAGCTCTGGGCTCCATCCCCAGGATCAAAGAGCCTTCCTTAGTAGTCATTGCCTCTAATCTGAGACAGGAAAACCCAAAGTTCAAGGTCATCCTTGGTCACACAAGTTCAAGGCTACTCTGAGCTACTTGAGACCTTGTCTCAAACAACAATAAAGCAAGTGAACAAATGAAAGCCCGCCTTGTTAATGGAACAGAACATGAGAGAGATTTCCTTTCCTGATGTCAGAGCATCCTACTGCTGTTGAAGGGCTTCAGAATCTATTTAAATGAACAGTAATGCAATCAAGTGGGAGATCCTGTACCTGAGGTTCTGGGTTTGAGTTCCAGCACCGCAAAGAATATAAAATAAAGTTAAAAAAATAAAGATTGCTTTACCCTGGCACTTACAAAAATCAAGTTGGGATAATTTTATTCTTGGCTCCCTCCTTCTCTCCCTTCATGGTTGCCTTTCTTTCTATTTCCAAGCTACTGGAGACTAATGCTTTTGAAAAATTCAGAAAAATAGCTCAGCAATTTCAAATTGTTATAAATCATAGTTTTCTTCTAAGTTGATAAGTTGCCTGTTTTGTTTTTTTTTTCTTGTTTGTTTTCTTAGAGATTTTTTCTTTCTTTGTTTGTTTTTTTTTTTTAGAATTTATTTATATGTATTGATGTTGGAGTCTAGGGGGAAAAAAAGTAAATGTCCCACTGCTTTGTTTAATGTCTGAATTACTGTGCAGGAAAGGCGTGTGAAATTTGGTGTGCTGGCCACCTCTGTAACCTCAGCTGTGGGCTCTTCCCTCTGAGGTGCACATTTGCAATTAGATTCTGGAGGCTTCAAGCCTCCAAATGTCCCTAGGCCTTGTATGATCTGGTCAAGGCAAGTTTTTAGTGCAGAGACATTATAAGGTGCAATATCTCTTCATGTGGTTTTTAGAGTCAAGCTCAAGGTATAATAGGACTTGGAGTCTTATTTTGGTTTCAAACCCTCATCTTCAGATCATAGATAAAGCATCGGAGCTCTGTCAAGATGCTGTGGCCTTTAGTGGGAGCAGGCAAAACCCAGCCCTTGCCTTTGCTACTGCTGAGATACATGGAGGTGAGGCAGAATTTACTTCTGCCTGCTAAAGTCACCTAGTGCTGGTGGCTTTGTTGGGGACACTGATGGCGTGATCCATGGCTTGCCAACCACGAACTCTTCAGTCCTGTTGGTCCTGGTGGTCCGTTCAGCATGTGACATGTACCAGCTGAAGGCTGCGGCCAGCTGCCTTTAGTCTGGTTCAACAGTTACTTTCCTTGTCTTATTCCCAAGTTTACCATTTTCAAAATCAGAGTTCACACAACACTTTTGGGCATAGACTCCTGAGCCCTTCCTCAGCCAAGAATGCTGGGGTCGGCAGGAGACCAGAAACAGGGAGCTACAAGCGCGTGAAGAGCTCGTGGGAGAACACAGTACTTAAAAAAAAAAAAAAACCCGCAACGCGTGCGCTCAGGGTGCTGAGACGTCACGGGACAATTGTTTCTGCCTTCCACATTCACACCGGTTCTTTTTTTTTTTTTTTTTCCTTTTTTAAACAGGTTCTCACTATATAGCCTTGATTGGTCTGGAACTTCCTATGTAGACCAGCCTGGGCTCAAATTCATAGACATCAACCCGCCTCAGCCTCTGTAGTGCAGAATCAAAGCAGTGCACTACCATACCCACCTGGCTTTGTCTGTTTTCCTTTCTTTCTGCTATTCTTGGTGCTCTTGTTTGAGGCAGCCTCACTTTGTAGCCCAGGCTAGCCTAGAACTCAAAACCCCCTGACTTAGGTGTACAATAGCTACACTTCGCTTCCTAATATATAAAATCTTTTTTTTTTTTTTTTTTTTTTAAGATTTTATTTATTAAGTATACAGGGTTCTGCCTGCATGGATGCCTGTGTGCCAGAAGAGGGCACCAGATCTCATTATAGATGGTTGTGAGCCGCCATGTGGGTGCTAGGAATTGAACTCAGGACCTCTGGAAGAGCAGCCAGTGCTCCTAACTACTGAGCCATCTGTCCAGCCCCCTAATCTGTAGGATCTTGATCCTACTATTTATATCATGTGGTTGTCATTAGAGAAATAAAAAAAGAATAAAGATCAAGTGGAAACTGAAGGAGTGGTTGGTAGAGAGTGCTTGCCTGGCATCCACCGAGGCTGTGGGTTTGCTCACGTCTAGCGTAGCTTAAGATGAACACAGTGGATGTGTCTAAAGCCTGGTACTTAGGAGGTAGAAGGAGAATCAAAAGGCCAAGATCGTCCTTAGTTGTAAAACCAGCTTGAGACAGGTCTGAGCTACAAGAGACACAATTGCAGGGAAAAAAAAAAATAGGGGGTGGGGGGGGGAGTCACTGTATTCTGCATGTCAGGAACACAAGGGTGCTGAGACAGTGGAGTGAGGAGACATAGACACCTCATCTGGGTTCACTTCACTTCCTGTCTGAGTCGTGTCTCAGCATCTCAAATGCTCTTTGGGCTACAAATCCCACAAGTGCAGCTCTTGAAGTGCTGCTCCGAGAGGGGAGTGAGTAGCCTGACGAGAGAGCTGTGACTCACACCAAGGGCCTGCCTATTCTGCACTCAGCCTGCAGCTTACCCTCCATCCCCATAAAAGCGACCCCGGCACATCACTAAAAATAAGCCGACAGTCATGAGTGTGCCTGACTAAAAGACGTGAGTATGCCATGGTCAGATTTCCACCATGGCTCAGTTACTAACTCTCCTGTTACCACCCAGCAGAATTAAACAGAGAAAGCATACCTTACGCCACCTATGTAATAACCACGTTACATCACTCCTTGGGGTGTCACACATTGACCTCAGGGATGGGATGGGAACTGGGAAGGGAATGCCTTGGAATGATAACCCCAGGTTATTCGTGACTAGTGATGGGATTGTCTGAACACGCTGCTGAATCACAGCTTCACTCATCAGTCTTCCCACAATACTCAGCTCTCTGTGCATCTGGGTATGTAAATCATGGTGCCCCCAGGGGGCATTCTCTGATGTCTTATTCACTCTGGCATAAACCACAAGGGAGGTGCCAGTTAAGCACAAAACCTGAGACAAAGTATGACAGGAATTGTCTGATGACTGGAGCTCTGAGCAAGTCGACTTGGTGCCGGCACTGCCCACTCGAGTTGTCAAGCTGAATGTTCAAAGCCTCCGAATTCCTGTAATTCCGAGCTTATATCAAACTGTATTCAATTTAACTATTAAAGACATTTTTGAACCAGATACAGTGGTGAACACCTGTAATCCCAGCCCTCAGGAAGCAGAGGCAGGAGGATCAGGGTTTCAGGTCATCCTTTGCTGCCCAGTATGTTTAAGGCCAGAGCAGGCAATACCTACAGGAGGGCTGGGGGAGAGACGAGGAAGGAGGAAAAGGAAGTATAAGACAAAATAGCTTTGTCAAATATGAATCAGTAAAAAAGAAAAAAAAAAATCTCTCCAATTGAAATTCCCAAAGGTAGAGAAAAGAAAGTCAAACAAAAAGCCAGACTGATTGATCCAATTGAATGAAAGAAAGAAAGAAAGAAAGAAAGAAAGAAAGAAAAGAAATAAAAAGGAAAGGACATGACTGTTTTTAGTATGGTGGAGAAGAAAGTTTATTGTAGATAAAAGGGAGGGAGTAGATGGAGGCAGGGACAAGGACATCTGGGAGAGTCCAGAGTTAACATGACCAGACAGAGCTGGACCACATGGAGAGAGGGGAGAAAGGGAACCAGGTGCAGCTGCCAAGAGGCCAAAGGTACAAAAGGGCGGGGACCAAAATGTTTGGATTATATAGGGAAGGGCGTCTGGGAGACGGGCAGCCCAGTCCCTGGGCTGGAGAGTTTAAGCATCTATACCCTATAACAGGTAAGGACTGAGGGATGCTGGGAGACCCTGAAGCCCAGGTCTGCTTTGATATGTTAAATAGGCACCTCAGCCATTGGTCCTAGGTTTGAAACTTAACATTGGTGAGACTAGGGATGAGCACATTGAATGTGGTGTGGTCTAAGACAGTGAAAAACAGCCTGATATGGCACATGCCAGCTAGTGAAATTGCTATTGTCTAAGGGTCTTGGGCAGCTACAACTTCATTTAACATGGAGATGCTGCCAGAGCGAGTATAGAAAAAATTCTAGCTTGTAAAACAACCTGGACAGAGGAAGGGAACATTAAAGGAACAAGGTGTAAGTTAGTGTAAGATGTTAATGTAGATGGGTGCCTAGGAGAGACCCTGCCTTAAAACAGATTATTAAGGGAAGAAAAATAAAGGGAGAGGATTCAGACCCAGCTTAGTTCATTAAAATCTAAGCATTGTATGTACTCCACTCATAATACATCAGCAAAGAAAACACATCTGTGTGGTTCTCCAAATGGGTAAATCTTATTATACAGGAAAGTAAGATACATTCAGCAAATTCACAAGGGGCTATTCGGTTTGATTTCATTTGTAAATTGGAATGAAATAAGTACCCTAAGGACTAATTTCAGGGGAGGTAATAAAATCCTTTAGGGCTTCAATTATTTACTTGGCACCGCTTCAAGAATTTCCTTCCATGAAACTATATTCCTATTTAGCCTTCAAGTTGCATATTTGAAGCAAATATTTCTAGAAGACAACTGACTTGACCTTTCAACAGCCTGGTAGCTCAAGAGAAAAAAGAACTGGAAAGGGATTAGTGAAATAGATAACAAGACTCACCACATATAAAACCACAGGCAATGTAGGATTAGTTTGGGGTTTTTATTTGTTTAGGCTCTGACTTGAACAGACCAACCATTAAGAAAGTACATATCATTTTAGATCTCCAGAGAAATTTGGGTTTAGTTTTGGCATTATATAGTGAGGAAAACCAGACCTGGGGCTTGCTGCTCAGCTGGTGCATGGCTTGCCTAGTGTGCTCAAAGCCCTGGCTTCAGTCCCTAACACTGAACTCATGACTGGAATTCCAGCACTTGGAAGGTAAAAGCAGGTAGACCAGAAGTTCAAGATCATTCTCAGTTACATATGGAGCTTGAGGCCAGCCTGCATTCTGTGAGACCCAATCTTTAAAAAAAAAAAAAGGAAGGAAGGAAGGAAGGAAGGAAGGAAGGAAGGAAGGGTATTAAGAAAAAACAGAAACTATTGCTCTTCTGCCCACTGTGCTGAAGACATCCTGGTGGTGTAAAAGAACACCTGTTTTGAAAAGTGTGTGTTATAAAAGATCTGAGGAAAGGATCCTCAATTTCCAGGTTTTGCTTCCACATACTTCGAAAAGGACTGGGTGAAGCAGGAGGCTGAAGCCTGCTGAGGAGGTTTCGGGAGGCTGGAAGCCTCTATGCTCTGCTCCCTAGAGTGGACACCACTCACAGATGACAAGGCTAAAGAAAAGTCTTCCAAATAACAAGGAGTCAGTTCTGTCCTCAAATGTTAAAGTGATTCTTGAAAATGAAAACTGGATGTATTCATATTTGCACTTTCCCCCATAATGTTAGACCACACCGTGTTTTCACGTCTGTGAGAAGATGTGTGATTTCGTGATTTGAAACTCATAGTATGGTATCAGAATCAGAACCTCTGCTGTTTCCATGTTTTCTGAGGTCCTTTGGTATTGTTGGGAAAGAATGACGGTCAGTGTGTTTGGAGAAGATCTTTTAAGATTTAATTTTTTTTTTTTTTTTAAGAGTTTCTCTGTGTAACAGCCCTGGCTGTCCTGGAACTCGCTCTGTAGACCAGGCTGGTCTTGAACTCACAGAGACCCACCCGTCTCTGCCTCCTGAGTGCTGGAATTAAAGGCATGCTCTACCAAATGGCTGGCATTTTTGTTGTTGTTGTTGTTGTTGTTGCTGTTGGTTGTTGTTTCAAATAAAACAAAAATTGACCGTGTTGTATTTTTGAATTAAAATTATTCATTCATCATGTATATAAAATGCCAAGCAATGAAAAGCCATGATACTAAATATCACAAATTTTCAAAAATTTGGAGGGTAAGAGATCTAAGAGTGTAAAGGGAAATAGATATAACCCAGATATGTTATATGAGCACAAAAAATGGCACAATAAAACCCCTTATTTTGTAGCAAGAACCTGGAGGACCATCTTCTCCTGGTCCCAAGAGCAAACTCCTCTACATTCCTTCTTGCTGAATTATTTATTTATTTATTTTGTAGTACTGAGGACTTCACACACGCTAAACAAGTGTTCTATTGGTAGCATACTTTTCCAACCCCTAATGCTTTTATTTTAAAGTGTTCTTTCTGTCTTACTGGACTGTTGCTATGAAAAGACAGTGACCAAGCCAGCTCTTATGAAAGAAAGCATTTAACTGGGGGCTTGCTTACATTTCAGAGGGTCAATTCATTACTATCATGGCAGGAAGCAGACAGGCATGTTGCTGGAGCAATAGCTGAGAGCTTTACATCCTGACTCACAGGCAGCAGCAGACAGAGAAGACACTGGGCCTGTCATGTGCTTTTGAAACCTCACAGTCCACTCCTGGAAACATATAACACACCTCCTCCACAAGTCTACACCTACTCCAACAAGGCTACAGCTCCCAATACTCTCTAAGCAGTTCATCAAATAGATGAAGCATGCAAAATATGAGCCAATGGGAGTCAGTCTCATTAAAACCCCAGCCCCTATTTCTTTTTCTTGAGACAGGGTCTCACTATGTAGTCCTGGCTGACTTAAAACTAGCTTTGTAGACTGGGTTGGCCTTGAACCTGTGGATATCCACCTGCTGAGTGTTGGGATTAAAGTCATGCACCACCTTTATTTTTCTTTTAAAAAATTATTTCATTTATGTGCATGTGTGTACAGGTATCTGTGAAGGCTAGAAGAGACTTACAAGGCAGCTGTGTGAGCTGTCCAGTGTAGGCGTTGGGAACCAAACCTGGGTTCTCTAGAAGAACAGCAGGTATTATTTATTCCAGGCCAATCTTTCCAGCTCCAAGGCAAAAGATCTTTTGAGGTTTTTTGTTTTTTTTTTTTTTTTTCCTGCTATGAATGGAGGAGAAGGACCAGAGACACAATCTAAGGAGGGGCCTCTTTGCTATTTTAGGCATTCTCTTCAAGAATTTGGAAGGGGAGGAGTAGCTTATGCTGCCTGTGAGGATCTGGAATGTACGGAGGAGCTGTGGGATAACATCAGAGTACCCAGACTGTGTCCCCCTGAGTGCTGTGCTGTGTTCCTTAACAGACATGAAAGTAACAAGGCCTTCTGGTTTTCTTCTGTTGAGGGTAATGCCATGCTACAGATTTGATGGTAGATATCCCGGTGACATGGATGGCTGTCAGGATAGTCACTCAGCTGTACACTGTTATCCACTTCTAACTTCAGCAATACTATCAATACGCAGGGCTACATAAGTTACTGTTTCAGTGTCGTTGGTTAAAAGTTGTACTTAATGTTTGAAGATTAAATAAAGCACAAAAGAATGTACCACCACCTTTTTAAAGACAAGGTCTTGTGAATGAAGCCTAGGTTGTTCTCAGACTTGCTCTAAAGCCAAAAATAGCGCTGAACTTCTGGTCCTGTGACTGCTACCTTCCAGGTGCTGGAATCACACAAGGGAGTCACTAAGCCTGGTTTTTCAGTGCTGGGATGGAACCCAGAGCCTTGTGCATGCTGGGTAAGCCCTCCACCAACCAAGACACATAGCCAGGGTTTGTTTTAATGCTTTTATTTATAGTGTCTTCCCCCTTCCCTTTTAAAAAATGTATTTATTTTTATTTGTGTATGTTGTGTGTACCTGTGTGATTCTCTGTGTACCTTGTTCATGCAGTTGCCCAAACAGGTTAAAAGAAGGACTGGACCCCCTGGGACTGAGGTTGCTGAAGGTTGTGAGCTGCCTATTGTGGGTGTTAGAAATTGGACCTGGGTCCTCTAGAACAACAGTGAGCTCTCTTCTATGATGAACTATTTCTCCAACTCCTAGTGTTCTTTTCTAAGGGCATGAATACGCCATCAAGGGCATATTCAATACTGCAAATTATGTCTCAGCGTGTATATGTGTGTTCGTGTGTGGTATGTTTTTAATCTGAAACTGGCCCAGTTGTCTCTTTCAGCTGTTCTGTGATGATTAAATGCTTGAATAGTTCTGAAGTCAAACCTTGAGTCTAAGTGTCTCTTGAAAGGCTCATTGTTGTGGAGCACTTGCCAAGCATATACAAGGGTATGGGTTGATGCCAGGACCGTATAGAAAGGAGAAAAAACTCTTTTAGCTGGGTGTGGTTGAGCATTTCTATAATTCTAACATTTGGGAAACAGAGGCGAGGAGGATCAGCAGATAAAGCCATCCTCAGCTACGTAGCAAGTTAGAGGCTAACCTTGGCTACTTGAGAACGTGCTCCTTCCCCAAACCAGTCTTCTAAAACTCCCCAGCAGTATAGAAAGCTCAAAGCTAAACTGAAAATCAACCTGAAACAGTGACAATATTTCTTGCTTTAGAAGTAACACAAAGATTTAGATATGCAGAAAAAAAAATAGAAACTAAATTACTTTGAACGACCTATAGAAAGTTCAAAATTTCAAAAGATGAGACTAGGTATTCAACTGGACACTGGCAACGTCAAATCACATGAAAACAGAATAGGAGTAAAAACTGCTTCCTTCCACTTTTTTTTTTTTTTTTTTTTTTTTTTTGCATAACACCCTGATTGCCCAGCTGCAAGGTTTTTCATGTTTTTGAGTTGGTGACTCTGATTTACATGGCAAACCTGTCTTGGATCAGTCGTTCTGAAAAGAAAAAAAAAAAGAAAAGAAAAGAAAAGAAAAAAGAAAATAGAGATTTTATGTCAATAATATTGTTTTTCTTGTGATATCTGGCATCAGCTTTGTTCTGCTTTGCCAGTGTAGTACCAGCTAAAACATTTTTCTTTAATAGCCAAAGGTAGTGGACATCCATCATTCTAAAATAAAAGTCTCTGAGGGGAGAGGAGAAATCATTTACCATGTTTTATAGACTTAAGCTCCAAATTTACTAATGGGCTCAACAGTGAACAAGCAAAGCCTTCACAAGGGTCCTCATGGCATGTGTGCAGTGTAACTGATGCTGTTCTGGGGAAGATATGGTCAGGGTTGGTGATTGGAAGACCATGACACAAGAAATAAATGCTGAGAAGTGCTTCGAAGGGTCCCCCTTTTGTTTTATTTCTGAAGAAACACTTGTACCTGGCAAATGTTTAAATATATATATATATATATATATATATATATATATATATATTTTTTTTTTTTTGGTCATTTTACATACTAACCCCAAGTCTCCCTTCCTCCCCTTCTTCCATCCTTCCACCTCTCCCTCTTCCCACCCTTCTTCCACTCCTCAGAGGGTTAAGGCCTTCCTTGGGGAATCAACAAAGCCTGGCAAAACCAAGTTGAGTCAGGACCAAACCCCTCCCCTCTGAAACAAGACCGAGCAAGCTATCCCACCATAGGGAAAGGGTTCCAAAAAGCCAGTCCATGCACCTAGGATAGGTCCAGGTGCTACTGCCAGTCCCCACCCCCGTAGCAACAGATCAAGTGTGGCGATATATTTTATAAAAATATCTTTTACATTCACAAAAATATATCTCTTACACTCACTTTTTGTTGTTGTTTAGAAAAGCCCTTTACTGTCTAGGTGCTTTATTTCTTTTTGTACATTAAGCCATGAATTCATGTGGGCTCCAGCAGCTCAGGCTCCTTCTTGTTAGTCTTCACAAAGTGTGCTTCTTTGGGTGGAGCTGAAGTCAGGTGTCCTTCTCTTGGGCTTCCCTTTTCTTCTGATCATTCTCCTTTGCTCGCATCAGGAAGCTGTCTTTGCTTTTAGCATGCTTGTTGCTCAGTCGGCACATTAATTTTCTTGGCAAGAACCTTGCCCTTAACTTGCTTGTTTACAGTGATGGCCACGGCAGGGTTGTGGCGGCAAACACCTTTAATCCCAGCACTTGGGAGGCAGTGGCAGGCAGGATCCCTGTGAGTTCCAGGCCAGCCTGGTTTACAGAGTGAGTTCCAGGACAGCTAGGGCTGTTACACAGAACAAACCCTGCTTCAAAAACAAAACAAACAACAACAACAACAACAACAAACAATGATGCCCACAGCATCCTGGGTGACATTGTAGACCCTTCCTGTTTTGACATGGTAACACTTACCAGGCATTCCCCTTTGAACAGTGCCCATTCCCTTGATGGCTACAATATCACACTTTTTGTCCATGTTTCCTAAAAGGCCTAGAGAACAGAGAGTGCCCTTCATCTTTCTCTTTGTGTTTGTCATTTTGGCCACCGCCGAAAAGGGCATTCATATTTTAAAGTATCTCCACATCCTTTTCAATATATTTAAAATAACCTAGGTTGTTTCCTTGTTTTTTGGCACTCACCAATCTCATTTCACCTCAACCCATCTTGTGTGTTTCCTATTTGAGGTTGGAATCAGCCGCTGTTTGGCAAAGTGTAATGTTTCTTTCCACTGGGCTATGGTTCTAACACTACAGTACACATCATTATTTCTAAGTGTTTCCAGTATTCCAAAGTAGGGATTTTTCTCATTGTTGTGTGACCAGTCTTCAGAATGCTTTTCATCTACAAAGCTGATTCTATGCTCATGAAAAGCAATGACTTCCCATTCCTTCTTCTCTACAGACTTTAGTCTGCATCAGCTATACTGCTATTGTCTGTCTTTATGAGTTTCTACTTCAGGTCCCATTGTACAGTATTTATGTGTTTTATAACTAGCTTAATTTATTTTATTTACAAATAGCTTTTTAGTATTTATTTACATAGCATGCTATCTTCACATTCATATCATGGCATGTATCAAGATGTCTTTTCTCATCATGATGGAAGACCATTCAATTGAATTTGCCATATTTGTTTATGTTCCCATCTATTGTGGGCACACAGGCTGCTTCCATCTACAGACATGACAGGTAATGCTGCTATGAATAAGGGTGGCACATATCTGTAATCCCAGCCTCAGATACTCAGCAAGTTTGAGGCTAGCCTGAATTACAGGAGACCCTGTCTCAGATAGGTAGATGGATGGACAGATAGATGCAGTTCTCTTCAGAGTATATCCAAAGTGGAACTTGTGGGTCCTATTTCTATAATACTCATCTTAATGGAAAAGAGTTTGTGACTTTATATTAAGGAGCGTACTAATACAATTGCAGGCATATAATTGTTAGACATATAAAGGATGGTCACTGTCCTTGAGAAAGCTGGTATATATAAGGCTCTAATAAAAGTTATGTAAATATAAAATCTGGAGTTATTAGGTTGGATAATCTTTATCATGATTGTATGTCCTTTTACAGTTATATGTAACAATTATAGTATTATCCTTTACATACTATTTAGGGTCCAAATCCTAACAGCATGCTCACTACCTCAGTTCTTTAGAGAAACACTGAGATGGGGATGTTACATCATTTTTGCTGTGAATGCTGATCATGGAAACTGGGCTTACTCATACAGATATACTGTCTTTTCATTCTTCCTCCATGGAGAATGGCCAGGCTGGCCTCCACAGTGGTGCTGAGAACAGCAGACACTGTTTGTGCAAAGTTATTCAGGAGATTAAGGAGGTAAGGGCCCTTGATAAGCATGTGAACTCTGGAGTCAATCTGTCTGGGTTGCAATCTCTGTAATTTAGTATTGCTCTCTTGATTCTTTTTGCTGGCTGATAAAATGCCAGAGGCAAGAGAATGGTGAGATCCAAACCAACTTGGGCATGCAGCGAGCCTCTTCATCAAAACAAAACAAAACAGGCAAAAACAACAACAAAAAGCAGTTAATTATTCAAGTTATTGGGTCCATTCACTCAATCATAAGATCATGTTTTAAAAATAGAGAGATATCTCAACAGTTAGGAACACTTGCTGCTCTTCCAGAGGACCTGAGTTCAGTTCTCAGCACTCACATTGGAGGCTCACAATGACTTGCAGCTTCAACCTCAAAGGATCTATGCCCTCTTCTGGCCGCCATGGGCAACACACACACACACACACACACACACACACACACACACACACACACACACACACACGAGGCATACATCCATACACATGAATATAAATAATACATCATTTTTATATATGGTTCAGGGCTGGCAAGAGAGACTAACATTCAAAGGCACTTGCTGTGCAAGTCTGAAGACCTGAGTTTGATTCCTGGGGCCCGTGTAAATGTAAAGGAAGAGAACCATTCCCATATCACACACAAACAATAATACATACATTTAAAAAAAGTATAAACTTTAGTTCTGTGTAGTGGATATTGCACATCAGCATAAAAGTTTGAAGTGTTTTTATTTCAGTAGTCAAATGCTGAAGTAAAAATTAAAACAAAACAATTTAATTGATATTTTAGTCACACTGGGTAATTATAGACAATGGAAGTTTTGTTTGTTTGTTTTGGTTTGGTTTGGTTTTGGTTTTTCCAGACAGGGTTTCTCTGTGTAGCTTTGGAGCATGTCCTGGAACCAAGCTGGTCTTGAACTCACAGAGATCTGCCTGCCTCTGTCTCCCAAGTGCTGAGTTTAAAGGTGTGTCCCACCACTGCCCGGTGGAATGTTTATTTTTTATTATAGAAGGAGAATAGTTATAGAGGATTTTAGTATAAATACAGTTAAATGAGGGTGAGTCAGGTATGTGAAAATAGTAAAGAGCTATCACCATTTTTAAACTAAGACCATTTTATTCTAGTTTAAGAAAACCACACAAAGACCCAAGTTCTCTCCACTTAAAACTTTCCCAGGAACCTGCATAAGACTGAACTAGACTCCTTTAACATAGGTGACAATGCTGTGGCTGGGACAAGATCTAATACTAATGCACAAACTGAGTGAGTGGAGCCCTTGCTCCACTGTGGAGAGATACCTTGCTCAGCTTAGACACAGGGGTGTGGGAGTGGAGAGGTGCCTTGTTCCTGCCTCAATGGGATGGTGGGACAGACTAAGTAGACTTCCTAGGGGAGGCCTTACCCTCAATAAGAAGCAGATGGGAAATGGAGGGTAGGGTGGGGGAGCAGGAGGAGAGTAGGGAGGGGGAACTGAGATTGGAATGTGAAAAATGAATTACTACTACTACTACTACTACTACTACTAATAATAATAATAAGCCCTTCCCAGTTATCAGCTGCATCATTGCTAACCAGGGAATTCCAGTGAATGAAGGAGAAGCTTGTGACATCAGCCACTAGCCACACAGAAATATTTATATATGTATATTTTTTCCTTGCCTCTCCCTGCCTCCCTCCCATCTCCCCCCCTCTTCCACTCCACAGGGAGGGTGATGCCTTCCAGGAGAGATCATCAAAATCTGTCAAGTCATTTGGAATAGGGACTAGGCCTCCCCTCCTGCCTCTAGGTTAAGGGAATATCCCTCCTTGGGGAATGTGCTCCTTCGTGCACTAAGGATACATCCTGGTTCCACTGTTAGAGGTCCCTTAGACTGCCCAGGCCTTCTGAGACCCATATTCAGGGGGTCTGAGTCAGTACAATGCTGGATTCCCAGCTATCAGTCTGGGGGTCCATGAGCTCCTCCTTATTCAGGTCAGCTGTCTCTGTGGGTTTCTGTAGCCTGATCTTGACCCCTTTTCTTATCACTCCTCCCTCTTTGCAATTGGATTCCAGGAGTTCGGCTCAGTGTTTAGCTGGCCACACAGAAATCTTACAGCAGAATGTCTCAGAGCCTGTGGTGCCAAGAACTAAGTGAAAATTCTAAGACATAGAATTTAGGTTTATACTTAAAAATAATAAGGGTGACTTTTAACTTTTTTGTATCCATGTGTTTTGTGTGTGTGTGTGTGTGTGTGTGTGTGTGTGTGTGTGTGTGTGTGTGTGCACATACCTGTGCACATGTGTGTAGAGGTCATAGTAGGATTTTGGGGTCCTGCTCTATCAGTATTCACCTTGATCCTTTGAGACAGACTCTTTCATTGAACCTGGAACTAGGCTAGCAGCCAGGAATCCATAGTTATTCTTATGTCTCCAAGCACCAGCCCTGGGGTGACAGGCCAGTGGCCAGGCCCAGCATTTTATTTGGGATATGAACTTGACACTTTATACTTGTATAGCAAGTGCTCTTGTCCACAGAGCCATTTCTCCAGTTCTTACTCTTTTTCACTTTTTATTTCTCTTTTGGTGGTGCTGGAACTTGAACTTGGGGCCTCTCACTTGCTATGCACCTCAGCCCTCAGTTTAGATCAATTTTACATATAATTTGTTGAAGGCGTTTCACTTCTACTGTCTAAAATGATGACTCTGGTTTTCAGTGCTGGACACTGAACCCTGGACCTTGTGCATACTAAGAAGTTGCTCTACCATTGAGCCACACCCACAGCCCTTAAACTGAAAATCTGAAATAAAAAGCTCTAGTTTCCCTTTAAAGTTTTTTTCCTTTGTTAACTTTGAAAAGCAAGCACAGACATCGATTGTGTAGTTTGATCTTGAGTTCAGTTCTATATCTACATATAAATAATATGCAATGAAAATCTCATTATAAAGAAGTATTTGGAAGACCTAGCTAATGTTCTGAAACTTCTTTCAGGTAAGATTAATGGATATATATATCTCAAAGTCCCAAACAGAGCAGCAACAAAGATGTTTATTTAAGCACCTTGTTTGTAGAACAGACTATTTATATATGTGCTTAAAAAATAATGGGTTTTGCAGCTAACATAAAGCTGAAATAAAAATAATGAAAATATGTATGTATATATGAAATTCTGCTTACAGATTTTGAGGCTTCAATGGCATATCATTTGTTTGCCTGAATTGAGGATTCAGTGGGGAAGAATTCTCACTAATGTAAGATGTGACAATTTGGGGACAGTGAATTCAGGGAAATGTTCTTAACAGATATTTTTTTTTCTTTAGGAAAAGCAACCCTTCCTACTTCTCACCAAATCTATCCTAAAAAGAAGAAGTGTTTCTAATTCAGGATTGTAACTGCTACATTTCCCCCAGATACTTAAGAGACAATGTTGTTTCGTGGTCACTAGCCCTCTCTGCAGCCCTCATTTCCTGTAATGAATGACCCTGTTCCCAAAAATAACTTCAGTACTGTTCAACTGCTTGTGTTTGGCATATTCCTTCTTATTTAGGAAGGCACATTCTCTTCTACAGCTGGACAAACCCAGTGTTTGCAGAGAGCTGTCCCCAAACAGTTCCCTCTAGGCCCTTAAAAATGTTCAGCATCTGAGTGCTGGCAAGGAATGCTCACACCCAATGGAAATAAAACTCTGTGGCCTGAGCCAAGGAAAAGCAGGGATGCTATCTATATATGGAGTACAGGAAACAGGGCCAGAGCTAACTGCCTTACTCATATGCCACCCATATACACGGCCTTGAGTCAGGCACTGCTAACTTATCTGGCAAAGAGGAAGACTTACTGGCTAGCTGAAGCTGCAAGAAGTGGGCTATAATCTGCCACTTCCCAGCATGCTCTTAGGTATGCAGAGAAACAAAGGGCTCCCTAATGCCTTAAGACAACCTAGTAGGCTGACATGAACAAGGCCCCGGCCTCTAAAACAAACAAAACAACAACCACCAAATAAAGGGAAAGTTTAAAAAGCTGGCTAAGTACCCAGATACACAGGATGCATGCCCCGCAAGTGGCTGCACAGCAGACTATCCACAGTTCCTCTTGTAGACTGTTGACAGCCCTCACTCAAAGGAGACACTCAAGCCCAAGTCAAAAACTTGCCAAATCAAACTTCCAGTTTTCTCTACATTATATGACTCTTTGTACCTAATTTACTTATTTGGAGACAGAAAAAGTAGGAACTGAAAGAATGGTTTCACCTTTTCTATTTGTGTGAAATGTCAGTAATTCCCAGGCTTTTTTTTTTTTTCTTCATTGTACATGGCTTTAGAGTTGTGTTTTTATTCCCCCCGCCCCTCCAAGTGCTGGAGAGGGATCCCACAATGCTATTATATACAGCTAGGCTTGATTTGTAAGTTCACATTTTTCAAAATGGACTTAACTCTGGATATGGGGGGATTAGGAGTTTCGGTCCAGCTGTGGCTGCATAATGAGTTCAGCCAAGCTGGACTACATGAGTCCCTGATTCAAAAAGAAAAAAAGTGGTGGCTGGGGCTGGAGAGATGGTTCAGTGATTAAGAGCACCTGTTACCTGTTACTCTTCCAGAGGACCTGGGTTTGATTCCCAGCACCCAAATGGCACTCACTATAGTTCCAGTTCCAGATCTGACAGCTTCTGGAGATCCCAGGCACCAGGCATGCATGTGGCACACAGACAGACACACAGGCAAAATAACCACACACGTAATCTTTTTAAAAAAGAAAAAAGTGCCATATTTAGGACAGAGGAACCTGTTTTTCTTTTACAAGCTTGTATGAACATGCAGAGATGACCAAAGTGCAATTTTGTCTTCTTTACAAGAAAATAGTGTTCCTCATCATCTCTTAATAGAGATGGAGACATAGAGGCACCCTGTGTTTAAGTTACAAGTAAGATGACTTTTGCATTTCCCCTGTATCCTGGTCCAAAATGGAGGATTAGTCTCCATACTGATTACTTGGGAGATTCCAGTGCTAGGGACCAGTGCTGGGCCCCAAGATCAGGACTGTGGATACAGTGACTAAAGGAGGACTATCCCTTATCTGAATAATGTGGATGATTGTTTCTGACTGGAGTCCTATAAGAAGGGGAATCCCGGGTTTGGAAAACAAGGGCACATCTTATCTATGACTACTTCAAACATAAACTGACCTCCCAAATCCCAATACTGCTCAGACATCAGACACCATAGTCTATGAGCTGGATGGAAAGACAGCAAAGATGTCCAGGGGCAGCACTTCAGACCTTCGCATAGTGAGAATGTGTCCAAACTCGTACTAGTTCACCTTCCTTCCCTGAGGCTGCTGGGCCTGTGCCTGGCAGTAGAAATCCTGATGATTTGGAAGAGAGTGCTCTAGCACCAAGAGAAATGAAGCCAATGAAGGATCCTGGGCAGGACAGGGATTTCTCCTTTTAAAAGTTTTTTTTTTTTTTTTAATACAATATATTCAAAGACTTTTGATGACCCATAATACTGTTTCTTGCACATCACTCTTTACTGAAGATTTCTATCTCTATCCTTGGGTTATTACTAAATAGGTGCAGCAGCTATTGTTGGGGAGGATAACCAACAATGCAGTATTGTTACAGTGGGGGAAAAAGCTTACACCTTGAAAAGCCAAGAGGCAGTTCATATTCCCTGCCCAGGTAAAGCTTCACTCCCCAAGGCACAGGGTAAATGGCTGAGGGTGAAATATGACTTCAACTTCTGCCACTACAACCCACAACTTTGTCAAAGATGGACTGTGCCCCAGAACTGTGATCTAAAATAAATCCTCTCATTGAATTACTTTTGTCAGGTATTGTGTCTCAGTAAGAGACAAGTAACTAGAACAAAGGTCATGCATTTTAGATAGCTAAGTAAGTGCCCACCTCTAAACATCTGTATGAATTCAATTACAGCTACATTACTGAGCAACTGCTGCATTTATCAATTTCTATTTGTAGAAATTCTATTTATCAATTACATACTTCTGCATGTAAATTGGACTCCTTCTGTTTAGGCTGAGCCCTGGGGGAGCAGAGCAAGTGCACCATTTACTTTTGTGTCTCCTAAGTAGCTGTTGATAGCTGTTCTTGAGAAACTGATTTTTAGAGCTGAGAAGCCTGCTTAGGATCTTGTCATAGATTGTTACCGCCTCCCCAAATCAAACACCCACGCAGTGCTGGCCGAGCATGTATGAAGTATGTTTATATAGTAGTTTCCTGTGCAGAGACTGGACGAATGGTGTAACTCTGAAGAGGTAAAAGCAATCAATACCTTTAAAGGCAAGGACATGGACTTTGAAGTAGTCTCTAAGTTCGTCATTTACTAATTAGGAAAAACGATGCTCGTTTCTTAGGGCTTTAGTTCAACAACACATTTGATTTGCTGATGGGCAATACGCGGCTTTCCCATAATGAATATTTTCTATCGTTTATTTGCGCATTCTATTTTTTTTTTTTTTTAACTTCCACAACAGAAACACTACTTCTCGGGTTCATAAACGTAGCAATGAGAGCTGTCTTTCCGGCACAGCGCACTGCTCCTATTGGCAGCTCAAGGCTGTTCGGGTAAGTTAATGTGCTGGCACCTGCCTGCCACAGGGCTTTCAGTATGATGTGGCAGGTCCGAATTTCAAGTTTCTCATTTAGATTCTGAGACTGGGTGGCTTCTTTCCAATTTTTTTTTTCTTTCCCAGAGAAGAGAAAAAAATGAACTCGTAAACACGAGATTTTTCCTTTTCATATTGGCCTTCCTAAGTAGAGCATCGAGCAAGAGCAGCCTCCAAGCGGGCAGGGTGGCACAGCAGGGGTGGATCGGGAGGCTCGAGAGCTGCCCGCAGAACGCTACCACCCCATCCTCCTCGGCCCTCAGCCCCCAGACAGGTCAGGCCGGCGGGATCCCGGCTTCGGCTGTGCCTTCCCGCCGGTGAGCCGGCGCGTCGGCTACTGCAGCGCCATGCCCTTTCAGAACGGGCCAGGCCGCCCGGCTCTTTTGTCTGCACCCAGCCCCACCTTCCTTCTTCCTGCCGCCTCCCCCTACTTCGGGCGCGGCTGACGCGGCGCGGAGGAATGCGTTTCCGGAGGGAGAGAAAGGCCATGGCGGCCAGCCTGGGAGAAGGCTCTTCGTCGCGGGGGCGGGGCCGGACCGGCTTCCTGAGGGAGTCGGCGGGCTGAGTCTCCGCCCACACGCTCAAGAGCCGCGGAGACCCGCCGAGCGGCCGAGGCCAGCCGACACCGCCCGAGACCATCCGAGAAGCCGAGGCCCGCCGACACCTTCCCGAGACCCTCCGAAGGGCCGAGGCCCGCCGACACCCGCCCGAGACCCCCCGAGAGGCGGAACGCGGCGGAGCCCGGGCCGCACGCGTGCCGGGCGGACGCTGCGGAAAGGTAAGGCCGCGGGCGTACGGACTTGCGGGCGTGGGCCCTGGGCCACCAGGGCTGACCGGGCGTGTCTCACCGCGGCCTGGCCCGGGCGAGTCCGGTCTCAGAGACTCGGCCGCGCCGCCACGTCCGGCTGCAGTTCTCCACCCCGCCCGCCTTTGCCTCAAGGGAGGGTCCCAGAAGGAGGGTCGCGAGCCCCGCCTGCCACTCCGGGGCGTGGCGGGCCAAGAGTTGGTAGGACGGGGATGGCGGTGCCCAGCGACCCCTGAGGGGTTCCGTCCGCCGGTGCCCAGCCTCTCCCGAGCTTGGCGCGGGACCCCGGGAACCAGGCCGCGGCGTCCGTGGTCCAGGCGGTGCCGGCCCGGGGCCTCGTGGAGTGTGGTGCCTACCCGTTCTCATGCCTCCTAGTGACAGGCTGGGCTTATGACCGCCCTGATCCCGAATGCCACTGTGAATTCGAACTTTTCGTTTGAAACCTAGCACTCAGCGGTAAAGTGAGTGATAAATTATACTATTTCCGTTTCCTCATTTATAAAAGAGAAAAGAAGCCCCTACACTAATTGCATACTATCGACAGGGTCAGGCCCAGCTTCCAGCATGTGTTTGTGTACTGACCTCATTGCAGACCCCGATCCATGGGGGTATCAATTTACTCAGGTGCAGGAGTTTAAGTAGTTCACCTCCAGAGCCCATGCTTGAACTTTGAGTAGCCTCACCTAATGTAAAATCAAGTAGGTATCGGGCAAGGGCAATGCCAATCTTAAACAGATCTGCAAACTTCCTGGAATGTTTTGGTAGCATTGGGAAGATTTCCTGGCTCTGCCGTACCACGTGGATATGAAAAGGGTGGTATGACTTAAGCTTATTTTTATGTTTTACTTTTTTTGGTTGTTGCTTCCATAGTACACAAATAAATGTTAGATGAATTTGATTAATTTCTTTCTTAAATCACACACACAGCAAATACATTAAGTCATATCATAGATAACCTTGTAGAAAGGACTAAGAAATTTTAGTTGAAAGTTAACCTATTACACATTTATGGACATCAAGGCTAGAAGGGAAGGGACTTAATCTCAGTGTGATATTAGTGTTCATGAGTGGCTTTGATTCATTCTTCAATGATAAGTGACTGAACAAATATAAAACACCGGTATGTCGTATGTGGGCACTTGGGGAGAGTAGAAGATACTAGAGTGTTAGTTTCTTATGTTAGTAGATAGCAAATTATTGAATTCTTTTTAAAAGGATGTGAAGTTCTGCACTAAGATGGTGTCTTTAATTTTAATTTATAATTATTTTTGTGTGTGGGTGTAGTGACATGCATGTCGGAGGTCAGAGGATAAATTAGTGAGGTTTGATTTTTTTTTTTTTTCTTTAACAATTATGTGGGTTCCAGGGACTGAATCCAGTTTGCCTGGTTTAGGAAGACATTTTCATGTGCTGAGCCATCTCATTGACCCAGGTTGTTTCTTTTTTAAAAGTTTTATTTTAAGTATTAACTTTTTATGTGGGTGGGTGTTTGCATGTTTGTTTGCAGTGTGCATTCCAGCATCTGTGGAGGATAGAAGAGGGAACCATGTCCCCTGGAACTGTAGTGAAGATGGTTATCAGTCAACGTGTGGGTACTAGGAATAGAACCAGGTCCTCTGAAAGATTAGCTAGTGCTCTTAACCACTGAGCAGTTTTTTTTTTTTTTTTTTAAGCATCCCTCTCCCCAAGTTGCTTTTTTTAATCGTCAATATTCTGTAAATGAAAAGTGCAAGTACAGAATTAACAAATTTGAAAAAAAAAAAAAAATAACTGGATTTAGTACTTTTTTTTGTGGGGTGTAGGGTTTTCGAGACAAGGTTTCTCCATGTAGCCCTGGCTGTCCTGGAATTTGCTCTGTTGATCATGCTGGCTTTGAACTCTGAGAGATTTGCTTCCCTAGTGCTGGGATCAAAGGCATGCTCCACCACCACTACTGGGTCCTGGATTTAGTGATTTTAACACAGTTGTCTTTTAATTTACTGATCAGCCTAATTTGACTCTGTCCTGGATCAGTATCACTGAAATGAAAATGTAGTTCTGTGTTAACTCCAAGGATACTGACCACCGCTTATCACTATCTACTACAAGGAAAAATAATTGGTTTGACGTATTAAATTGAAAATTAATACCTCTGTCCAGAATGCTTGCTGCCAGATGTTGTTCCTTTACTGTATGGCTTTGTGCTAGCAAAGCCAACCCTGGCTTACAGGGTTTTGTATAACAGGTTATGTATAGAGGGAGGTGTATAACACAGCTTTTTGTCTGAAGACAATACCTGTACTAGTGTTCTGTGAATGTACTGCTCTTACCTGTGCTGCCAGAATGAGGAGATAAACATGTTGTAACTGGTGAAAGTTGTAGAGGATTTTTTTTTCTCATAATTTAAATGTAACATTCTTGATGTGTAAGAAGCCCAGCTGATTTGAAGATTCATTGTGGATGGAATCTGTGAATATGTTAAAATAAGCTTTTACCATTTATCTGTAAATTAGTGAGTTTGAGAGTTGGTTATATTAGTGTTTTCCATTATATTACTGTTTATTGTGACTGGCTATATGTTTTCATTTTGTTTATCGTATGTCAGAGATGTGAGGATAAAGGTAGGAAAGAATAAGCAGGCCTTCTGGATCAGATCTGGAGCGGTAGCAGTCTACCATCTCAGAAGCACAAGTGTTCTGGGGCTGAGGGGCAGCCCACACAATACTGACAGGTTGGAGACTGAAGTAGGTAGGTGAGAGCAGTGTACCTCACTTCCAGGAGCTGTATGAAGAACAGCAAAGCTGTGCTTAGTAAATTTCTCACAGTTTGAAAACTTTATTTTTGGTGTGTGGCTCTAGAAGATAATAATTATCTTTACCAGCATGTCTAGCTTGCATATCATCATGAAATGTGTACATGAGAAAAAAGGCTCCTTCAAGTTTACATTTATACATAAGCAGACTGCCTTAGATAGAGTTTCTGTTGCCTTGATGAAATACCATGACCAAAAAGCAAGTTGGAGAGAAAGGGGTTTATTTTAAAGGCTTACACTTCCTTATTGCTGTTCATTATTGAAGGAAGTCGGAACAGGAACTCAAGCAGGGCAGGAACCTGGAGGCAGGAACTGATGCTGAGGCCATGGAGGGGTGTTGTTTACTTGCTTTCTTGCCTCACCCGCCTGCTTTGTTACAGTACCCTGGACCACCAGCCCAGAGATGGCACAACCCACTATGGGCTGGGCCCTCCTCCATTGATCACTAACTGAGAAAATGCCTTACAGCTGGATATTATGGAGGTGTTTCCTCAATTGAGGTGCCTTTCTCTCTGATGACTCTGTCTCTGTCAAGTTGACACACAAAACAAGGTAGTACACAGACATGCATACATACACATGCATGTACATATTATATAAGTATTTTTGTAAGTATAAGAATATATGGATGTGTATACATAAAATTCTTACTTGCAGGAACAATCTCATTATACAAAGGCTTCAACATATAGCTTCTAACTCCAGGGATATGTAAAACGACTCATTGGACTACAAGGAAGAACATTTTAGACACTTTGTATCATTTAAAAGATCAAAGTGTTTATTATGAAGTATAATGTATTGCTATAAAATAGGTATTTTTAATTTATAAATAATCTGCATGTAGATACTCCTAATTTTTTTGGTGACAAAGGTGAGACTCAAAAGCTTAGAGAGCCCAAGTGATAGCAGGTGGGAAACAAGAATCATGCTGTTTAGGAAGGAGAAAAAGTGAGACAGGAGTTCTTGTTGACAGAAACAGAGTTAGATGACTAAGGTATGCAACCACAAGAGGGTAGCATCTACAATGCTGAGCTTTTGAAAGGTGACCTTGGGGCATAGGTAGAGATGAATAGTTTGGGATTGACAATTATTCATCCATCAATACTGGTTGATAGAGTAGGATGTAGATAAAAGCACCAGAGTGTGGAGTAGAAAGGGGCCCCTGAGAGAGAATCAGGGCACTCTTAAAGGGATTGGTGGGGGAAGAGGAATAGGGAAGGCAGGTTTTTTTTTTTTTTTTTTTTTTTTTTGCCAGCCATTTTAGAGAGAGTGTAAGGATTTTTAGGGTTTCCAGCTATTAGTGTGTTTAAATTAAAGACTAGCTTATTTCTACACCCTTCTCTCAGAGCAGTGGTTAGCCTGAGTTTGACTTAGGAGAGGCTTCTCCCTGGGAAACCTGGGTTGCAGAGTAGGCTCTGACTCTGGATTTCTGCTTGACGTTGGCCCTCCACTCCCTAGGGCTTTGGTTTCCCATTTGCACTTTGCTGTCATTTTTGAGATGAGAGCCAGTGGCTGCCTGATGTAAGTACTGCAGAGTGCAATTTTTGTTCTTTCACGAGAAACCATTTTCTTTAAATCTTTTAAAACTATTTTTAATTATTTGTAGATGTGTGTTTCTGAATATGAGTTTGTACACATGAATGCAAGCTCCTTCAGAGGCCAGAGGCTTTAGATTCCTTGGAGCTGGAGTTGTAGGTGGTTGTGAGCCACCTGATGTGAGCTCTGGGAACTGAACTCGGGTTGTCTGGAAGAGCAGCAAATGCTCTTGACTGTTGAGCCATCTCTCCAGCTCCGGGCAGCCATTTTTTCCTGTCATCATAAAGTATAAATGCGGTACAAATGACCCTGGGAAGAATCTGCCAGTGCTGATTAGTCAAGTCTATTACGGGCAGCCCTTTGTCTGGGTGTCTTTACTTGTACATTAGCTCATCCATGTGCTGAGACTGAGAACATTGTGCTCAGTGAGTGTAAATCAAGAGGTCTGCATGTCTTTGATTTTGAGTGAATTCCTTAGTTGGGACAATTGTGTTCCACTCAGGAAAACATGACAGAAACCAAAGAGTTTTTTCTACAGTCAGTGTACCATACCAGATGATACTTTCAGTTTTTGACTTAAAGGTCACCTGTGGCTTAAGTGGTTTTGGAAGCTTTGGTGGAGAAGATGAGGTCTGAATGAGGAATGGGCTGAGCTAAGGTATGGATGACATGAATGATGTGTTTAAAAGAGACCAAAAGACAATGGAGTTGGGAGGTAGAGCCCTGTCTAATTTGGCAAATATTACTTGCATATGACTGTGTGTATGTCATGGAAAGGTAAAATGAAGGCCTGAGTTCTTTTCAAGGTATGACACATCCATGGATGCAATTAATTAAAAAATAGTAAAATTAACAAATTATTGAGTATCACTGGAAGTTTGCCATTGTTTTGTGCTAGGCAACATCAAGATTATGTTCTTTTTGTGTATGTGTGGGGTTCGAAGACAGGGTTTCTTTGTGGCTTTGGAAACTGTCCAGGAACTAGTCTTATAGACCAGGCTGGCCTCAAACTCACAGAGATCCGCCTGCTTCTGCCTCCTGAGTACGGGAATTAAAGGTGTGCGCCACCACTGGCCGGAGATTATGTTCTTTAAAGAATAAATTCTGTTTATTGTGGTTGTTGAAGATTAAAGATCCAAATAAACTAAAACAAAAGACAAGGAAAAGTCACAAAGGTAGAAGGAAAAAAAAATAAAGCACTGCATTTTGCTTAAGGAATATAGTTTCAGTGGAGGGGTAAAAATATTTACATTCAGAATCTAATATGAGACATTTGAAGCACGGAAGTCTATTTCACAGTCTACATGTGTACTGAATATTGAATAGGAATAAACTTCAGACTATGAAATTAGGATGTTAATAGCTCTTTCTATTACTGTCAGTATTTTATAGATTATGATTTATTTCATGTTATGATTTTGGCTCTTAGGTCAGTAGTGGGGTTGTATTATTTTATTATTATGATATTGGTGCTTGAAACTGTACATTTAGTGTTCTGCCGTTACATTTGGAAAATGTAATATTTATTGAAGATTCATGGAAGCATGACTTTAAAAGAGTTGCAGAAGTTGGAGGTGTCTCTTGTGGTAGAGTTTGTTCATACTTGCATGGTCCTGGGTTCAGACTAGCACAGTACAACAAAACAAGTTGAGAAATACATATTAAATAGTCATTCAGGTTTTGTTTTCTCCTATGATCACTAAATACTTGCCAGTAGTAAGAAAATCAGTACAAACATATTTATTGCTAAAACTTTTCCTTTATCATCTTATTTCATCCTTTCAAAAATTCTGAAATCGGTGCCGCTCACTTCCAGCATACTTTTGAGTAAAATGAGAAATGATTTCTGTAAATTTGTTTTATGCATTTGTTGTATAAAGTGTGCCAGGTTGTGCTTGTTCCGTCCACTGAAGGGAGAGGGAAGAGATGATAAAATGTAGTGGTCAAAATGAATCTGATCAAGAAAAAAATTTTGGAATAATCTATTTAAACTAGTAGATAAGATTATGCAATGTAGAAATGTAACTGAAAATTCTTCCTAATTGAAATTAAAAATTAAATATAGAATGAAAATGCTGTTGTTAGTACTAACAGGTATTTAACTTTCTTTTTTAAAGATTTATTTATTTTTATGTGTATGTGCCTGCATGTATGCATGTGTACCTCGTGTATGTTGCTGTCAGCAGAGGGTAGAAGAGGGTGTTGGGAACTTCTGGTCCTGGAATTTCAGATGTCTTAAGCTGCCAGGTGTGGATGGTGGGAGCAGGACCTAAATCCTCTGCAAGAGCAGCAAATGCTTTTAAGCACTTAGCCTTCTTATTTCTCCATCCCCCAGGTAGTGAACTTCTGCCATGATTTCTGCACACTTACATTGGGAACAAAGTAAATTTTTGTCAACTGAAACATTTGGTAACTCACATTTTCCCTATTCATAGGGGAAAACAAAACAACAGAAGGCAGAAAGGAAGAACGATTTGCATATATAGAAGTCTAAAGGCACAGCTTACTAGGTTAGTTTGGAAAGTCTCATTTGATAGCAGATGGTGTGGGAAGGAAAACAGTTTTTCTCTTACTCTGGACTGCCTGTTTATATTTGGCTTAATAGCTTTGCTTAAAATGCTGTGTTTTCAAAATCCATCCTTTGACACTCACTGGGTTTACTTCTTAGTGTCTGATTTGAATTTGGTGCTTTTCCATGGGGCTGCCCTTCTTTTGGGCGAGGGTGGTGAAGATGGATGTCAGTTGTCTGTGGGTGACCACACATTCTGTCATGTTTGCTCTCCCTTTCTTTTGCTAGTTTATATTTTGTGTGACATCTCAGGCTTGATCTTGTTTTGTTGATTATATTCTTGGTGTTTATGATTTCTGAAGAGGACATCCATACTCTTGATTTCATTGGAATGGTGGAATCATCACTAGTCAGGGATTATAGATTTGTTATGTCAGCTTGTATTTTTTTTATTAAGGTATCTATTTTTGTTGTGAGTAAATTGTTTTCAGATTCTTTTGTGAGCTTTGGGATCAAACACATTAATTTATTATTATTATTTTATTGTAGTTTAACCAACCTGGAACTTGGTGTATACAACAAACTATCCTCAAACTTATAGAAACGCTTTTTATTTCAGCCTCAAAGTATTGGGATTACAAGCATGAACTATGCTCAGCTTCATACAACAGCCTTCATTGTTAGAGTTTATTAAGCTCAGACAAATGTTTTGTTGATTAGAAAGGGTTTTCATTGAGTTCTTGAAGTCCTTTGTCTGCAGTCAGGGCAGAATCCTGGCTGGTGTTTAGGAGGTGGTCTAGTGAGACTATTGTGTACTTGTAGGGCAGTAAGCTGCAGTGAGGTGCGACCAACATTCCCATGCTGGATTACTTAGCCTCTTTTTTCTATCCTTGGTTTCTTCCTAGTGCTTTTTGATATTTTGTTTGTTTGTTTTGTTTGTTTGTTTGTTTGCTTGAGACTGGGTTTCTTTTTGTAGTCCTGGCTGTTCTGGAGCTTGTTTTGTAGAACAGTCTGGTCTCGAACTCACAGAGCTCACTTACCTCTGCCTCCTAAGTGCTGGAGTTAAAGGTGTGTGCCACCACACTTGGCTCTGTTTACTAAATTTTGTTAATACTTAATTTGTTCTTGTTATTAATGGTTGGGACAATGACTGACTCCCTAGTCATCACCATACTTCTTCCTGTCAGACAGAAAAAGTTGAGTATTAATTGTTCTTCCTGTAAGAGAAAGGTTATCTCAAAGTGATCTGACTTCATTTCCACATCTCACCCTCAGATGATAGGGAGCTCAAAAGGTTGGTTTCTGTTTTTCAAGGTCTTTCCATTTTATTATTGTCCATGGGTGACAGTAGAGGAAACCATTTGTTAATTCCTAGAGTTTTTTTTTTTTTTGGTTTCCTTTGTTATTTTTCTTGAACATTGATTTTTATGTGTTAAAATCTGTTATTGACTTATTTCCCTCCCTGTCTTTATTTCTCTATAATCTATTTATATTATCTGTCTTATCTGTCCTATCTATCTATCTATCTATCTATCTATCTATCTATCTATATCTATCTATCGATCATCTATCAATCATTTATTTATTTTGGAGAGATAGTGTCTCACTGTGTAGCTCTGACTGGTCTGGAACTCCTTATGTAGTCCAGGTTGACCCAAAACTCAAAAGAGTCATGTGTCACTGCCCCCTGACACTGGGGTTATCCAGCTTTTTCACCCTCTTTAAAAAGCAGATGCAAGGAGCGGGTGTTGGTGGCTCATGCCTTTAATCCCAGCACTTGGGAGGCAGAGGCAGGTGGATCTCTGTGAGTTCGAGGCCAATCTGGTCTACAGAGCTAGTTCCAGGACAGGTTCCAAAGCAATATTGAGAAACCCTGTTTTGGGGGGAGGGGGGAAAAGCTGATATGGGAAATGGTGATATAGCATTTAGGAGATATTTATGACATACCTAAATATAAGTAGCATATTTTCTACCATTAAGGTTAAAAGCTTTAAAAATGCTATGATATAACAAAGGATGTATTAGAATGATGTAAATCTTTAGCTTTTCATATTTGAATTCTGACTTTGTTAAGACCTTGGGCTTTGAGATTTGGCCTGACGTTTTTTATTAGAGCCTTTTTATTTACAAGCCTTGCATACACTAGGTATACACTGTTTTTTTTTGGGGGGGAGGTTGGTTAATTAATTGGAAAGAGTGCAGAATTGCCCACATAATATGAATATTTCTTACTAAGAAATAATCTGGTGGATACTTGTTTGTGACATTGGGGATTGAAGACAGTCTTGCATATGCCAGGCTAGTGCTTTATCTCCAGCTGTCGGGTGCTTCATCTTGTGTGAGTTGGTTTACATAACCTTGTGGAGGCCACAGATTGATAGGGGGAGTGTTTTCTTTAATTGTTCTCTACCTTATTCTTTGGAGACAGGATCTTTCACTGAACTTGGAGCTCTGATTTGGCTGTGTTGCCTGAACAGCAAGCCCCTGGGGTCCCCTTGCCTCTCCCCACTCCCCATGTTAGGATTATGGACACACATTGTTGACACCAGCATTTTACATGGCCATTAGGGATTTGAACTGAGCATGTAACTTTGCTGCTTGAGACATTTCCTTATTTTTTAAAGTAATTTCTTCCAAAATAATAATGAATTTCTACAAAGATAGTATGTGGAACATCCTTTATCTGAAAATCTTTAATGGTCCAAGATATAAATCTCTTAATGTCAATATGGCACACATGGAAAATTTTGCACCTAGTGTCCCTTCAGGGGTCAGTGGTATGCAGATGCACTTAATATTCAATAGAACTACCTTCAGGCATGTGTTTAAGATACATATTAAACATAAGGGGGTTTTATATTTAGACTCTACAAAGCAAGTTCCAGGAAAGCCAGCACTACAAGATATTTTGAAGATATTTCACTACACACATGCAGCTATTTCAGAGTCTGAAAAAAGTTCAGCACTTTTGGCCCCCATGCAGTTTGAATAAGAGATACATAATCTATATATATCAAGCTTTAAAAGATTTCATTTGTACATATAAAAAGGAGTGCATATCTTTAATCCCAGAACTTGGGAGGCAGAGAAAAGCAGGTCTCTGTGAGTGAGGCCAGCCTTGTCTACCCAGAGAGTTCCAGGCTGCATAGTGAGACCCTGTCTTAAAAAAAAGTAAAAGGGAATACCAACTGAGTTATTTACATTTTATTAAAAATTTAGTAGATAAAAAAAAAAAGACTCAGGAAGGCTCAAGTTTGAATAAAGAGAAATTTACTCTGAAGATTGAAATGGTTGCATAAGTGTGGGCTGATTCTTATTAAACAAATTATTTGTAGGTTATTCTTAATATTTTGCTCAGGAATGAATTATGTTGCCTTAGATAAAATTGAATATGGTTAAAAAAAATGTAACCTTGAGATGCTTTTGTGGGAACAGGATACAAATCTGGTATCTGGAGATTAGAATAACTTGTTGGCTTCCATTCACTTGGAGTGTTTAATAAATAAACCCATAGAACAACATCATAAGCTCTTTCCATTTCTGTGCTCTGAATCAGTTCTAACTCTAGACAGATGTTCATTCTTTTAAAATAGTGACTAAGTAGGTTTTCAGAGATTGTGCTTAGTGAAGCACAGAACCAGGTCATAGCTTCTGGGTCCAGGAGCTCAGGTGATAGTTCCATCTGTGCGGTTATTTAACCTCTTTGAGGTTTGGGATTCCTCATCTGTAAAACAGAGGTGGTCTTATTTCTTTCTGAGCACCTGAGTAATGTTAGAGAACAAGGTTATGTAATTTTATATAGTCCAGCAAAACATTTTGAACATTATTTTTTTAATATTGTAATATAATTTTAGCATTTTCCCTTTTCCTTTCCTCCCTCCAAACCCTCCCATATACCCCTTCCTACTCTCCTCAGTGTCATGGCTTCTTTTTTTATTGATGGTTAATGCATGCATATGTGTATAGATATATGTATATATTCCTAAATATAATCTATATAATGTTACATGTATGTATGTATGTATGTATGTATGTTTTTTGTTTTCAGGGATGATTGTTTGGCACTGGACAGCCAATGGGTGTGCTTTTCCCTGGGGAAGACTATTCTCCCTCTCCCAGCTTCCCTTGGGTGCCTATAGTTCTGGGCTTTTCTCTGTTTAGTTTGGCATGTCCATTGGTGTCATCCTTGTTTAGCTCATGCTTGAGCATGCATGTTGAGAGGCTTCATGTATGTAGTTTCTGATGTTACTAGGAGACACAATCTGACAGCAAACTCTCTGATACTCAGCTCTTACCTTCTGCTGCCTCTTCCTTGGTGTTCCCTGAACTTTAGGTGTTAGTGTGTTGTAGATGTATCAATTGGGACTGGGCTCTATTTGGTTGTTTTCTATAATGGTCTCTGTTGCAAAGGGAAGTTTCCTTGGTGAGGGGTGAAGAATATGCTTATCTGTGGGATATGCTGGTTTAGTAAATTAGAGGTTGTAAACTCTCCTCCAATAACTTGGTGTTAGTGAATGACTTCACTAGGACTGAGTAGATAGCTAGGTTTGCAGTATCAGGTATGGTTTTCCTCTTGTTGAAGTGCTAATAACAAAAGGTGTGCACTAGTACTATTCAGCGAGGAGACTTACTATTAATTATGCTCAGCCTTAGTTTATGCTTGTCCCACTAGCTCTTATAACTTAAATTAACCTGTTTCTCTTCATCTATGTTTTGTCTCAGGACCTTTTACCTTTCTTTCATTCTCAATGCCCTACTTTCACTGCCTCTCGTGTCTGGCTGGCTGGTGGATGCCTGGTTCCCGGCCCCACGTGTTTCTCATCTTCCTTGTTCTCTCTTTTCTCTTGTTCTTGAGCCTAGACTTCTCCTCCTACTTATTCTTTCTGTTCAGCAACCATCCCTCTACTCCTTGCTATTGGCCATTCAGTTTTTTATTAGGTCAATCAGGTGCCTTAGGCAGGCAAGGTTAACAGCAGCACATCTTTACCTAATTAAATGCAGTCTCCTGATTTAGTTTGAAATCAGCTTCTTTTGGAGACTTTGACTCACAGTTCCTCCTCTTGGGCAGGCATCACATTTTGTATATGTGGTAGTCAACATTTTATTTACTAAATACTATTTACTTTTCCCATTTTTAGGAAAGGCTTACTAGGATCTGATGTAGATCAAGTTGATTAGTAGGCAGATGAGCAGTCTTCAGGGAGAGAAAGAAATGGCTGGTGTCATAGCTTCAGCTATCAAGTTGACACAAACCTAGAGTCATCTGGAAAGAGGGAATGTCAATGAATGAATATCTTCCACCTGATTGGCTTCTAGGCATGTTTCTGGGCATTTTCTTGATTGCTAATTGATGCAGGTAGGTCTAGTCCACTGTTAGCTGAGCTATCCTTAGGTGGGTAGATCTGGGCTGTATTAGTTGAGCAAGCCAGAGGAAGCATCCCCCCAAAGGGTTCTTTATGGTGAGGAAGCAGTCCCTTAAAGTGTTCTCTATGGTTCTACTTAAGTTCCTATTTCCAGGTTCCTGTAGGAGTGAGCCCCTGTGCTGTCTTCCTTCAGTGGTGGACCTGGAAGTGTAAGTCAACCTTTCCTCCCCAGGTTGGTTTTGATCAGTGTTTTATCACAGCAACAGAAAGCAAAGTAGAACACCTGGTAGAAGCCATTAAACAAAACAAACAAACACAACACTCCTAGATTAACTATATCATTAAAATCTACTAGCCATTATGATCCAGATCAGATCCCCTCCACCCCTTCCCTCCAAAATGAAGACAGGGGTTTTCTGTGTAGCCCTGGCTTTCCTGGGTCTTGCTCAGTAGATCAGGTTGGCCTCAAACTCAGAGGATGGCCTGTTTTTGCCTCCAAAGTGTTGGGATTAAAGGGGTACACCACCACAATGAGCAAAGATTCAAACTTCTCTTCCCTCCCCTCCCCTTCCTCCCCCTCCCTCTCCTCTCCCCCTCCCCTTTTCTTTCCCCCTTCAGCCCTTATCTTCCCCTTTCTTCTCTTTTTTTTTTTTTTTTTTTTTTTTTTAATAAAAAGACAGGGTTTCTTTCTGTAGTCTTGGCTGTCCTGGAACTCCATCTGTAGACCAGACTGGCCTTGAACTCACACAAATTCTCCTGCCTCTTCTTCCCAAGTTTTGGTATTAAAAGGTGTATGCCTCCACTGCTTGGGAATGACCATTTTTTTCTTTGACTATTTAGAGTTGTATCTTACATAGGCTATGATAGAGACCTTGAAAAACCCTTCTGTTGTTATTGAAAAGTAGCACTGATAAAAAATGTTTTTAAAGTCCTTAATGATTATATGTGTATACGAATACCTACAAACATTAAAATACACAGGTAAGTCATCCTCTTACTCCTTTGAGTAAAGAGTTGAAACTGGGTGTTGGTGGTGCACGCCTTTACTCCCAGCACTCGGGAGGCAGAGGCAGGTGGATCTCTGAGTTCGAGGCCAGCCTGGTCTACAGAGCTAGTTCTAGGACAGGCTCCAAAGCAATATAGAGAAACCCTGTCTCGAAAAACCAAAAACATAAAAGAGTTGAGCATCTCAGAGGAGGGCAGTTATCTTATGGGAAAAATAACTTGGAGCAGGAGTACCTCTGCTTTGCCAACATGAACTATAACCCTCTAAAACCATAATTCCAAAATAAAGTTTCCTTGGTCATAGTATTTTATTACAACAGTAGAAAAGTAACAGATACATGGTGACACTCTTAGTCTTTGGGCTTGTTGAAGTAGTCCAATAAGTAAATACATTCCAAAAGGTAATTAGTGCTCTGTTTCTCCCTTCAGAAGGATTTACCTAATGGAGGGTCAGGTATAGAGGAGGGAGGATGTGCTGGTTGATTTTGTCAATTTGATACAAACCTAGACTTACCTAGGAAGAGGAACCCTCAATGGGATGGATGCTCTCATCAGATTGGTTCCCACCTGGGGGCCATTTTCTTAGTTGGTGACTGATGTGGGTGGGTTGCCATCCCTGGGCAGATGATCATGAGGTATGTAAGAAACCAGGCTGAGCAAGCTACAAAGAGCAAGTCAGTGAGCAGCAGTCTTCCATGGTCTCTGCTTCAGTCCTTGTCTTCAGATTCTTGCTCTGAGGTCTTGATGATGGACTGTAACCTGTAAGCCAGATAAACCCCTTTCTCCTTAAGTTGCTCTTTGCTCATGGTCTTTAACACAGCAGTAGAAACCTAAGTAGAATAGCAGGCAGTAAATGCCTATTAACAGGGAGAAAGATGGCTCAAGATAATTTGGCTCTGTACTTGCAATGTTTCTAACTCTTCACAGTTGTTGAAGTTGTAATCAGCAGTGCAGAAGGTTCAGTTTGAAAGCAGCTTCTTTCTGGAGACTTTATCCACACTCAACCCTCTTTACAGACATGATCATACTGTATTGTAATTGTTTGCACTGTTACCTATGAACTGTTAGTTCCTTGAGGCATTTACATTTTGGAGCTGACACAAACCTGACAGTTAGGGGAAGGCTTTACCTTATAGTCAGGAAGTTTATCAGTGAACAGATGTAGGCTCTAGGTTACGGCCTAAGAAGATGTCCTTTTCAGGACCAGTCCATGTGTGGGAAGGAGTGTCTTTTAGCTGTAGTAGTTTCAGGAGATGAAACAGATCAGTTAACAACCTTTGTCTACGAAAGGCAAAGGTTTAGGACCATGTCTCATGACATTTTCTGTGTTGTCCCCCTCTGATGATGATTTGTCTTCAGTAAGATGCCATTGATGGGGAACCTTTAAGTCCCATTTCTCAGCATAAGGGTCACCTGCTGAAGAGGCCTGCTACCCAAGGTTATGGCTTTAGGTCTGGAGGGGACATCTGTGTGAACTGTGACACAGTCTCTCTTAAGCCTTCCCCCACTCTGTCTGCCTCATGTTAGACCTGGACCAGATGCCAGTTGTGCTGCCTCCCTCAGGGTCACTTTAAGGTGGTTTCAGTCTCATGCTCTTGGCACTTGCTTTTGTTTAATTACTGTCATTGTCCTTAGAGTTCTTCTGGATTCTTACTACTTCTCTTCCCAGCATTTATGAATGCTGCCAACCAACAATGGTGCCTCTTGTTTCTTGCCAGCTTACAGACCCTTACAGGAGAGTTGGCAACTGTCTCCAAGCTGTGTCCAGAGCTGTCCTTGTTCTCTCAGCTGTTCTTGAACATTGGAACTTTGTTTTTCCTGCCTCTCAGCTTGACACACTTCAGAGGACTTTAGTAGATTCTTTGGCCTATTAAGATTTGTAGTAGAAGTACAGTAATAGTTTAAAGTGCAGATTGTTGGGAAACATCGTTTTCTCTGGGTCATAATGTGTCTATCTGACTTGTATGGTATTTTGAAAGATTTCTCAAGGCTAGTCAGCAAGTATCAAGTAGCTTGGAAGGAATGCATCTGTCCTCATACAGATACTGTGATCACCCGCTTCCACAGGAGTGCATGTTCTCTGTTCTTAGTCATCAGCGGCAGTAGTTGAATTGTTGAGAATTACACTGACCTTAGAAATACCTTAGAACATCACACTTTTGTGACACTCAGGTTTTAGTCACCACTTGGATGTAGTCCCAAGCCATCTGCAGCATCCTGTCAGCTCCAGGAGGGACTCATTTCCTGGAGTAAGCCTGATTGCTGGTGGATGGCTCCCAGAGCTACCCCTCTCAGGTCTCTGAGAAGTCTGCATGAGCCAAGGGGCAGAAGTGTTCATCCCAGGATTAGGACCATGTCTCATGCCACTGTAATATGCCTGCCTTTACTCCTCATATGAAAGGGGCCTGTGGCCAGAATAGAACATTTTTCTGTGCTTTGGGAAGAACTGTGTGAGATATAAGGGCTTGAACACGAAGAGCTTTAAAAGAACTACTCAGTGTTAATGTGGAATTTAAAGAACCTTTCTTTTTTAGACAAGGCCTTGAACTTGCTATATGGGGAAGGATGGCCTTGTACTTTTGATCCTCATGCATCCACCTTCCTGGTGTTCTCTCTTTATCAAGACTGTGATTCTGCCGTGTAGACCAAACTTAGCCTTAGACTCATGGCAGTCCTCCTATCTCTTCCTCTTATGTTCTGGGATTATGCCCAAGAGAACATTTCTTGCTCTCCTTTCATTCTGTGGGTGAGGCAGATGTATATGCATGTATACTAGACTGGAGGTGTTCACAAATAGTAGGTAGTTATGGTGTTAGCTGACCAGCTAACAGGTGTCTCTGGTTTCAGCCATCTTTGAGCATATTTGATTAGGAATGAATTGTGGAACTAAAAAGATTGGTTGAGTAGAAGGGGTAATTCTTAGAAGTTGCTTTTTTAGCATATAGAAAATTACTGGCACGCAGTGGGGGGGTATTCTGAAGGACAGACACTACAGACTCTGGGTCTATATAGTGAGGCCTTTTGTTGTGAAAAGTTGAGAGAATATTTTATCAATTCCATGCATAGTTGATGTTCTTGCAAAAGAAGAAAGTAACAGGAAAGCACACTGAAGAGTTGAGTCAGTCTTACATATGATGATGTGTTTCAGTCTGAGGAGAAATAAGAACAGTAGAGATGTCATTATAGAGATGGCTGATTCAGTTCTAGAAAGTACCCTCGGTTCTGAGGTGACTGGGCCTCTGGATGTGCCTGTTGGGCTGAGAACCCCAGGAGACTGTGGGGTTGGACATTCTACAGTATATGATACCATAGCCTTCTGCTTATAGGAATACTAACTGGGTTTCTTTAGGACATGTACATTATCACCATCATCGTTATTATTATAATAATAATAATTTCCTTTGAGACAGGGTTTCTTCGTGTAACCCTGGCTGTACTGGACCTAGCTTTGTATACCAGGCTAGCCTTTGACTTCCTGCCTTTGCCTTTCAAGTGCTGGGATTAAGGGCGTATACCATCACTGCCTGGCTTGATGTGTAATTTTGTGATATTTAATTGAATTCTAAGTCATTTCACTTAGAGAAGACAGGAATGCATTTTGCAAATGTGGTGTGAAGTGTTGGAATAGTGTGGGTAAAGGTATGGTAAGCAGCTGGGAAAGAAAGGCAGATGACAGTGTAGAGAAGTTTGGAGAGGAGAAAGAAGGAAAGGTTGAGCATAATATGTCTGATGTTTTCCCTCAGTAATGATACACACTTTTTTATTACAGATGAATTTGCAACTGGTTTTCTGGATTGGATTTATCAGCTCGATTTGTTCTGTATTTGGCCAAACAGGTAAAAAAAAAAAAAAAAAAAATGTTTTTTTTCTTGTTATCTTTTTCTTTTAGCATCTTGTGTCAGTAGTCTTTGGTCAGTGAGATTCCCGGGGGAGTGGAGTGGGAAAACAACCCTCTATTAGATCACACTACTCCTGACTTCTGCAGCACACCGTCTCACTGTGAGTGAGGGGCAGAGGTTTCCAAGGGGCCTGCAGGGGTTCTCACCATCAGTTAATTGTCCCTCCCTTCAGTGTGAGGATAGTGAGATCCCAGATGACAGTATGTCAGAGACCACTCAATAGCATGTGGAGAATGTGGGAATGCTTAAGGACAAAGGCAGAGTCATGTAATGTATTCAGAAGCAAATAAATAAACATGCACAGTGGTAGGTGATGAAGTGTCCATTGGCATCTAAAAAACTGAAACTAGGTGGGGCATAGTGGCATGTGCTTGCTGCAGTCCCAACACTTGGAAGGCAGAGACAGTCAGGAGGATCATGAGTTTCAGGCTAGCCTGGGCTAAACACCCCTTTCCCCAAATTTATAAAATCCAAAGGGTTGGGGATGTAGTTCAGTAAAAGCTTTAGGTTCTGCTCAGGAGCAGTTTACTTTCTAGAAGAGATACTCTTGTTTTGTGATCAAGAAGGCTTGAATAGCATTAGCATATCTATAAAAGTGTGGATAAGAGCAAGCTGAAGACATTATAAATTTCTCTGGCAACCATAACCATCTACATTTGGAATAATGAATACCTGATTCTATTGTCTGATTCTCAAAAACTGCATAGTAAATAGAATAATTAGAATGATCTGACCTCAGGATGGACATGTGAAAATGATGAAAGATACTGAATAGGAAACTTGACACATTTGATACTTAAAACCTACAGCTACCCAGAACCTGTATCCCAAGGACCACACCTAAAAACTTGTTAGAGGGGTTTTCTTTTAGGGAGTAGATTGTGGGAGATCTCTTAAGTTTTTTAAATTCAAGTACAGTTTATATTCTAATCAGAAAAGATAATCAGGAGACAGTCTTACTAATGTTTACTACTAGAAAGATGTGCCAGTCTAGATTGAATCAAAGCAATGCAAACAAACTCAAGGGGTTATGAATTGGATGAATATGGATTTGGAGTTACTTAACCTACTAAAAGTGAAGTGAATGCCCAGAAGATATGGTGTGTCCTAGGAAAAGACAAAACCTGACCCAGCTTTAAGAATACCAGAACATCTATAACCATTTAGAATGATAGGCTCTAAAATCATGCTTTTCAACAGAATAGTCCACTGGTATATAACTAGGCTAATGGTTCCTAATCTAGCATACAAAAGACAAGATGACTGCCCTTTTGTAACTCCCAGTGTCAAGGGGATCCTAGACAATTAGGTTTTCTTTGTACTGGCCTACTGTAGCTTAGTAACTAGGCTGGAGTGTTCATATTTAACATGTATGTTTATCTACATATCTGTGTCTTTCATTGTGATCTATCCATTTTTTTGCCTTTGAATTTTTAAAAATGTCTTTTTTTTTGGACAGATAAAAATAGATGTTTAAAAGCAAATGCCAAATCTTGTGGAGAATGTATACAAGCAGGGCCAAATTGTGGGTGGTGTACAAATACGGTAAGATTTCTGATACTGTTCAGTTTTTTGAGCCTCCCTCTGAGCATTATCCTTGAGAAGCACCTGTGAAGATACACAGTATCATGTGGCCCAGGCTATTTTGACTTCTCAGTGTAGCCAGGGATCTGAACTTATAATGTTCCTACCACCACCTCCCAGGTGTGCTTCATCACACCTGGCTTTCCTGCCTAGGGTCCCAAGACATTTAGAAAAGACTTTGACTGTTTATTGAGTAGTATGTGGTGGTCAGAACTGTGCTGTTTGACAAAATACCCACTAGACACATGTCTTAATTTTCTATTACTGTTACAAAACACCACGATCAAGGCAGCTTATAAAACAAACAGAACATTTGGGGGTTCAGAGCAGTATTAGCCCATGACTATCATGCATGGGCAAACACATATATGGTGGCAGGCAGGCAGGCAGGCAGGCATTGGAGCAGTAGCTTAGCACTCACATCCAGATCCTGGGGATGATGTGGGCTTTTTAAACTTGAAAATGTAGCCCCGATTAAAGGACGTGGATGCAAATTTGAGTTCAGGATTTTCAAATTTGCATTTATTTTCTTTAAAGATTTTTTTTATACTTTGCCTAATGTAGTCCCTTATAGAAAGCTTACTAAAACTGCAGTGAGTCAATTTGAGGTTATGCTAGGGTCATTGTATATGTCTTCACTAAGGTGTTTGGACACAAAAGGCCTAATTGATAGATGTCAGATACTACATAGGCTGTGACAAGGTGAAAGATAAAACGAGAAGTTTTTATTTTATTTCAGAATTTTTCTCATGGTACTGTCCTACATATGGTATGCTGGGGTGGAATTGGGGAATTTAAGGAAGGCTAATGGAAGCTCTTGCCTTCCTTCTCCAGAAAATGAGGAGCGTAGCTCATGCATTACCAGTTGTTGTGGTTAGAAATGGTAGATTAAAAGAGGCAGCTTCACTTTACAGGTTCTATTTATCTGGTAGCTGCTGACATGATAGATCAGCATCCATTTTATTTGCCCAAGTTTAAGGACTTTTCTAAGAGAAAGTTTTAGAACAGTTTCTGGCTGATCTGTAGGCTCATGTATAATGAGGGGCTATTAAGTATACCGAGAACTGAAGGATATAGTTAGTGAATGATGAACACTCTGAACTTGAAACTGGGACTTTAAAAATATGTACCTAGTCTAGGGAAAAATAGTACTTTCTCAGAGTCCATTTTACTTGTTTTTGTATAAGAGCACTTACTATGATGTAAACGAAGGGAAAATTTTGTTAAAAAGCTAGTAATGAATAATTTTTGTGTTTTGCTTACATGCAATAACAATTATATCAACATACTTGTTACACTTTTTGCTGATGTCAGTATTTTACATATCATGTAGACATTTTTACAAGAAGGAATGCCTACTTCTGCACGTTGTGATGATTTAGAAGCTTTAAAAAAGAAGGGCTGCCAGCCAAGTGACATAGAAAACCCAAGAGGTTCCCAAACTATAAAGAAGAATAAAAACGTCACCAACCGCAACAAAGGGATGGCAGAGAAGCTCCGGCCAGAGGACATAACTCAGATCCAACCACAACAGCTATATCTGAAGTTGCGATCAGGTACCTCCATCCCCACTTGAGGTCTCCATAGTAACTTTATATAGGCCTTCCTTCCAGTCTTTGGAGGGTTCAGATTTTGGTGGTTGACTGTTGCCCAAAAATATGGTATCAAGTTAAGTTTTTAGCAGACATAACCTTTTTGTTGTTTTTTGTTTTTCATTTCTGTTTTTTTTTTTGAGACAGGGTTCCTCTGTGTAGCCTTGGCTGTCCCAGAACTCACTCTGTAGACCAGGCTGACCTCAAACTCACAAAGATCCACCTGCCTCTGCCTCCTGAGTGCAAGGATTAAAGACGTGTGCCACCACCCAGCAAATTCTTGAGTTTTAAAATAATAACATCTATTTATTACTATAATTTCATAATGTAAAAGCGAAGTTTTAATGCATGCGTTTAGTACTATCTAAATACTAAAGTTTTTATAAGTACCCATGGCTGTCCCACATCTGAAATAGACAGCATGTACTCTTTCTTCCTGTTGTCCTTCCATCTTCTTACTGCTGCAGTAGACTCTGTTATAGCTTGAATGTGAAATGCCCCATGCAGGCTCATGTATTTGAACATTCGTTCCTGATTCAGTGCAGGAACTGGGAGATTGTGGAGTTTTCAGTTGATGGGACTTGGCCAGCAGAGTGGGTTTCTGCGGGTGGGCCTTTGTTGTTAAAATTTGGATTGCTGGTCCCTCACAGTCCTACTATTGAGCGCAGACCTGCCCCAGCTTCCATGGCCTCCCTGAAACTGAGCCAAAATAAATCGTCTTCCTCTTATGCTTCTGTGTCAGTGTTATGTCACAGCAAGGAGAGAAATACATAGTGCAGAGTACTGCTTCTGCTCCAGCAGATCACCACATCACCTTAGAGCCACAGACCTGCAGGACCCTTATTAGGAGACAGTCATTATGTACTTGTCTAAATTGTCATTTTATTTTCATCATTATTACTTTCAAACATTTTTTACATGTTTGTTTTGCCTGTAAGTAAGTATGCATGTATGTATGTATGTATGTATGTGCATGCACCATGTGTGTACCCAGTGCCTATGAAGGTTAGAAGTCATCAGACCTGTGGAACTGGAGTTAAGGATAGTTGTGAGCCATCATGTGGGTGCTGGGAAGCAAAAGTGGATCCTCTGCAAGATCAGCAAGTGCTCTTAACCTCTGAGCCCATCCACATCATTATTACTTTAAGTCTTTCTGCACTATGGGGTGCTTGTACGAGTTCATGGAACTCAGGAACCATGATGTCACTCCTTGTTTTTCTCAGTTCCTTCCATTGCTTCCAGTTTGCCTTTTGTGTTTTCTTCCCTTCATCCCTCTGCATTTCACTTACAAGTTGATTTTCCTCTCAAGTCATTGAAAATCATTCATAGTCTGCAACAACACATGCTTTTCAGGTTAGCTCTATACCCCTTCTTCCAGCTGCCTGCCAGAAGGCCATGGAGAAAAAAAACTAACAGTTTTTCATCCAGGCAGCCTTCATTTTCTCCCAAATTTGTGAACGTTTTGTTAGTATGCCAAGGATAGAACTTTGGACCTCTATGTGGTAGGCAAATGCTCTACCACTGAGCTGCTTCAGCTCTGTGCTTGTGAGTAACATATAACTTCTGTTACCCTCACCTTCAGTTTATCCTTCATCTCCTGCTATTGATCTCTATAGTTTCTAACTAACCTCTCTACCCTGTAACTTCTTTCTCTAACTCTAAAGTAAAACTAGATTGTTACTTACTTTAGCAGTGTCTTTTTACATGAAGAATATTCCACTCCTAATTTTAGTCTCTACCTGTCCATTGGACTCTATGGTGTGCAAGTTGCTTTAATTCCGCCAAAGTTTATGGTGTTACATTTTTCTCCTAAATGTGTGTGTAAATCAGTTTGTGGTTACAGAACAACTACTTGAAATACCTTGTAAGAAGAAAAAGCTTGCTTGAGCCCATAGTTTTAGTTAGAAGTTTCTGTCTGGGGGAGTGGTCTGTTGTGCTGAGCTTGTGGTGAGGTAAGTCATGGTGGGGCATCTCAGAGGTGTCATTACAGCAAGGAGGTCTTATAGACTCAGGGCACATCACTGTAACCCAAACCTCCTGCTGGTTTCTACCTCTCAGACTTCAAACTGCCTCCTGATAATGCCAACACATGAGCAGATACAAATGGTTGTAGAATTATTAGTGTCTTTTGGGTTACTGGTAGGGGTTGTTGCCTTTACAAAGTGTGTGCCTGTTGAGGCTCTAAGAGAAATCTTAGGTTTTGTGAAAATTATACACTTAAAAGACTACTATTTAACATCTAAATTGGACTTATTATATTATTTAATTAGTTTTCTAATTTTATTTTGATTTCAATTTTGAATCTTTTTAATTAGGAGAACCACAGAAGTTTACATTGAAATTCAAGAGGGCTGAAGACTACCCCATTGATCTCTACTACCTTATGGATCTCTCCTACTCCATGAAAGATGATCTGGAGAATGTGAAGAGTCTGGGGACAGATCTAATGAACGAAATGAGGAGGATAACTTCTGACTTCCGCATTGGTAGGAATGTTTGCAACATAGACTTCGAGTTGTGTTTGTGTGTGTTTGTGTGTGTCTGTGTGTAAGCTTTTGTACACATGCAGAGCAGGATGTTGAGTGTCTTGCTTTATCACTTTCTGTCTCATTCCTGTGAGACATGGTTTAACACTTAACCTAGATTGGTGGCTGTAATCTCCCTATCTCTTCCTGCAACAGTGCTGGTGTGGAGGTATGTGTGACTGCACCTGGCATTTTTCCTGGGTGCTAGGATCTGACCTCATCCTCACGCTTGTTCAGCAAGAGCTCTGGCCCACAGTGCAGTCTCTGCAGCCTCCATACTGGGCTTTAGAAAAAGATGTCTGTTTAGAGTTGGTGAGGTGGCTCAGTGGGTAAAGGTCCCTGCCTCCAAGCTTGAAGACTGAGTTCAGATTTAAAACCAACTCCTGCAAGTTGTTCTCTGACCTCCAGTCATACATTGAGGTGTTTGTGTGTTGCCCTCTCCCTAAATCAATAACACCTATTGAAAAGTGTTGTGAGTTTGTTGGTCTCTGCCCATTCACCTATCCAAGTGCATTCTTTTCTTTAGGCTTTGGCTCATTTGTGGAGAAAACTGTGATGCCATACATTAGTACAACCCCAGCAAAGCTCAGAAACCCATGCACGAGTGAACAAAACTGCACCAGCCCTTTTAGCTACAAAAATGTGCTCAGTCTTACTGACAGAGGAGAGTTTTTTAATGAACTTGTTGGTCAACAGCGCATATCTGGAAACTTGGACTCTCCAGAAGGTGGTTTTGATGCAATCATGCAGGTTGCAGTTTGTGGAGTAAGTGATTTCTACAGGGGACTGTTAGCATTATCTGCCGTGATTTATTTTAAGTGTGTTTTTTTTACTAAAAGTTAGAACAAAGTAATCTTAGCTACTGTATTATAAGATCTCTGCCTCCCTCCCCCTTCCCCCCCCAGGGGAATACTGATGTCAGTCTTTTAAGTTTCCACCCACCACTGCTGCTTTCTCAATTATCCTTAATCACTGCATCTGTATCTGTGCCAGGCAGGGAGTTCATGCCTAAGGAACTGTAAAGGCCAGTATGCTGTTCATTTGAAACTGGAGCATAGACTTTAGCTGGTGGGGTTTTTGGAAGACATAAGATGTCCTAACTTGGTGGCTTCCGTGGAGATGTCACTGATGTTGTCTAGGGTGTGTGTCACCAGGAACTCTGAACAAGCTGTGTGGAATATTATCTCACCCCATGTTCCTCAGGTCAGTTTTGTGCTCTGCTCTTGCCTTTGAAATATGTCTTCCTCTTCTGTCTTAATAATAAAAGGAAAGAACCTTCAAAGGCCAGAATTAGCTATATGACAACTTATATTTATAATAAAAATAGATATTCAATGTTTGTGGTTTAATTATAAGATTTTCACTGATAATTCTATTGGACTAGGGACTACTATTTGTGATCATGGGTATTTGAACTTTGAACTTGCAGAGATGTTTTTGTCTCTACCACCTGAGTACTGGGATTACAGATGTGCTCTACTACCCCAGACTCTCAATGATCTTTTAATGAGAAGTGAGGCTGAAAGTAGACAGCTAGTCCGGAGTACTTCACTGTAGTGAGGGGGAAGTGTGGGTGTGTGGGTACTCCAGACAGTAAAGCACTGTGGTGGTGTGAGGGGAGGGTTTTCCTGTCCTCACTGCTCCTGGGCAGTCATGGTGTCTTTGGAGCTGTGTCTTCTAGAAAGGTAACAATAGACAGCTCACAGGTATCATTGCAGTGATCTGTATGAAGTACAATAGACACTCAGCACATTACTGACAACTATCTTTACTTTTGACTTGCCTGTGGAGTGCTTGTGATCTAGAAAATAGTATTCCAGGTATCTTTGAAAAGCTTTGTTTTCTGATATGGAGAACATTTCTTGGGCTGCCTCTGCTTTAACAAGTAGGATGAAACTAATCATAGACCTACTTGTTTCCTATCTCTCAACTGTGGCTGTTTTTTCTGCATTTGTCATACTGTAGGGACAAAGAGAGACAGATAACCTCACTTTGAAAGATGGTTAGAATCAAGAAACTTAATTTCTGTCCTGAGGCGGTAGCACACTTCTTTAATCCCAGCATTTAGAAGGCAGAAGCATATGGGTCTCTGAGTTCGAGGCCAACCTGGTTTATAGATCAGGACAGCCAGGGCTACACAGAGAAAACTTGTCTCAAACAAAACAAACAAATAAAAAAACAAACAAACAAACAAAAAAACCAAAAAACAAAAGTTTCTAACTTCAAAGAATTTATAAATGTGTTGAGTAAGTTTAACTTTAGGAAAAAAAAATGTAATTTTCCCATAATAAAAGAGGATTTTCACATTATTTAAATTATTGGTTGAATAAGCTAGTGAAATTGCACAAATGAACTGACTTTATGAGCTAGAATGAAGAGATTTAAAGTGGGGCAAGTTGACAGATTTTCCTTCAATAAGAAAAAGAAGCTAGGCATGGCCACACAAGTATAATCCCAGCATTTGGGAGTTAGGGGCAGGAGCATCAAAAGCTTAAGGCCATCCTCAGCTATGTAGTAAATTTGAGGCTAGCATGGGTTGCATAAAAGCATGTTACAAAATAGAGTCTAATGTGGAGGAGAGGACCAATAAAGGAAGTATGTGGTATCAGACATCAGGGGTGCCCAGCAGGGGGTGGAAATAGGACCCCACAGTCTCTTTATGTATTCATTAGATACTTAGTAACCTCACTAGGCTCTGAACTGAGTGATGCCATTATGGACCACCAGCAAGCAGCAGCTATAAAGTGCTGGAGGAGGATCAGGTAGGCTCTCTGCAATATGAGCAACATTAGCCTTGGACAAGAAAGACAATGATATAGAATTAGGTGAAAAGTGCAGTTGCAGCTTGTGAACCTGAAAGGATTTATGTTGAGTTATTAGGAGCAGTGTCTACAGTTGTCTTCCTTTTATTTCAAAGTCGCTGATTGGCTGGAGGAATGTAACACGACTGCTGGTGTTTTCCACGGATGCTGGGTTTCACTTTGCTGGAGATGGGAAACTTGGTGGTATTGTTTTACCAAACGATGGGCAGTGTCACCTGGAAAATAATGTATATACAATGAGCCATTACTATGTAAGTACTTAAGCTCTTACCTAGTGAGAGAGGTTTCTAGTGGATTTTAGCATGTAATATTGAATGTGTGGGACAGTGGGTTTGCAGCTTTCTTATTTTGGCAAGAGTGGGCCCTGCTGACTGCCAGAATAGCTGCATTGCTGTTTGTGAAGCTCTGGCATTGTGCTGTTCTGTCTAGGTAGTGGGGTGCTGAGACCCATCTGGTTCCTCACTTGGATACATCATTTGGCCACTTCTTGGTCATACTTCTAAATGCACAGTTTGATTAGGTGTACCCTCTCTATCTTACATATATCACTTAAAAACATGCATTCTGGCTCTCGTTAAAAATAAATATAGGCAGATCACTCATGGTCTAGGAGAAATTCAGTGTTGATGAATCTTGGTCTTAAGTGCTAGATAACAGGAGTCTTTAGTTTTGTTCCTTAATTTTACTGTCCTCACATTTAATGAACATAGATTGTCTCACATTTAAAATCTCTTAAAATGGGGCTAGAGAGATGGCTAAGCAGTTAAGAGCATAGGCTGCTCTTCCAGAGGACCTGGGTTCAATTCTCATCACTTATGTGGCAGCTCACACCTGTCTGTAACTGGAGTTCTGGGACTCTGGATGCATGCAAAACATAATGCACATAAAGGAAATAAATTATATAAACCCTCTTAAAATATGGAAGTTCATAAACATGTCAAAGAGAGAAACTCAAATATACGCATGACCCAGACCTCGATATTTGATGTTTGATAGTCTTACATGGAAGTAGTTTTACGTGAGTTGATTTGTTTATGAATGCATATTAACAATTGGGAATTGGGAATGTAATATTAACAATTGAGAATTAAGCCTGGGCTACAGAGTGAGACTCAAACAGAACCCCTCTGATTCTACAGTGTATTTATATACTAAATTATATTACTTGATTTCTTAGGATTATCCCTCAATTGCCCACCTTGTCCAGAAACTAAGTGAAAATAATATTCAGACAATTTTTGCGGTCACTGAAGAGTTTCAGCCTGTTTACAAGGTAAAAAGAATGAAAATTGTAGTGTTGTTTAGTCATTAGTAGCAAAATAATGTCTTTGAAATGTAGGAAAATGTTACCAAATAGCCAGACTAAATATGACATTGTTTATGTTCATTTTAATTTCATATTAGGATTGTGATCTTTCTTAGATTTGACTTTGGAAGATGCTTAGTAAATGAATAGAGACATAAGGTGTCAAAATAATTGTTACTTTTTAGTGGATTGTAATTGGTTGAATAAATAATATTTATGTTTTACATGTTTAATTGTAGGAATTGAAGAATTTGATTCCTAAGTCAGCAGTGGGCACATTGTCTGGAAACTCTAGTAACGTGATCCAGCTGATCATTGATGCCTACAATGTGAGTACACTTTAAATGCTGTCAGCTTCATACCATGCCCCAAGCAAAACACCCTTTATACACACTTTAGCAAGCTGAAGGGACAGAGCAAAATGTGAATTTAAATTCCATGTCTGGAGGAAAAACTTGTTGTCGTCTTAGACTTATGAAAGTATAATTTAAGCAATGCAGTAATATTTAGATGAAGGCTGTGGGTAATTTCCAAGCTCTTGTCATTAGGCCACACATCTCCTAGTTGGAACAAGGGTAAAACACAGCTGATGTGTTGATGTACATAGCTCCTTTTTCTCTTCCGGAAAGTCACCTTTATAAAGGCACCTTTCCTCTATGTAGATCTGGTTGGTCTAGAACTCACAAGGATCTACCTGCCTCTGCCTCCCGAGTGCTGGGATGGAAGGTGTGCACCGCTGTGCCTGGCTAGATCCTGTTATGATGAATGATCTGTGACAAGGACCTTTTACTTCTTTTTCAAAGGACAAATTCAAAGTACATGCTTTTTCTTTTTCAGTAGTAGTCACACTACTGAAACTAGGAGAGTTCTCTCCATTTGGGAGCTTAAATCACAATGCCTGTGATGATTCCCAGTAAGTACCAGCTAGTGGTTATTTAAAATGACCTGCAGGCACCTGCAGTTTCATGGTGACTGCTATGCATTATATACACCATTTCCTAAACTTCCAGTCTTTGGTATGTTAAATTTAAATTAAAAATATTTTGTGTGTGTGTGTGTGTGTGTGTGTGTGTGTGTGTTATGTATGTATGTATGTATGTATGTATATGTGTGTGCTTGTATGTCACACAGGACAAATTTTTACGAGTTAATTCTCCTTCTATCATGTGAATTTGAGATCAAACTCAAGTTGCAAGCTTGGTGGCAAGCTCCTTTTGCACTCTTAACCATCTTGGCAGCTCTACAACTTTTTTTGAGACTGTATCATGTGGCTCAGGCTGTTTAGACTTCTTAGTATAGCCCAGGATCTGAACTTGTGATGTTCTTGCTTCCACCTTCCGGTTGTGCTCCATCATGCCTTGCTTTTGTGCCTAGGGTCCCTACACATTTTGGAAGGACTTTGACTCAGAGGGCTTTGGCAAAGACATCAAGATTCTAATTGTTTCACATCCTTTCATTCTGCCTTTGTCTGTCTTGATAGATTGTTTTCCTCACTGCTTACTGTCCTGAGATGTCTGCTCTTCTAAAGAAGCACTGGCTGGACTCTCCTTTGTTGTCTGTGCCCGTATTTTATCTTTTCAGCATTGAGAACCAAGCTCAGGACCTTGTGGCTGCTGGGCAGTGCTGACCGTCGAGCTCCAGTTTTCCCAGCTCTAGTGGGTGTTTAGGAGGTGAAAAGATAACAGTGGTCCCTAGTAAACTTGTGTGCTCTGTTGCTCTGGTCTCTAGTTAGCTGGAAGGGGGTAGGCAAGAAGAAGGCTGTAGATAGCTGTGTGACATTGGGGGCAGCAAGCATCTGTTCTGTATTCTTAGGATTCCTCATAATCAGGCCATTTGCTGTGAGATCATTAGCATTTTGACTGGATGATAATTAAAAAGAGAAACACTTTTACATTGTGTACATTATTTTGAAGGTTGGTCCCTTTTTAGGGTTTTCTAACACCTGTGGATTGAGTTGTGTTGAAATGATAGTGTTTTCATAACATCTCATCTTATCTCTTTATTTTTGTGTGTGTTCAAGTCATATTTTACTTCCTTACTCACAGTTAGTCTTTCTTTTAGTCCCTTTCTTCAGAAGTCATTCTGGAAAACAGCAAATTGCCAGAAGGAGTAACAATAAATTACAAATCCTTCTGCAAGAATGGGGTGAACGGGACAGGAGAAAATGGACGAAAATGTTCCAACATTTCCATTGGAGATGAGGTATGTTGTATGAGCATTTTCTGCAAACAAGAAAAAGCATGTGTAAGAAAGTTGAATTTCAGGGCTGAAGAGAATGGCTCAGTGGTTAAGAGCATTGGTTGCTCTTGCAGAGGACCTGGGTTTGATTCCCAGCATCCATGTGGTTATGGTGGCTCACAGCCACCTGTAACTCCAGTTCCAGGGGATCTCATACCCTCTTCTTACTGCATGCACATGGTTCACAGGTATTCATGCAGGGAAAACATCATACATGTTAAATAAATTTTTAAAAGTTAAAAAAATTCAATTTCGTATATGAGAAACATTAAATGAATAGCTTTTGAGATATTCATTGTTGTTAATCTAATTTTTTCTTTTTAAGGTTCAATTTGAAATAAGCATAACTGCAAACAAATGTCCAAAGGATTCTGAAACCATTAAAATTAAGCCTCTGGGCTTCACTGAAGAAGTAGAGGTTGTTCTTCAGTTCATCTGTAAGTGTGAGTGCCAAGAGTATGGCATTGAAGCAAGTCCCAAGTGCCACGATGGAAACGGGACATTTGAGTGTGGAGCCTGCAGGTGAGTGCAGCCTGTCTGCAGCAGGACAGACATGTTACAGGCCGCTCTGCAGGGGAAGCCTGTAGAAAGTACAATCATAAACCCTTATACAGTCTGAGGAGCTCTATGTTCTCCACAGTGAAGCTTTAGTTAGATAAGCAATGTGTCGGCAGTTTCTCAGGGCAGCCTTTGGGCTTTGCACTAATGGCACTACCCTTTCTCCTCAGCAAAACATCTGAAAAAAAAAAGTAGATAGAAACATGTTTTATAGAAACAGTCATACTGATAGTGATAACTGATAACCTTTTTTTTTTTTTTTTTTTTTGGTAAATTTTGTTTTACTGTGAGAAAGGGCTTGCTTTGTAGCTTAGGATGACCCCAGGTTTATGATCCTACTGCCTCAGTACTTGGGTTATAGGCAGAAGCCAATACTCTCAGTGCTGACAGTTTTTTCTGTGAATTAGCAAGAAAAAGAAGTATTTACCTTGTACTGGATTAATTTTGCATTGCTAGGATAAAGAGAAAACAGTTCTTAAAGTTTACATTTATTTGTGTGTATATGTACATTTGTGTGTGTATACATATATGTATGTGTACACCCACATGTCACAGCAGGCTTGTTTGTTTTTGTTTTTTCTAAGACAGGGTTTCTCTGTGTTGGCTGTTCTGGAACTTGTTCTATAGATCAGGCTGGCCTTGAACTCAGAGATCCAGCTGCCTCTGCCTCCTGAGTACTGGGATTAAAGGTATCTATGAACACAACCCAGCTACAATCAATTTTAATTGCCCATTTTAATTTTTTTTTTCATGTGTTGTATTTATCTTGTTTAAGATTTCTATGTTTTTAGACTGGGTCTGGTAATATATACCTTTAATCCCAGTACTTGAGAGGCCAGATACAGGCAGTTCTCTGGGTTTGAGGCCAGCTTGGTCTACAGCATGAGTTCCAGGACAGCCAGGTCCACACAGGGAAACCCTGTTTTTCAAAACAAAACCAGAAAATAAACAAAAGATAATTGTTTTTGGTAAAATGGCATTTACCCAAAATGTTTGTTTGTTTTTTTTTTTTTTTTTTGAAAATTCTTTGCTTTCTTTTTGAGGCAGAAGCAGGCAGATCTTTGAATTTAAAGCTAGCTTGGTCTACAGAGAATCTTATTTCCCTGAAAAATGAATTTGTTTTACTTTTCCAGATGTTTTGTTTGCTTGTTTGTTTAATTAGAGTGTTCATTTTGGTCAGAATTGTTCCTTGCTGAAGATGGAATTTTTCCCAAGGCCCCTGCTTGTTCCATAAGAACTTGAGTTGCTGCTGTGTGTATGCATATATGTGCATGCATAAATACAGTGCACCACTCTCATGACTGTGTGTGGTGGGCATCCCTAGCTGATATTTTGCTAGTGAGGTGATAGTTACACTCTTGTTTTGTGTGACTGGATCTTTCTACAGGTGCAATGATGGGCGTGTTGGGAGGCATTGTGAATGCAGCACAGACGAAGTGAACAGTGAAGACATGGACGCTTACTGCAGGAAAGAGAACAGCTCAGAAATTTGCAGTAACAATGGAGAATGTGTCTGTGGACAGTGTGTGTGTAGGAAAAGAGATAATACAAATGAAATTTACTCTGGCAAATTTTGCGAGTGTGATAACTTCAACTGTGATAGATCCAATGGCTTAATTTGTGGAGGTGAGTGCACACCAGCAGTAGCTACACAGTGCAGGTCCTCTGGTGAGGTCAGATAGCTCAAGCATCACTGGGTGAACACACAGAAAGGAGCAGGAGTTAGGGCAGGCCTCCACGAGATCTGCTTTCTTCTGTGTTGTAGCTTGTTTTTAACTTGTGAATAATTAATGGTTATGTTGAAAAATGATGCTTTTTGTTGCAGGAAATGGTGTTTGCAGGTGTCGTGTGTGTGAATGCTATCCCAATTACACTGGCAGTGCATGTGACTGTTCTCTGGACACTGCTCCATGCGTGGCATCAAATGGTCAGATCTGCAATGGCCGCGGCATCTGTGAGTGTGGTGCCTGTAAGTGCACAGACCCCAAGTTTCAAGGGTCAACCTGTGAGACATGTCAGACCTGCCTTGGTGTCTGTGCAGAGCATAAGTAAGTACTGCCTACCTGATGCACATAGTACTCTAATTTTGCTGAGCCCAGTATCTCTTGTTATACCACTGGAGCCAGAGGAGAGTGCTGATACATTACACTTCAAGGAGAATATTTGCTGCTTTTTATGTAGCCTTTTTTATGTCCTAAAAATTCTTAATAGTGTGGATTGTATAACACTGAATGAGAGCTGTGCTTTTTTTTTTTTTTTTTAATAATCTGAGATCACTATGTGATGACTGTGTGATGTTACCTTATTTAGTAATTGGCACTGCTATCGTTTGTTTTTAAGCTTAAGTGGTAGGGATCGAGCTCTGAGCTAGTTCTTACCTTTTGCTTCAGGAGAATGGAAGGTTTTCCTTCTCGATAAACTATTACACCAGTATTACCCTTTGACTATGGCTTTGCCAGCCAGGGTGGTGCTAGCCTTAGTGGCAATGCTTGGCTGAGGTTGCTGGATACTGGGCTCTCTTATGGAACACATTGCCCCCAGTCTCTCTGAGTTTATGCCATTAGTTTAGCCTATGAAATATTAGGCAAAATTCAACTTAGTACATGCTAAGTGTACCAATTTCTGTTTAGAGAATGTGTTCAGTGCAGAGCCTTCAATAAAGGAGAAAAGAAAGACACATGTGCACAGGAGTGCTCCCACTTCAACCTCACCAAGGTGGAAAGCAGGGACAAGTTGCCCCAGCCTGTGCAGGTGGATCCTGTGACCCACTGCAAAGAGAAGGACATTGATGACTGCTGGTTCTACTTCACCTACTCAGTGAATGGCAACAGTGAAGCCATCGTGCATGTTGTGGAGACTCCAGGTAGAAGTTGGGAGATGCCTTGTTTCTGTGCTGGGTCATTGCTGGGACTCAGCCATCAGAAACACCCTGGGTTCATCCTGTTTAAGCTTATGTTGGAAAATTTTCTCTCAAAACATAAAGTAGAATTTGACTAATTATATAGCAGTCAAAGAAGAGAGAGATCAAATTTTACATTTCCTGAGTGGCACATGCAAGACTAAATGCAATTATCTGCCCGTAGATGCAACATTGTTGATGATATTTGAATCTGAGTTTGATTTGGCTTTAGGTATTGGGAGAGACTTTCTTAAAGATGTTACTAATGTTGAACTTGTTTAACTTCCCCAAAATTAGGCACATTTTGCATTTTTCCCTCCTAGTAGCCTTTGTGGAATTTTTGTCATTCTTTATTATTTGTGCATAGTTTTTTTTGGTGTGAACATATTTTGAGCATATGGTAAGCATCTGTTTAATGTTACAGTAAACTGTCCAACTTTTTAAAAAAGAAATTTCGTGTGTGTGTGTGTGTGTGTGTGTGTGTGTGTGTGTGTGTGTGTGTGTAACTTTGTGAGATTGTTTCTCTGCTTCTGCCACATGGTTCCTGAGAATCAGATACAAGTGGTCAGTCTTAGCAGCAAGCGCCATTATCCAGTGAGCCACCTTAGGCTTTTGCACTCTTCTGAACACCAGGCTGGAGCTCTGTGAATACTGTAGCACAAATACTCAAAACCCAGAGGCAGAGATTGGTGCTTAAGCTGAAGATCAGGAAAGAAAAGCAGCTGGCCACAAGCGCTTACCTTTACCTCAGACTGAAAGGGGCATTGTGTCTCCATGAGTCCAGAGTGAATCTCCAGACTGCACTGTTCCTCACCAAATCTCAGACTCCTAGACTGCTCTGGGGCAGATCCTGTCTCTTCCCACCTTTTGTTCCTCTCTGCCTAGCCATATCACTCTGGTCTCTACCTCTGTAGTGCTGGAATTAAAGGCAAGAGCTCTGTTTCTTTTTTAGACTGATTCACTCTCATGTAACCCTGGGTTGCCTTGAACTCACAGAGATCCATCTGCCTCTGTTTCCTGAGTCTTGGAATTAAAGGTGTATACCACCCTTCTGCCCAGCTTCTGTAGCTAACTAGTGTGTCTGGCTTTGCATTCTGATCCCCAGGCAATCTTTATAAAGTCATAAATAATATATCACCACAGAATACTGTTAAGTGTGCCTTCACTGTATCTTTTCACTGTGCTAGCAATCTTTGCACACAGAAGGCTTGTTGCTGTTTTGTGGTGTTGTGCAGTGACCCCAGGGGTTGCTATAGGTAGGGCTTGCTAATTTCTACAGTAGTCGTGACAATACTTTGACATTGTACCAGATTACAGATTTATTGGGGAAGAATGCATCTTAATAAAGTACTGGCTTTTTAAAAATTAATGAAATTACCGTGCGTGCGTGCGTGCGTGTGTACTGTGTGTGTGGTCGTTCATGTGTCATGGGTTGGTGCCAGGCACCTTTACTTTCAGATTTCATTCATTCACATAAGGTATTTCTCTAATTACCTCAGTCTTTTTGTTTGGTTTTGGGGCAGTCTTGCTATATAGCTCTTGGGTGACCTGGAACTCACAAAATAGACCAGGCTGACTTTAAAGTTGTGACAATCTTGCAGCCTTTGCCACTTGAGTGCTGGCCTCTCCCTGGCTACCAATCATCTTTGGTGTATTTTTATTTATCATTGCTTAATACTTTGTAATCTTGAACATATTATTCTTAATTACATAGAATTGATGCTGTTAGGAGTTTTAAAAATTTTGCATCTTTAGGGAAAGAAATCTATTCTGTAACCCTCAAATAAATGACCTCCTGATTACATTTCCTACAGTCTTGTAAGCTCCCTGGTTATAACCTGTAGCTTCTTTTGTTTGTTCATTTGAGACAGGGTCTCACTATGCATATCAGGCTAGCCTCAAATTCATAGAGGTCCACGTGTCCTTAAGTTTAAAGATACATGCCACCACATCTGGCTTAGAACCTAGTAGCTTTTAGATAGGTTTTGGAGATAGCGTGCAGTCTCTTGAGTTTTTAGTACTCTATTAATTTTGTAAGACCCTGCCAAGCTCTTTGTGGTTATGTGACTGTGTATATTTAGGCCTTGTATATTCACCTTTAACCTTTTCACTTGCAGACTGTCCTTCTGGTCCCGACATCATTCCAATTGTAGCAGGTGTGGTTGCTGGGATTGTTCTCATTGGCCTTGCTTTGCTGCTTATTTGGAAGCTTTTAATGATAATCCATGACAGAAGGGAATTTGCTAAATTTGAAAAGGAGAAAATGAATGCCAAATGGGACACGGTGAGTTATGAAACATCCACTGAGAAGTAGGTTGGCTCATGGAATATATGTAACTTTACTGGTGAGACTGACCTCTAAATTCCTCTTTAAATATTTCATTCTCCAAAGCTTATTATTCAGAGAGCTTGCTTTTGCTGACAACTAGAAGCCTGCTATTGCAGTAAAACATTTATGAGGATACATACTCTGTATATTGTGGTCAGTGTTCTTAGGTCTTTAATAGATCTGATTGTGAATGTGCTGTCTCATGTATCTACTATAAAGCACAGTCTTAGATGATATTATCACTAGTGTCTCATGCTACACTAAAGGAAGAAAGAGTCCCCCCCTCCCCCCAACTACGTACGGCCAATATGGTTCTCTTCATGTGACTGTTGGGAAGCACAACTAGATCAGTGGTTCTGAGGCTGGAATGATGGGAGGGCTGACCAGAAGGCGGTGTGGGATATGTGGGGCTTTCTGGAGAAGAGTTCTGTAGTACATGGGTTTGTGCATTTGGAAAAACTTGACCTGAACTTAAGGACTGCATCTCTGTAAAACTTGCTTAATAGGAACACAGGCTTTGACTGGCAAGTGCTGATTCAGTGCTTTCATAATGGAGTGGGGTGGTTGGCCAAATGCGGCTCTTACTTGTTCATACTTTGACACAAGGAGGTGATGTCTCCAATATTCTTAAATTGTAAATAGAAGTAGTCACATGCCTTTTCTATATTTAGGTTGGGCTTTTTAAAATTTAGAAATTTCAGAATAGAATTAGAATAGAAATAGAATTCCGTTTTGTGGTGCTTATACACTATTCATACCAATTTTCTTTCTGATGAAATCACTAGAAACTGTTTCTTTCACTTTAGCAAGAAAATCCGATTTACAAGAGTCCTATTAATAATTTCAAGAATCCAAACTATGGATGTAAAGCTGGTCTCTGAGTTGCCGTTCGTATTTCCTTTCACTTTCTATCCTTGCATGTGAACCTCTGTCTTTTTTTTTTTTTTTTTTTTTTTTTTTTTTAACTGCACTGTGTGTGTCTCTCAGCACTGCTGCTGTTCTTGTTTGGCTTTGTTTATATGGCTTCTCTCATACCTTAACTTTGTGCTTGGGAGGACTTTACAAACAACAAGGTATGTAGCAGCCCCCTTGTGGTGGAGAGACAGAATGCGCTGCAACTAGGCAGCCCTGGTCAGCCCTTGACCCTTTGCTTAGTGAGCTCTGTCACCTCCCTGAGGCTGTTCTTCTCACCTCTCCAGCAGGGAGGGTAATGCTGTCAACTGTCATGTGGGATGGCTGTGTGAAGCAGTTGGACTACAGTCCACTTAATCTCTGATACGTCCTGTCTAGAAAATTGTCACATAATAAGTTACCTCCTGGATTGAATAGTGAAACTAATTGAGTGTGAAATCAAAATGACAAAACCAAGGGTAAAACCATAGTGTTGTGTTTGTATATTGTTCACAATTACAATTCATGTTATCCACTCTAAAGATTTTGAGACTTTTAAGTTCTTGATTATGTGGGAATTCCACTGTGAAGCAGAATACTGCTATGTTTCTTATTAGTTATTTATTTGTTAATTTGGTTTTTCAAGACAGGGTTTCTCTGTGTAGCTTCGGAGCCTGTCCTGGAACTCACAGAGATCCACCTGTGTTTTGTCTCCCTAGTGCTGGTATCAAAGACATATGCTACCACCATCTGACTCTTATTAGTTATTAAATGGTTCTGACTTTCAAGTTTAAAATTGAATTTTTTTTTTTTTTTTTTGCTTATTTTTTATTTTGTTTTTTGCTTGAGTCAAGGTCTTATTCTGTAGCCCTGGCTGTCCTGGAACTTGCTCTGTAGACTAGGCAGGACTTGAACTCACAGAGATCTACCTGCTTTTTTGCCTCTCTTAAGACCCACCCTGGGCTGGAGAGATGGCTCAGCAGTAGAGAACATTTTCTGCTCTTCCAGAGGTCCTAACTAACCGTTCAGTTCCCACAAAGTGGCTCACAACCATCTATAGTGGGATCTGTAGGCATAAAGTCATAAATGCAGATAGAGCACTCATATACATAAAATATTTTTAAAACCCCAAAAAACTCTTCCATAAGAAAGGATTACATTTAGCATCAAATTCTTTTCTCATAAATTGGATAGAACCTGGGAGGATTCATGTTTTCTTATCTCTAGTTTCTGTAGACACAGACAATGTTGGTAACAGCTACAGGGTTCTCCTGTGTTTCAGGAATGGGTCTCTGTACCCTGTCTTCTTTGTTAGTCATGAGAATAGTGGAAACTATCTTTATTCCTGTTTTATGTAACAGAAGACTAAAGCAGAGAAGCCAAGTTCGCACAGGGTTAGTGACGTGCCACTCAAGTCTAGCCTGTCAGATTCCAACACTCATGTTCCTGTCCTCTACCTGCAGTTTAGCAGTCATGTTCTTTAGGCGAGTATCACCTGGTTAGGAAGAAGTAGAGTGCTTTACAGAGCTGCCTGTTTTGACACTGGTGACTTGGGATAATGCTGTTGGGCAAACATAATGGGGAATCACTTTCCTGCACAGAATTCAGCCCTGCTGTTATGGTTACTTACTCTGTTAGCAGACTCTGAAAGCAGAATTGAAGGGCTGCAGGATGTGTTGTGGGAGGCCTGCAGTTCTATCCCCAGCCCTGTAATTACTCGGTCACGAGTCAGTCGATTAATGAAAATGGACTTGTAGAAAGCTCCAAATATGGGAATATTTTATATGTTTAAGGGACACAGGATGTAGCAGTAATACTAGAAATCATGGCTTGCTGGATCTCTTTTACGTCTAAGTAGGTTTTATGTAAGGGTTAGTTTCTTGATGCATTTTTTTCACTTTCACCTGATACTTGGCAGAAGAAATTATTGCTGGAAAACTGGTTAGCTAGTGAAATTACTGGGGTTTTATTTTATTTCTTTCCTTTGTGGAAACAATCAGGTATTAACAATTTCATATAGCTACTTCTCACAGAAGAATTTTTCACTTGTTATAGTGAGGTGAATATTTGCCCTTTCTGTACATTTACTGGCACTTTGATTAAATAATCAATAGTTACTATTTATACTTATTATGTATATTCTTGACTTAATCTTTGGCCATAGTGTACTTTCTTCAGCCAAAATAAGCATTTCAAAAATTAAAAAAAGCAAGGGTTTTAAAATTTTTATTTACATATTATTGAAATGTAAGAAAATTTATGGCTATAGATTACATACCCTAAGATATTTTCTTAATAAAAATTATAGTAGAAATTAACAATAAGAATTAATAAGAGTTAAGTCAGAGAAAAAAAATCATAAAAACAATTTTGTGATACAGGATCAAGGTTTCCCACCAGTAATTACATTTGCAGACACTGTAATTTTGTGCTTGTGTAAGACTGCCATGTTGGGACCCTGAAAAAATGATCAGGTCTGTTCTTCCCTGTTGTGGATTACAAGCCTCCCAGTTCACATTGTGTACCTCATATACCATGTACATAGACAGTTACAGCTCCCACTGTCAGCTGCTCATAATAGACAAAGGACTCATTCCAGAGGATAGCCTTCACTTCAGATGCAAATATGCTTTGCCTTCTTGAGGTGCCCTGAGTGACCAGACTAATCTGAATTACTTTAGTTTACCTCCATTTAAACTGATGCCTAATACACATAGTGGGTTTAATTTTATGTCTAACTTGCATGTTAAACTTTTGTTTGATTGGACTTTGAAATAATAAATATTAAATGTTTGTGTGTATGGCAAAGCAGACTTCTCTAAAGGTAAGTTTTTCCATATAAATTCTACTTTAGACTCCATGACAATGAAAATTGAACTTCTTTTTTATATTTTACTTTCTGTTCTGCTCTCGTATAATCCTCAAGCACTAAATACTAGATTATGTTAAATGCATAACCGTAAACACGATTAAATGGCAGTTTAAAAGCCTGATATGTTTGAAAAGGCAGCAGGTCCTGTGTCACACTCAGATGGAAGCAGTGAGTTTCCAAGAAGGCAGGCAGCCTCTTCCTGAAGGAGGGGTGTTGTGAGGCTGTGAAGTGCAGTGCTTGCTCTGGCCAGCCCTCCAGCTGAGGAGCTGAGAGTCTGAGCAGTTTATTGTCAGTGTAAGAGGGTGTTTGTTGGAGGGATCTTGTATTACTTACTTTTCTGTTGCTGTAAACACACTGACATGAGCACCTCAATGGAGAAAAGCTTTCCTCTGGCTCCCGATTAGAGGGTACAGTCTGTCACAGTGGAAAAGTCACAGCAGTTGGACCTTGGTCAGGTGGCATCCGAGTCACAAAGCAGAGTGACAAATGCTGGGGCTCAGCGTACTTTCTTATTTTATACACTATTCAAGCTCAGGAAATAATTCTGCCTACAGTGGACAACCCATCTTAATTAACTCAGTCAAGATAATCCCCTACAGACATGGCCAGAGAGGCCTGTCTACACCTGATGTGAGATGCCATTAAATGGACAGTTGACGTTAACTGCCTATTCTGGCTTGCAGTCTATTGCTGTGATAAACACTGTGACCTGAAGCACCTTAGAGAAACGAAAGGGTCACAGGTCACAAGGTCACATCTATCATTAAGGGAAGCCAAAGCAGGAACTCAGGGCAGGAACCTGGCATACTTTGTCCCTGGCTGGCTCAGCTATCTTTTTCTTTTCTTTTTGTTTTTTATGATTTTTTAAAATTTTTTCTTATTTTACATATTGATCCCAGTTCTCTTTTCCTCCCCCCTTCCCATGACATCCCTTCTCTCGGTCCCCTCCCATCCCATTCTCCACCCACTCAACTGCCGTTCTTATACAGCCCAGGCCTACCTGCCCAGGGTGCCACCATCCACAGTGGGCTGGGCCCTTCTACACTAATTAGAAGTCATGAAAATGCCCCAGAGACATGCACACAGGCCAGTATGATGGAGGCGGTTCCTTAAAGTTCTCTCACCCAAGGAGACCTTAGTTTGTGTCAAGTTGACAAAGCTAACCAGCATCCCAGCACAGGTCCTCCGTGCTCAGAAAAGTCATGTTTTGAGGAGTGGGAGTGAGTGATCAGGTGTGGTCCTGTTCTGACACTATTCACACAGCTACTGCCTTCTTGGTAGATGCTGATCTTGCCCTCAGGGCTGAGCCCACACTGCCTTTCTCTCTTGTCTCTGCCATTCCCAGTACCTAAGGACATATTTTATGTATGTTGTATGAACTGTATGTATCTCTGCCTAGATGTGGCATTCCTTGCTCTATACCTTGGCTTTGTATATATTTCTGTGTTTTTCAATAATTTATTTGTAGTCAGTTTCTTTTTCTTTTTCTTTCTTTTTTTTTTTTGTTTCCTTTTTTTGAGACAGGGTTTCTCTGTGTAGCCCTGGCTGTCCTGGAACTCACTCTGTAAACCAGGCTGGCCTCAAACTCCCAAGTTCTACCTGCCTCTGTCTCCCGAGTGCTGGGATTAAAGGTGTGCACCACCACTGCCTGGAAATTATTCCAAACTTCTCATGTTAATCTCCCTTTCTAGCACTGTTCTCATGTTATGTATATAATTCTATTTTGAACTCTGTCAAATCACCTTATTTAATTTAATATCTTCACAATACCATATACTGTACTGTCCTCAAGGACAGAGTTGTGATTGCATAATTACAATTCCTATTGTTCTGCTTAAAACACCGGTCAGTATGCTTTTCAATCTTGAGAGATGTTTGTAGCTTTGAGTCACTTGCTGAATTCTCAGTGGCCTTCACTTCAGACTAAAACTGTGATCACATCACCTATTGAACAATAGTGATTTCATGAAGAATGTAACATTCTAAGCATATTTTTGCAGTGCCTTGGGTGACACTGGCAGACATACCCAGAACACTAAATCTGTCAGTTTTATAGAAGATCCCAGAGCACAGCTCCTCCCAGGGACAAAGCCAGCCACCCCATTTATAAGCAAGCAGTCCTATGCATTAGGGTGTGTGAGTCAGGTCCTCGGTGTTTCTTTAAGTTGGGTACCAGACCTTCAGAGCTCCGATGGCAGCTGTGGAGGCCACTTGTGAGACATCTCTCTAGAGATGATGGGCTGGAGTCAGAGCACAACATTCCAGTAGCCTGAGACTCCTGGGGCAAGGGTGTTTTCTCACTGCTGTGTCAGACATTATCTTTGCCATCTAAACACCGAGACACTGAACATTGGAAGTGGCTTCTCATGAAAACTGCAGCTTTTAATCTTGTGTTAGAGCACCGTGATTTTTAGAGAGTAACTGGTGATTTTTGTTTGTTTTAGGGTGAAAATCCTATTTACAAGAGTGCCGTGACAACTGTGGTCAATCCGAAGTATGAGGGAAAATGAGCCCTACTCAGGCCGATTTGCAACACCGAGTTCACAGCAGCATCGTCTTAGTCACATAGAGTAGCTTTGGGGCTCTGTGGCCAGGGGTTTATTCACATGCAGGTTTGGGAAATGTACAATATGTATAATTTTTAATTTTTTTATTATTTTGAAAATAATGTTATAATCCATGCCAGGGACTGACAGAAGACTTGAGAAAGGATCTTTATCCTTGTCAGCTGAGGTCACAGTGTGCCTTTTTAACCCTTCCTCCCGGATCAGTGGAATCAAGCTCTTATTGGCTTAACTGAGACTGCTAGCGTGAATGCAGGCCAGAGTTGAAGCAGCAGCATCAGGAGTATCTGCATTGCCACCCATTCTCCTCTGTACAGAGAGGTCAGGGCTGGTTACAGAGCCCAGGGTACAGTCAGGCTGCTGGCTCGGGACCTGCTTCAGTCTGCTGGCTGCTCACTGGGCATGCCAGATAATGCATCTGAAAGACAAGTGTGCTGACAGTTTCCAGTTAAAATAATTCTGACACAGTTGATTTACAAAGGCCATTGGGAAAATTCAGAGAGGTGGAAGGAAAAACTTAGCTTTAAAACCTGTGTGCCATTGTGAGTTACTTGACCCCGTAACTCGGATGCCTTCTCTTTATAAATCCAAGCTTGGATACAAGTCCTGGGAACTTCTCTACTAAAGAGTCCCTGACTTAGCACTATTCACATAAAGGCCATCATTTTCATACCGTTTGCTGAGCGGGAACCTTTTCGATGAGTTTATTTTACTTTTCTGTTTTTTGTTTAATTCCTGGTGCTCTTTTGTCACCTCCTGATCTTTTAATGTGTCTGTTTGCAATGTGGGGTTAAGACTTTTTATCATTACTTTTCATTTACTTGGCTGTACATTTGCCTTTTCACAAACACTCTTAAGCTGTCCTGCCGCTTGCAGGCACTCCAGGGCCTGGGCAGGGCCCCTCCGCAGTGACTCAACCACTGTCCGCCGTCTGGACGCACGCGCCTTCCCTTCTGCGCTTGCGGTCTCACTAGTCACAATCTTGTTTTAAGTGCCTTTTAATTTTGACAATGCTATTAACTGAAGTTATTTATTAAAATAAAAAGGCCTAAAATACAAGTGGTTTGTTTTGGCTCTATGTTTTTGTTAGTTTTGTGTAGTTATGTGTGAAAGATAACTGAGGGGAAACATGTCTTAATCCACTTAGTGAGCTGATACGATTCTCTTAAACATGGGGAGTGGGTGGTTGAACAGATTGTACTTCCTGTCCCTCCCTCTGAGCTGGGAAATGTCTCATTCTTACACTAAGCAGAACTTTTTATGGACGCCATCTTCGACTACATGCTAAAGAGCTAATGGGTTTTATTTTTATGTAAAACTGTATTTCCATAAAAACACTTGTGTAAGATTTCAAAGAACTTGGGTTGGCAAGATGGCTGAGTGGCGAAGAGCTCTTGCCATGCAGGCTGCTGACCTGAGGTCAGGCCTAGAACCCATGCGGGGTGAAGTAGAAAAACAACCCGCAGACTTGCCATCTGACCTCCACACAAGTGCTGTGGCGTGTGCCCTACCCCAAATGCATACACAATAGTAATACATTTAAAAAATTTAAAACACAGTGTGTGCGTGTGCGTGTGCGCGTGTGTGTGTGCGTGTGTGTGTGCGTGTGTGTATGTATGTATGTATGTCCTCCGTGGATATACAACAGATATCAGGATGATGTGAGAAAGGAGATGGTTAGCATTTTCCACCATGGTCCACTGAGGGGTTAGGGGTAAAGGTGCTTGCTGCCTAGCCCCATGACCTGAACTCGATTCCCAGGACCCAAGAGGTACAAGCAGAGAGCAGAATTCTAAAAGTTGTCTGTTTCATGCATGTACTCAGGAGCACACACATGTGGACTCACGAATGCTCCCCTCCAGCACACAGCAAATTAATGTAACTTTAAAACGCTTCTGACATACTAGCTAGTTACGCTAAGTGGTATTCTCATTTGTTTCTCTTCAATTTGATTCCAGTTTTGACTAAAATAAATTTGATGGTAGAATTTACATTCTTGCTAGTTTGTAAGGTCCATGAGGAAGGTCTTTACCTTGTCCATGTCTTGTGTCTTGCCCCAGTAGATCCTGTGTTCTGCTGTTCATACCTCTGCTTACTCTAAGTTCCTTGTTCTTCTGTATAATAAATATGATTTATACATTTTCTTTTCTAGAATGCAGCTTTTACTTCATACCATAAGAACGAAGTTTGTTTTCTGTAGCACTCACCGCAACACATACATGTTGGCTTTTAAGGATGGAATGGTCACTAAAACATTTTGTATTACATCTGATAGCAAAAAAAATTTTTTTTTTCTATTCTGGCTATAGAGATCTGTTTGTTGCAAGCTGGATGGGATTGTCTATTTCATAGGCTGTATGTAAGGATATTAACATGGATCATTTTAGGCTTGAAATAGACAATTTTGAAATATAATCTAAGAGACTTAGTTACATATTTTATATATACACTGTGTATTGAGACTTTATAGACATTCTTGGAAGACACAGAGAACTTTGCCAGTAAGGTACTTTTTATTTTTCCAGCAATAACACATCTCTTCTCCCCTCCCCCCTCCCCCAATATAGGCTTTCTCTGTGTAACAGCCATGGTTGCCCTGGAACTCACGCTGTAGACCAGACTAGCCTTGAACAGACTGGCCTTGAACACACATGGATCTGCCTGCCTCTGACTCCTAAGTGCTGGGGTTAAAGGTGTGAGCCACCACTGCCTGGAAGCAATAACACATTTTAAGTCTTGATGTAAAATATAAAAATTTCTTAAAGGTAAGACTCATCAACATACTCAAAAGTTCACTCACACTTTCAAATTTTTGCTGTCCCTCTGCTAAGTGTTACTTCATGAATTTCCTTGAGATAGAAGGCTAGGTAAAGCAATAAGTGACAAGGACAGTTCATAGCTGTATAGTGAGATGGCACCTGTGGGATGGGCTTGAACTAGGATTTGGACTGGTCCCAGTTTACACTGTGTGTCATTCCGGCTCAGAGCCTCTGCAATACAATTTCCCCAGCAGCTCTGGTTCTTCACAGACTCAGCCAGTCCTCATATCCTTCTCAGTCCAAAGGTGTCAGTGACACTGGGTACTTCCTCTGTCTAGCAGTGTTGTTCTAGAGTGGGGATACACCAGTGAGATGGCTGTGATTTGTGTCTTAAAAATACTAACATTTGACTGCTGTTCATGGTATGTCACTGTGTGGGCATGCGGGACTTCACATATGCTAACTGACATGGCCATTGTGAATACCTGGGAGAAGGCGGGGATTAACTGATGTAGACTTGGCTTTGGGTATTGTGTTAGTCAGCAATTCTATATGTTCAGGGGTTCAGCCAGGAGAAATGAAAACTTGTATCCACAAAAAAATGTATTTCAGAGCCGGGGAGATGGCTCAGTGGGTAAAAGGCTTGTCATAAAAGCACAAGGGTTTAAGTTCTTCTTTTTTTAAAAGATTTATTTATTATGTGTACAGTGTTCTGCCTGCATGTATGATGCCTGCATGCCAGAAGAGGGCACCATTACGGAGCAGCAAGTGCTCTTAACCTCTGAGCCATCTCTCCAGCTGTGTGTGTGTGTGTGTGTGTGTGTGTGTGTGTGTGTGTGTGTGTGTGTGTGTGTGTGTGTGTGTGTGTGTGTGTGGGGGGGCTGTCTCCCTAGCACCACTTGGTGGTATGCTTGTGCAATCCCAGTCCTGGGGACGCTGAGACAACCCCTGGGGCTTGATGAGCGCCCAGCCTTGCCTGATTGTTGAGTTTGAGGACAGTGACAGACTCTGAGAAATACAAGGTGAATGGTGCCTGGGGAATGACAGCTAAATGGGACCATATGCAGCACATGCACATGCATACACAGAGTTGTTCTACTAATGTTTGTAGCAAGTCTGTTCATGATGGCCAGTGACAGGAAACAACTCAAATTCTCATCCATGATGACTGAACAAAGTGGAGAACGACTTACAGGAAGGAGTGAACTACACGTGCAACAGGATGGATTCATCTAAAAATGCCACCTAAGTCACAGAGCCAGACACATAAAAAGTTCTGTGTGACTCATTTACAAGGAAAGGACACGCCTCATTCATATGACCATACTTGGGCCAAGGACAGAGAAAATAGGTACTAGGGAACTATGGGATGGCAGGTTCTGTATCTTTGAGGTAGAAATTCCATAGTGCACATTTACCTGAAATTACAGAATTACTTATTTAATGAGTTCTATTGTTTGTAAATTGACATCCATTGATTAGGAGAGTTGTCTGTATGTCATCTTTCCATGTTGACTTTTGAACCTCCTTGATGTCCCTAACAAAACTGTATGTGTTGGGCTGGGAAGATGGCTCAGTTGGTTAAAGTGCTCCTTGCACAAGGATGAAGATGAGTTTGATACAGAGTCTAAATTAAGTGCAAAATCTGGCTGTGGTAGTGGGGCGATAGAGACAGGAGGATCCTCAATAGCTAGCCAGTCTAGGAAAATGAGTAAGCTCTAAGTTCATCAAGAGACCTTGTTTCAAAACTAAGGTGGAGGTGTTGGAAAGATGCCTCCGAGGTTAAGAATACTGACAGTTTTTTCCAGAGGATCAGGTTTCAATTCTCTGCACCCACATGGAGGCTGTGGGTAATTCCAGTTTCTGGGGATCTGGTTCTCTCTATTGGGCTCTTTGGCAGGCATGCACAGACATACATTAAAAACCAAAACAAAGTGGTGAATGATTGAGAAAGATCCCTGGTATCAATCTGTTGTCAACATCTGCATACACATCCACAAATGTACATACATTAACATGTATGTACATACAAAACTTGTTGGGCTGATGAGATATCTCAGTGGGTGAAAGTGCTTGTTGCCATCCTGTTTGATGCTTAGAGCTCATGTAGTGGGAAGGAAGAACTGATTGCTCTAAGTTGCCCTTTGACCACACACAACATAGCATGCACATGTCCTTTACATTGAATAAATAGAACATTGTGAAGTTCTTCATTCTCTTCCATTGTTTAATACTGTGGGAAGATGTCTTTATTTGCCCTCTTAGCATTTAATCTGCTGGTTAACTCTGTCCTTTATAAATATGTTGTATTTCAACTCAAGACTGTTCTCTGTAAGTCACCTACTGACCCATCATTGTACCTCCAGTGTCAAGGTGGCATGTGGAGTGAGCTCAGTCATGGGAACACTTCTTAGCTACACTGACACCTTCTGTGTACTCCACTATTGTGACTTGCAATGTCCTCTTTATGCTGATATCGCCCAGTGGCTGTTCCAGTGGAAGTGTGCAGAGAGACTCAGCAGTCAGTGACGATAACAGAAGCATCGTGAATGAAAACAACTCAGCAGGTGAAAGAAGACTGAGAGCTCCACCTGTGAAGAGCTGAATGACTTTTCTTCTTGGAAGAATGGCATTCCTACTTTTGATGTAACTGTTCTTGTGTGTTTTAAAAGTGTGTGATGATGGCAGAGGGCTGAGGCATTCCACAGTTAGGCTCTCAGTTGCCCAGTGTCCAGAGGTGGACCAGAGTTTTTGGACTCAGGATGGTGATGAACAGAGAGACAGGACAGAGGAAGGGCAGCCAAGTGAAGTGTATTGAGAAGAGAAACAGCTCCCTGTGGCCAGGCAGGGACTCAAAATGGGTTCTCTAGGAGCATTTTGGAGTCCCTGAGCTTACTGTTTCTTGGAAAGTCTGCTCGATCTGAACTGGTTCCTACTGGTTCTGTCAGGATAGATAGACATTTGATTTTACTTGGGCCTGTAACCCTGAAACTGCCTGGAGATTAGGGCTGCCTTCCCTTTGTCGGTAGCTTGAAAGCAAATGAGCCAGATGTATTCTTTGAGTATATTGAAGTCAGCTAACTGAACACCAAAAGAGGCAGAAATGGATGAAACCTGTGTGTGTGTGTAAAAATTGGGAAATATTAGAATTATTTTCTAATCAGTAGTTACTTGGTCAGTGAGTTAAGCTCTTTAAAAGGTAGAGGTTGTCAGAGTGAATGAAAGTAAAACCAGTCTATAACAAAGTGCATGCTTTTCCGTGTCAGGTCGAGACACGGAGGAAAGGAAAAGGATAGAAAACCAAGAATGGCTGTGCTAACACTAGAGAAAAGAGGCTCTCAGGGCAAAGCTGGAGAAACAGCACACAGTGACAAATAGGCCTGTTTATCAAGAGGACTTAACAACTGTAAATGTAGACATCACACATCAGAGCTCTCAGATGTAAGCATCAGCAACTGACAGGCTTGAAAAAAGAAATGAAGTACCTGTAATAGCTCATAGGAATGGAAAGAACGACACAGGTGAGGAAACAGGTGCTAAGCGATGCTGGACTCAACTAGATTACAACTCTAGTCAACAGCAGCTGAACATGCTTACAAGAAAGTGAATGTCAAAACTGAGATGACTGTTAGTTTGATTGTAGTAGTTTGTAGATAATGTGTCTCTACATCAAAGCCTGTAGTGCACCTTAACTGTGTACGTTTTGTTTTGTTTTGTTTTTTTTTTTTTCATTTGTCTTAATTAGGGTTTCTATTGCTGTGAAGAGACACCATGACCATGGCAGCTTGCTTGTTTCCTTCAGGGAAGATCATTTTCTTGTGTGATAGTGCTCACCTTCGCTGGGGTTTCCTCCATCTTTTAATGTCATAAACACCCTCAAATATCTTCTTTAGGGGCTTCAGAGATGGCCACCAGAGGACCCGGGCTCAGTTTCCAGCACCCACATGGGGCCTCACGAGAACCACCAGTAACTAGTTCCAGGGAATCCAGTGCCCTCTTCCATCCTCTGTGGATACCAGGCACACATGTAGTGTAAAACATAAAACAAATCTAAGGTTCTGAAGAAAATAAAGTATCTCCTTTAATTCTTCTGGTCCTTTTCATACTACAGCTATTGAAACCTGGTGATTATGCCCTAGACAGTCAAACTGTTTCTCATCAAGTCCCACCCACACTTTCTGGTTATATATTTCTATTTAGCTGACTACTAAGCATACCAGACATAAAGAACAAAACAAAAACAAAGAGCAAAGCATAACCAACCCAAAAAACCCAAACAACAAACTTTAGAAGAAAGATCTATTTATTTAAAAACATAACACCAGATTTTTAGTGCTCTCTCAGTCAATGAGTATTAGCCCAGATTTTTTTTAAAAAAAAAAAGACTAGACAGTATCAAAAAATATTGTTCATTCACAAATTGACTACAAATAGGAATTATCCCTCTATAGTGAGTATATTTTATGAGATGTTTATCTGGGATACATACATTCCCTTTCACATACAAAATATCATGAGCTGTGGCCCACGATTAAAATCTTGCCAGTTTTCCCAGTATGGTGGCACACCTGTAATCCCAGCACAGGGGTGACTGAGGTGGATGGATAACGGAGTTAGAGGCTGGCCTGGTCTATACAGTGAGACAAAACAACAACAAAAACCCACTATAGCAACACCTTGCCTGCTGATTTCTGCCTTTTTCCTAGCTGGAACTCCAAAGCTTTGTAATCATTTAGTTGGATTAGTCTTAATGACAGAACGTCCTTGTGACAAGGTCTGTGGTGCTTTTCCCCACAGCCCCCTTGAACCTACCTTAGAAAATTTAAAAATGTCAAACATATCCTCTAGGAAGCTGTTAAAGCTCATGCAGACATTCTTGATGATGCCTGTTAATGCTTCTGTTTACCCTCTGTAACTTCTCAATGAACGTGTGCAGTTATAAACCCAACTCCAAGTGGTTCTGCAAGTGGGCAATGACAGGGATTCAGGGGCCTGTTTCTGCCTTGAAGCCCACCTGACTACCCACTGTGAGTGGTGGAGGGGAACCTCTGACCAGGGACATTCAATCCAGCAGGAAGCAGCCAGGTACTGAGTTCGATGCTCACTAATCCCTTGACCCTCCACACATTTTTCTTTCCTATTTTTCTTTCCTGCTTTTCTTTACATAACAGCTGGAGATGTTAGAGCACACACACACACACACACACACACACACACACACACACACACACACACCTTAGCCACTATAAGCAGTGTGAACTCATAGAGCTTCCCCTGCTGTCTGGGATCTAAGACAGCCTATGCTTCCATCTTAGAGGTAAGACACTATCAAAGCTCTACTCCAGTGACCAAAGAGTGACTATGTAACACCTGAGTCACATGTGTCCTTCTTCCCTACCTGTTACGCAGCACAAGTTATGTATTATCAAAGGCTGCTTCCCCTTTCCCTTAGACACTTCAGAGTTGATACCTCGCACGCATTGTTGGAAGGGCTGAATCTTTTCCTTACTACTATACTGCCTGCTCTAGCCATTCATCTGTTGCTGAAAGGGTAGTGCAACTTACTATCTTCCTCTTGAACCCATTCTCCCTTCCCTAAAAGCTAAATCAATGACTAATGAAGATGACACTTATCTCCTAAGTTAATCAAGCAATTTAATGCAACACCTATAAAGATTTTATGTGGAAGTGAGGCAGCTGGTAAAGCTCCCCCACCTCAAATGTACTCTAGAGACACTCAGGGGGAAACTCTTCAGTAACTCATCAGGTTCTGGCTAATGCTCAAAGAGAAACTGACCCTATGCAGAAATTATCTGCAGCTGACTAGATCCTCGGTTATAACATCTCATGGACACTGTCATTTGTAAACCTTTTTTGGGTCCCAGCTGCAGGCTACCACTGAGCAATTAAGCATGTTCTACAGAGACAAACTGCAAGCTGGGTCATTTTGGACAAATGGGAGATTTGCACAGCAGAGATGCCATGGCAACTGTCTCTGAAACAGTCTGGGGTGGAAAAATTCACCCACAAAAGATCGTCATGATTATTTTGAAAGTGGAGCATTGCTGATATTTGGGGACAGTGGTTACCCAGGGTCAGCCTGCCTGCTTGGCAGATCTATCTCTTCCTGATAGAGAACCAGGACTTAATAGTGGCCATTACCCATTCTTTCCCCTTGGTGGAGGCGTGTTCTTTGATGTTGGGATGGGGCCTAACTAGCACAGTCTTAGTCAACGAATCTTTACAGAAACATTCTCAGCAAACATAATTTGTTAGTGCAGCAAACTTTTCCTACAGTTTCTAAAAAGTCTGGTTTGTATTCTACTCAGCCTTGAGCACTCCTTCAGCCCAATTCCACTTTGTGTAGCTTAGTTATAGACACCAGTTTTTCTCCTATCAGAATAAGTAGTTAAGACTTTTTTTTTTTTTTTTTTTTTTTTTTTTTAAGATAGGGTTTCTCTGTAGCTTTGGATCCTGTCCTGGAACTTGCTCTGTAGACCAAGTCTGGCCTCGAAGTCACAGAGATCTGTCTGCTTCTGCCTCCCGAGTGCTGAGATTAAAGGTGTGCGCCACCTCTGCCTGACACGAAGACCAACTTTTAAATAAAGCAGCTTATGTGTTACCCTTCTGGGCACAAGACACAATGCAAACTGTCCCATTAAACACTGAACAGAATACCACCAAACTGATGACCAATTTCAGCGGTGCATATGGGGACCATATTGAAGTAGCCAGGGAGCAACACTCAGAAAGGACAAGGCAGGGCAGCTTCAAGGGCACAGTCAAGATCAGCTCATGCCTCCAGTGTCTCAGGAAGTACAGTTTGCCTGGCTCTTGTATGGAGGAGGAATAACTCCATTGCCGGTTGTGGAGTGTGCAGTTCTGCTAGCTGAGCCTTTGCTTCAGTGCTCCTGAGGGACAGTTGATTCACAAGGAAGGAACACACATTGAGTCTTAGGCACAGGCTGCGTGGGCACGAATTTCCTGATAAGGAGATGCTCGAGGGTAGAGGCCTAATCTTGGGTGTGGCCAGTAATAGGGGTGGAGCCCGGGAGCCTTTCCCAGTTCAGCAACAAGGGAATGGGACACCAAGGTAGGATCAAATCCACCCAGGGTATTTCGACACAAGTGATGGCCGCACTGTTCCGTAGATGGGGTTGAGAAAAGAGGGACACATAAAACGGAAACTGGATCTCTCCAGTCTAGTATACCAATAAAATCAACCCCCACGGATTAAAACAATATCCATTAAAGTCTGTTGCCAACTTTTTTTCTTTTAAAAAGAAATAAATTTTAAGTGTTTTCCCTGCATGCAAGTGTGTCAGATACCCAAAAATTCCAGGAGAGGGCGCCAGATCCCTACGGAAATGTCTGAGTATTTCTTCTGCACCGTTAGGACCACGAATTTTTCCCTCCCTTTTCCTTCACTTCTCCTTTGCTTATCCTCCCATTTTCCTTAATTTGGTCCATATTTTCTTTTGGTCCCTTGAGTTCCTTGAAGACAGTTGTTTTACCCTCTGTGTTTATAAGGTTCACCATCTGTGTTTTTAATTTTTTAAAGTGGGTTACATAATCATGTATCTTTGTGTGTGTGTGTGTGTCTGTGTGTGTTGTATATTTTTGAATATACAGGTGTACATGTGTGCACACTGGTGCTCATGAGGAGGCTAGAGGATGATATTGGATGTTCTCAGATATCAGATCTGTCTTATTCCCTTAAGACAAGGTCTCTCACAGAATCTAAAGCTTGGCATTATTTTTATAGCTAGCTTGGTACACAGCCTCCCAGAAAATTCTCCTGTTTCTATTCCCATGCCCCAAGAGTGATACTGCCTAGCTTTTTAACATAGGATCGAACACAGATCCTTGTGACTTACCCACTCAGTCATCTGCCAAGACTTTACATCGCCTATTACTTTTTAAAAATTATTTAAATAAAAAACGACCTTATTTTACATACCAATTACAGTCCTCTCTCCCTCTCATCCTCCCATCACCCCACCAAACATCCTCCCCCCACTCCTCAGGGAGAGTGAAGCCTCCCATGGGGGGTCACCAAAGTCTGTCACGTCATTTGTGGCAGGATGTAGGCCCTCCCCTGTGTATGCAGGCTGAGAGAGTATCCTTCCATGGGGAATGGGCGTTGGGAGCCTATTACTTTTTAACCTTCAGTTTAGTTTTGTTTTTTAATTGGAGAATGGGTATTGAAATTTCACATCATAGTAGTGACCCAAGTCCTTTCCTATTCCAGATGTTGGTTTGGGTTGATGTACGTTTTAATTCTACAGGCTGTCAATGTGGTGGGAAATCAGCCCGAGGGGGAACTTACATACAAGCTCAGAAAGCATCGAGGAGCCATCCTCGCTTAGATCCCCAGCAATGTAAGGAGGTCCACACTGGCCTCCTTGGCCCCTGTAAGTTGTGTATGGCATGCTGTAGGAGCACGGCTGCTGTAGGAGCACGGTTGCTGCTCCCTGCCTGTGGGCGGGGGCTGCTGGTTGGGTAGAGCTGACGTCAGCTGTAGTTATTGTTAATCCTACCAGTGCTGCCCTGGAAATGGCAAGCTGGCATCATGCCCTGCGATGACTGCCCTCTAGTCTGGAGAAAGACTTGTGCTTGCTGCTCCTCCATCCTCCAGAATCTCAATGTTTATCTCTTATCCTCCATAGTCTCATTAGGCTCAAAGGCCTGGTTTCCTTTAGTTGTTATACTCCAGCCTTTGACATATTTGAACAGCAATTTTAAAGTATCTAGTGATGTTGATTCCAATGGTTTTCTTTTTTATTTTTTTGAGGGGGGGGAGTTCCAGGGGTTAATTTCATTCTTTTGAGTAGAACCCCTCCCCCACTCCCTTTTTATGTGCATTCCTGTGATCTTCATTTGGAAATTGGTTATTTGGGACCAGTGAGCAATTTCAGCTGGCCAAATGTTTGCCTTGTATTTGATGCTCAGAACAAAGATTAAAAAAGCTGCATGTGCCTTTGATCTGTAACCCCAGCACTAGAGCGGCAGAGATAGGCAGATCTTTGGGACTCACTGTTCAGCTGGCCTTGCCCACTTTAAAGTCCAAGAGATGCTCTGTTTGCCAAAAAAAAAAAAAAAAAAAAAAAAAAAGGTGGATAGAGCCTGAGAGATGACACCTGAGGTTGAACTCTGGTCTCTAAATGCATGTATGTACATGTAAGTATGCAGTACATGTGTGTGCATGCATGCACACACAATGCACGTACAAATGCACACATGCATGCATGCCAAAAATCCAAAACAAAACAAACCCCCAAATCTTAATGGGCATGTGTGAAAGCAGACTCTCTCCCAGTCTTTGCATCCTGTCCTGACAATTTGTGTTTTATCCAGTGGTGGTGACACACGCCTTTAATCCCAGCATTCCAGAGGCAGAGGCTGGACTGAAGAGTTCTTCCTACCAAGATCGCAATGTCTGATTGGATGCTGAAGTAGGGCCTGGAGGATCATCTGTCAAGTGTCATTGGGTGAAAGAAATGCTACTCAGTACAGAACTGTACTTCGTATATGATGTGTTCTTAGTCATACCTTGAAATCTGGCATTGATAAAGACATGTATAGGAGGAAGGTGGATAAAGAGCAATAGAGGAATAAAATGTTCTTTATCCAAGCCTGATGACTTCTTCCAAGATAAAATTAAGATTCAGAAGGAATACGTATGTATATCTTGCTTTAAAACTCATCTGTCTTCCACGAGTATTTGGAGAGGCACCAAATACACAAAGAACTATTTTGGACCAGGCAATAGGGACTTTAATGGTTGTATATTATATAGCAAACTCATATAATAATGTGAAAGAATTAAGTCTAAATGTAAAGACCTAAAAATGTATTGTTTTTTGTTTACTGATGTTGTAGTCTCTTAGCAAATCTTCTAAAGATGCACCTGATGTGTGGTGTGGGAGACATCCCTGGGATTCTAGAACTCGGGGAGCTGAGGCAGCACAGTTCACAGCCAGCCTAGGATATACAGTGAGATGTTGTCTCAAAAATTAAAAATGGAACATGAGACAAGAGACACAGCAGTATATAGTGATGATGATCACCCAGTGGCAGGAGCCATGTGACTTCTTTGGGGAACCAGGCCGAAGAATAGCATAAATGGCTGTCCTTATGGCAAGGCCCTGGAGTCCGTGGTCCACTTGGCAAAGACCCATGGACTTTGCATAATTATACAGCATGGAGTTCGCTGTGTAATTCTGGGCATGTCCCAGGAGCATATATGTTACGTGCTCTCCTTGCTTTTGCTATACAAGCCATATTGATGGCTGTCTTTAGTTTAGTTTTCTCAGTCACAGATAAAATAGCTATTGCAAAAGGAAAACTTTCCCTGATGACTCTCCTCGGAGTGAACCAGAGCAAATGTTGCTAATTCAGGCTTTTTAAGAACAGGATGTTGTCTTTCCAACACACCAAGTAACTAGCCTGAAAGAATCACAATAGTTTATGATGTTTTTTTTCTTTTCTTCCTTTCTTCTTTCTTTCTTCCTTCCTTCCTTCCTTTCCTTCTCTCTCTCTCTCTCTCTCTCTCTCTCTCTCTCTCTCTCTCTCTCTCTCTCTCTTTCTTTCTTTCCATAACTGGAAATGCTAATAAATGATATCATGAGTTAATGGGAACAGTCAATAAAGTAGAATCATAGAAACCCATAGTTTTCTCATTTCTAGTAACTGCCAATACCCTAAAAGGAGAGATAGACATAAGAACAAGGGATAAGTTTCCAAGTCATATTGCTCATAGAGAAAAAGAGGCAACTTCGTATATCCCCAGAGGTGGTACAGTGACACAGAATGCAAAATGGATTGGTCCAGCTTTGGTTAGTAAGATGACTGTGAGAACGAGACCCTATCAGTTGTAAATATTCCCCACTAGGGACAAAACTCTCTCTTGCATGACATCATAGCTTGCATGTCATCACAACCACAAATGCTGCCAACTGGATACAGTGTTCTACCTGTAGGTGTGCCTAGCTAGAAAACTTCTTTTGTGGCTTTTAACATTGCTTATGCTTCTAACATTGGAGCTATACAACAAATAGGTAGTGCTGACCAGTGGAAATGTTGGGGGATGGGAGGGGGAAGAGGCAAGGAACAAACTGATAATTTTTGTAACCCTTATTAGAAACGAAAGGAAGCAAAAGTGACTGTAAAACTGTTCATGCAAACCATTACAATTGTGTAAATAAAAACAGCCATGCTATCCGGAGCTACTTGCTTGATCAAGAGGTAGTCACAGTCTCTTCTTAGTGCTGTCTTCATACATCGGTCCCAGGTCATCGAACCTGTCTGGAGCGAGTCTCACAGCAAACCAGAGTTGAAGGAGATAAACCAGACAACACAAAAGACACTCTGTGATATAGACACTCACAAGGTTTCTGTGTTTATCCTTTCAAAAATTATGATTATTTTATTTCATTTTATGTGTGTGATTGTTCTGCCTGCATATATGTCTGTATAGCATGTGTGTGCCTGGTGCCCTGCGAGGTCAGAGGAGGAGTCCGATCCCCTTGCACTGGAGTCACAGATGGTGTGAGCTGGAATGCTGAGAACTGAAAACAGGTCCTCTGGAAGAATAGCAAGTGCTCCTAACTGTTGAGCCATCTCTCCAGCCCCAGGTACTCTTTTAGTGTTCCTCTTAGCTAGTATCAATCAGGGAACCATCTGTTTAACTAGCATGAATTACACTTGACGTTCATTAGCGGAATTGTTGTAGAAATAGACCGAGTGTGTGAACACGTGATGACGGGGTTAGTGTGCTTTGCTTGTAGATCTGCTGGTGCTGAGCTGTTACAGAAGTAACAGTTGTGATCTTGAGTACATTTCTTTTAGAATGGCATTTCTATTTTTGTGCGTGCGTGCATGCGAGTGTGTGTGTGTGTGTGTGTGTGTGTGTGTGTGTGTGTGTGTCTGTGTCTGTGTATGTGTTTGTGCTGGCATGCCATGTCATGTAGAGGTCAAGGGTCAACTTTGTGGAGTTGGTTCTCTCTTTCCACCTTTGTGTGGGCTCTGAGGATTGAATTCAGGTCTCCAGACTTGTGCAGCATGTGCCTTTATCACTGAGCCATCTCTCCATCCCTTGCTTTCTTCTTCTTCTTTTTTTTTTTTTAATAATCTCTCTCTCTCTCTCTCTCTCTCTCTCTCTCTCTCTCTCTGTCTCTCATGTTTGTGCTCACATGTGAGCTCACGAATACACCTACATGTGTGCATAAGGAGGCCAGAGATCAACCTTGGGTGTCACTTCCTTTGACACAGGGGTTTTGACACATTGGTCTGAAGCTTACCAGTTAGGCCAGAGTGGCTGGGCTTACAGACATTCACTGCCATTCCTAGTCCCCCCCTGTCCCCCCTTCCCCCCTCACACGTGGGTTCTAGGGATCACATGGCAGGTCTTTGTGCTTGCAAGGCAAACCCTTTACTGACCGAACTATTTCTTGAGCCTGAATTGATTCAAATGTTAAAAATATTAAAGCAACATATTTTACTTTCTAAATTAAATGTCCCTGCTTGAAAGTGTAAGTGACATATCAAAGTAAGTTTTTCTTCTAACAGGCTCATATAGAATAGCTTTGTAAATCAAGCGACGCTTCAAGAACCACTCATTTCAAACACACAGAGCACAAAATGTCGTTTAATTGCCTTTACACCACACCAGAAGGTACTGCAGGGATCTTATCTAGTCAGAGTTAAGTTGGAACATCAGTGATAAGAGGGTGATCCTAGAGATTCAAGCTGTTCCCAAGAGTGGAGAGGAGTTCTGAAAACAAAGCGGCAACACCATGATTACTCCAATTCTTTTCTGTCTTGTCTTTAACTTGCGTGTGTGTCTCTGTGTGTATGTCTCTGTGTGTACATGTGTAGGGTCCCCTAGAGATAGAGTTGCAAGTGGTAGTGAGCTGCTCACCGTGGGTATGGGAACACAGCCCAAGAGTAGCAGGTACTGTTCACTGTTGAGCCATCCATTACTCTATTTCTTGCCAGGGAAAAATAGGTGTTTTCAAGGTTCAAAATAGTCAGCAAGTCTAAACTCTACGGCAATGACAACCCAGATCAGATTTAGTATAGTCACAGCAGTGTTTATGCTCCATAGGAGACAGTAATGTGGTTAAAGTAACATTTGGCCGTCCAAAAGCATTAAGCTGACAAGAGTCATGTCCTTTAAAGCCTTGGCAGTTCACTGTGCAATATTTAAACATTGAATGGGGTGAATATTTTCTTTACTTGTGACTTAAAGTTACTATTGTTTTGTCAACATCCCTGACAGGCCCAGTCTTTACCTCTGAGCTGCATTCTTTCCCAGCCCTTCATTTGTAATTTAAAAGTAATTGTAACTTCTGTAACGTCAGGAGAATAAAAACAAGAATGAGACAATAGGACCCACCTGTTGCCTTTGAAGGGCTCTCACCATCTGGCCCTACCCTGCTGTTCATCAGTTGCCCTCTGCACTGCTGTTCCATAAGCACTGACCCCTCACATGTCTTCGCACACATGGTTCCCAAGGCATTTTGCCTCACTGTGTTCAAGGGCCTCTTCACGGTGCTTACCCTTGGGATCCTTTCTCTCAACCGTGGATGCACTTTCACAGGGTAGTATTTAATGCTAAAGAAAAAGTATTGTTATATAATTGTACAGTATTCAATAACATTGTTATTATATTTGGTGTCAGGGAAAACAGGATATGAAGGGACTCGGGCCAGCCTGAGTGTGGCAAACTTTGCTCTGGCAACTCCATTCCCTCTGCCTTACTAAAAACCATTAGATTACATTCCTAAAGCTAGCCACCAAGGTCTATCCCCTTATTTGGCAACTTCCTCCTCCTGAGGCTGACCACCAAGGTTCAGCTATCAAAGTATAGAAGTCCAGAAGTCCAAAGCCCCCTTTGGCTCACCTAATTATCATGCCCAATTAAAATTAAACACCTCATCCTAACATGGGTTTTCCCTTTCACCTTTATAAACCTCCACTTGCCTATGGGCCACATCTGTCTCCTCTATATCCAGAGGCAGTCCTTTGTGTCCTAAGACAAATAAATACCCTTCCCCTCTTCCTTGTTTTTTCCCCCCTTCTCCCTTGTCCTCTATCTCCTGTCTTTGTCTCTTATTCCCTGCCCTCTGTCCCTCTTGGACAAATAAATCTCCTTTGTTCCGAGGATTGGTCTTGTGGTGTCCTGAGCCAGTACTGGTCCCAAGAGGATACACAAGTCAAGCAGTGGGAGCGGAGCACAATGTGAGGCCGAATGCACACCGTCTGTAGGAATGATGCCAGGAAACTGTAAACTGAGAGTAGTGTGAGCTCTGGACAGTGGCTCTCCAGCTCCCACCAGCATGAGGGCAGCTCAGAGCTTAGGGCAGATGGCTGGAGTTGGGCCCTGCAGTGCTGGCTATCTGGAGGGGTGGGGTCCATGGATTTGCATTGTCTGTTTGGTTTTTAGAGACAGGGTCTCTCTATGTGGTCTTGGCAGTCTTGGAGCTCACTTTGTAGACTAAGCTGGCCTTGAACTCACAGAGACCCTGCTATTCTACCTGTGTCACCACTCCCCACCTGGATTTGCTTTCTGACTACCCCAGATTGCACTACTGGAGAAACCATGCTCGGGCTGTGTGGACTTTTCCTTTTGGATATAAACTACGTACACTTAATATGCCTGCGAAGCCAAGCAAATAAAAAGGACGAAGAGATATTGTTGAGTCAGGAAGAAAATGCCTGTAAGTCTGCTTAGGGCAGAAGACCCATCTGATGGAAACCAAAACTGGACTGGATCATACCATATCTACTGATGTGAGGGTGCTTGCTGCAACCTTGTTAGAGAGGACAGTGCAGACCAAAGCGCCCTTCAGCTAGGCCAGTTAAATATTCTGATAGGTTCGCACAGGCTGGCAAGATCAATTCACACTCTGTCAGAAGTACCTTCTCTTCCAGTCTGTATCGGCCATGCCTCCAGATTCCTGCCTTGTTTGAGTTCTTGTCCTGACTTCCCTTAGTGATGCACTGTGCTGTGGAACTGTGGAAATAAACATTGATCAGTACATCTCTAACCATCATAGCCTTCTTGAGGTGAGCAATGTGTAGTGAGTGAGAGACTTTTGAGCACTCAGCCCTAAACGGTATAACTTTTATGAGAAAAAATTCCAAAAAAGTCTGGTGCTATCTAAGAAAAGGGGAAGTAGTTTTTTAAACATTTAGTATCACAGCTATCACAGACATTTGAAAATGTATATGGCAGTATCTATGAATATTAAAAGAGCATTATTTCCTTAATCCAAAAAAATCCACCAACACAGTCTTCTTTCTAGACATAAACTAGCATAATAAAAATGTACAATGCTATCTATTGATCCAATGACTGTAGTTGCAACAGAAATGTAAAGGTGGCTCACAACGAGGACTTTGGGATGAGTCATACTATAGATTCTTTTTGGAATACCATACAGAAAATTAAGGCATGTGATAAATCAAGAAAACTAATATATTTACCTAAGTTAAAGGTAAGAGAATCTATGCAAAGGACCCTTTTACTGTACAGAACCACAAAGCCCTCCACACAGGGGTCCACTCAGAGGAGAAACATGAGAACACAAGCTGGACTCCTGACTTGAGCTCTTTGTTGGATGGGCCCACACACTGAAGATACTGGTCAACAGAAATGATACAGTAGAGTTCATTTCTGTATGTTAGTTATCTCTTTACCTCTAAGGAGATGCTTCCTTGTAGTAGAGGCAGACGGGCACAGATTATTTGGAAGTCTAAGACCCCTTTCATCTGTGTTTTCAGACTTAGGCTTCCCTGAAAAAATGAACACATTAGGATATGGATACCAGCAATTAAATAATTTCATTTTCTGAAGACTTAAGTCTCAATCCTCTCTAAAGCACTGCTTCCTTCCTAGGTGTACAGTAATGTATATAAAGCAGTGTAGCCAGCACAAATGGATTCTGTCTGAGCTACCCTTGCCTGCTAGCTGGTGTGCTGGTCAGGAGCACTCACTATGGTGTAGGTGCACATCTTGGTCCCAGCAGTCAGGAGGCTGAGGCATGGAGATGGGTACTGGCCTGCTAGGCTTCATATATTTGGAATATGATGCCAGCCTTCCTAAACACAGTACCCCTGTCTCAAAACAAAAGCAAAAGCAAATAGGAGGCTAGAGCAGTGGCTCAGTGGTTAAGAGCACTGGCTGGTCCTTGAAAAGACCCAGGTTTGAGTCCCAGTACCAGGCAGGTACACACATGCACGCATACAAAATATTCATGCACATTTAAAGTGAACATTTTTCTAAAAGATTAAAAACACCAAAAAGTTCAAAACAGTAGGATAATAAACAATGCGTTTATTATTTATGAATATAAGTAGCTAAAATGCAAATTTTCAGTTATAGTAACCTGCATATGGAAATACATTTGTTTTTGGAAATGAAGGCAAAATCCCAACAGTGGGAAATACGATGCAAGAAGAGATCGAGGGCTGGAGTATGGCTCAGCCCAGCATATATGAAGTCCTGAAGGAATGTCTGGCACAGCATAACCACAATGTGGTGACATGATACTGTAATACCAACACTTGGGAGGTATACAAAGAATAATTACGTGTTCAAGACCATTATTTATATAGGAAGATCTTAGACGACTCAAAACCACATTGGCAAATTAAGTATTGTATAGGGCTTTCCCTGTATTTTATTTTAGTATTTCTATAGTTTAGCTCTTACTTATAGGTCTTTGATTCATTTTGAATTGGTTTTGACATAATTTAAGTGCCCTCATTTCATGCTTCTGCATAGGATATCTAGTTTACCCAGCACCATCTCTGGCAGACTGCTCTCTCCATACTCTGTGGTTGGCCTTTCTTTGTTTCACTGTTCTGTGTGTCATCTGTCTGCATGCTGGGACAATGTTTCCACTTCTGTAGCTTAGGACTAGTTCTGAAATCACGAAGCATGCCTCTTTTTACTTGGATCTTTGACAAGATTGTTTTGACCACCATAGTCTTTGGAGACATCATGTGAATTTGGAAATGGACTTTTCTATTTCTGTAAAATGTCTTTGGAATTCTCACAGGAACTTTTTACACTCTTTAAATCATACCCTGTTGTTTTGACACCTAAAATATAATTCCATGCCAGGCATTTAATCCTAGCACTTGGGAGACATAGGCAGGTGGATCTTTATGAGTTCAAGGCCAATCTGGTCTACATAGTGAATTGTTGGCCAGTCAATGGTTACATAGTAAAACCCTATCTCAAACAAACAAACAAACAAACAATTTAACGTTGTTAGCATTTCAGTCCATCAAAAGATTAATGTTGGCCAAGAGAAAAAAAGGTAATTTTTTTTCATGTATTTACTGGCAGAATTACTAACTTATTACTTACTCTAATCAGTTTGGTAGTGAGCTAGTTGATATGTTGTGAATTTGGGTGTCTTTACCCTGAATATGTGTTCCAGTGTGGTTTCTGTATCATGTATGGATGTCAGTAGTGAAGTTTCATTCCACATGTTCTAGTCACTGTGTTTCTTTTGAGACAGGGTTTCACTCTGGTGCAGAACTCACAGGTTAGGCTGAGTAGACTGGCTAGAGGGGCCCAGGAATCCACAAGTCTCTGCCTCTCCAGTTTTAGGATTACAAGCCATTTACTTAGCTATCTCTCCACTCACACTGCCTGCTTTCCTCTTTCCCTCTCCTCCAAAACTCCTTCCCATCCTCCACCTCCAAAGGTTGATGGCAGGTCTCTTCCTAAATCATTCTCTACTGAGTTTAAAATTATTAATTAATTAGTTTTGCATGCATGCGTGTGTGTGTGTGTGTGTGTGTGTGTGTGTGTGTGTGTGTGTGTGTCCTAACTCAGGTCGTAAAGCTGTGTATCACAAGCACTTGACTGACAGCTTTATGACCAGCCCTGCTCTTCTGTGTTTTATAGAAGCATAAACATCATAATAAATAGCATACAATGATATTATTGCTCCACTGATTGTGGTTGTAACAATAAAAATCTAAGGGTCTCTAAATAAGTGAAATATTGAATAAACTATGATATCTCTTTTTCAGTTCATCATGCAGAAAAGTAAAGCGGTGAGGGATGGAGGAAATGTACCCACTTACTTAGGTTAATCGTAAAGGTGAGGTTATTGCACAGGATCCTTTATTGTACAGAACCACAAAGCCCTCCACACACCTATCCATTCACACAGAAATCATGGACCACCTGCTATGCTTGTTCCATTGGCTGCTTGTTGGAAGGGCTCACAGCTTGGGTACAGTGGTAAACACAAAGTCTATCATTTTACAGGTCTATATTATAATGACTCTGTTACCTTTAAGCCCATGCTTACTGGAGGCAGATGCTGAAGGAACCAGATTATTTGGAAGGTCACCACTTTCTTTGCCTAATGTTGTAGCTTTAGGCTGCCCTGGAAACACAAGAACAATGTCACTCAAGGATAATAGAAATAAAGGAATTTTATTTTATTGAGACAGTCTTTTTATCTAGCCCCAGCACACCTAGAACTCACTTTGTAGGCCAGACTGGCTTCCAACTCAGAGATTGCCACCTCCAAATGGGGTGCTGGGCTTAAAGAAGTCCCTTACCATGCTGGCTTGAAGTAAACTAATTTTAATTCTTAGAAAGTTAAAAATGACCTTAACCTTCTTTCTAAAGCAGAGCCTCTTACAACCCTCTTTAGTCATTAGGCAGAGTGACTTAGCCAGCATAAATACATTCTGTATGTCAACATACAACATGTCAACATAAAAGTGTAAGTGCCCTTAGCCAGGGGGTGGCAGTGTGCACTCTGACTCCCAGCACTCAGAAAGTAGAAGAAGGTGGATCTCTGTGAGTTCAAGGCCAGTCTGGTCTATAGAGTGAGATCCAGTACAGCCAGGGCTACACAACACAGTGAAACCCTGTTGAAAAACCAACTGCCCCACCCCTGCAAAAAGAAAAAAGAATGTAAGCTGGTGATGCCAATATACACCAACACTTTTGAGGTTAAGGTCTGAGGGTGATGGAGATCTGGAGACTCTCTGGGCAGCATAGGCAGTCTGATGCCAGCATTCTTGTACAGCAACAAGATCCTGTCTCAAAGGAAGAATAGTGTCCTAATTCAAGCACACATATCCAAAGACAGAGTGGGAAGTATTTGTGTTTCCAGGTCTGGTTTACCTCTCTCACAATTATTCTTTCTATCTTGATCCATCTGCCTTGAATTCATGACTTCAGTTTCCTTTACAGCTCAAAAATATTCCACTGGGTATGTATATCATCTCCTTATTATCCATTTATCTATTGGTAGACATCTAGGCTGTATCCATTTCCTTGCTATTGTGAGCATGGCAGCAATGAATGTGTATGTCTAAGTATCTCTGTAGGACGTAGAGTTATTTATGAACACACCCAAGAGTGGTGAAAGTGGGCCATATGGTAAATCTAGTTTATATATGAAACTTCATAGTGATCTATCTCTACAGTGCCTAACAATGACTAGGTGTTTTTCTTTGTGCACATCTATGCTAATGTTTTTTGTCTTTTTTTTTTTTTTTTAATTGTAATCGTTCTGACCGGGGTAAGATATAGTCACAAAATAGTTTGTTTATTTTTTCCTAATGGCAAAAGATAATGAACATTGAAAAGATATTTGCAAATACTCGGCCATTTATTTTCCTCCTTTTAAGAACTCTATTTAGTTACATGGTTCAGAAAGACAAATACTGCCTGTTCCTTCTCATGTATGGATTCTAAACATTTAAATGTTTAGATAAGTTTTTAAACTGGAATACGTAGAAGTAAGGAAACATTTAGGCTGGTGCCATGGAGGGCAGATCTCAAGTGAGGGTGATAGAATGCAGCTGATTTGAAGCAGGAAAAAAGGGGAATGGTGGAATAGGAAAGATTAACTTGAGTGGGAGATGGGGTTATATACACACTACTAAGGAGAAAAGTGATGCCTGTGGGCTACAATAACAACTGGCCTGGCAAGCTATGCCATTGTGTAATAATGAAGGGCACGGATGTTATAGAAGTAACAACTACTTTCTGGTTGGATTTAAAGCCTTTAGCACAAGGTAAACTCAATCCCAGTATTAGTAACTGGGCCAAAAACTCATGGCTGCCTACGCTATAGGGGAGAACCTAATACTATCATTCTCCTAAGTGGGCACAGAAATAAACCACCGCCTGTTTTTACCCTTATATCCACAGATGAATGCATCTTTCAGCTTTTATCAGAGGACCTTCATTTTGCAGTAGATGGTGAGTAGCCCAGAGATCCATGACTGGTCAGTATGCAGAATATATGAGGCTGTGGAATGCCCACCTCTAAACGACAACTCTAAATGACACTCCCTCCCCTTGGTACTCAGGGACCATTGTGGAAGAGAAGGAAGAAAGATTGTAAGAGTCATACGTAGTGGACACCTGTATCAAAAGGTTTTGCCCGGTATAACAGGGTCATGGCACACATGACTTTAACAGTGTCTGAGACCAAATGCTTAAGACCTATGTAAGAGCAAATCAGGAAAAATCTCTGCATGGAAGGGGGAAGGTCTCCTCAAGCCCCATCTCATGGCAGTTGATTGCTGCTAGAAGCACAAGAATCCATTTTCTTCTGGGATGTGTTTCTGGAAAGGTTACACACACTTTAGTAGATGGTCTTATACTCATACCCAGCTTGGCAACACTAAGTGGACTTGTGCGTTTTAAGACAAAGCACATGATCTTCCTAGTCCCACGTGCTTTCCTCTCCTCTCCTTCTCTTTCTCCTAGTTCCCTCTCCACCCACTCAGGGGAGGAATAGAAGAGAAAGAGAGAGAGAGAGAGAGAGAGAGAGAGAGAGAGAGATAGAGAGATAGAGAGAGAGATAGAGAGAGAGAGAGAGAGGAAGAGAGAGCACATAAAAGAGGGGAGCCATTATAGGATTGAAGAGAAAACTGAACCTAAAGAATTGTCCAGAGACCTACAAGACTGACTCCAACTAGCAATTTGAGCAACAATGGAAAGGCTACCATAAATGCCCTTCCCTGATAATGAGATAAGACTAACTTATCCACCATCATGGAGCCCTTGTCTAGTAGCTGATGGAAACACAAGCAAACACGCACGACTAAACACTGAGCCAAACTGGAATCCAGATGCAGAGAGGGAGGACAAGACCAGACTACAGAAACACACAGACAGCTGACCTGAACAAGGAGGAGCTAATGGGCCCCCAGACTAATAGCTGGGAATTCAGCATGGGACTGACTCAGACCCTCTGAAGATGGGTCTCAGCTAGAAGGCCTGAGCAGTCTAAGGGACCTCAGACAGTGGAACCAGGTACACAAAAGGTACACAAATGGGCACCTCCTCCATGGAGGGATACTTCCTTGACCTAGAGACAGGAGGGAGTCCCTACTCCAAATGACTTGACAGATTTAGATGATCCCTCCTGGAGAGATCAGCCTACAGGTGGAATGGAGGTGGGGTGGGAGGGGAGGGTGAGAGGGGTGCATGTGAGGGTGGGAGAGAGGGAAAGAGGGAGGACCGGAGGGGGAACTGGGATTGATATGTAAAATCAAAATAAAGAATAAATTAATAAAAAAGGAAAAAAAACAAAGCACATGAAATTATGAGGAAGAAGTAGGGGGTGGATAGTGATGGAAATTAAAAGGGATATATTTGATCAAAACACAGCATGCATGCATATAAAATTATCAAACAATAAGATGAATAAAAAATAGAACCACTATATACAAATGTCAATGTTTAAATCATTTAAAAAATAGTAGCATGGGGGTACAGAATTGAAGAAAGAATTCTCAATAAAGGAAATCAAAGAGGCTGAAAGAACTTAAGAAAATATTCAACATCCTTAGCTATCAGGGAAATGCAAATGAAAACAACTTTGAGATACCATCTTACTCCTGCCAGAATGGCTAAAATTAGAAACACCAATGACAACTTATGCTGGAGAGGATGTGGAGAAAGGGGAATACTCCAGTGCTGATGGGAGTGCAAACTTGTACAGCCATTTTGGAGATCAGTATGGCGGTTCCTCAGGAAAATGGCAATTAGCTTACCACAGGACCCAGCAATTCCGCTCTTAGGTATATACCCAAATGACCCACATCCATGCAACAAAGACATGTGCTCAACTATGTTCATAGCAGCATTATTTGTAATAGCAAGAACCTGGAAGCAACTCAGATGCCCCTCAACTGAAGAATGGATAAAGAAGATGTGGCACATCTACACAATGGAATACTACTCTACAGAAAAAAATAACGGAATCTTGAAATTCGCAGGCAAGTGGATGGAACTTGAAGAAACCATCCTGAATGAGGTAACCCAGTCACAAAAAGAGGAACAGGGTATGTACTCGCTCATATATATGGATTTTAGACCTAGAGCAAAGGATCACCAGCCTATAATACACACCATCAGACAAACTGGGATACAAGGTGTATTCCAAAAGATTCATATATGGTACCTCACAAAGGGGGGAAGGGACAAGTCCCCCAGAGCACATGGGAAATGGGGGAGGGCAGTGAATGGAGAGAGAACTAGGAGAAAGTGAAGGGGAGGAGAGGAAAACACGTGTGACTAGATAAATTGAGTCAGGGTGAGGGGAGGTATAAAAGAGGGAGCCATTATTGGTTTGAAGAGAAAACTGAACCTAAAGAAAGGTCTAGAGAACTACAAGTCCGACTCCAAATAATAATTCAAGCAACCATGGAAAGGCTACCATAAATGCCCTTCCCTGATAGTGAGATAATCAACTAAATTATCCACCATCATGGAGTCCTCATCTAGTACCTGTTGGAAACAGAAGCAAACACCCATAACCAAACAATGAGTCAAACTAGAATCCAGATGCAGAGAGAGGGGACAAGACCAGGTTGCAGAAACTCACAAAGACAGCTGACCTGAACAAGGAGGAGCTTGGGCTTCCCAGACTGATAGTTGGGAATCCAGCATGGGACTGACTCAGACCCCCTGAATATGGGTCTCAGCTAGAAGGACTGAGCAGTCTGGGGGACCTCAGACAGTAGAAACAGGATCTATTACTGGTGCACAAAATGACCTTGCGGACATATCCCCCATAGAGGGATACCCCCTTAACCTAGAGACAAAAGAGAAGTCCTAGTCCCTACTTCAAATGACTTGACAGTTTTATATGACCCAACCTGGATAGCATAGCCATACAAGTGGAATGGGGGTGGGGGGATGGGAGGGGAGGGTGGCCAGGGTGCATGTCACAGGGGAAAGAGGGTAAGAGGGAAGGAGGGAAGGAGGGATGGAGGTAGGAAGGGTGAGGAAACTGGGATCCACATATAAAATTTTTAAATTATATTATTAATAAAAAAAGAAAGAAAAAATGCTGTTGGATTATATATATTATATATGTATATAATATATATATATATAATATATATATATAAATAAAATGCTTTTACTTCAAAATTTGTGCCTAAGGACAAGTTACTAGGGAAGAGGATTTCTAATTTTGTTTCCACAGAAAATGAAAAGCTGTGGATTCCTTCCAGACTAATGTGGTTTGATCGAGCAAGACCCCCCTGAAGCAACATCAATGGGAAAACTCAGCCTTGCAGACCACTATAGCCAGTATTTCTGCGTCTTCTTAGGATTCTCCCATGACAGCGCCCCCTACCAGCAGGAAGCAGTTTGGAAAGAACGATGCCCAAATTCCCAAATAATTTTTATAAATGTTTGTTTTCATTAAAAAAAGACATGTATAATTATGTCCAGCATAAAATAAATAAATGTTTTTTTTAAAAAAATAGTAGCATGACGAACAAAACCATGAGTATCTATCTTATAAATCTTTATATACACACCCAACATAAAGCCACCTACATTGTTAACAAGAAAGTAATGAAAATTACAGTGCATGAATGGAATGAGAAAGTAAGTAACTATTTAAACTTAAAGAAAAATATAATGCAAGTAATTTAAATATCTGTTTATTTGCAAGCAAATTCTTATCTAAAAATAGAATGAGGAATCATTAGAAAATGCTTTTAAAATTTACACAAGCATATTGAATTTTTCCAATGTATTTCTTCATACAAATGAGTTTTTTCTTCTATTCATTAAGACAAGTGTTTCTTTGAAGAATGTGCCATTCTCTCTAGATTCAATGTTGGATGCTCTGTCAGAAAGCTTATTCTCACATCATTTCTATTTCAGACACAAAGGTTACTGAATGGAGAGGGTATGTGCATTGCAAATGGTAGGATTCATCAAGCCTGTTGTATGTCAGGTGACACCATGTGCCTCTGGTCCCAGTTTCTTGCTGGGATTCCTGTCTACATCCATAGGACTCCATTCATTCCCCACCCTCCCTGCACTGTGTGTGTGTGTGTGTGTGTGTGTGTGTGTGTGTGTGTGTGTGTGAGAGAGAGAGAGAGAGAGAGAGACAGAGAGAGACTTAAAGTTTTCTTTCTTTTACTTTTTTCTTTTATTCTTCCCTTTCTCATTTCCTTCCAGAGAGTAGCCAAGTCATAGGTATGAGGTATTGTGTTTTCAGTCTGTCATTGATTTCCCTAATTATTGATATTAATCACATTGTATATTTTAGTTACTTAGAGTATTTCCCCAGAAGTAGCTATTAGAATACTTTGCCCGATTTTTACTTGAATTTTGTTGCTGAGTGTAATTGTTAATGTTAATTGTCAACTTGATAGAATCTACTAAACTTGGGAGGTGGGCCTCTTGGCATTATTGTGGGGGATTATCCTGATTACATGTCATATTATTACAAATTGTTATATTACTCCTCTTTCTTATTATAGATCAGAGATTATTTTAAAATCATACACAGTTTACCTACTAGATGGCTAAACTAGTTCTCAACTTGCCATCAGTATAGATTATTGATTTTATTAATTTCAAAGTTATTATAATTACTCCAGTTATCTTTTACCCAGAGAGTTCATACACTTCGTTTATTAAATGAAAGAACAGGAATTGCTACAAGCCACAAGATCATAAATAATTATACAGTCAATGTATCATAACTCATTAAGAATTAAGGATTCTCCCAATGGATGGAACCAGTACAAGTTAAACCTGGCATTATAATCTCATTCTTAATAAAAAGCTGATTGGTCAATAGATGGCAGGAAGAGATTGGGTGAGACAGAGAGAATGCTAGGAAGAGGAAGGTTGGAGTCCAGAATTGATAGCCAGATGCAGAGGGAGCAGGAGATGAATGTGCCATGCTAATAAAGGTACTGCCATGTATCAGAGTGTAAATAAGGAATATGGGTTAACTTAAAATGTAAGCGCTAGTTAGTAGTAAGCCTGAGCTATTGGATGAGCATTTATAAGTAACATTAAACCTCTGAGTGGTTACTTGGAAACTGGGGGTTGGGAAAGAAACATCCACTTACAGGTAAACATGAAATGAAACTGGAACACAGAATCACTTCACAGGTCTATCTTACAGTGACCCCTTTACCTTTAAGCCCACGCTTACTGAAGGCAGACACTGAAGGAACCAGATTATTTGGAAGGTCAACAACTTTCTTGTTTAGTGATGTAGGCTTACGCTGCCCTGGAAACACAAGAACAATGTAACTCAAGGATATATGAAAAAAATTAACTTTAAATTTTAAAACATTAAAATAAATCTTAATCATCCTCTAAAGTATAGAGTTTCTTTACACTCTTTTTCAGTCACTCAAATAAAGCAACTTAACCTGCAGGAATAGATTCTGTCTGTCTTACCCTTTCCTGGAGTTGATACGTAAGACAGGAATACTAAAGAAGTGGGCTGAGTGTGGCTGTGTACCCTTTCCTGAAGTTGATATGTAAGACAGGAATACTAAAGAGGTGAGCTGAGTGGGTAGTATGGAGATGGGGTTTAGGAGCTTCCCGTCTGACATGGGGTTTCTGATGCCAGTCTTCCCCTTATAGTTAGTTTCTGTCTCAAAAGGAGGATAGACTGCAAACGCCAGAGAGATAATTTTGAAAATAGCACAATGAACTAACCATGAGTGATTCTACACGTTTTCATTTATGCTTTTAACTTCATACAGTATTATCTATAGATAAAAGAAAAATGGGGTGACCTCATAATGAAAACTACACTCATGACCTGATACCATATTGGTTTAGTCAGCATCCACGTAAAGGAGAGTGAACACATATGAATGTATTGAAAAGAAAGTATGACATTGAAAATAGTTTTAAGTCTGTCTATTTAAGTACAACCACTAAAACAAATAATAGGATGCAGGTAATTAGAAGGTATCTTTCAAACGGGACCACATTTTCCAGTGCCTTCAGAAGAAAGTGACTTGTGGAGCCTTCCAGCAGTGGAAGATCATGTGTGACTCCAGGTTAGGGCTACTGGTGCTTACAAAGTTCCACATCTTCTAGAAGCTCCAGACATGTCTAAGAAGCCAAGTTAAGGAGCAGATTTACCTTGGGCAAGGTCTACAGGTGTATGAAGGGGCCCACAGCTAACCCGGAAAGCTTAAGGATTATGTAGGAGGCACTAGATAGCATAGGACTACAATTAGAGGAAGATGCCAGATGAAGCTTCTGAACCTAAATAGCTGGGCGCTGAATGTAGACATTTTGTATGCAAGGCAAGTTATCCACCCACGTACCTCTACTCCACTGATCTCACTCTGCTGCCTAGGTGGACATTAATTGTCTAGTGCTTAAACTGTCACACCATCACCACAGACCTGAAAATGAACTTTTCTAGTTCTACAACACATCTGTCTTTGAATTCTAGGGGTGTCCTCCAGACTCTTCAAGTTACTTCTTGTGCTACCGTCAGTTGACCAGTGTAATTTATCTTGTTATTATTTTCAATTCATTAAAGCAATGCAGTGCCAAGAATCAGGGAACAGTTTTCCCAGGCGGTTCCTGCCATGACTGCTAACTACACCATTCCAGGGTGCTTATGTAGACCCCTGTACAGTATCTGTGGATTTGAAAGCATTCGTGCCCTGAACCCAACAATTCCACTTACACTCTCTACTGCATAGATACAAACCAGTAGTATAAAAAACTGTGCACTGACAGTTATTATACTTTTGATTGTATTTATAACAATAGAAATATAGAGTGACATAAAAAGGAACCACTGAGGAGGTATGACATATTCTAATTTCAGAATATCATGCAGAACATTAAAGGTTTGAAATTTGAAAGAAATTGACCAATTTAACTGGGCTAGAGATAAGAATCTTACATACAGGCTTCTATTACTGTATAGAACCACAAAGCCCTCCACACATGTATCTACTTAAAGGAAACATGCTGGTGTCATAACATTGACTGCTGGAAGGCCCCACACTGAAAAACAATGGCATATAGAACAATGGGGGTGGGTGGCTTCTATGTCACACATCTGTATGGCAGGGACTCCCCTACCTTTAAGCACATTCTTCTTCTCTCCATTGGGATAAATACTGAAACAAAGTAGACTTTGACTCTATCAGAGAGCTTTTCTCAAACTTGGCCAAATTTACAAGAATTTGTTCAGTTTTTACACTGTATTTGTTGCACAAAAGTGAGACATTCAAATGTTCATTCATCCAGGCAAGGACTTAGATGAACTATGTGCACCTGAGACTTTCCTTCAGCTTTGGGGGAAACCCATTAATCCTTACTTTATTTTCATTCAGCACAGAAAAGGAGAACATCCTCCTCTCTCTATAATAAGAGAGTCAAATGTAAATGAGGGTGTGGTGGTTTGAAAGAAAAGGGCCCTCTAAAGGGAGCGACACTATTAGGAGGTGAGGCCTTGATGGAGGAAGGGTGTCACTGTGGGGGTGGGCTTTGAGCTGTCTTTTGCTCAAGCTTCCCTCAGTGTGACATTGGGGTCACTTCCTGTTGCCTGCACAATGTAGTTCTTTCAACTACTTCTCCAGCACCATGTTTGCCTACATGCTGCCATGTCCCACTATGATGATAATGAGTGGAACCTTTGAATTGTAAGTGAACCACCCCAATTAAATGTTTTCCTTTATAAGAGTTGCTATGGTAATTGTGTCTCTTCACTGAGTAACTCTAACAGAGGGTCACTGAGGTTGAGAGGCCACCTAAGCTGCAGATGGCAGGGCTGTCAGGGAAGGCTGGTTATGCCTGCTGCAGCTTAGGTGGTACCATACGTATCTGGTCCCAATTTCTTTTTCTCTCTGAAAACATTAAGTTAAAGTGGATTCATTTGCAACTTTGGGGACAAATGACAACTGGAATAAGTAGGTATTTTGTTTCTAGCATGTGTTGTGGGGATCAAATTTATATGTCAGGTTTGGTGGTAAGAGACTTTACCCACTGAGCCAACCTGACACCCCTACCTCCTGTTTATAATTTCTTGACATTCTTACCAAAATTTATTCTCCTTTTCTGTTTGTTTCAAGGCCAGAGGACTAAAACTGGGCACTTTGAATTCAGGGCAAGTACTCCACCCCTGAACTACATTAATCCCACCTCTTGCTTCTAACAACTTTGAGACATAGCCTTACCATGCTACTCAGGCTAGATGTGAATGTGTCATTCTCTTGCATCAGCCTCCCAAGGAACTGTAATTACAGGATACACCCATAGGACTGCTCTTTCTCATACACTTGTAAATGTCAATAGTTTCCTTTCTGCTTCCCTTTCTCCTTTTCTCTCTAATAGCCATATGATGGACATGAAGTGCTAACCTTGTTGTGGTTGGGCTTAATGTTTCCCATGAAAGTTCTTCCTCCTAGTTCCACAATGGATTCAACAATAAGAAAATAATATGCAACTTCCTCCTATATGCATTAATAGTCACTGGGTCCTCAAAGAGGCTGGGGTCTCATTGACAAGTTCTCTGTTCTCCATGGATGATTGAAAAGATCAATTCAGGCTAGTGTCTATAGCTGCTATGTTCATGATTACAACAGCAGTGTTGCAATGTCATATCTTCATGGAAGCAATTAATGGCAATGGCTCCCATCTTCTTGCTCTTAAATTGTTTAAGACATCTCTTAAGTAATCTTTCCTGGTCCATTTGGGTATGGTGATCTAAATGTCCCATTCAAGTGGTTGGTCAGAGAGGTCTGTGAGCCCCAACTCCAAAGAACATAGGTTATTGCCATTGATCTTTGTTTCCCACCAGAATTAGATAATGAGATGTGATTGGTTAGTATACCACACAGTTTATTCAGGACACAGAAATATCAAGATGGGACTACACTGAGTTGCTGCTCCCTATTTCCTGTTGTTCACAGTGTTGGAAAGTGCTACGCACTCTACTGTGGGAGAAAACTCATTGATGGTCTCAACCATCTGTGTACCATGTAACCCATAATACTAACTATGCAGCAATACTAACTACTGGGTCAATAGTAGCATGATTATTTTGGAGATAACCAACTACTTGTGATTGCATATGAGGACAAGAGGGAATACATCTGTGGTAGCATACACATGGTCAAAGCCTATTCCTAGTAAGGACATGGGCCTAAGGGGGTTTACAGTACTATTGTTTCATTGAACAAATGTCTTAAAAATTTTAATTTTGATGAAGCCCAATTTGTCTTTAGTTTTCTTTTTTGACTGTGTTTTATGCCAACTATGAAATACATGCCCATATGCAATTATGGAGTGTGATTCTTTATAAGTTGTTTCCAATTAGTTTACCTACAACATTGTTTCAGGATTCCATATAAATTTGAAATGGATTTTCCCTTGTTCTTTTTAAATGCATAAGTGGGGATGGGATTACTTACACCTATGAATTCTTGCATACATTTTTGTGAGGTATTTCTGCTTGTGATAGTCTGAGGTATTTGTGGAGAATCTTCTTCCATCCTACTTTTTGTTCACCGAGGCAGTGTCTATTTATCCAACTCAGAGCCAGTCTATGTTGCTAATCTCAGTAGCCAATTGCTCTGAGGATCCTGTCTCTGCCTTGCAACCTAGAAGTATAGATAGGATGCCATATGCCCCCTGCATTCTACATGGGTTTTGCGATCTGAATTCTGGCCCTTTTTCTTTCATTGCAAACCCTTTTATCACTGAGCCACTTTTGCAGTCCCCAAATGGAATTTTCTAGTTCTTCAACATATCTTTGAGGATGTTTTTCCATAAAGTCTGTAGGACATTTTTTTGGCTATTGTCAAGTGACTAATATAATATTTTAAATGTTTCAATTCCTAAAACTCTAGTGCTAAGAACCAGGAGAGAGTTTTTTCATGCAGTTACTGTCATAACTAAACATTACAATCATTCTAGAACAGATTCTATCCTGTAACTATTGAATTAAGAGCAGACATTTATTGAATTTAACCACCCCACTCACATATTTTACCGTGGCAGAAGAAAAATCTATAATGATGTTGACTACACAAGTCAAATGAACAAGTGAAGAAGTCTCAGATATGCTCACTCCAGAACATCATGCAGAATATTAAGAGTGTGGGAGATGAAGGAAATCCACCAGTTTATCTGGGTTAGAGGCAAGGGGGAATCCATGCATGGGATTATATTGCACAGAACATCAAACCCTCCACGCAACTGTCTGTTTACAGGTAAAATACTGGAACACAACCTGTTTTCATAATATTACCTGTATATTGGAAGGGCCCAGACATTGAGATTATTGGAAAATAGAAACAGTGAGGAAAGAACAGAGTGAGTTCTGTCTTACACATTTGTATGCCAGTAATTTCTTTACCTTTGGTCACAAAATTCTTTGAGGCAGAGGCTGTCTTGCGCATAATATTTGTTCCTTTAACAATTTGCTTGTCTAAATTACTGGTTGTAGATGGCTCTGAAAAGTGGGAACAATGTCATTCATTATACTGCAAGTACACATTCTCAGTTATTCAAGTACAAAGTTAATGGTCACGAATAGCTTTTGCCAAGCCTTGTGTTCTAGTTTGCTTCCTATTACGTGGTAAATACCATGCTTAAAGCAACTCGGGGAAGAAAGGATTTATTTGATTTACAAATTCTTATTATAGCCCATTATAGATAGAAACCAAGGCTCATGTCAAGATTAGCTTTGAACACTCTTTGTTGTCAAAGCTGGCTGTGAACTTGTGACTTTCCTGCAAGAGTTCCCAGGTAGTGAAGATTCCATAGGTGTATTTCAGGCCTAGCCATCTTTCTTTCCACATTTCTCCTTTTCACCACCCTTCCTGGCATTGATATCTAATGGGCATGAAGTGTTTCTCTCAATGTTCTTTTGGGTAGAATTTTCCAATGAGCAGTGATGTCTTCATCACCTTTCTATGCTCCTGTTGGTATCTGTAATACCTCCTCAAGAGGACTGTTTGTTGGGGCACTTCATACTGTTTTTACAAACTTTGTTATGGTTGAGTTTCAGACCTTTGTTAACATATCCCTGTGATGATTTATTTGCTGTAAACTTGTCTACATCTAGGATTAATTAAAATGAAGGCACATCAGGGAGGAAACTTTGCATAATCTGAAGTAGGAGATCTACTTCTAATCAGGATCTTGAGGTGGAAAGACACACCTTTGATCTGGGCCACACCTTCTGCAGGAAGCCTATATAAGGACATGGAAGAAGGAAGCTTTTGCTTTTTGCCTGCTTGCCCTCATCTTGCTAGGAAGAATATTCCTTCATTGGTATTAGAGACTGCATCTTTGGGATTCCAGTGTGTACTGAAAACTAGTTGAGACATCCAGTCTTGTGGATTGAGCAACTACTGAATTCTTGGACTTTTGTTCACAGATACTGAATTAGTTGTACTGCGGCCAATAATTTTTTTTTTTTTTTTTTTTTGAGAAAGGGTTTCCCTGTATTGCTTTGGAGCCTGTCCTGGAACTTGCTCTGTAGACCAGGCTGGCCTTGAATTCACAGAGATCTGCCTGTCTCTGCCATGGAAAGGCATGTTCCACCAACACCTGGTTTAAATCTTTTTTATATGTAAATATAAAATTTATAAATACATGTACATATATACTACACACACATACACATACATATATATGTGTGTGTGTATATATATGTATACATATACATACACACATATGTATCCCTGATTAATATAATCCCTTTTGTAGATAGTACTTTTACTCCACTGAGATTGCTCCATTTTATTTACTATTTTTAATTCATATATAGTAATTGCAAAATTATATTTTCCTTGATGCTTATAAGTTTTTAATTCTGATGAACTCTCACTTGCCTGTATTTTTTTGTTGTTGACTGTGTCTTTAATGCCAATTCAAAAGTACATTTCCAAAACGGGCATTATGCAGGTTTCTTAAATATGATTTATGTTTCTAAGATGTTTATTTATATTTTGTTATATGTGTCTGTGTGTGGGATATGAACCCACAACATCTTATCTACTGAGCCTTTTCTGTAGCCCCATAATGTAGGTTTTTACCTATATTCTCTTCCAGTGTCTTTGCTTTTACAAGTAAGGTCTGTCTTCATGCTGACTTGTGTTTTAGATACACTTTAACATGGGATTCTTTTATATTTTTGCTTGGGGATATCCAGATTTCCCTGCACTGTATGGGACCGACCCCTCTCCCCTATTATGTGGTCTCGAAATCTTCAACCATGTAGGTTAGAGATAATTTCTCAGATCACTCCTGAATAGCCTCTGTGCCACCTGCACACACGTCAGAACCAAAATGCCTTCATTGCTATAGCTTGGTAGTGAGTTTTCAAGATAAAGTCTTAATTTTGTTCTTTACATGACTATTTAGACTATTATGGTCTCTGGAAATTCATGTAAATTTTCAAATGGACTACTTAATATTTCTGCAAAATACCTTTGAAATGCTAGGGATTTTCTTAGACTTTTTGATTCCTTAATGTACTATTGACTATCAATAATTTAATTCAGCATTTACATTTGAGATTTATAAAGTCTGTTTCGAGAGAGGATCCTCAGAAACAGGTTTTTCACTTATTTACTGGTAGAACTATTACCTGCAATTTTCAAATAAACTGCCAATCTCTTCAAAGTAAAAGCATTTGTGTCCCTTAGCCAACAACCACTTTGTGTTATAGAAATATAAGCAAAACAGAAAATTAAGAACACGGACACTTACCACAGCTCTGATGATAGAAACACTAAAGAGTTAAAAGAGTATTATAAGAAGCAACTGTTGAGCCTGGCATTGGTGGCACATGCTTTCAATCTCAGCACTCAGGAGGCAGAGGCAGGTGGATCTCTGTGAGCTCAAGGCCAACCTGGTCTACAGAGCTAGTTCCAGGACAGGCTCCAAAGCAATACAGAAAAGCCCTGTCTCAGAAAAACCAAAAGGAAGCAACTGTTGACTAAGTTACAGCACATTCTCCTTTTAGAGCATCATGCAGAGAGGAGAAGGTGTGAGGGATAAAGGATGTTAATGTATGCACTATGCCATCATGGGACATATGCTATGCCCACAATATTAGTTGATTAGTTGAGTGGGTCATTGGTTACTGGATGGGGAGAAACTGTGGGACTGGAAGGGGGTTCTGTTTCACACATCTGTACTGCAGCCACTCTTACCTTGGAAAACTCGTGTCTTCTTAGCAGTGCGTGATATGCGCAGAGTAGGTGTAACTTTGTTCTTGCCTAACTTTTTAGTCTTAGTTGGCTCTGAAAGATGAGAACAAGGCCTTTCAATAACACAGTCTCTGAAGCAAATTCTCTCTTTCAGCTAATCAGCATGACTCTTAAGAACTGTGAATAGGCTCTGTCTGAAGCAGCCTTGGCTGTTATCTGGTATCTTATAAAAACTCATTATAATAGAATAAGTCAGGCAAAGAAACAAAGCTGGGAGGTGTAGCGTGTCTGTAGTTCTAACATTTGAAAGACTGAGGCAGGGAGAGATGGATTTCTGACTGACAGGCAGTCTATGTACTGAGTGTGATACCAGCCTTGATATCCATAGCATCCTTACTTCAAAAATGAACATAAATGTTATATTCAAATGACACAGAAAGGACTTTAGCAAAACTGGTATATACAAAACTGTGAGTATGTAACATTTTCAGACACAGTTTAATGTCTTTGTAACCCTTCCTTTGTTTCCAATAGAAGCTAACACTTCTATAATGGAAAATAAAGTTCAAGAATTAAGGGAGATAACAAGAAATGCTATTGTGTATGTATGTGGAATAATATTAAAGATGTATGATAAAAATGTAATTTGCCTTCATTCAGGGACAAATGCTGAAATAAAATAATTGACTATGGGTCAGTTACGGAGTTGTTTCTCAGAGTTAGTGTCCTGGCTAGTTTTATGTCAACTTAACAACACAAGCTAGAGTTATCTGAAAGAAGGAACATCAATTGAAAAAAATGCCTCTTTAACAAGGAACTGTAAGGCCTTTTCTTAATTAGTGATCAGTGGGGGAGGGCTCAACCCATTGTGTGTGGGGACACCCCTGGATTGGAGTTCCTTGGTTCCATCAGGAAGGAGGTTATGCAAGTCATAAAGAACAAGCCAGTAAGCAGCACCGCTCCATGGCCTCTGCATCAGCTTCTGCCTCCAGGTTCCTGCCCTATTTGAATTCCTCTCCTGACTTTCTTCAGTGATAAACAGTGATAATGAAGTACAAGTCAAATAAACCCATTCCTCCCCAGTTTCTTTAGTCATGGTATTACATCACAGCAACAGAAGCCTTAGCTATGACCGATAAATTTACATGTTTTCCACTCCTACTTGTATTTCTTTATTATTATTATTATTATTATTATTATTATTATTATTATTATTATTATTATTATTATTATTATAGACAGTGTTTCTCTGTGTGACAGTCCTGGCTATCAGGGAACTCAATTTGTAGACCAGGTTGGCCTCAAACTCACCGAGATCCTCCCGTCTCTGCCTCTCGAGTACAGGGATTAAAGGCATGTGCCACCACCACCTGGCCAATCTCTACTTGTATTTCTTACACAAGAATGAAGTGTTCATACTTTCATTCACCAAGGCAAGTACTTGTGTGAACCCTGAGCACTTGGGGGCTCTCCTTCAGACCCAAAGTGGGATGCTCTGGTGGAAGATTATGTATGCTCATGTTTTCATTCAGCACACAAAAGGAGACCACCATCCTTTCTACCTGGTAACACAGTCAAAATGTAGGCAAAGATTACCAGGATGGAGGACACTTGCGTGGCAAGTTGCGGAGCTGTCAAGGGAAAGTTGCCAAACTCTTCTGGAGCTCAGGTGATAGTATGCCACCCTGGTTCCCATTTCTTTTCTTTCCTGATTTTTAAATAATTACATTTTATTTATTTGACTCTGTGTGTGTGTGTGTGTGTGTGTGTGTGTGTGTGTGTGTTTGCACACATTGTGTGTGAGTGTGCACATAGTGCATTCACATTTTGCATGCCATTCCTGTGGAGGTCAGAGGATAATTGGCACTAGTCAATTCTCTGTTCCTACCATGTGGGTCTGGGGATCAACCTGCTTGAAGCTTGGCTCCAAACACCCTCTGAGCTGTTTTATCAGTTACATGTTTTTGACAAAACTGCCATTAGGTCTCCTTTCCCTCCTTTTCTATTTGTTTCAAGTACTGTGAACTACTAAATACATGACTAAATCTGTGACACTGTAGGTTTCTGTTATATTGTTTTTTTATTTTTTTTAAGTTTAACTTTCATTTGTAAGGATTTTGACTTATGCTGAACTACTTTTGACAAGTTTAAGCTAAGGGCTCGGGCACCCTTTTGTTTGGGGATATTCAGTTTTTCCTGCACCATATGTGCTAGACTGACTTTTCTCACTGAGTGGGTTGGGTGCCCTTGACCTTGTAGATGGGACTTCACTTATGCACTCTCTATTCTAAATTACTGGTCTGTTGTGACCATTTCTGTTGTGAGAACCATGATACTTTTATTACCACAGCTGTGTCATAATTTATGAAATTATGAAGTATGATTCTTTCTTGGTTGTTCATAATTAACTATGTCATGATGTTGCTTCAAGATTCCCTATGATTTAGATTGATGTTTTCTTTTTTCTCTTTTTACATGTGTAAGTGTTGGAGGGATTATTTGCATGTGAGCATGCTTGCATGTCTTTGTGCTGGTATTTGTGCATATATGAACTTGTGCTTGTAGAGGTCTGAGATGTTTGTGGTGAATCTTCTTCCTTCAGTCCTTCCTCCTGTTCAATGAGGCAGTGCCCATTGATCCAATTCAGAGTCATCCTATATGGCTAATCTCAGTAGTCAGCTTGCTCTGGAGATCCTGTCTCTGCCCTAAAACCTAGAATTACAGATGAGCTGCCATGTGCACCCAGCATTCTACATGGGCTTTGGTGAACTGAATTCTGGCCCTCTTTCTTGCATTGCAAACCCTTTTACCACTAAGCCACCTTTGCAGCCCCCAGAATGGAACTTTCTAGTTCTACAACCTATCTGTGGGATTCTAAGGATTTTTTTTTGCAGAATCTGTAGACCATTTTCTGTGCTATCACTAATGGACTAATATAATTTAATCTTTTAACATTTTAAATCCCTTAAAAGGTCTAAAGCTAAGAACTAGGAAACAGTTTCCTCATGTATAATTACTGCCATAATTATTAATCACAATAATTCTAGAATGGTTATGTAGATATTCCACACAATGTCTAGTGAATTAAAAACATACAGGTCCTGAATCTGGCTACCCCATTCACATATTCTACTGTACAGTTACAAAGAAGTAGAAAAATGTGTGATGATACCAATCTCACACATTGATTTAGTTATAACCAAAGAAATGCGAAGTCAATATAGAAAGAAACTCTTGAGAAAGTGTCAAGTAGTCTCACTTCAGAACATCATGCAGAATGTTAAGTAGGGGTGTGTGAGATGAAAGAAACCCTTCAGTTTACCTGGGTTAGAAAAAAGGGGATTAACGCATAGGATCTTATTACTATGCTGATCTACAGAGTGCTCTACAGGGTGTCTTTTTATATGAGAAAGAAAAATGGAACATATTGTATGTTTGTAATATGGCTGGACATTGGAAGGGCCTACATGCCAAGGATTCTGGAAAAGATAAATAGTGGGAGAGGCAGAATTCTGCTTCACACCTCTGTATGTCAGTGACTTCGTTACCTTTGTGCACACGCTCCTTCAAAGACAATGTTGATTTGTGCAGAATATTTGATTCTTTAACCACTTTCTTCTCCAAGTCACTTGTTTTAGATGATTCTGAAAAGTGAGAACAATGCCATTCAATGATGCTGCAAACAAACCATTTGTGAAGCCCACTAATCCCCCAGCACTCAGGTAGACAGCTAACAAGCACAGACAGACTCTGTTCTAATAAGCCTTGCCTTGTGTCTGATATTTTATTAAAGAACATATTAGATCATAAGTCAGGCAACAAAGAATAGTGGCGAGAGAGGCACCACATGTCGCCTGTATTTCCAGCATTAGGGAAGCTGAGGCAGGGGGATGGTTATCTGCTTGCCAGTCTGCTAACACACTACTGAGTGTGACTTCAGCCTTGCTATATTTTTCACCTTGTTTCAAATAACAGGCCATATACAAGTATCAGAGAAGGAACTTAAAAGATGCTGGTATGACAACATATACATCCACAAGTGACTAAAATAACAATTTGCAAGTACAGTTTAATCTCTCTATAAACCTTTCTATGCTTTAAAGTAGTTGACACCTCTACAGTAAAAAATAAAGCTTTTCTCTTTACAACCTAGAATTACAGTTGGCTACAAATAGGCTGCATTTTACAAGGGCTCTAGGATTTAAATTGTTACTGTCTCTTGCGTTGTAAGTAGTTTAACTACTGAGCCATCTCTGAGGCCCTCAAAATGTAATTCTCTAGCTCTGCATCATACCATTAAGATTCTAGGGATTTTCTCAGAATCTGTAGGTCATTTTGTCAACTGACCAATATAATTTAATCTTGCTGATATTTTGTATCCCTAAAAATGTCTGGTGCTAAAAATTAGCAAACAGTTTTCTCATGTAATGACTGCCACATATATTAACTACAACAATGGATATATAGATATTCCATATAGTATCTATTGGAACCAGGTCCTGAATTCAACCACTTCACTCACACACTCTCCTATATAGTCATAAAGTGGCAGAAGAAAAATGTGTAATGATGTTGATTGCACTGCCGATTGTAGAAATGTAAAGGTGATTTAAAATTATTGAAGAACTGTAAAATATTCTCACTTCATAATGTCACACTGAATATTAAGGATGTATGAAGTAAAGGAAACACATCAGTTTACCTGGGTTAGAGATAAGGGGGAATCCATACAAGGATTCTGTCACTATGCAGAACCACAAAGCTCTCTATGCATTTGTCTATTTATAGGAGAAATACTGGAACACATTCTGTGATAGTAACATTCGCTGTAATCTGGAAGGGCCCAGAGGTTGAAAATACTGGTATATAGAAACAATGGGAAAAGAAGAGAATTCTGTTTCACATGTCTGTACGACAGTGAATTCTTTACCTTCAAGCAAATATCTCATTAACGCTGAGGTTGACGGGTGCAGAAGATGCTTAACTTCAGGACTTTTCTTGTCTAAGTTACTGGGTTTAGATGGCTTTGAAACGCAAGAACAAAGTCATTCCGTGGTTCTAGAAATACATCAGCCACGAAGCACCCCTTCCTTTCAGCATTCAGGCACACAGCAAACAAACAGGAAAGGAATGCCCTATGAACCTTGCCTCTTATCTGATATTTTACTGGAGTTTGTTATCCAAGTACTTGTCAGACAACAGGAAGAACAGAGCTGGGGGAGGTATTGTAATGCAGCATTAGGGAAGCTGAGGCAAGGAGATGGTTGCCAGTCTGCAACATACTGAGTGTGACTCTGGTCCTTCTATACACAGCACCTTTGTCTCAAGTAACAGATGGAAACGCCATATACAAATGTTAGAGAAAGATATTAAAAGACACGATATGACAATATATGAATCCTTGAGTGACTAAATATAAATTTTCAGATCTAGTTTAATCGCTTGGTACATCCTTTTTTTGTGTGTTAACAAATAGTAGTTGACATGAAAGTACAGGAAGGAAGGAAGGGAGCTAAAAAGAAATGTTATTGTATCTGCATTTGGACTATGGTTAAGAAGAAAGTATAATAAACCAGTGCCTGAGGCAGGTGGGAGAGCTGGCTCTGAGTTCTAAGAGCAAGAGAGCTGTCCCTACCCCCACCAGCTGCAACACCTGGGAGAGCAGGCCCTGCACCTCACCTGGGCAGCACAATAGAGCCAACCATGTTAGCAGAGGTGCTGCTACACTGTACCAACCTGTCTTAGTTACGGTTTCTATTTCTGTGACAAAACACCATGACCAAAAGTGAGTTGGGGAGGAAATGGTTTATTTGCTTACATTTCCATAGTACTGTTCAGCATTGAAGGAAGTCAGGACAGGAACTCAAACAGGGCAGGATTCTAGAGGTAGGAACTGATGCAGAGGCTATCAAGGGGTACTGCTTACTGGCTTGCATCCCATGGCTTGCTCAACTTACTCTGTTTTAGAACTACCAGGTCAGGGATGGCACCATCGAAAATGGGCTGGGCCACCCCTGATTGATCACTAATTAAGGAAATGCCTTACAGCTGGATCTTATGGAGGCATGTGGTTGTCTCCTTTCAGATAACTCTAGCTTGTATCAAGATGACATAAAACTAGCCAGGGTTGGCTGTTGCCAAGTTTGTGAAGAAGAAAAATGTCTATGAGAGTACTTCTCTGTTACAGGTAGGTTTTCCCTGCTGCTGCCTCCACCTCTGGTCCCACCGCCAAGCGAGCCCCAAATAACACTCAGAGACTCTGTATTTGATACAATCCTGTTGGCCGGTTCCTAATTCCTTATTGGCTAGCTCTGTCTTAATGATTAACCCATTATCTAAGTATTTCCACGTGGTCATCTTATCAGAGAGCAACGGGCCAGCATCTTGTTTCCTCCATGCTCTACATGCAGACTCCTACTAACTACTTCCTCTTTCCTCCTTGTCTCCTAGCCCCACCTATTTTGCTTTCCCATTTGCCACAGTGCTGTATTTATTAACCAGTATGAGAAACATATTTACAGAATAACATCTCCCATCACTTCTCAGTTTTGCTTACCTTGTAATCTATTATTGCATCTTTTGATAGGAATCCTTATCCAATATGAGTGAAATATTTTCTCCCATTCTGTTTCTACTTTTCAATATATTATTGACTTCTTATTTACATTATTTTTTATTTATTTTTCTTTTTGACAGAGGGTTTTACTGGGTAGCCCTGATTGTCCTGGAGCTCAATATGTAGACCAGGCTAGCCTTGAACTCAGAGATATACCTACCTCTGCCTCCTGAGCACTGTGATTAAAGGAAATTTATTTTTTTAAAAAAGATTTATTTATTTCTTATGTATGCAATGTTCTGTCTGCATGTATGTCTGCATGTGAGAAGAAGGTACCAGATCTCATTATGGATGGTTGTGAGCCACCATATGGTTGCTGGGAATTGAACTCAGGAACTCTGGAAGAGCAGCCACTGCTCATAACTGCTGAGACATCTCTCCAGCCCCAATATTACTCTTTATCTATTAAATAAAAAATTATATTGATATTTATATTGATCAGAGTTCTCTAGAGGAATGGAATTTGTAGAATGAATATCTCACTATATCTATATTCTATCTATCTATCTATCTATCTATCTATCTATCTATCTATGGGATTTATTAGAATGGCTTATAGGTTGTGGTTCATCTATTCCAACAGAGACTGTCTACCAACAGAAGGTTCAAGTATCCAGTAGTTGTTCAGTCCACAAGGTTGGATATCTCAGCTGGTTTTCAGTACATGCTGTAATCTCAAAGAAGTAGGCTCTATGAACTCCTGGAATCCACTTGCACAGAGGGAGGAGTGATGAACAAAGGGGTCAAGGCTATGCTGGGGAAACCCACAGAAACAGCTGACCTGACAAGTAGGAGCTCACAGACCCCAGTCTGACAATTGGAGAACCAATATAGGACTGAACTGGACCCCCTGAACTGGGTGTCAGCTAGGAGGCCTGGGCAGTCTATAGGGCCTCTGGCAGTGGGACCAGTTGTTACGAGCACAGTTAACAATATTTAGTCCATAAACATTTTGTAAGACTTAAAGAAAATATCATCTATCCTATCTTTGTGAGTCTAAAGTCCCATATGTAACTTATCTTTAATCCTAAGGAAGGAAAACTGTAACTATAACTAATGCCAGTAAAAGAACAGACTAGCTGGTGAGGAAAAGAGCAGTAAGCTCCCTTCTTCCATATTTTCTTAAAGAGGCTGCCAGCAGGTATGGCCCAGATAAAAGGTATACTACACCACCTCGAAGATCTAGATTAGAAGCGAATCTTCCCACTACAATTGATTTCATTAAGAAAAAAAATGTTATTGTATATGGCCCACAGCAGAGGCAGGCTAATCTCTGTGAGTTTGAGGCCAGCCTTGTCTACAAAGTGAGGTCCAGGAAAGTCTCCAAGGCTACACAAAGAAACCCTGTCTTAAAAAAGGAAGAAAGAAAAAAGTTCCTTATAGATGTGTTCAGTGGTTTGTGTTTTTACTCCAGATGTAGTCAACGTGACAACCAAGAATGGCCATTACAACTTTATGTATAAAATTTAATTAGCTTTAGTTTTAAATGTTTCACACACACACACACACACACACACACACACACACACACACACACACAATACTGTGCTATGATTATATCCACATGCCTGTTGCCCTCTGTTGTCCCTCTTTCTGTCCTTGTATTCTTCATCTTTTCCCAATTCATCCCTCAGTGGGTACATTAGAGAAAATGTAATTTTGTAAACCTTCCTTTTGTAAACCTTAATAGTCATTAGATTCTCAGAAGGGATGGGGCTCCATTGGAACACCACTGTTTTTGAAAGACAGCTGAAAGGCCCAATACTGGCTAGTCCATATACAATGTATCTTCACGATCTCCATCTTCCTATCCATAAATTCCTGTTATCTCTTCTCATTGTTTCTTGGACCATTTGGTTAGGATGATACAGATACCCCTTTTAAGTTGTTTGCCAGAAAGATCTAGACTTTTCTCCATTACCCTGGATTTGATGTTAATAATAATAATCTAATGGTGAATAAACCACAAAATTTTGTTTCAGCACACAGAGATAGCAAGGTGTTAATAGTTCTTGAATGTGAAATGCAAGCTGTTGTGAAGAAAACTTATTTAATGGTCTAACCCAGCTGTGTAACATGTAAGCCACAACACTGAATAAGCCTGCAAGACTTGGTCACTCATCTAATAGTGGCATGTCTAACTGAGGGAAAAAAAACCCAAACTGCTTGAGATTACATTTGGGACAAGTATGGATGAGAGGGAGCACACACATGGTCAAAATCCTATTACTTGGGAGTACATGGACCCAAGGGGATAATATGCTACCATTGTTTCTCTAAATGAAAAGGTCAAAAATTTTAACTCCTGTGAAACATAATTTGTCTGTTGTTTTCTTTTTTGACTGTGTGTTTTACTCCAATGCCCAAATACAAGTTCAAATCTAGTACCCCGTAGATGTTGCCACAGTTTCTTCTAATAGTTTTCCCCTCGAGCTTTCATTTGCAACTATTCTGATTTATGCTGAAGTATTTTTGTGTAAGCTTAAGCTAAGAGCTCAGGCCCACTTCTGTTTGGGGATACTCAGTTTTCCCTGCACACAGGTGTAGGTGCCACACTGCCTTTTCCCACTGGGTAACCTGGGTGCCCTTGGCCTGGTCGGTGGGCATTTCCTTCTGGGGTCTCAATATTTACTGACCTCCCTGTGTGTCTGTCATCAGGACCATCTCTGTAGCCTGAGAGTAAGTTGTGAATTTGTCATGTGTGACTTTTCAAAGTTTGTTCATGATTATTTTAGCTTTGCATCTTTTCAAGATTCCATATGAATTTCAAATGGGCTCCTTTCTTCTTCCCGATTCATGTGTCATTGTGTGTTGTGCATGTCACATGTTTGTGTCTAAGTATTCTTTTTTTTGTGCAGGTTGTTTTTTTTTGTCACAGTCATAGGTGTGTGTGTGTGTGTGTGTGTGTGTGTGTGTGTGTGTGTGCATGCACATGTACATGTGTGGTAGTGTGGAGAGTTTTCTCTTTCAGTCCTTCACCTTATGCACAGAGGCAGTGTCCATTGATAAAACTCAGAACTTGCTTATCAGGTTAAATTGAAATAGTTATCTTATGTCTTTAGGATCCAGTGTCTGCCTTGCAACCTGAAATCAGTAGTAGGTAACCATGCACATCCTGAATTTTACATGTGTTTGACCAGGATGTTAATTAACCCTTTAACTATTGAGCCATCTCTTTAGCCCCCAAAATGGATTTTTCTAGTTCTCTAGCATAGCTTTGGGGCTCTAGGGATTTCTACAGAGTCATTCTATGTCACTTTATGTGCTATTGTCAACTTATTTATATAATTCCATCTTATTAATGTTTTTGGTCCATAAAAGGTCTAGTGCTAAGAACCAAGAAATAGTTTTCTCAAGCAATTACTGCCATAGCTGAACTATAATTATTCTAGAATGAATATGTAGATACCCTGCTTATAGAATCTGTTGAATTAAAGGCATGTATGTTCTTAGTCAATAATTCCACTCACATGCTCTACTTTATAGATGGAAAGTAACACAATAAAGGGGCTTGAGAGATGGCTCAGAGGTTAAGAGCAGTGGTTGCTTTTCCAGCAACAACATGATGGCTCACAACCATCTGTAATGAGATCTGGTGCCCTCTTCTGGCGTGCAGGAGCACATGCAGACAGAACTCTGCATACATAATAATTAATAAATGGGACCTCTTTAAACTGAGAGGTTTCTGAAAGGCAAAGGACACAGATGACAAGATCAAACGGCAGCCCATCGACTGGGAAAAATCTTCACCAACCCAACATCTGACAGAGGGTTGATCTCCAAAATATACAAAGAACTCAAGAAACTAGTTACCAAAACACCGAATAACCCTATTAAAAATGGAGTACAGAACTGGAGAGAGAACTCGCAATCAAGGAAATCAAAGAGGCTGAAAGACACTGAAGAAAGTACTCAACATCCTTATCTATCAGGGAAATGCAAAATAAAACAACTCTGAGATACCATCTTATTCCTGCCAGAATGGCTAAAATTAGAAATACCAATGACAACTTATGCTGGAGAGGATGTGGAGAAAGGAGAACAGTCCTCTACTGCTGGTGGGAGTGAAAACTCGTATAGCCATTTTGGAGATCAGTATGGCGGTTCCTCAGGAAAATGGGAATTAGTCTACCACAGGACCCAGCCATTCTGCTCTTAGGCATATAACCAAATGACCCACAACCATGCAACAAGGACATCTGTTCATAGCAGCATTATTTGTAATAGCAAGAACCTGGAAGCAACCTAGATGCCCCTCAATTAAAGAATGGATTAAGAAGATGTGGCACATCTACACAATGGAATACTATTCAGTGGAAAAAAACAATGGAATCTTGAAATTCTCAGGCAAGTAGATGGAACTTGAAGAAACCATCCTGAGTGAGGTAACCCCATCACAAAAAGAGGAACAGGGTATGTACTCGCTCATATATGGAGATTTTAGACCTAGAGCAAAGGATCACCAGCCTATAATACACACCACCAGACAAACTGGGATACAAGGTGTATTTTAAGAGATTCATATATGGTCCCTCACAAAAGGAGGAAGGGACAAGTCCCCCAGAGCACATGGGAAATGGGGGGGCAGTGAATGGAGAGAAAGAGAAGGGGAAGTGAGGAAACACGTGCGACTAGATAGATTGAGTCAGGGTAGGAATAGAAGACAGAAAAGGGAGAGGGAGAGAGAGAGAGAGAGAGAGAGAGAGAGAGAGAGAGAGAGAGAGAGAGAGAGAGAGAGAACGTAAAAGAGGGAGCCATTATTGGTTTGAAGAGAAAACTGAACCTAAAGGTCTAGAGACCTACAAGACTGACTCCAACTAACAATTCGAGCAACCGTGGAAAGGCTACCATAAATGTTCTTTCCTGATAGTGAGATCATCAACTAAATTATCCACCATCATGGGGCCCTCATCTAGTACCTGTTGGAAACAGAAGCAAACACCCATAACTAAACACTGAGTCGATCTAGAATCCAGATGCAGAGAGAGGAGACAAGTTGCAGAAACTCACAAAGACAGCTGACCTGAACAAGGAGGAGCTAATGGGCCCCCGCAGACTGATAGCTGGGAATCCAGCATGGGACTGACTCAGACCCCCCTAAATATGGGTTTCAGCTAGAAGGACTGAGCAGTCTGTGGGACCTCAGACAGTAGAAACAGGATCTATTCCTGGTGAACAAAAGGACCTTGCAGACACATCCCCCATGGAGGGATACCCCCTTAACCCTTAACCTAGAGATAGGAGAGAAGTCCTAGTCCCTTCTTCAAATGACTTGACAGATTTACATGACCCTACCTGGATAGCATAGCTGTACAAGTGGAATGGGGGTGGGGGGATGGGAGGGGAGGGTGGCCAGGGTGCATGTCACAGGGGAAAGAGGGTAAGAGGGAGGGAGGGAGAGGAAACTAGGATCAATATGTAAAATTTTAAATTATATTATTAATAAAATAAACAATAAAAAATTCAATGTCGGGGGACAAGAGGAGATATGAGAGGGTCAACTGTGTTGGAATAAAAAGAAAGAAAGAAAAGCCTCTCCCAGCTTTATATTTTCTTTTACCTGACTCATACCATTACAGTGCACCTCTATATAATCTCAGCTACCAGGCAAGACAAAATAAGACAAAGTTTATTCATGCTTGTTAATCTGGTGTACTTCCATAGTTGAAAAGTGGTTGTAATTTAGAAATTAAAATGTTTAAGTACCATTACATGAAATTGCTTCCATTTTTCAGAGACATGTAAAACTTCAAATTTAGACAATAAAGTTGCAAATAATCTGCAGAAGTCAAATTTGAATGCTTACAGTAGTAACACTGAAACGTTAGACCCTCTGTACTTACCACCATCTTCAACACTTGGGCTCTTTCAACACAGCCAATATTATGAGTACACTATTTGTTCCTTCTCCAGCACCATGTCTGCCTGTATGTTGCCATGCTTCCCACCATGATAATGGACTAAACCTCTGAAGTGTAAGCCAGCCCCAACTAAATGGTTTCCTTATAAGAGTTGCTATGGTCATGTCTTACACATCAGTAGAAACCCTAACTTAAAAATAAGTTCATATTTCAGGCTGGAGAGAATGCTCTGTGGTTAACAGCACTTGTTTCTTGTACAGAGGACCTGAGTTTGATTTCCAACACCCACATGGTGTATTAAAACCATCCACAACCCTAGTTTCAGGGGACTGAACAGGCATACAATTGGTGTACTTACATACATGTGGGAAAATAATTATACACATAAAGTAGCCTAATAAAGAGTAAACCAAATCTCACCTTCCTATTATCCTTTCTCTCTAATCAGAGAGTAAATATGTAAATGAGGTCACTTAGACTAAGGGACCACCTGTGAAACACATGGCAGGGCTGTTGAGGGGAGCCTGTCAAGCCAGTTGGAGCTCAGGGACATGGTGTGCCTCTGCTTCTAATTTCTTAGAATCCTTGGAAACATTCTGTTGCTGTTGTCTGCTTTCTTTATTTTCTCTTTTCCTCCCCTTTTCTCTCCCTCCCCCCCTTTTTGTGGTCAGAGGACTGAGCATGTCTCTCCATATGCTGGTTGAGTTTTCTACAGCTGAGCTACAGCCACCCTCAACATTCTACTACTTACACTGAGACATGGTCTCATGCTCATGTTAGCCTCGAACTCTCTCTCTTGCCAAAGCTGCCCTTGAACTTTCCAGGTAGCTAGCCTGACAGGTATGTAATACCAGGCCCAGCCATTTCTTCCTTTCACATCTTTCCTATCTGTCTCCCTTCCTGGCAATGCCATCTAATGGTGCGAAGTGTATTTCTTATTGTTGTTTTGGGTTGAATTTTTAATGAACTGTGATGTCTCCATCATCTTTGTATGGTATTAAAAATAACAATATTTTTAATACTGTTTCAGCAAGAGTCTCTATAAGAGTACCTAATACTGTTTTTATGAGTTTTCTTGTGGTTGATCTTCACACCTGTATTAATCCATTTTTCTAAAGTAATTCTTCATAGGCCTACACATGGAAATACTCCCCCTTTCTGTGGATAGCTCTTTTACTTCATTGATAGTATCTTATTTTATTTACCCTCTAAACTACCCTTTACTACTTGTGCAAAATCTTTGATGTGCCCACATTTTTAATTCTGATGAACTTAATTTTCCTATATTTACTAGTATTTTTGATGAGAATCCATTATATATTGTCAAAATGAGCATCATGTGGGTTTTGGCCCATGTTTTCTTCCAAAGCCTTTTGCATTTTATCTCTTACTTGTAAGGTCTTCGTGTTGACTTGTGCTTTGAATATAGTTTAAAATGTAGATTCCTTTCATGCTTCTGTTTCTCCAGCATCTGGTGAGGTGGACTGTCCCTTCTCTACTATGTGTTTTCTTATCATCAACCATGTAGGTCAGAGTTCAGTTTTCAGATGTTTCTTGCACAGCACTGGTCTCTGCCACCTTCTGCATGTCAGAACCATAATGCTTAACATTGCTGCAGGTTGTTAGTAAGTTTTGAAGTTATAAAGTATTAATTTTGTTCCTTTATAGGATTATTTAGACTATTATGGTCACTGAAGATTTTATATGAATGTTCCAATGGACTTTCTAACTCTACAATATACCTTTGGAATCATAAGAATTTTACAGAGTATTTGATCCTTTTTTGTAGTATGCATATTTAACAATATAAATTAACATTTGCATTTTCATTTCATAAAAAAATCTGATTCTACATAAGATCCTTAGAATGAGGACTTTCATTTATTTTCTGACAGAATTATATTAACTATATTAACTATAATTATAAAATAAATTACTTGTCAATATGAATTAAATGTAAAGACATCTACATCCTTTTCTCACAAATCATGCACATACTCTATAATAATGTAAGTGGAAATGAGACAATGGCAGATGAAATTTATTAAAGCACTGATTAATGACTTTTGAAATAAACACTGACGACTTAAAGGCCATTGTAAAAAGCGACTACTGAATAATTATCCTTTTAGGGCATTGAGCAGAAGGGAGAATGAATGAGGGATGAAGGGAAGTCCATCCATTTACCTGGATCAAGGCAAGCAGGATGCACAGTATACCAGACTGTACAGAGTCAGAACCTTTCACATACACACATATCTACTCATGGGACTTGTGGGATATATTGGACCCACAAGATTAGCTGTTTTGTTGAAGGCCCCACAAGTTAGGATACTAACAGAAAGAAACTGGAAATGAAACTGAGTTCTCTTTCACACAAAGAAGCCTCAACCAACACAGTAACCCAAGGTACAAAAGTATCATACAGAAACAAACAAACAAACAAAAGTAAAACCCACAAAAGAGCAAGGTGTATCTCCTCAAAAATATTACTAATCTTACAACCCAAATTAAAGCAATTTAGAACTTTCCGAGAAAGAATCCTCGAGAACACTTACAAATATGCTCAACAAATTGAAGAAGACAAAAACATTCTCCAAGAGAACAAAAATTGTTGAATGAAGTAAGGAAGTCCTTCCATGTAGGAAAATATATGTCTAGAAAGACATAGGATTTCAGCACTAGAGAGATGTCTCAGTGGTTAAGAACACTGGTTGCTCTTGCAGAAAACCAAAGTTCAGTTTCCAGCACCCATATGGTGGCTCACAAATGCCTGCAACTCTAGTTCTAGGGGATCCATGCTCTCTTCTGACCTCCACAGGCACCAGGCACATGGCACACATGTGGCAAACATATATATATATATGTATATATATATACATATATATATATATGTACCTTATGCAGGGAAATATTCTTGAATAAAACAACAATAGTAAATAAAAATATTAAAAAATAAAAAGGTAAGGAATTGTTGAAGAAAGTAAAACTCAAAAGATGCCAGAATGAAAAAATTCAGTAATGCAGATAAAAATCTCAGTAGAAGGCTTAATAAATAGTGGATATATGGACAATAGAATGTAAAGGATTGCAGGTTATGTAGAAGTATATAATCATTCAGTAAAGGTCAATAATAGTAAGTTGAAAAATTTGAGCGCATTGGTGTACCATGAAAAGAACTATCTGAAAACTATGGGCACAGAAGAAAGAGAAACATTCATGTCAGAGGCACAGAAAACATTTTCAGTAAAATCCCGTAAGAAAATTCCTTAAATGTTGAGAGAGGTACAAGAAGCATCCAGAATACCCATTAGGACTAGCAGAGAAACTCTTCTTGACATATTATCACTAAAATACTAAAAGCACAGACTGAAGAGAGGGTATTTAAAACTATGAGAGAGGAGTCAAGTCACATATAAAAGCAGGCCAATCATAATATCAGATTAAATAGCAACTTTCAAATGTAGAACAACTTGCAAAGGTTCATTCTAAATTCTTAAAGACTGCTATTTCCAAACCTATTATATATATATGCATATATATATTCTCTCTCTAAATTCTTTCTCTCTCCTCTCCCTCTCATTTTTGTCTCCTCTCTCTCTCTGTCTCTCCATCTCTCTCTTTTGGTTTTTCAAGATAGGTTTTCTTTGTGGCTTTGGAAGCTGTCCTGGAACTATTTCTTGTAAACCAGACTTGTCTCAATCTCAGAGAGATCTGCCTGCCTCTGCCTCCCAAGTGCTGGGATTAAAGGCATGTACTACCACCACTCAGCTGCTAAATTATCTCTTACTTGAATGAGGAAACAAGATTTCCAAGGCTAAAACAGTTAAATGGGATTTATGACCACTAGACCGTTCTATAGAAGACACTGAATGAAAATAATTTGAGTTAAGGAAAAGATAAATTCACTCATGAGCATGGCATATGGTGGGATAAATGATATCAGGCAAGTAAATAAAAGTATAAAGATTTAAAGGGTTGGAGAGATGACTCAGAGATTATAAACACTCACTGCTCTCCTAGAGGACTCAAGTTTAGTTCCCAGATTTTATTTCAGAAAGCTTACAACCATTTGCAAACATATTCCCAGGGCATCTTAAATCCCTGCCTCCACATTCACACAATAAAACTAATGTTAAAAATATCTCAGAAAATACCACAATCAAGAAAATATAAGAAATAATATACTTATTTCAATAGTAACTCAGAATATTAATGTTCTAAATGACCAAATAAAAGACAAAGTCGAACAGCATAAATTAGAGCTCAGGCTACAGCTTTTTGCTTTCTCTGAGAAATAAACCTCACCATCAAAGATAGACACCACCTCAGATTAAAGGCTAAAAATGGTATCCTAAGCGTATGGGCATAGGAAAAAATGTAGCATAACTATTATAATATCAGAAAACATAGATTTCAAGATCAGAGAACTTGGGAGGACTAGAGAAGCCACCCCATACTCTTTAAGGGAATAACCCACCACAAATACAACAATCACAGTGTACCCAATTTCCTAAAACAAATGTGGCACTATGTAAAAATTACAGTACAGTAATAGTGGGTAACTTCAATATCAATTGGCACCATTATCATGTCATTTGGACAAACTCCAGAGAATCAGTAGAGATATGTGACATTGTAAATTAAATGGTCCTAACCGACATCCAGGAGATATATTGCCAAAACTCTAAAGAATACACATTGTTGTAATCAGACCATAGAGCTTTCTTCAAGAATTATCAACACATTAGAAAACAAAGCAAATCTGAGCAGATATAGAAAAGTTGAGATAACATATGGTATTCTATGTACCCATGATAGAATAAAGCTAGGTACGCACATCCGGAGAAACTACAGAAACTCAAGAGACTGAAAAACACACTTCTTTCATACTGGAAGAATAGTTTTTGATACTTTTGTTGCTACAACCATTATTAAAAGTTATTCTGCAAAAATATTTGTTAGTACTTATGAAAATTAAAGGCATAGATGTTCATAATCAAGCCACCCACTCAATTGTATAAAGTAGGAGAATAAAAGAGTACAGTGACATTGATAGCACTATTGGTTGTAGTTGCAACATAAATGTAAGGGTCACCTAAAGAGAAACTACAGATTAGGTGTTACATTTTGTCACTTAGGAATATAACACTGAGAGCTCAAGCTGTGAGAGATGAAGGAAACCCACTAGTTCACCTGAGTTAGAGGTAAGGGGATCTATACACGAATGAGATCCTCTTACTCTACAGAAAGACAAAGCCTCCACTCAGGTTGTGACATAACTTAGCTGCTTAAAGGAAAAGGACTCATGGGTTTGAAAATTCTGGCAAACAGAAACAATGGGAAAGGAATATTTGAATTTTCACAGCTGTATTACAATGTCTCCTTTACCTGTACTCTTAGATTTCTTTGTAGCAGATGTTGACTTGGGCAGATTATTGGAAAGGTTAGCGTCTTCACCATCTAAACCTGATGTCTTAGACAGCTCTGAAAAAATGAGAACAATATCATTCAGCAGTGATGGGAATAAACCATTTCCAAGCACAGCTTCTTCCAGCTATTGACAAGTACTAGTAGACTCTGTGAGATTTATCCTTTGCCTGGCAGATGATATTTTATTAGTGTGCATTATAAGAGTGCAAGTCAGGGAACTAATAGGGCAGCGGTAGGTCCCAAGGGTCTGCGGTCACCCTGTGCCTCTGCTGCCTACTTCTTGACATCCTTGGTATTTCTGTTTTTTTTCCTTCTCTCTTTTCCTTCTCCCCTTCCCTTCCTTTCCTCTTTACTTTTTGAAATATCAAGGACCGACTACAAATCTGTGTGTATGCTGGTTGGTTGAGAGTTCCGCAACTGGGCTACATCCCTTACCACCCCGCCCCAACACACACATTCTACACACTTATTACACTGAGATGGGGTCTCAATGCCAGATTACACTAGAACTCTGTCTGTTGTCAAAGCTGATCTGATTTTCCTGCATGAGCTTCAGTGACAGGCATGGAACTTCAGGTCCAGCTATTTCCTCTTCCACTTTTTCTTTACATTTTCTCTCCCTTCCTGGCAATACCATTCAAGAAGGTCAAGTATTTTTCTCACTATCGTTTATTTCTATGTTCCTGTTAGTATGTAATACCTTCCCAGGAGGAATGATTTTTAGGGTATTTCTTATTGTTTTTATGTGTCTTGTTGTGGTTTAACTTCAGGCCTTCTTTATCTTTGTAAAGCACTTCTTTATAGGATTCAGATATGGAGTCACGATCTCTTTCTGTGTATAGCCTTTTGATTCCATTGGTACTGTTCCATTTTATTTATTTTCTTTTTTCTAACATATACCAATTGCACACAATTGTGTTTTTCTTAATGTGCACAAATGTTCCGCTGAAGTAAACCCTAATTTGCCTATATTTGTATTTTTTGACTATGTCTTCAATACTAATTAAAAATTCATTCTAAGTTGAATGTCTTGCATATTTTTGCATACTTTTTTCTAATATTCTTTTTGGTTTGAATTAACTTGATTAACTTGTAAGGTAATTGGTTATTACATTTTCAAGTGTTTTCTTATTTTGTTGCTTTTTTGTTATTATTTAGACCGTTTACAGTTTCTGATGATTAGACACTAATTTCAAAATGGATTTTTCTATTCTAGTAAGATATCTTTGTAATTCTAGGGATTTTTTTGATAGGTTTTAGTAAGTTTCCATGTTAGTATCTGCTAACCAATACAGTTCAATACAGTTAATATTTTCAATTCATAAAATCTTGTGCTGAGAATTATGGATTAGTTTTTTCATGATTTTATTTCTACAACAACAATAACAACAGTCATCATAGAATGTGTACAGAAGTATCTGTGGATAGTTAAGAGCATACATTTTCTAATTACAACAATCTCACTCACATACTCTATAGAGAGAAACTGACATTATAAACATGTGATTAGCAGGGTATGTTAATACATGCCTTTAATCTTCATACATATGAAGCTGAAGCAGTCCATCTTTATGGGTTCTAGTCCAGCTTGTCTCTATAGCAAGTTCCAGACCTGCTGTGGCTACATAGTTAAGTCTCTTTTTCAATAAAAAAAAGTGATGATTTTGATAGTCCAATTGACTGAAGCTGCAGCCACAGACATGTATGGTTATTTTAAAAGGAACTACTGATAAGTAATATACTCTCATTTTGGGAACATTACAGAGGAAATGAAAGGTGTAATATATGAAGGAAATCAATCAGTTTATCTGGGTTAGGGGTAAGTGTGTTTATGCGCAGGGCTCTATTTCTTATCAGCATCACAAAAACCTTCACTCGTGTCTACTTGAAGTTTTTGAAAAGCCTGGTGGGCTCATAATATAGACTGTTTATTGGATGAGCCCACACTGTAGGATACTGGTAGATAGAATCAGCATGAACACAATACAGAAGTTATGTTATACATAGTTTAACATAGTTATAATAGTACATATTACACAGTACTTCCTTTACCTTTAATGACTTTGATATTTGGAGCAGAGGCAGCTGTCTTCAGATTATTTGGAGGTTCAACCCTTCTTTCAACTGACTTTACTTGGTTAGGCTGTTTTGAAAAATGGAATAAGGTTATTAACTGATACAGTAAACAAACTAATTTCAAATTTTAAAGGTGCAAAATTAACTCATTACACACATGTTTTTTATCTAAACACACTTAAATTAAAACACCTTTACATTACTTCTCCCTTCCATTTTCTACCTCCGGGCCTTCCAGTGTTCTTTGCCTCTAGCTCTCCCAGGTGTACCCTCTCTTAATAGCTTCTTTTTCTTTGGTTATTATTATTACAAACACACATATGTATAGTTGGCTGCATCTGTTTTTGCTGTTTGTATGTATATGGTTTCAGTGCTGACACTTGAACTTATTGTGGGAACTTATGGAAGAGGCTAAGTCCATCTCTCAGCAGTCATTACATTCCTACAGTACTTTGTCTAGGGGTGGAACCTTGTGAGATTTTTTTTCTTCTTCTATGTTAGCATGTTTAATAGAATTGCTGTTGTTCAGGTCTTGGAAAAATCAATCTTAAGTCTCCTCTAAAGCCTCCTAAACCTTCAGTAATTAACCTGAAGCAGTTTAACCAGCAGACACAAATTCTCTTTGAATTTACATTGTCTGTTCACCAATATTTTATGTATGTTGGGGGCTGGGGAGACAGCACAGTAGGTGAAGGGCTTGCCATGCAAGCATGTAGACCTGAAATCAGTTTTCCAGCATCCATCTATAAAGTTCAGGGTTGTGACAAGTGACTGTTTAGGGACATGGCATGAGAGGCTTTCAGAGGCTTGCTGCCCAGATAATCTTACTCTGTGTTCGGTGAGATATTCTACCTCAGAAAAGAGGTTTCATACTGAAAGAATAAAAATCAATGTGAGGCTCTGTGACTCTGTTCCAAATGCCTAGTCTAACTCTGTAGATGTTTTTTTGAGTTCTGTAGTCTTTGAGTCTGGTTAATTTGATTGATTGGTATTACTTATTTTTTTGCAAGGTTTTTAAATAATAAATTTTATAAAATTAAAAAAGGAAGAAAATATGTTTGAGAGTAACAGAGGAAGATATATGGATATAAACCTTTGGCTTTAACAGGAATGCACACACACGTATACACACATGCACATACTTAGGAACATGTACACATGTAACTCTTCCACATACTCACAAAAGATTATATATAAGCAGAAATAATATAGCAGAGAGAGAGGTCTTGCGTGCCTGTACTCCCAACACTCAAGGGCTGAGGCACAGAGATGGGCATCTGCCTGGCAGCCTGCCTGCATACTAAGTCTGCCTTCAGCCTTGCTATGCAGAGCACCCTGTCTCACAAACCAGAGATGCTATATGCTAATGTCAGAGAAAGAACTTAAAAAACAAACAGAAAGGCAATAAATAAAACCAGGAACAACTGGAATACATTTTAGGATAGTTTCTGTACATGTAAAGCTTTATCTGTTTTTTAAATGTAAATGAAAACTACAGAGCAAGATAGATAATTTATAATGCTGTTGTGTGTGAATTTGGAGAAGTGTTAAGTGGAAAGTGTAAGAATAAAATAGTTTCAGTATCTTTTCATTCTGGGGAAAATGCTTAAATAGAATAGAATGTGGAGTGTAATACTGGAGTAACAGAACAGAGGTTGACTGCTATAATCACATTCTTGTGTATTAAACTGTTATATCTTAATTATTTGTACAGCTCATAGGTCCAATAGCATAAAAATAGAGAACAGCATCTTGAAATTTATCTCATTCCATGTTCAGACATAAACGAGTTAACCATTCTTCCCATTATTTTTTGGAGGCATGTGCATGTTTACAGAGTCTGATGGCAATCACAGCTGGGAATTTCCAAAGCTACTGTATGAAGAGGATGCTGAAGGCCATCACTATACAGCATATGGCAACATAAGGACTCTTGTGTTCACCAATACGGGCACACTTCCAAAATACTCCCAATAGTCCAGTTTTATTTCTGTCCAAGATGCAGGGTGCCAAAGATCGGATATAAGCACACGTACATTTAAGCAGCAAGATTACAGTTAACAGACTCTGAAAATTTAAAATGGCAGACATAGAGAAGCCAGTGCTTGTATAGCCACATTTCCAAATTAAAATATTTATACATTGTATTTCTTATACAAAAGTGTAACTTTCATTCACCCAGGCAAGTGTGTGTGTGTGTGTGTGTGTGTGTGTGTGTGTGTGTGTGTGTGTGTGTGTGTATACAATGTGCAGCTGGGGATCTTCATCTAATCAAGTTGGATGCTCTGATAGAAATTCGTTTGTCCTCGCATTGCTTCCACCCAGCACACTAAAGGAGACCATTATCCATTTATCTAATCAGAAATCAGTACAACGTACTTGAGGGACTGATCAGGCACCTTTATTACAAACAATAGGGCTGTAATGGAGGCTGCTCAAGCCTGCTGGAGCTTGCAGGACAGTGTGTGCCCCTTTAGTTTTACTTTCTTGACACACTAACCAACGTTTGTTCTTACCCTGTGTTCATTTGTTTCATCTGTACTAGGCAACATAGAAATGCAGTGGCCTTGACCTCACTATGTACCTGAGGGAGCTAGAACATGTGGTCCTCCTGTCTCAGCCTTTCTATTAGTAGGAAGGATTACTCATTATGCTAGATTTTATTTTTATTTTTAATTTTTGGCTCCTCAAAACAGAGCTTCTCTGTGTATCTCTAGCTGTCATGGAACTCTCTCTGCAGACCAGGGTGGCCTTAAACTCAGAGATCCATCTGCTCCTGCCTTCCAAGTGCAGGGATTAAAGGCATGCACTACCATATCCTTTACTTTTTTCTTTTGCCTTTGTCTTTTCTATCTCTCTTTCTCTCCCTTCCTGATACTATCTATTCAAGGTGTAGTAAGTGTCTTTTTTTTTTTTTTTTTGTAGTTTTGGGTTGAGTTTCCTCAGTGGTTAGTAATGTTTACCAGGAATGCATGTGTTTTCTGGGTATTTGAAGTTTCTTCTTAGAAGAAAGGTTTAGTAGAGTGTTTTTCAAGGTGTTTACTTGAATTTTATAATTGCTGAGATTTGAATATCTATTTTTATGTCTTTGGGTATGTTAACCTGTCAATAGTATCTGATTTGGAACGTTTCATTTTACTCTGTGGATTCCCTTTATTATAAAATTAGTTCACTAAATAACCCCAAACATTTATTATGCATCTGGAGAGTGATGGCTCAGTGCTTAAAGCACTTGCTATTCTTGTAAATGACTAGATATGGGGTTTGACTCTCTGTAGCTGAATGTGGCTCGTGACAACCCATAACTCCAGAGGGAACTAAAGCCCTCTTTTAGCCTCTCCAGGCACCAGGCCTGCATACTGTGCACATACATACTTGCAGGCAAAACACTTTACATATAAAATAAATCTTTAAAATATTATTTGGACATGTCCATGTGTATGCACATATGGAAAATGGAGCACAACTTTTCAGAGTCAGGTCTCTCCTACCACATGTCCATTCCAAGGATTGACTTAGGTTGCCAGGATTGGGGAAACAAGCACCATTACCCATTAAGCCATCTTGCTAGTGCCAATCAGGCTCACTCTTTATGAGCATTTATTAATTGCACAAAGTGATGTGGAAATCTTTAAATGCTTGTGACATCTAATTTTTCTTATTGTTTTCTTTTCTGTCTCTGGCCAATTCAAAACCACAACATCAAATTTACTATCACGTGTTTCACCTTACGTTAAAAAAATATTTTTATAATTGACATGTATTTCTTTGATTCAAACTGAGTTATTTTTGAAAATAGTCCCAACCAAGTGCTCAGTTTCATGCTTCTGCTTGAGGATATCAGTTTTCCCAGACTGTATGTGGCAAACTGTCTTCTTCCACTGAATGGCGATTGATGGGAGATGTTATTCTGTAAATATGTTTCTCATACTGGTTAATGAATAAAGCACTGTGGCCAGTGGGAAAGCAAGATAGGCAGGGCTAGGAGACAAGGAGGAAAGAGGAAGTAGTTAGGAGGAGTCAAGATGGAGAGCCCTGAGAGATAGAACGCCAGCACCGCTCTGGCCAGTAAGATGAGCCATGTGGAAATACTTAGAATAGTAGAAATGGGTTAATCATTAAGACAGAGCTAGCCCATAAACAATGATAGTAACTGGCCAACAGGATTGTATCGAATACAGAGTCTCTGCATGTTATTGGGGGCTGGCGTGGCGGCAGGACCACACCGGCGGCGGGGGAGAGGGGGGAGAGTGAGGGGAACATACTCATAACAGACGGTTGTGCCCTTAACCATGTAGTTTACTTCTGGATTCTCTCTTATGTTTCATGGCTCACCTAGTACCTGTCTCCTTCTCCCTTCATTTCTGGCATCAGCCACTCACAATGATGGATTTTCAAATGATTAGTGATATCTACCTTTTTATTTTTATTTTTGTGTATCCCTGGTTGTTATAATGTCTTCTTAGGAGACATGTCTATTAGAGTGGATATCTCAGTCTTACCAGAGTTTTGTTGTTTATGTTCAGATTTCTATTAATATATGTGATCCTATTTTACCTTGCTTTCTTCTGTGTTTTTGAGGCCATTGTAAAAATGCATTGCCAAATCTCATGTCATGCAAGGTTTTCCTGTAATATTTCCATAGTTTATGTCTTACTTACTGGTCTTTAATTTGTGTTGAGCTATTTTTGAATATAGTTTATGCTCAGGTCCATGTTTTATCCTGATTGGGGATGTCCAGTTTCCCCGGCACCAACTGTGGTGGAATGCTTTTTCCCACTGAGTGGTCTCAGTGGTCTGGAACATGTAGTTGAGGGGAGGTCACTTCTGGGATTTCTTTGCTATTTCATTGGTCTACACGTCATCTGTCTGTATACCAGGCTTTTTTTTTTTTTTTTTTGAGGATGTGTTTGAAAGGGGCCACAAAGGTGCTCCTGGGCTTCTCTTTATGGGCCTATGGTTAATAATAAGTTATTAGATTCTACATGTGTACTTTTTGATGTTCCCTGATGACATGATGGATGTTTTTCCTTTTATTGAGAAAAGATTAGTTTCTTACACAATATATCCTGATTATAGTTTCCCCTTCCTCTATTTCTTCCAGTTCCTCCCTACCTCCCCTCCAGACCTACTTTCTTTCTGTTTCTCATTAGAAAAGAACATCTTCTAACAGGTAACAACTAAACATAACAAAATAAAATATTGTAAAATGCAACAAAAGCTATCATTTGAAGTTGGACATGGCAGCTGGACAGGTGAAAAAAAAATGCCCCAAGAGTCAGATACCCAATTGTTTTCACTTTCAGGAGTTCCATAAAAGCATTAGGCTAAAGGCTGTAATATATATGTATATATGTAAAGGCTCTGTTGTAGACCCATGTAGGCCCTTTGCTTGCTGCTTCAGTCTCTGTGAGCTCATATGTACCTTGCTTAGTTGATTCAGAGGGTGTTCTCCTGCTGCCTTCCATCTCCTCAGGTTCTTACACTCTTTCCATTTTCTCTTCCAGAGGGTTCCCTGAGCTCTGAGGGGAGGGATTTGACACATAAATGTATGCCAGACTTATAGTGTCTGTAGCTTGGTAACATGTTTGAAAATTATGGAGTTTGTTCTTTTCCAGGATTATTTAGAGTAATATGTTCTCTGAAGATCCCATATGAATTAAAAAAAAGACTTTTATATTACAAGAGGTTCTTGCAATTCCAGGGACTTACCCTAGAGTCCCCAGAGAGCAACTCTGTGGTACTGGCATCTGAACAGTATAATATTGTTTATTTTTCCAATTTGTAAGTAGTCCAGTGCTGGCTAACACATCTGGAGATAGGATTTCTGTGCATTTGTTGGCAAAATCATTAACTATAATCTTTCTCAAACATATTTGGGGACATCTATTAAAGTTTAAAATATGTTTTTAACCCTCAAATCCTACTTACACTATTGTACAGAAATTTAAGCAGCAGGATAAAAATGTACATAAAGATATTCACTGCATCCCTGATGGAATTGCAGAAAACACTAAAAACTAAAGGTCTTTTGGTAAGAACTCTTGATTACTTCATGGCATATTCTTATGCAGAGCTTCACACTGAAGGTTTAAAGAAAATGTTGGTTGGCTTGGCTTAAAGGTGAGGAGAATCTTTGCACAGGATGCTGTTTCTTTATAGGACCACAAATCCTTCCACACAGGTATGTACTTGTAGGAAAACAGGCAAACACCTGCCAGTCTAATAACCCTGGCTATCTGAGGGTCCACAGGCTGGGCACCCTGTTAAGTAGAAATGACAGGGATGAAATGCAGTGGTACTTTACACACCTGTGTTACAGTGACTCCTTTACCTTTAGGCTTCTGCTTTTTGATAGACGATGATGGATCATGTAGGTTTTGGTGAGGCTCACCACCTTTTTTCTTTACATTTTGATATTTAGGGTGCCCTGAAGAATGAGAAAAATGTCATTACATTTTACTAAAATTAAACTAACTTCATCTTTTGAAAGTTAAGACACATTTTGTGTCTCTTCTGAAGCAGAGTGGTTTTGATGAAGCTTCTGAAGCAGCACCCATGTATGAATTTTTCTTGTGTAACTCTCTTCTCTGGAAGAGAGTTAAGTGTGTTGGCACATATCTACTCATATTTCTGACACATGTAGAGGGGGCTGATACAGGCAAATGGAGACTTGGGGACCAGGTGAGCCTAAATAGTGAATTTGATGCCAGCCTTGCTGTACGAAGCAAGATCTTGTCTCAAATAATAAATAATAAAATTGGAGGGCTGAAGACATTGTTCAGTTGGTGGAATTTTTGCCTACTACCCATAAATCCCTGAGTTAAATCCCCTGCACAGTGCACACTAGGCAGGAAGGTACATGTCTATAATTCTAACTCTCAGGTGGATGCAGAGGGACCAGTAGTTTGAGGTCACGGATGGCTACATAAGGAATTTGGGGCCTTATTGAACTACATGAGACTGTTTTCAACCTTTTCTCCCAAATAAAAAAACCCCAAACAAACACCCCTCCCAAAGTATAATAATGAAAATAGTTTCAATGTCTGCTCCCTTGGAAACAAATGCTGAAGTTAAAGAGCAGAATGTGGCCAGAAGGAGTGTTTTTATAGCTACAATGTATTTCTTGCATAAAAGGAAACATTTAGTTCTTGGATTCACTAAGGTGACTGTGTGAACAATGTTCCCTTGCTGCTCTCCCTGAGATCCACTTATCCTCGCTTCATTTTCTTCAATATACAGAGGAAACCATTGTCCTTTCTAATAAGTGAGACAAAATGTAGATGAGGGCCACTAAGAATGAGATGCCACCCGTGTGGCAAATGTCAGGGCTGTAGAGGGGAGACTGCTCAAGCCTTCTGAAGTTCAGGTGACACCATGTTATCCTGGTCCCAATTTCTAGATGTCCCAGCCAGTGTTTGCTTTATTTCCCTTTTCTTCTTCAATCTAGGGCACTATGTATGGTAAGCAAATGGGATACTACAGAGCTAAAGCCATGAACATCCCCACATTTTATTTTTCTTTATTTTGGGACTGTGTTTTACTCATTTGCCCCAGCTGACCCTGACCATTCCATCCTTGTCTCTCCATCTCGGAAGCAGCTGGAATTGTAGGCCAATGCCCCTAGGCTTCACTTTCCCCCTTCTTTCACTTCTGTTCTTCCACCTTCCCTTCCTGATAGCAGCTGTCGAATGGGAGGGAAGGGTTCTAGCATAGACACCCCCAACTGAGTTAGCATCAAAGATCAGTGGTGCCTTCCATCTTTTCTAGTGTCTATTTAAATACCTTTTTAGGAGTGATGTCTACACTGATGTCCTTCCCCAGTTCTTATCTGAGGTGTAGCTCTCAATGAATAAAACACTACTGTCAGTCCTTTATTAGATAAATATGTGGATGTATTTTCACACATCCTAGGGGTTACTTATTATTCTGCTGGCATCATCCTTTTATTTTGTTTTTATATTTGTATTTATATTTGTACTAGCAAATATTAAATGTGCAAAATTACGTTATCCTCTGGTGTGCAAGTTTCAAAATTCTGATGATGCCCCATTTGTCTATATTTTTGTTTTTAAATGATGACTTTGATGTCAATAAAAAAAATACAGTCTGTTTTGCAGGGTTTTCCCTGTTTTATTTAATTTTTTTGATAGTTTTGGTCTTTCGTATAGGCCTTTGATTCATGTTGAGTCATATTCTGAACCCAATTTAAGCCAAGGACTCCCTTTCATGCTTCTGCATGGGGATACCCAATTTCCCAGCACCAAATGCATTGGAATGCCCTTTCCTCATTGAGTTGTTTTAATGCCTTTGACCATGTAGGTGAGAACTTAATTTTGGGATCTCTAGTCTATTTCACTGACCCAGGTCTCATCTGTAGCCTGGAAGAATATGTAGGAATTATAAATGGACTCTTCCCACTTTGTATTTAGCAAATGGTCAAGATTAAAACCATATAAATACTTAATCCAACAATACCATTATATACTTAATTTTATTTCTTTTACTTTGTGTGTGTGTGTGTGTGTGTGTTTCTGTGTTGTTTGTGTGTGTGTTTGTGCATATACTCACATGCATGCGTGTGTGCACATGTGTGTGTGTGTGTGTAAGATATGTGCACATGTGCATGCTTGTGTTCTTCCCAAAGTGTGCTCTTAGGAAGGACAGAGGACAGTGTTGAGTGTCTTTTTTTTTTTATTACTGTTCTCCTTACTTTCCAAGATAGAGTTTTTTACTGAACCTGAAGGTCACTGTTTGGCACATTAACTGGCAAAGAATTTTTACTCACTCTAGGGTTACAGATGTACACCAACTTGCTTTTTTCATGTGGATTAGGGAGATATAAAATCAGGTTCTTGTGCTTGTGCAGTGCACATGACTCTATGAGCCATATATCCCCAGCCCCACTCACTCAAATTTACAGCAACATCCACACAAGCAGCGTAGTAAAAATGTAGGAAGTGATATTCAATATTGATTATAGCTCTAATAAATGGACATCATTAAAAATGAATCACTGAGTATACAATGACATACTTACATTTTAGAACATCAAGCAGAAAGATGGAAATGCACCAGTTTAACTTGGTTTACAGGAAAGGGTATCTATGCACAGGATTCTAGGACTCTACAGAACCAAGAAGCCTTGAATGTATGTGTTTACTCACAGAAAAGCACGGGGAACACAGGCTGGCTTGTATTATTGTTCTTTCTTGGAAGAGACCACAGGATTGAGAATTGGAAAATAGAAACAGTGGGAATAGAATTTTTATTTCATGTATCTTCCATAGTTTTTTTTTACCTTTATGTACAAATTTTTTTGAAGATGTGATCGAAATATGCTGCTGATTTTCAAGTTCACCGCTTTTTCTCTTTTCGTTTTTTGGGTTTGGGACCCCTGCAAAATGATGTCAGACAATCATAAAAGAAGTAAAACAATTGTACATATTTTAGATTCTTTTTTCTTTCTTTTTATTATTTTTATTTTTTTATTTTACATGTTGATCCCAGTTTGCTCCCCATCCCTCCCTCCCTCCCTCTTACCCTCTCTACCCCCTCACATGTATCCTGACCACTCTCCCCTCCCATCCCACCATCCCCATTCTACATGTAGGGCTATGCTATCCAGGTGGGGTCATGTAAATCTGTCAAGCCATTTGAAGTAGGGACTAGGACTTCTCTCCTGTCTCTAGGTTAAGGGAGTATCCCTCCATGGGGGATGTGTCTGCAAGGTCCTTTTGTGCACCAGGAATACATCTTGGTTCCACTGTCTGAGGTCCCCCAGACTGCTCAGTCCTTCTAGCTGAGACCCATATTCAGGGGGTCTGAGTCAGTCCCATGCTGGATTCCCAGCTATCAGTCTGCGGGGGCCCATTATTTCCTCCTTGTTCAGGTCAGCTGTCTTTATGTGTTTCTGCAACCTGGTCTTGTCCTCTCTCTCTGCATCTGGATTGTAGTTTGACTAAGTGTTTAGTTATGGGTGTTTGCTTCTGTTTCCAACAGGTACTAGATGAGGGCTCCATGATGGTGGATAATTTAGTTGATGATCTCACTATCAAGGAAGGGCATTTGTGGTAGCTTTTCCACGGCTGCTCAAATTGTTAGTTGGAGTCAGTCTTGTAGGTCTTTAGACCTTTCTTTAGGTTCAGTTTTCTCTTCAAACCAATAATGACTCCCTCTTTTATGTTCTCTCTCTCTCTCTCTCTCTCTCTCTCTCTCTCTCTCTCTCTCTCTCTCTCTCTCTCTCTCTCTCACATAATGGCATCCTGAAATTCGCAGGCAAGTGGATGGAACTTGAAGAAACCATCCTGAATGAGGTAACCCGGTCACAAAAAGAGTAACATGGTATGTACTCACTCATTATGGATTTTAGACCTAGAGCAAAGGATCACCAGCCTATAATTCTCACCACCAGAGGAACTAGGATACAAGGTGTATTCTAAGAGATTCATATATGGTCCCTCACAAAAGGGGGAAGGGATGAGTCCCCAGAGCACATGGGAAGTGGAGTGGGGCAGTGAATAGAGAGAGAACTAAGAGAAAGAGAAGGGGAGGAGAGAAAAGCACATGCGACTAGGAAGATTGAGTCAGGGTAGGAATAGAAGGCAGGGGAGAGAGAGAGAGAGAGAGAGAGAGAGAGAGAGAGAGAGAGAGAGAGAGAGAGAGAGAGAGAGAGAGAGAGAGAGAGAGTTAGTTTTACATTTAAAAAACATAAACCCTGCTAATGCAGTTTCTTTTTGCTTTTTTTTTCTTATAAATTTAGACAAACCACAAAATAGCGGCATTGTTAGAGTTCAAGTCAGGGACTCAGGACTAAACAAAACTGTCTTTTGGAGGGAGGGTGAGGCACCTTGGCACTTGAGATGCTACATTGTTAAAAAACAAAAGAAAACAAAACAAAACCAGAAATGATTCATAAAAACAACAGAAGAACATTTTTAAAACCTTAGCATAATATACAATTCCATGAGTCACTTAATTCTGTATTATAGATGGGATTTTAGCTCTAGGCATAATATTTTTTACAAGGAGGGTGACATTTTACAGTGAAACTACAGAGACAAATGCAGAGAGGGCCAATGGATACTCTTAAGAACATATTTTTAACATTATAGTAAAACAAATGTAATGAAAATGTTTGACTTTATTTAAGGGCAAATCCCAAAATAAGGAATCAGAACATTTTTGGTAGGGAATCGTTTGTCATAGTTAATGGGTGACAGTTATATGTAAATATTGAGTTCCCATAGTCAAGTCTTCCATTGATTATGACAACTGTTTGCATGAAAAATGTTCTGCCTGTCACTGGTTTTTTAGACTGAAGGTCTAACATTCTGGTAGAAAAATGATTTTTCTTCTCATCATTTCCATTCTAGACACAGCAAGAGGTCATGCCTTCTTTCTAACCATGGAGATAAAAGATATATGGTGTATATTCTATGTATCTGGTGCATTTTATTAGCTGATGGTGCATATTCTGAGTGGACGGTACACATTCTGAACAGATGGTGTGTATTCTAATAGATGGTGTATAGTCTGAGTAGCTGGTGCATATTATTAGCTGATGGTGCATATTCTGAGTGGGTAGTGGGCATTCTGAACAGATTGTGTATATTTTAACAGATGGTGTATATTCTCAGTAGGTTGTGCATATTCTGAGTAGATGTTGTACTTTCTGAGCAGATGGTATGTATCCTAATAGATGATGTATATTCTGAGTGGAGGGTGTGCATACTCTGAGTCGATGGTGTACAATCTAAACAGATTTTTGTGTATTCCTTATAAGGGGTGTATAATCTCAGTAGGTTGTACATATTTTGAGTGGTGGATGGTGTGCATGAACAGATGGTGTGTACTCTGACAGAGAAGTCAAGTGTGTTAGAAGTGAAAAGGCCCTTGGCTTGGTTGCTCTCATCTTTTGGGGATCAGGTGATGGCACTGTTTGCTAGAATGTGGGACATGCTGCAGGATTTTGTGTTTGGCCTGCTGGTTTCTGGTCTTGCTTTTCTCTCTCCTACATCAACAGCAATGTTTATTCCATACCATTTTATGTTGAAAGGATGTTAAGTTGTCTTTGATTCTACAGGTGCTCACTGTTAGAGGTTAGGCCTGTATCTCACAAGACACTTTGGATTAATGAATAGTCTTGTCATTATTTGTTAGTCTATGGAGATAGTTAAAATGGGACTAAATGACTTTTGCATTACAGGAGGGCCATGAGCCTCTGGAAGGCCTAGACCTGAATGTTAAGGTTGAGTGTAAAATGGTTCGAGTACCCATTACCTGGCTAATGGTACTAATTCAGGAGACTATTGAGCCCCTTCAGCATGGGACCTAGCTGGCAGAAGTTGGCTTCTAGAGAAGGCCTTTGAAGGTAAAAACCCAGTTTCTATTCTGGTACTGCTCTCTGTTCCTGTCTGCTCCAATCAGAGAAGTCTGCCATCTGCTCCTGTCCTGTGATGAAGCCTGGTGCCCATGCCTTCACTGCCATGGTGGACTGAAACATCAGCTGAAACAAACCTTTCCTATCCTTCATTGTTTCTTTCCAAGAAGTTTAGATCCAGCCACAGGAAGGTCAGTAATAATCAGACTATATGGTATTTGTTTGTTTGTTTGTTTGTTTCTTCGGGTAGTGTTATCACTGATAGTGAATACCTTCATTCTCTGATATGTGCCATAATAGTCTACTTCCTGACTACAGTTTTAGTCACAGTTTTAGCCCCACAGTTTTAGGAAATAATACCACACTTGAGGAACAATTCAGAGCAGGAGCCCAAGTCTGACATTTTACATCTAGCCAGAATGGTCTAGTCCCCCCCACCCCTTGCCCCAAAGACTTGGCTAAGAGCCAGAGACCCAAGTTAGAGGTGAAGACCCAAGTTAGGGGTGGATCAATGGGAAACAGCATTGTGGGTGGTGTGAGGCAATGGCTCAACCCTGTAGCAACTACTTTTGCCTACAAGGTACAGGCAGACAACTGCTGCCAGCTTGAGACGCTCTGAAAAGTGAGGGTGTGCCTCTGAGAAAACTCCTGTCTATCTCCTCATTGTTTTTCTGTCTTCTGAATCCTAGGACTTTGCTCATTGTTTTCAATTGTCCTCAGCCATAAGACATGATTCCTGACCAATCCCTTCTAGGAAGAAAAGAGGCCTCATTTCCTTTACTTGTATTCCTCTTGCCTTGTACTTCCTCTGCAAGTACTCGTAGCAAAAAGAGATGTGACAAGAATAGCAGCCCAGTCAACTTTTTCTTCATTGCCTTTGTTTTTCAGGAAATTGTATGGTTTATGTATTTCTTTTTAGGTATTAGAGTGCACAGTACACCTAGGAAAAATCATTTATATAATAAAGGAGTTGAGTACTTGCAGGATAATTACAAATGCCTCTGCAGTAGTTAACATGTTCTTAGATGTTAATGGGATTGGATGGCTGAGGAGATGTCAGTGAACTAAAGAGGAAAGGGAACATATATGGCTGCTTGTCTTCCCACTTCTTCTCATGGTCCACTTTTCTATAAAACATTTTGCCTGGAACTGCAAAAAAGAGGGATGCAGGTATTAAAGGGAGAGGATTATGGGTTTATCTTAACCATGCTCGGGAACTACTTGGTGAGTAAGACAAAAAAATCTCTGGAAAGAAAATGGAGATCCAACTTCATCATTATGAGGAAGGAAGAGAAATTGATATGCCACTCACCTTCATGTGCCAGCCGAGCAGAATTTGGTGCCTGTCTACTTGTGTTTTGCTAAATTCTATTCTGATGAAAACTAATACCCTTGATAATTCCTATATAATGAACATCTTCAGTAAAATGGTCATGTTACACACAAACATTATTAAACACTACCTGAAATCCTTCTGTTCAGTAAAGGCTGGAAGGATGCAGGGATACCTAAACTTCCTCTCGATGTCCTATAAAGTGATTTGGATGTTGCATTCACATACAGTATAGAGTTTTCCATGTCTTCTTCTAAAAAAATTTAGATTGTTAGGTATAAGAAACATCACATTTATAGTTGCTTTAATAGTCACAGTAAATTTAGGTGTCAACAAAAATGTCGAGGAATGTAGATAATTAAAAATATTCTGAGATCGTTAATTCAATTGAGAATATAAAGTCATACACTGCAGAGGAGAGTTTTAGGGAATGGTGAGATTCTGCTTCTATGATATCCCAAATAGGTGAGCCTTCCAGAAATGAAGAACATTTGTTGTTGCCTAGGGCTATAGTTCTAAAGGAGCTAGAGATATATGGGGGGCAGGCTTGGTCAGAACCACTCCTCATTACTGGCTGCTCAGCAGGCTCTGTTTAAACCCAGTGGATCATGAAACAAAACAAGGAGACATGGATTGAGCTAAGGGACTTGTGTGTGTGTGTAGGTAGTGGTCAGTGGGGATGGGAGGGGGGATGGTGGGGTAGAAAGGGTATGATGGGGTAGAGAGGAGTATGGTAAGGTAGGGAGAGGGTATGGCAGGGTAGGGAGGGGGTATGGTGGGGTAGGGGTGAGAGTAATCAGAGTGCATTCTATACATGTAGAAAATTGTCAGGGAAGAAATTTAATTAATAGAAAACTTTTCAGGAAATATATTTAAACAACTTAACAAAATGTCTTTTACCCTTAAGGCTAAGGGGCTATCATAGAAAAGGCATGGAAAGAACTCATGTAAGAGTCAAAGAATGGGGGAAGAGTGCTGTCTATGACTATTCTGTACTAAAGCATGTCTTTTGATGAATTTCATGTCTACTTAAAATGAAAAAAGAGAAAAACCAAAATGATATGATGCTGGAAATTAAACTCAGTATGTCAAATCAAAAAGCTTCCAGGAGATAGCCATTGTGGGGCTACCCAGGCCACTGAGGCACTCAGCTTTAGGGAATGAGCAAGCCAGTAAGCAGAAACCATTGTTTCTGCCATGTGTTTTCTCAATAACCAATTATGATGTGTAAGTGGAAGCCAAATAAACCCCTTCTTCCTCTAAAGTCCTTCTGATAAACACAGTGATCAAGCTTATCACAGCAATACAGAAGCAAACTGGAATAGCATTAAGTATCAGTGTGTTTTATGGAAACACAAAACTAGAAAGGCAATCCTAAAATCTTATATAGAAGCACAAAAGACTCCAAATTACAGAAGGAGTCTTGAGCAAAGGAACAACAATGCTGCAAGCCAGATGAGGTGGGGACACTGAAATGCTAACACTTGGAAAGCTGTGGAACAATATCAGGAATTCAAGGTCAATCTTGGCTACAGTAACTACAATGTACACAGGTCACATGAGATCTCGTCTCAAAAACAAAACAATTTCCCCAAACCACCCACAATAACAACAGACAATAAAATGAAACCAGACAGATTTGGAGATAACTACAATAAACTGACTTCAAAATATACTTAGAGGCTATGCAATAAAAGCAATTATGGTTACATCATTAAAACAGACAAACCAGTGGAAGAAAATCTATGCCAAGAAACAGCCCCCACACCTACAGCCAGAGGAAGTGCTAAGATTACATAGTGAAGACAGTCTTTAATCTGTGTTTCGGGGGGAAGAATGGAACTAAACACTTTATTTTTTTCTCAGTTACAGCAATCAACTCAAAGTGGATTAAAATTTAAGTGTAAAGCCTACAATTATTGACAAATTTGAAGCAAACATAAAACATTATGTTTCTGAACACTAGAATTCAAAAAGAGGGTAGAGTGTAGCTCGGTGTTGAGTTTATCTAGTCTACACAAGAATCTCACTACCACAAACACTTGATAGCCCTATCATATGACCCAGCTACTGTATACTCTGATGAATATTACAGATAATTATGAAGACAAAAATATTCCCCCTCTGAGACTGTTGCTGCTGTCAATATTAACTTTAGTAGCTCTTTAGGAAACTGAACTATAAATATCTTTTAATATTAAGAAGCTGCATATACTTTAACAGAAAAATATCAAATCTGGGACTTTCTCTATTCCAAAGAAATATATGCACCATTGTACGTGCATTCGTGTGTTTAGATTTAGTTGTGGCAATAGCCTTTAAAATTCAATGGCCTTGTAGTGGCCGAATAAGGCATTCTAAACTATGAGATGTTACACTGTCAACAGAAAGAACAAGTAAAGCTCTTTCATTTTCAGGCTCCAGGGAGGTTCCTGACAACACAGTTAAATAAAAACACGAGTACAAAAGGGGCAAATGAAAAGGCATACTTCTGAATGATTTTTAGGCAATTAGACCTTGTTATTTGTCTTCATGTGTACTCTCTTACCTTTACTGGCGAAGGGTGACAAATTGATCACTTTTGTTGGAAATGCCACTGCTGGGTGGAACTTGGCATTAATATTTTCTTGAGGTTTGGTTTTCAATGAACTCTCACCTGAAACTAAGTTTGAAAAAAAAATTTGCACGTCAGTTCTGAGTACTCACAAATTATGTGCCAAACTCTGTATACTCATCTGCATTTTTTCATTCATATTTTTCTTTCCCATCTTTTATCAAGTGCTCATTGTCTATTCCTTCAGTTTCTACAATGCCTTTCATCATTTCCTCTTTCTTGTCTTTACACTGTGGCCTGTGATAGTATCTTTCTTAATTGGGACCTGTACCCACTGCCCAGTGTGCTTGTCTCTATAGTTGATCTGTAGGCAGACATAGTTAGAAGGCCAGTGTCAGAAGCATTGTGCATAAGCTGCTGAATCTCCCAGCCCAAGGACAACCAACAGTTGTTAGAATTAGTTGTCATAGTCACACTATCACAAAAGTAATATATGTGACTACAGAACAGGAAACTTAAACAGAGCCATGGCTAGTGTGGTATGGGCTAGTATAATCAGCAGAAAACTAGGAGGCTGTGGCAGGAGGATCACAAATTCAAGGCCAGCTGAGGGTTCAGAGCAAGTTAATGACAGCCTGGGAAACTTAGCGAGAGAGAGAGAGAGAGAGAGAGAGAGAGAGAGAGAGAGAGAGAGAGAGAGAGAGAGAGAGGCAGAGAGACAGACACAGAGAGATTACAAGATCCACACACTTTAATTATTGGCTAGATATTGAACTAAACTGAATGGTAAGAGATTTTATAAGGCTACAATGATGAACCATGGACAGAATACATTACTGTTGAAAATTTCAGAAGCCATGGCTTAGGTTGTCATCATTTGTTGGGAAAGGGTAAAACTGATAAAAATGTATAAATCATCAAAAAGAGAAATCTTAACGTACAGCTCCAACACTGAAAATTTATGATTATGTATATTATTTTCATGAAACCATCCATATGTAATTATTTGTATGAAGGATCTTTGATATGGCTTGATATTTTAAATTGAATGTAATTTCAGGTATAGTTGGCTTACAAGTCTACCATAAGTTATTTAACCCAAATAGATAACATTTAAATATATTTCTTCAAATATTGCTGAGATGTAAAAGAGTAAATAATAATTCTAAAGACCAAACACAAGGAAAAAACATTTAATTGAAAGTTTTGTAAAAAAGATTTCTGTGGTTAGTGCATTTTTAAAAAGTTGAATGTGATTTCATGAGACAGTGACAAGGGAAAAGAGCATATGAGAAATTCAACAATTAGTGGAAAGCAAAACAAAAAAAAACTGTGACAAAATGTTTAGAAAATACTTGCATAAAACATCATTATATAATCCTGTCACAGCACATGGTAGCATCCGAGAAGCTGGAAAATGAGAGGGTGATGGTGTGGAAAGGACACTGTGTGTTGTGTTGTTAACATGCATCTTCAATGTGCCCTGGATGTTTCTGTCACCCATCTGCATGTGGACACAGATCCATCACAGAGTCATCTTGTGATGGCACTGGATATAGGTCTTTATCAAGTCATGATTGCTGTTCTTGTTCTCCTGAGGCCCCAAAGCTCTGCTTGCTCCTTCCAGCACTTGAAGACAGAAGGAGATATATTTCTGTACCAAGAAGTAGCCACCCCTCCATGTGAGAAATATGTTTTTATAGTGTATAGACCACATCATATAATTTTTATCTCTCTCCTGAATTTTAAAATATTTCATTGGAGTAAATAAAAACTGCACATTATGAAAGTTCTTCTAAGCAACCGCTTACTTTACATATCTTCTTTACTTTGATTGTCCATGAGGGATTTTATCAGGAACTTACCTGGACTAATGTCTTTCTTTGGAGATAAACTCATATTTACAACAAATGTTAAAAAGTCACCCATTGATACCATGGCATCATATATATTACACACATTACCCTCATGCTCTATGTGCTGGTCTTTATTTGTAATACTTTACTTTTTCATGTATTATATGAGTGGTTACTTGTCTTCATAGGAACTTTAGTTCCTATAAAGTATCTTTTATGTTATTGCCTTTGCCTGTCCCCTGTATCATATGATGCCATCCTTGTTAATTTTAGCCCTGATCCGAGCTCTATTTTACTCTGAGTGAGACTATTCATTTTAATATTTGCCAGTATTCTTTTTCCAAATGTTTCTTCTTCCTAATTTCCATATTTAATTTGGAGTGGTTTTATTATACTCTAACCATTAACAAATAAATATAAATTGATCAGAAATAAGGTCTTAACTAACATGATTTGAACGTGACATGTCCTCACTGGCTATTGTGTTTGAACACTTGGTCTCTCCCTGGTGGTGCTGTTTTGGATGTCTGCAATCTTGAGGAAGTGGAGGCTCATAAGGTTAAATGAGTTCCTGAGGGTTGGTCTTGAGGTTGTATGACCTAGACCTACTTTTCTCTTTACTCTCTGCCTCTTGAATGCAGATGCAATGTGATAAGTGGCCTCTCACTTTTGGTGTTATGCCTTCCTTGTCATGATGTAATATTTCTCCTTGAACCATAAGCTAAAATAAACCCCTCTTTGCAAGTTACTTCTGTGGGGCGTTTTTTTGGCAGGTACTAGACAAAGAACTAATAGAAAAGATAAATGTTTTAAACTGACAAGACTTAAATCGAGCATTTTGTTGCTATGTCTAAGGTTGTCACTCAAAACAGGTAAGGATCTAATTAGGAAGCATCACTCAAAGTGACCATATCTAAACAAAAACACTGAAAGAAAAATGGCTCATTAAATCCAGCGTTTTTAGGATAAAATGATAAACAAGCTTGAATACTTATTTCAAATAATGTCAATTTTCAGTCCCAGCTTTCCCACAGTTGTAAGCTTCCAGGTGAAGAGGCCTTACTTGATTGATTAACAATGCACATTAGATTTATACTTAATAATACAGTAAAGTACAACAATCACACTCCAAGTTACAGAAATAGTGCCTTGCCAGTAAACCTCCATCCCAGCACACTCGACTATACTGGCATGGGAAGATAATATTGTAAACTTCAGGCTCAGCAAGGAGGTGGGTGTTGAAGATTTACTTTCTTGTGTTCTTACAAGGCAACAGGCGTGGCAAGTCCCTGAGGATACTAATCAGAACCAACTCTGAAAAACTGTTCATGGCTGAAGCCTTTCTAGGATAAAAGAGAAGTGTGTCTAACACCATTTAAGACCAAATGATCTGTGACTGATTCAGCCCAGTGGAGGAAATCCACTTCAGTGCTTGCAATATGCACTCTCATCCATGTAATCTGGCAAACAGAAGTGGTAGTGAGGGGGTTGTGTGTTGTAGCCCTCTTCTGAGCACTCACCAAAAAGACTTCTGCTTTCTCAAGCTAAATACAATGTTTTAACTCTAAGCCAGGAATGGAAAATGAGTGCAATAGCATTAGGATGATTTCCCCCAAACACCCCATGATGTGGCATGGGGTTTAGATAGGTTATTTTCTAATTGGCCCAGTTTCAATATTCATACTATTTATCATATGCCTACTAATAATGAATACTAGAATTCTGTGTAAGAGAGAATCCACAAAAATTGTTGCTTACAAAATAACACAGTTACTGTTACTATAAATCATAAGTATATGACTTGAAAAACTATTATCCTTACCAGATTGATCTTTCAGTGTTCCAAGTAGTTTTATTCCTTTAACAATCCTTATTTCGTCATCTAAAAACACAAACACATTTCAGAATACTATGTAAAGGAAAACCAAATCAATATACAGCTTTTGTTTTTTTCCTTTGACATTCTCAACTCTGCTGATACCATGGTTCATGGACATTATAATGATGGCTAATTTTGAATGTCAAACTAAACTGGATTTAGAATCACATAGGAGACACACCTCTGAGTATGTCTGTGAGCATGTTTCCAGACAGGATTAGTTCAGAAGGAAAGGTAGCAACACCAGCCCATGTATGAAATCAAGACTGCTCAATATGTTACATCTCTCTCAACAGTTCTGCACTAATGTCACACAAAATACAACTTCATATTACAGAGACTGTTCTAATGTCATAATAATTTATGTCAAGATACTGCTATGGATAAAACTGAAAGAAGAAAAGAGTAGGTATATATTTACAATGTTTGTTACTGCGACCCATTTGGTTAAATTATCTGGTTGTTTGCATTTGTTCCTGTGAATCCGTGTTAACAACAGGTATCATTATTTTACATGAATACACCATTATTCTCACCCATCTCCTTTGTGTTGCACTAGGAAATGCACTCCATTTCTCTTTTATTTTTTATTAGCACATATTATTTGTGCAAAATAATGATATGTTTCACTAAAATATTTGTGTTATATTTCTATCATTGTATAAGCCCAAAGATATTTTAAAAATTTTTTAAATTAATAATTAAATGTAAAAATTTTACATGTCTCAGTTTCCCCTCCCTCCCTCCCTCCCTCCCTCCCTCCCTCCCTCCCTCCCTCCCTCCCTCCCTCCCTCCCTCCCTCCTTCCCTCCCTCCCTCCCTCCCTCCCTCCCTTTCTCCCTCCCTCTCTTTCTCCCTCCCTCTCTTGCTCCCTGCCTCTTACCCTCTTTCCCCTGTCACATGCACCCTGGCCATCCTCCCCTCCCATCCCCCCACCCCCATTCCAGTTGTAGAAGCCCAAAGACATTTATAGTGTGTTAAAATAGTGACAGAAAAGAGATTTCAATGAACATATATACTGCCTTGTAATTATAGAATTATATCTAGTTATTTTTTTTTGGGGTGGTGTGATATGAATCTCTCTCAAGTCTCACCCAGAAAAACTTTCTTAAAGCAGGCTGTCTACCAACACACTGTCTAATATTTTACTTTGTTGATATTCCATCTTCATTTTAAAAAGATAGTTTTGCTCATTGTGAGATTCCTGGGTGAATTTATTCTCCTTGTGTTTTGAATATATATGCCCAGTGTTTCCTGGGATTTGTAATTTCTGATGATCATAGGGTCTATCTGTTTAATGAAGAATTCTATCTTTCGCCTCCAAGATTTGCTTATCAACATTTGTAACATAGTGGTTCTGGCTATGGATTTTGTGGTGCTTATTTCATTATACTCTATTAAGTTTGCATGTGGAGATTAAGAGCCAACAAATGCTTTAAAACCAATTGTTACCACTTCAACTATCATCCTGCTCTTTTTCAGTTCCTGTCCATTTGTAACTTTTTTCACTCTTGCTTACAGTTCAGAGCCATTAATTAGACACTTTGATTAGTTTTTCCTCAATGTTATGTCCTTTCTCTGTCCCTTTGATGTCATGTGTCTTTATAGGTGACCTCTATATAATGAGACATTGTTATGAACTGCAATATGTCTCTGTGATTCACATCTGAAGCTCTAACTGGCAGTGAGATACGTTTGCAGCCAAGGTCACCTAGAAGATCACTAATGCTCAGTGAGTTCACAGGGTGAATCATGGTGACATTAAAAGAAAAGGGGGTGCACAAGCAGGCTTCCTTTAGCAGGAGTTCTCTACATGTGTGCTGATATTTCTCCCCCATCAGAATTTTATAGGGGTGCTGTTGGGGTGGATCAGTTTCAAGGTAGTAATATTAGCTAATGATCCTTTAATGGTAGATGCAAGGGTACCAGTTACAGGAGAGAACTTGTGGGTAGGTGATATACTTTAAGATGAGGTGACAGCAGTTGCTAACTGTCATCTTCACATATTCTAAAATCACCCAGGAGATGCTCTTTTGGGAATGTCTATGCTGCTTGTGGGACTGAGTCAACTGAAGTGGGAAGATCTTACCACTGTGGGTCATACCATGCCCAAGTCCAGGAGATCCTGGACTGTCCAGAAGTAGAAAAAGCCAGCTAAGAGCTGGTGTGGTGCATTTATCATTGTTCTTTTCCTTCACTATGGGTGTGAAGTGGCCAGCTGCTCAAATGGCCTGTGGCCTTGACTTTCCTGCCACAATGGATTATACTTGAACCTGTGCACTAAAATAAGCTCCTCCTCCCTTAAGTTGCTTTCGTCATACCAATAGGAACTATCTAGTCTAGAATAGCTAATAACCATACATATTAGTCTTGAAAAAAAAATAGCTGCTCTTACCCTTCTTACTCTTTGATCCTGTTTTCACTGGGTTCTTTGATTTGGATCTTGCAGGCATCTTTTTTATGTCTGCTTCAATCTCTGTAAAATTAAACTGATTAGTGAGATACTTGGAAAGACAAGCTATAACATACAGCACACACACACACACACACACACACACACACACACACACACACACACACACCTTTCTCTCTCTCTTTCTCTCCCTCTCTGTGTTGTTTGCATACAGGCACAGCGAAAACTTATTTATTATTAAATAATAATCAGAATCTGGAGAGAAAGCTCCATAGTTAAAAGACTTTGATGCTATTTGTGTAGGACTGGTGTTTGGTTCCCAATCATCCATTCTGGGCAGCTTACAACTTCCTATAATTCTAGCTTCAGGGGATCTGACATACTCTTAAAAATTCAAATTCACAGTATTTAAATAAAATACAAATAAATGTATAGTATATATTAACTATATAAATGATGGGCTTAACTATGAAATTCTCATGCATACATCCAACATTTTGATCATATTCTCTCATATCCTTTCTAAACACCATCATGCCCTTTCTTTTTTCCCAATGCCTTTTCTACTTTATTTTCATGATTTCCCCACCACGATTCCACATGTAAGAGAAAACACACAGTCTTTGATCTTAAGAGTCATGAAATTCCTTAGTGGGAGAATACCTTAGCTCTTCTTAGATTATGTAACTGCATAAAGTAACAATAATGCATTAAGAGAAAGTATCCTCTTAGAGAGATTAGGATTACTGGATACTGTAACTATTAAGAAGGATATTATTAGCCAATAAAATAATTATTGATTCTATTCTTGTTATCACAAATGCAAGTTACATTTTGGCATTGGAAAATGAAAAGTAACTTTCCTAGCTAGCTAGAAATAGAAACTGATTGTTTTTGAGGCAGAGTAGCAGGGCCCAGGCTGACTTAGAACAGATTAAGTAGTTCAGACTGAATTTGAACTTCTGATCTTCCTATCTCAGTTTCATAAGTGCCACCATTCTATGCTTAGAAAAAGATTGCAATATACTCAAAATATTCCCATAATGCATATTCTGAAGTCATTGTGAAAAAGCATCTGTATAGTCCATATTTTTAAAATAGAAGAGATCCAAATATAAAAACATGTAGCTTATTTTTCTTTTATTCATAAGTATTAAAATTCAAGTTAAGACAAGAAGGAATTAATGAAAAAATTTTCTTATGTAACAACAACTTCTAAGTTCTGTTGTCATTGGGTATCCATATTTAATGAAACTCCATAAGATGTAGGAAACTTGTAAGTAGATTTTAAAAAGTGTTCTTGACATAGTAATGCCTGGCTTGTGTTGTTACACATCTTCTAAAGACATCAGTCAACTGTCCTATATCAGTCTGTACAAAACAATGGACCCAAACAACAGAAATACATACATGTGCTTATTACTATGCTAGTCAGAATTTTTCAACAGGATGGAACAGAAATCAGAGTGTAGCTGGAAGGACTATTTCCAGATCACTGGAACCCCCATGTGTTGGGATTCCCACTGTTAGTGATTTGCCACCACAGTACATCGATAACAATGTTGATGCACAGGGCCATGCCACACAGTTTCTTAGCTGGTACTTTTTTCAGGCAGCAGAAACCTACATGCAACTTTACATCATCAAGGATAGCTTTGGCAATAATATAACCTTTAAGCTTATATTAAAAATCCACGAAGACCGAGTGATCTATTTGGTGAGGTGGGAACCTGACATTTTTTTTTTCAGCGTCAAGTTGCTGACCATTGTTATCAGTAACTCTCTCACACACAGCAGTCATTCTTCAATCATCCAGATACATTTCAGTGGTCTTCTTGTATTATATAACTCCAAATCTAATAGGTGCTGGGGATGGAAAGAGAGGATCAGAAATGCAAAGGAACAAAAGCCTTTCATACACCATCTTAGCAGGGAGATTTAGTACCTCAGTGACAGAAAAAGAATTTAAACAAGTATTGGAATTAAGATTATGTCTTTATCCATTTAATATTTTGTGACTTATAATTTTTCTTATATTTAGAAATTAATATCTAGCTTGGCAGTGATGACACATGCCTTTAATTCCAGCACTTGGGAGGCAGAGGCAGAGGCAGGTGGATCTCTATGAGTTCAAGGCCAGCCTGGTCTATAGAGCGAGTTCCAGGACAGCCTGGGCTGTTACACATAGAAACCTTGTCTGAAAAAAGCAAAAAGCAAGCAAACAAACTAAAAAGGAGAAATAAATGAGTATCTAGATGTAGTATCCAAAACAAACAATCAAAACCCAACTTTAAAATGAAACACATCAGAAAACTTCTACTTTGGATGAGGTAGTTAAACATAACTGGTTGGATTATCACACCTAAAAGGTTTTGTGCAAAAGTTGGTTGCAGCAGGACACACATGGGAAGCTGAAAAAGTTTGCTGATCTTGACACAGAACAGAAGTTTTGCTCTGAATAATCAGTTGTACCTTAGACATCTTAATTATTATATCTTTATTGTAAAGGGTGAAGGAATTTGTAACGGAATTTTTGTTCAAGTACTAATGTACTTAGGTTATATTCACGTCTCACTATTCTCTTCTATCCCCCTTTCCCTGTCCTCGTCCTCTTCCCAGAGTACAGAGGAGATTGTTAGCTAGTGTAAGAACATTCAAGTTCCCCTTTTTATCACATCTGTGAGCCACAGTTGTACCTCACAGATTAAATGCACCTTACTACCGAAACTGGACATAGAATGTGATAACACTACACACACTTGTTTTGTAATATTCTATGCTTACTAAAATGGTGTTTGACTCTGATGAAACATTTTCTAAATGGATGAGTTCTAATTGAAATGCCATCTATCCAACTTTCAATTTTTAATAACTACCTGGTCAACACAAGAATATGCATGCCAATCTTTGTCCATGTCACAATAGTATAAATATTGTCATTAAAGGTACATATTAATGAAAATAGTAATGAGAAGCTTTGAACTTAAGTTTTCTTACCGAGTTCACTCTTTGAGAGTGTCTTGAATTCACTTCGTAACAAATGTTGTTCGAATGTCTCTTTCAAGTTTTCTAGGTCATTCTCTGTAGAAACGATGGATTTCAAATACATTGATAAGGCAATTTTAAGACAGAAATGCAATGTGTTTGTGTATGTGTGATACTAATTTTAGACTTTGTTATTGATGAACCCTGGACTGTTACATCACATAACATTAGAACAGGAAGATCTGTCAGTACACATATAAGCCTCCATGCATTGACATTCAACATCTGTGTTCTAAAAGCACACATCAACTTGTGCCTCAGAGTTCTTTAACTAGAGTTTGCCACACAGGGATATCTCTTAAAGGACATTTGTAGATGAACAGTGTCAATCTGGACTGGTGACAGAGTCAACAATCCACAAGTAAGTGGTAAAGCCCATAGGCAACTCTAGAAGCCACCTCACTTCAGATTGGTGGCCCTTCATACACAGGAGCAATATAAAGGTTCATATATGGCCCCATTTCCTTTTTCCCCATCTTGTGCACATTTTAAACACTTGGTGCATATAAATATACTACACTATTGTATTTCTTTATGTAAGTATCTGCCTTTTAAAGAAAATAACTCAAAGTATATGCAACATTTTTGTTCTGCAAGAGCCTTTGCTTTTGACATTTCTAGATCTAGGCATTTGTTCCTGTGTGAGTTACCTCCTCAGTCATTATATTCTTATTCCTGGGCATCTCACCTGCCCATACTACATGGTTGTACTGCAACGAGTCAGTGCTTTAGTTATAAACACAACAATGTGTTCTATATATGTGCTGTATACAGTTGCCTTTTCAATCAATTAAGACAAACACGGAAATGACACACACACTTGCAGACACTTTCATAATTAGAGAACCATGTTTTTTACTGTGAGTTCAGATAATTGAGCTGTTGCTGTGACCTTATCTTTATCTTGAGGTGTCTCTGGAAGTTGCTTGGGTATTTTTTAAAAAGTTGGTAATGAGTTCTCTTCATATTTATTCAAAATTTTATTCAAAATTTTCATTAGCATATATTTATTTGAGGGGTTTCATTATGATGTTTTCATCCAAGTATATGATGTAATTTGAACATTTTCACCTCTATTACCATTCCATGTTCCTTCTCTTGCTCATCTGTTTCCTCTTCCTAATCTACATTATACTTTAACATCACACATGTGGGACACACAAACCACACACACACACACACACACACACACACACACACACACACTCATGCAAGCTTGAAATTTCATATATGAGAGAAACTATGCAATATTAATCTTTCTGACTTTGGATTATTTTTTTTTAAAATATGACAGCTCATTTTCATGAAAAGTGCAGAATTTCAGTGTCCGGTAAGAATGAATAAACCTCCACTATGTAAATGTACCACATTTTCTTTATCTGTTGATACAGGATCTTGGATACTGTGAGAAGTGTTTTAATAAACAGGAATGTACAGCTATCTCTGTGGTACTCTGATTTTGACAAATTCTTTCAAGTTTATATCAGGAGTGATTTAGATGAATTATACTGTAGTTTATTTTTGTTTTTGGGAAACCCTACATATTCTCCAATTTACACTCATCTTTCCTTGCCAGCATCCCTGTTGTTTGTGAACTATACATTTCATTTCTCCTTTTAATGGTTGGCTCATGTCTTGGTAGTTTTTTCTTTCGAGTTCTTTATATATACTAGATACTTATCCAATCAGATGTTCAGCTGGCAAAGGTTCTCTCCTATCCTAAAGACTGCCTCTTCATTCTGATATGTGTGTGGTTTTTTTTTTTTTTTTTTTTTTTTGCCGGGCAGAAGACTTCTCTTTCATGAGATCAGCAGTCAGCTCTTTATTTTATTTCCTGAGATGCTAGTATCCTTTCCAAGAAGCTTTCGTCTATGACTGTATCTTGAAGACTTTTCCATGTTTTTCTCCACTAGTTTTGTTTCATGTCTGTCTTCTTTGCTCAGGATCCTGTCTGAGTCCGTGTGGGTATGTAAGTCACTCAAGGACAGGTCTCCACCTCCCTCATCTCATCTCTTTTCAAGACTGAAGACATGGAGGTAGTCTAGGCCCAGCAGATCCAGGAAGGGTGAACCATGGAGACAGCAGTTATTCATGGAGGTGGGGCTACTCTGGACAGAAGTGGTCATGCTGGAAGAACCAGATTGATCCCCTCACATGACGACAGCAACCATAACTTGTTCACCTGCAGAATCAGGAGTGAGGCCACACCTTGACCAGTACTGTTTTCTTATGCTTTCCTGTCACAATTCCCCCTCTATTTAAACCAAAGGCAAATTTTGGGTTTGTTTGTCAGATCTCCCTTCTCTATTTTTTTGGTTTCTTTTTTCCCTACTACTACTTAACTCTTTAGTTAGCCTAATCTGCTGGTGCTGCTGGAGCTGTGGACTTTAGCCTAGAACTCCGGTTACAAAGAGACCTTTATAGTATTTTATATCATTTGAATTTGTTTTTATTTATCAGGGCAATCTCTTTTCAGCCTATGATATTTATACATGTAAATTTTAGAGTTACTGTATTCACTTTCAGCAAAAATTTGACTAAAATCTTAGTTATAATTGCACTGAACCATAGGGGCTTTGTTTTGTTTTTCGGTTTTTTGAGACAGGGCTTCTCTGTGTAGCTTTGGAGCCTGTCCTGGCACTTGCTTTGTAGACCAAGCTGGTCTTAAACTTATAGAGATTCACCTGCCTCTGCCTTCTGAGTGCTGGGATTAAAGGCATGTACCATCACCACCACCAGGGCTAAATCCATAGATAAATTTTAAGAAAATGAGTTAAAATACTCAGTTTTCCAGTTATAAACCTATAATGTGTTTCCATTGCTTTAACCCTCTTAAGGCTACTTTTAGTAATGTTTTATAGTTTTCTGTGTAATTGTTATCCATACAGACTATTGTAATATGCTACTTTTTGAGTTAATGCTCACTATATTCTGTACTCTAAATTGTATTTAGACATCTCCAAGATGTCTGTTTAGTTCTACTTTATGATTATCTGTCCCCAGTTGCTTTTCTCAATTAGAACATGAATTGTTTACCCGATGCCATTATATTGTCTATATGTATGAGTTCAAATTTCCTTGATATTATTTTGAATTATTTTTCATGAAGTTACTAAAATTCCATTGTTTGGGAGACTTTTAAACATAATATATAAAACAGATATTACAAATCAAAATGACAACAGACAGTACTGGTGCTCTTTATTTTTTCCTGTGGTTCAGTTACTGACTGGCAGCTTTTTGTTTTAGCACTTATTAAAGGATGTGTCTGATAATGCATTGAATTCTATAAAACTTTCTTTCTTGATTGAAAGTGGCTCTTTTTCAAGTTTCCTGAGTGGACATTACCTTGGTTGCTGTAAGTTGCTGCCTGTTTTGAAGAACTTCAGTATAGTTCTGATAGGTTGTTTGTTTGTTTGTTTTAGTGTTTTCTTTTTGGGAAAGATATTTAAATGTTGCTGTTCTGCCACTTTGCTAAAGGTTTCTAATTACCTTCAGGATTATGGTTTGAAAGCTACAATTATCAGCACACATCCTAAATTCTTATGCATTATGACAATGTTTTCCATTACCTAAATTTCCCATTTGAGTGACAGTCACATTATAAAGTTGATAACTATGTTCTGAAAAAAAAAAACTAGCCATATAGCATATAAAAATGTCTTAAAAGCCTGAAATGGACAGAAAAAAACCTACTATTTCCTGAGAAGGCAAGGGTAAATTCACTATACATCACATAACTGGTTATTTGATGGAACAAATGATATATAAGTTAAAAATACATATTAATATGTGGTTTATTACTAAGTTAAGGAAGGATAGCTCTTAAGTTTTCTTTTTCTAAGTAGAAATTCACAAATTGTAAAGTTGAAACGCTGTACCTATTATGTTATACAGTGTCCAGTCATAAGCATGTACTTACCTCTCACTCTGTCCATATCCATGTGAAATATGATGTCGCTAACTATTGGGTTCAGTACTTGTTGATGTTCCGGTATCTCTTGAACTTTTGTTGTTGATTTAGTTTGAGCTGTAATAATAACAGACTCCAGGTCAGTTCACTGCAAACGAACACTTGGCGGTAAAGCTGAATCACATTATGAGAGTCATTAGAGACAGTACACATTACGATCATTTAATTTTACTTCATAGCTCAACATTAGCTTAAAAAAGTGTCAATATTTTAAGATTTATATGCTATATGACGATCCTTACGCTTACACTTTCAACTATTGTTATTGTTTTTATGTGTGTGGTATATACATGTGTACATGTTCATGTGAGTGTATGTGTGTTGATGTCAGGTGACTTCCTCTAGCACTCTGTCTGTTGAGAGAAGACCTTGTCACTGAATCTGAGGCTCACCGATTCAGCTAGAATGGCTGGCCCTTGTGATCAGGAACCTGTCTATCTGCACTTCTACCAGCCCTGGTGTACAGACATGAGCTGCCATGCCCAACTAAAATCTATAAAATTATCTATCTATCTATCTATCTATCTATCTATCTATCTATCTATCTATCTATCTATCTATTGTGTTATGTATGCAGAAAGGCACATACATGTATACAACAGTATGAGTGTACACTGGAATCAGTTTTATTCTCCTACCATTTGAGCTCTGGGGATTGAACTCAGGTCATCAGGTTTGGCAGTAAGTACTTTTACCCCTCTTGCCCCCCTGCAAGCCATTTTGCTGAACTCTATGATCAGTTTTTGACACGGGTACTAAGGATCTGAACTCAGATCCTAATATTTGTACAGTAAGCACTTTACTCACTGAGATATTTCCCCAGTCCCCAATATTATCTTATTTAATCCCCACACCTAAATAGCATTTAAGTTCCTACCAGATGAAGGCAGCAATAATGAGAATAATTTTCCTAGACAATAGCTAATATAGTTTAGCTGATAATGGTACCTGATAATATTGAAATATGAATATAAGATGAATATACTTTCAAAACTGAAATAAATGTGAGATAGCTACAAAATTCTTAGAAAAGTATTTCTTCAAGTGATAGTTCGTGAAACACTACTTAAAAACAAGAAAAAAAGTCCTTTATTCAAGTATAATTAAAAAAAACTTTTATGTATGTTTGTATCCATGTATGTGAATGCATGTACACACATGCCATGGTGTGCTTAGAGATCAGAGGATAGCCTTGGCTGTTTTTTCTCACCTTCCACTTTGTCTGAGACAGGGGCAGGGACTCTCTTGTTCATCTCTGTGTACTTTAGGCTAGCTGTTTTGCAAACTCCTGGACATTCTCCTCTCTCTACCTGGAGATACAGACACTACTCCATCTGGTTTTATATGGGTTCCAAGGTCCTCATGCCTTTAGGGCAAGCACTTTCCCACTGAACTATTTCTCCAACTCCAAATAAATCTTGGAAGTGCCAAGCAATATTGGGAGCATCAAGGACTGTCTGAAGCAAAGGGCAGTGTTAGTAATACTTTAGCACTCACTAGTGCTGTCAAACTTCAATCTTGGTAAATTATGCTCTAATATATTCATTCTGAAAATCTCAATTATAAAGGCACAGATAGTTTCCTCACATTTAAAACAAGTCTTTAAGTCATTAAACACTTCATGCCTCTTATTTAAAATGTATTTAAAAATGTGCCGCACACCTTTCAGCCTCTGCTGGTCCATGATGTGTGATTCTAGGTCTTCGTTTGTGAAGATTTTACTCACGTCTTCATCTGACAGAAAGAAAAAAGAAAACACAACCTTTTAATGAATTAAACATAGTCACATAGAGGCTTACTGAGATTATGGACTTATCTTAAAATGACTACAATGTCTGAAAGTTAGGCACATTTTTTTTCACATTATTCAGGCAAGAAGAAAAATGTTAGCTCATTAAATGTCAGCAGTTAATTTGAGAGATATGGAATTATTCTTGCCAAAACTGTAAAGTTAGGATTGTAAGTTTGCTTCTAGACATTTATTACTGTACAATAGTATGGTTTCTATTTTAACCCAACAGCTGACACCTATTGTGTGGGAAATAAGAGTCTGGGACACAACATAGCTTGATTGATGTTTACTTGGGGAGAAATCACTTATACCAGAAACAGATGCCAGCCTTGAGTTCCTGCTCTAAGGATGCCCCCGGATGCTCTCTGTTTCCAACCAGGAAGTAAGAGTGCAACCTGGGGTCTGGTACCCCAGGCCTAGACCCTACAGGTCATGTATTCCCACATCCCAAGGGTTATGGTCAGTGCAACAGGTGCGGGTGGAGTGGATATCTCACTAAAGACACCTTGATTTTTATAAGCCATCCTTTTTAAGTTGTGAACACACAAGAATTTAAATAAATAATTTTCTTATAATTACCTACGTCTGGTAAAGTTAGTAGCAGCATGAGGAAGAAACATGTTTAAGTGGAGTAGGATGGCATTAATGTTAATATTACTTATATGATTACATATTTTGATAGTAAAGATAGATTTTATATATGAATGTGTGTGTGTGTGTGTGTGTGTGTGTGTGTGTGTGTGTGTGTGTTATGTACATATATGGGCATGTGCCTCCATGTGTAGAGTACAGGTCAGTGCTGAGAATTTTCTTCAATTACTTTTCAACTTATTTTTTGCACTGATCTTGGAGCTCAGTGATTCTGCTAGACCTGGGTAAGAGAACCTCAAGGGTCTTCTTGCCTTTGATCCCCCAGCACTGATAGTATAAGCACGTACTTTTACACCCAACTTTTACATGGATTCTGGGGACTGAATTGGGTCTTAATGCTTTTGTATAAAGCCCTTCACTGGTTAAATTACCTTTCCAAGCCTCTCACAAAGTTTTTTTTTTAAATAATAAAAATAGATTTAAGATAATATTCAAGGGTCAAAGGGATAACACATTTTCAACATCACTGATACTTATTATAGGTAGATTTTAAAAAAAAAATTGAAAAGCACTTTCATATAGCCATTCCACCAGATGATTAATCACAACCTAGTACATATGTTCAGTTTTGAGATCTAGTTTCCCATATCCTTTTTAGTAGGCATCTTCCTTTCTCATCATATAAATGTTTTTAATTGAGGCAACATTGGTCAGGAGAGCTGGTACAGCCCAGCATTAAGATGCTCTGAAGGGACTTGTAACTGACTGTATCCTTTCCTCTGTTCTTGAGAGATATCCTGTGGCTATACCACTCTGCTGGAATCAGCAAAAAAAAAAAAAAAAGCAAATTTGCACTACCATCTCTCTAGACTCTGTGGTCGTCAACACCTCCGCTGACCACCAGGAAGACAACAACATCCACAACAACTTAAATATAAGGAGTATAAGAAGTAAGCTGAACTTGACACACACACACAGCTGAGGTTCTGGTGTGATGATAGAACACAGCTGCAATGGTAAATACAAGTCCCCCTGACCCTGACCCTCTGATGATGAAAATGACTCATAGAAAGTATGATTATACAGCATTCCAGAGAGAAGGCAGTGGTTGCCAGGGTCCAGGGAGAAAGTACATAAGGAGGCAATCTGCTGAGGACTTGGAAATAGTAAATGCTTGTTACTCTTGTGCAGGACTAACACAGCAAAGTAGATTTTCTGATTGTAACTTATTTAAACATATCAGACTATCATCAGACCACTGAGCAATGCCCCTAAACACTGGGAAGAATACATGATATATTTCAATACCTGGAAGGAAGCACCTGTGAATCATGGTTACTATATAATTGATGGAGTGATAAGAACATTTCTAAACAAGAACAAAAAAGGCTAGCATAGCAGAAGCTATTTATATGAGACTCAATACAGAAGAAGAAATTCTCAAATACGAGCACACAGAAAGGGATAAATTACACAGGAGGAATGGATCAATAAAGGAAAACTAGGAAGTAATCCATCATGGCCAACACAGTAAACTAGCAAAGTCATAATACTAATGGCGGAGAGAGGGAAGCATGAACAACCCCATCATTCAGGAAAACAGCCAACAGAACCACAGGAACTAATAAATACCCATATTAACCTGCATTGCAGATGGCATATGAATAAAGAGATGCAGACTAGTTGATGGGATTAAAAAACAAGACCAATATATCTGCTGTCTCCAGGAAAGAATTTTCACTGGGCAAAGATGCCTACAGATTATAGTCAAATGATAGAAATTTACATGATAGCTGAAAACATACTTATTCTGGTATCTCGTAGGAATATAGATATAGGTATGTAGGTATCTTGCATAAATGTATTTATTTCCTCTATGTTTTTTGAATATAAAATTCTCAGCAATTTCCTAATGCTCCTCTGAATGTTGTAGACTTAAATCAGATAATGTAGACTTGAAAACCAAAGTTAGAAGAAATAAAGTAGGCCAAGTATAAATACACATGCACTGAACACTGGGGACTTCGATTTCATATGAAAAAATAACACACTAATGAACACAATATTACAGAGAGATTGTAATAGTGGGTAACTTTCATCTATTGCTAGGCAATAGAAAGTAAAAACCAACAAGGAAACTTCAGTGTTAAATTACACCTATAATTGACATCAAATTTCCATTTAACAGATATCCTAAGAAACATTTGACCCAATAGTTAAAAAATACACAGTTTTCTTGGTATCTCTTGGCATTTTCTCTAAAATAGATCATGTTCTACACAAAGAGCCTTACACATGAGAACAGAAATACTTTATTGTATCTTTTCAGATTATAGTAGAATAAAGCTATAAATCAATAGTAAGGCAAACCATTGAGACCATACAAATGGACAACTTAACAGGACATGTTGAATGATGAATGAATTACTAAAGAAATCAGGCAGGAAATTTAAAAATTCCTGAAATCATATGAAAATGGAAGCACAATATATGGGAGCCTCTGGGATACAGGAAAGCACAATTTATGGGGGCCTTTGGGATACAGGAAAGCCAGTTACAAGAGGGAAATGTAAAGCTATGAATGACCACATTAGGAAATCAGAGATCCAAAATGAATAATAATGCACTTCAAGGTCTTGGTCAAACAACACAAATCCCAAAGCCACAGATGGCATAATAAAAATCAGGACAGAAATTAATAAAACTGAGACTAAAAGAATCAATGAAGCACCTGTTTTTTTTTTTTAGAAAAAAACAAACAAACACAATATTGACAAGCTCCTAGTTAAACTAATAAAAAAAGGAGCTAGAAGACCAAAATTAGAGATGAAAAGAGGCCATTACAATAGATTCAAACAGTAACCAGAGGAACATTAGGAAATATCTGAGAACTTATATTAAAAATAAACTCTAGGACTCTAGAGGAAATAAATCCATTTCTATATACCTATGAGATAACAATTAAACAAAGATCTCACATCAGGCAATGTAATTGAAGCAGGAATAAAGCTTTTCAGGTAAAAATGATCCAGGATTGGATTAATTCTACCATGTCCTTAAAAGATCACTAATATGGAAGGTTCTTCCAGTTATTTCAAAAGTCACAAAGTGAAGAAATATACCCAAACTTATTTTTTGAAGCCAGCATTACCCTGGTCTCCTTTGAAAATATTCAAAATCATTTCTTTATTGCATCAGGATATAAGGCATAAAATTGTAAATGAATAGAAATATAAAAGATAGAAACTATATTAACATATATAAATTGTTCAATATACTCTTGAATAGTGAGTCATTAAAAATGTCAGGATGGAATGTAAAGATTCTCAGGATTAAATAAATATGTCAACAAAATATCAGACCCTTTGAAATATAGTAAAAGCAGATCTGAGAATAACATTAACAACTGTGGATGCTCATATCAACAAAACCCAGGTTGAAATAAATGAGCTAAAGATGCACATTAAGATCATAGAAAAATTAGTAAAATACAAATGCAATACAGAAACACAATGACATCACTATAAAATGAATGAGATTGAATATTAAAGGACAACACAAAAAGTTAATTAAGCAAATTTTTTTTTGAAAAAGTAATCTATATTGGCAAATCTTTGTGCACACTAACTAAAAGAAAACAGAAAAAATAGATAGGAAACAAAATGGTAAATTAAGGAGAAAAGTAGGAACTCAAAACAAATGCCAATGAGATCCAGGAGACCGTTAGGAAACATTTTCAAAATTTGTATTTTAAGAAAGTAAAACACAGAAAGAAGTAAAGGATAAATTCCTTGACATATATGCGCTACCAAAGTTAATACCAGGTGTTACAAACGGATCTATAATGAGCTGCAAGACTGGGAGAGGAAGAAAATATTCCACCGAAGAAGAGCCCAAGACAAGACCATTTCAGTTCTAAATTCCTAATTTCATACAGTGTATTTTCATCATAGTCTTTTTCACCTTCTAATTTTCTCAGATCCTCCCACTCATTACTCACCCAATTTCATGTTCTTTCTCTTTCTTATGAAAGAAAGAAAAAAAAGTCCTATTAGAAAACAAATGTGGAGTTTGATTTATGTTGAGCAACTGCTCTTGACTATGAAGCCTGCCCTGGTTGGTATACCTAGTGTCATTCCGTTGAAGAAAACTGTTTTTCCCTTACCCAGTAGCTAACATTTTTGAATAGTTTCTTGGCTAGTGGTGGGACTTTGTGTCTGCTTCCCTTCCTTCATGCCTGGATTCTGTGTGGCTTGACTTTGTGCAGGTCTGTGTGTATTGTTACTGTCTCGGTGAGTTCCTGTGTGCATCTGCCCTGTTGTGTCTGGAAAATGCCATTTCTTTAAAATCACCCACTACCTCTATCTTTTAACAATCTTTCTGCCCCTTCTTCTGCATTGATCTTTGAGTCTTGAGAGGAAGGGTATGATAAAGAGGATGCAAAAAGTCTTAATAAAATGCTTAAAAAGCAAATTCAACTACACATCAGAAAGATCATTCTCCATGACTAAGTGGGCTTCAATCCAGGCATACAAGAATAGTTTGTAATTCATGTAGATTATAAAAGAACACATGCAGACATAGGGACAGTAATCATATAATCATCTCAGTAGATGCAGAAAAGGCCTTTGGCAAAGTTAAACTTTCCTTAATGATCAAAGTTATATATGCTACACCTATAGACAACATTATAATAAATAGAGAACTATTGAAAGCATGTTCCTACTTTCTACTCTCTGTACTTTTAGTCAATAATATGCCTGCAGTTTTAGATAAAGCATTAAGCAAGAGAAAGAAATAAAAGTGACACAAATAAGAAACGAATAAGTTAAATTATCCATATTTGTGAATGACACATGGTCCTTTTCATAAAAGGACACTAAAGACTACTAGCAAAGAATTAGGATACAAAATCAATACGCAAACCAAGCAGCTTTTCTAAATACCAATAATGAAGTTTCTGAGAAAGAAGTCAGAAAAAGAGTGAATATTCACAGTAGTTTAAGAAATATGTAGGAGAATGGAGATAAATAAGATTACATTATTCTTATGTATAGCATAATGAAACCATTACCTTGTGATGCACACATTGGGTTTTATTTAACCATAGAAACTAGTGTGTGTAATTATAGCTTTTTACTAAGAGAAAACGTACAACCTGTTATCTTCATTTTTCCCTATTGCCTTCTTTTATTCCCCTCTTCCTTTGGATGATGTATATTCTGAATATGAGAGAAAATATGCAATATTTGTCTTTCTGAATCTGGTTTATTTTATGTACATGACGACCACCAATTTTATCAATTTTACTGCAAATGACATTTTGCAGGTTTTCTTTTTAATGGCTAAATAAAATTCCACTACATATATCACAGTTTCTAAATTCATTAATATGTTGATGGGCACCTGGGCTGTTTCTATGCATTGGCTGTTGGGAACTGTACGACAGCCAACATGGATGAGCAAGTGCTTGTGTACTACGGATATATAGATTTTAGTGTGTAGTCAGGAGTGATACAGCTTGATCATAGTGTGGATCCATTTGTAATTTTCTAGTTTTTTTTAGAACCTCCATACTGATTTCCATAGTAGTGACACTAGTTCATATTCCCACAAGCAGTCTTTTACCTCCTTGGTTAGCTTTATTCCTTGGTAGATTTTTTTTTAAACACTAGCATACAAAGTAATAGGTTTCATTACAGTATATGACAGTATATTTTGTGTTCACTACCTTCTCCCTATGTATTTTTTAAGCTACTGTGAATAGAATTTTTTTTTGCTGACTTCTTTTTCATCAACTTCATTATTAGTATTTAGAAAAGCTACTAATTTTGTGTGTTGATTTCATATGTATGTGGGAGAGGCATGTTTGCATGTATGTGGATACAGGTATATGCACACAAGCATGTGAACAAATGTGGAGGCCAGATGTTGATGTCACATGTCTTACTTGGACACTTTCTATTTGATTTACTGAGGCATGGCCTTTCACCGAACCCCAAACTTGCTAAAGTGGCTAGTTTAGCTAGCTACCTTGCCCTAGAGATCCTGTTTTCATCTCCTGAGCACTGAGATTAAAGATGGGCTTCCATTCCAGGTTAGATTTGTGAATTTGGGGGATCTAGACTCTGGTCTTCATGTTTGAGAGACAAGACCTTTATCCACTGAGCCATCTGCCCAGTGTCTGTGATCACATTTCAAATTTGTTCTTTTCTTATGCATGGTTATAGGACTAAAGGCTATTTGCTGTCATTATACATACCAGGTGATTTCTATGTGGGTGGTTTTCAGTTTCTTAAATTGAGGATGATCTTTTGATGTTGGGTCTACTGACATATAATTCTCATCAGACCTTAGCTCCATGTTCTGACCTACAAAGCAGATGTGTGAAATTCATTGAGGAGAGTCATACTCCCAAACCATGATGCAACACAATGGCATACTTCTTCCTTCATTTTATTAAGGTGGTGATTTCCAAAATTACATTGTATAGCTAAATAACTATCATCTATGCTTTTACAAATTATAAAAATATTAGAAGGCCAAGAAAGTCATGAGTTGGAATCCTTCTCATGAAATTCAAAAATCCCAAGGGGGTGGGAACAAACTTAGGAGTTTTAGGTCAAGGGTGTTCAATAGTGCTCAGTCTTAATGGAGAACCTAGATGTTGAAATGCTGTAGTCTAGATGAACACTAGAATATATTTTGAAATACTTTCTTTTCTGTGTCATTGTACATCTCCACTACGTCAAACACTTCTGCTTTTCTCAACCCATTTCTGTCTTTTGCCCATTTATTTCTTAGCAATAGGATTTCTTTCTATTATTGTGTTTCATGGTCTCCAGTTAATGTAACAGCAATATATTGCCAAATAAAGAGTTAACACACAAATATACTTCAACATTAAGGAAACACAATAATAGAAAGAAATCCTTGTGGGTAAAACTTGTGTGGGGCAGCACAATGGTTCCATGCTATGTAGCATGGAGAAGGTCTATTAATTAAACTATTGATCATGGACAGAAGCTAGTGGAATCAGTCAGGTGACCAATGTATTGGGAATAAGACTGAAAAAAAAACAAAAAACCAAACAAACAAATAAAAAACAAAAAACAAACAAACAAAAAAACAAACCAGGAGTGTCATAATGAGTTCATGCCTACAAAATTCACTTGAACTCCTACAAGCTCCACCATCCACAAGTCATAATTTTGGTTGGGAAATGCATGGGAAATTTCTTGGTTACTGTGGCATCCTACAGAGAATGTTCTGGGAGACTAAAATGCAGGATGTGATATACACCTGAAACCAGATGTCAATATACTAGATGCTCTATGAAATGTAACTTGGTAACACAAATACTTTTTAGTGTATGTTTCCAATACTCTAAAAGGTAAGATGTCCCTTTGTCACTGGGATTGTTGTACCATTAAGGAACTAGGCAGAGAAAGGGGTTTCCATGCTGGCCAAAGGATTAACTTTAATGATTGTGGGAAATGTGATGTTTGTTATATACAGCTGAACAGGGACCCGAGGTAGTCCCTGGGTCATCTTACAATACTCTTATTGCTCAATAGTCATGACAAACAGAAAAACAGAAAACTAGCCATTTATAATAATAAAAGCACCAAAGTATCACGAGAATAAACGTTTGGGTTACCTCACTAGGTATCAAGATGGAGTTGAAGATAAATGAGAACGTGGAGGGATGATGGAACTCTACTCATGGTGAAGATGCTGTGAATGTTGATGGCATGACAGCAAAAAGCTTAGAATATCACAAAAATGTAGTTGGTAGCATCTGGAAGGGCTGACTAATTTTTCAAGAAATTCTACCATGAGTTAAATTCTTTTCTTTGAACATTACTAAAAAGTGGCTCCTCACTCAGTCAGATTGAACCATGGCTCCTCACTCAATCAAACTGAACTAGAAGACTGTGGCCATGAAGCTGTGTCTGAAGGCTCCACTTCTGGTCCTACTTCTCTTGCTCTCTCTGCATTTGTAGGTTCTTCCTCTCCCAAAGTCTGTGAATGCCTCAAAGTCACCAAGATTCTTCTACATTCTTGTTACTATCAACAGTTTCAACTCTTCCTGTCAATCATGAATATTCTTGATGACATCTAGACTGGTGAACTCTTTCTAGTGGTTTCCATTTTCATTATGCAGATCCACCAAAAGAATCATTCAGGGATAGGGGCATCGGGGGCCTCTGAAATGCATTTCTTAAGACTTGAATGTTGAGCCTTTGATGTTTTCCAGGAATGAATGTACATTCCTGTAATCACAATCTTCATAATAGATCCTAACAACAATATCTTGAAAGAGATCTCTTCTTCTGGGCAGTATGTCTCCCAATTGGCTCATTCAACAAACTGTTAGTTATAAAGACATGAGCTGCCATCCAGGCAGTGTTGCTGTACTTACAGAGCACAGTAGATTTAGTCCAATTCTAAGGTATCCTGGGATTACTGAAATGATGAATGCAGGTTTCAATGTAAAGTCATAAATCTGCATTAGCTCATAACAACAAAATCAGACTGTCCTCTGAATTCTCAAAGCCAGGCACTGACTTCCTGCACTCAGAGTCCTTCATGGCATCTTTCTCTAACACAAAGGTATTTCATCCACATTAGAAACAAGCCATTCTGTATACTCTCCTTCAATCACGGAGCTTCCAACAATGCTGCCCACTCCTTCAACGTTAACTTTTATGTTAGTGGTTCCATTTCTTTCTTTGTAAGTCATGAGTCAACTCTGTTGCAGCAAAAGTAGTGTTTGTAAGAAAATTTATAGCATCAAATGCACATATCAGAAAAGAAGATCACAAATCAATAACTTGATTCTATTGTAGGAAACTAGCAAAGGGTGAGCAAATGCAATCTAAAGTTAAAGAAGAAAGTAGTTAGAGCAGGGATCTATAAAACTGAAAATAAAATTAGCAGAAAAAACAACAAAATAAAAGCCAGTTCTTTGAGATGATAAATAAAATTCCTAAATCTTTAAGTAGGCTTAGCACAAGAAAAGTATAAACTGTTAAAATCTGATAACAATCCCATGGACCCAAATAACTATAAACTGTAAATAACTAGTTTTAAGAAGCTTAAAACTAGTAGCCTAAATGAAATGGGCCAATGCTTTGAAACCTCTCAAGTTTCACATAAGAAAAATATAGTTAAAGTAGGTCTATTAAATAAACTGAATATATAATTAATAACTATTCATAACAGAAAATAGCAGAGTCAAAGGGATTCCCTAGTTAATTCAAACAAACATTTAAGACAAGCTGTATACCAAATTTCTACCACATTTTCTGGAAGAGAGACTAAGATGGACTCATTTCTACTTCTCTGAGAACAGCACTACCCTACTATAAGAGAAAAATTACATAGCAATACCACTCAGCAACATAGACTCTCAATGAAATATGAATAAACTGACTCCAAAAACGCATACAAAGAACTGGAAACCATTTGGATTTAACATAGGCTTACAAGGAAGCACAGTATTTGAATGTTGATTATCTATCATTAGTAACAGATTAAGGAAAAAAAGTCACATGACCATCGCCATAGATGCAAAAAGGCCTTAGCTAACAACCATTCACAAAAAATACCACCAGCAAAAGCAGAACAGAAGGGGATTTCCCCCATTTGCTAAGCAGCGAGTATGGGAACCCTTAGTTATTACTGTTCTTAACAGTGAGATATTAGAAGCTTTTTCACTAAGATCAAGACCAAGGTAGGGATGGTCCCAAATATCATTGTTTCTCAGCATCCAAAAAGGATGTTCAGATAATCCAACATAAGGTAATCCACATAAGGTAATAAGAAGTGTACACATAGTGTGAACAAAGATTGTCTTATTTGTGTGGATTAAAGTCACAGTGGTTTTTTTCTTTTCTAATTACTATTTTGATTCATTTTCCCTGATGATATATATGCACTACTTAAGTGTGAATTAAACTTAAATTAATTTTAAAAACTTATTTATGTGTCTATGCACCATGTGTGTCTGGCACCTGCATAGGCCAGAAGAGGACATCTGATGCCCTGGAATTGGAATTAAGAGAGTCGTGAGCCTCATGGAGGTGTTGGGAACAGAGCCCAAGTCCTTTGCAAGAGAAGCCAGAGCTCTTAACTACTGAGTCATTGAAGCAGCCAGTAAGTATGAGTAAAAACAACAGTGAAATACCATTACAAAGGCTCCAATTTACACCTCCCAAGTCAGCAGGGATGTAGTAATATAAAGCCTCATTTATCACTTATGCGAATAAAAACCACCATCTATCAACTAGACATAATGGACTTTCCCAGCTATGACACTGAGCAAGACAGCATATAATTTTAACAATCCTACTCCATATACCACTTACTCATTTTGAGTTCTGAACTGTGTCTAACAAGTTTCAAAAGTTATATAAGGTGCAATTTCTGATCTGCTTCAACCAGCATGGCTCTAGGAATGATGGTGATCTGACTAGAAAGAAAAGACAAACTGACACATACAGAACTAAGTTGTGATTGGGGGCCCTGGGCTATCATGGAGAAGCTGGAGCACCCTGGGAGTTCAGCGTGTTTGTTATATACAGCTGAACAGTGACGACATGGGGTTGTTGCATACAGCTGAATCAAGGAGGCATGTTACGCTAATTTTGGTAGGGGTGGTCTCTGTAGGAGAGCTGTCTTTGGCTTGTATGTATCTGAGGGGAAAAAAAGCTATGGTGGACATTTTCTGCACACAATATCAACATTTCCTTGGATCTCTGAGGAAGGTTTTGCCATCCCCCCTGAGCTTCACTCTGGATTGGGGGAGATATTGCCACTGCCCATGGGCTGAAATGTTGGATTCTTGATATGACTAAGCTAATGTCCATAGCACACATTCACTTAGGACTTCATTCCCTCAGGGGTCCCTTGGCTCCATTATGTTCCCCACCCCCTCTTTTATTCTTAGATGTTCAGGATGGATCTTCATGCTTAGTCCAGGGGCAGTTCTCAGCAGTGTTCCCCACCAGATTGTAAGGATAAGAAGGAAGATCATAACAGCCACTCTACCCAACAAACACAATGAGAGTTCTTTGTAGTCAGGATCCATTCCTAGTTGAGATACCACCTTGCTTTACTTTAATATGGCTCCAAGGATTTGACCTGACCGGGGTGGTAGAATTAAGAAAGGACAGGTAGCAAAGATAGCAAGAGGCGGAGAAGCTGCAGTACCCTGGCACCTCAGTATGTTTATTATAATACAGTTGAACAGATGTGAGTCTCTGGCACACAACTGTATCAAGGAGGCAGGTTTAGCTAATCTTGGTAGAGACAGTCTATATAGTGGAGCCATTTTCAGGCTGTAAATATGGAGATGGGGAGAAACAAACTATTAACATCTGTACACAGAAGGCTTTGCCACCCCTCTGGCTCCCATCCTGGGTGCAGTGAGGGTTTGCCACTCATGGGGCTGAGCCACTGGAGTCCTTGATGATGGGAGATGTTATTCTGTATATATGTTTCTCATACTGGTTAATAAAGCTCTGTGGCCAATGAGATAGCAAGATAGGCGGGGCTAGGAGACAAGGAGAAAAGAGGAAGTGGGAAGGAGGAGTCAAGATGTAGCCTGGGGAGGAAGGAAGCCGCCTGCCGCGGCTCCCCAATAAGATGACCACGTGGAAATACTTAGAGAAGTAGAAATGGGTTAATAATTAAGGCAGAGGTAGCCCATAAACAATAATGGTAATTGGCCAACAGGATTGTATCAAATACAGAGTCTCAGAGTGTTATTTGGGGCTGGCATGGCTGTGGGCCCAGACTGGCAGGCGGCGGGATGGAGCCAGCAGGAAGGAAAAACATGCTGTAACACCTTGACATGGCTGTGCTGGTGTCCTTGGCATGCATTTACTCGGGTCTTCATTCACTCAGGGTTTCCTGTGCTCCCCACATTGATCAAATGAATTTACAACATGTTACCTCATACCAAAAACCAGATGGACATTATGAGAAAGAAAAACTACGACTTAATATCTCCTTGGATAAAAAAAAAATTTGGCAAATGGAAACCAATAATGTTTGAAAAAATTATTTACCAAAGCCCAGATAAATTTCTTTTACTTAAGCAATGTGCAATAAAAAAAAAAAAAAGAAAAAGTAGGCCATGTCATCAACATGAGGTAGGTTCGAAAGGCAGGGAGTCTGCATGCATGGGAAGGGCCAAGAGAGCCCTGAAGCAGAGCCCAGATGAAGCCTCTCTCTGTTTGAGAAGATCCAGTACAACTGACATACAGAGCTATTATTCTTTCAAACATAGCCATTCTATGTTAACGTAAAAATGGACCAGCTTATGGCATGAGTGCCTGGCCTTGTATAAGACCCCATTCATTTGGCCAGATATCACTTGGGAATCTTGAGCAAAACTGTTAACTTTGTTTGCATTAAGAAAAATAGCCTACCTTTTGTGGGCTAGACTTTTACTTTGTCCATTTTCATCCTGTCAGGGGCCCCTCAAGAGCCATCTGATAATGTCATTTAATACCCCAGCAACACTTTGAGGATAGTAACTTCCAAACTTCACCCAAATCTGACATGTGACTGTTGTAAGAAACACGGGGTACTGATTCTGAGAAGCTCACAGCCAGACTCCGGGGTGTGTCTTTCTTTTCAGTAAGGCTTCCTTGGCTTTCATTCTCATGTCCATAAGAAAACAACTTTACTAACCCCCAGCTCTGCTTTAGTCTGAAATTCTTTTTTGTGCTGAAGCTCTTAATTCTGGTTTGGACTGCTTTATCAAGGTTCCGAAAAGCCTAGCGGACCCTTAGGCTGCTGAAGGGGAACAGTGGTAAGCTGTGCCTTCTGCTTCCCCCAAAAGAGCCTCATTTGATAAATAACACACAAGAACAGAAAACTTCTTACTTATGAAAAAATAGAGGTGTTTCCTCTAAGATCAGAACAGAACGAGGGCATCCTTGTCATTCCTCATCTCCATCATCATACTAGCAATGCTAACCAATGTAGGAAGACACCAAAAGAGGCTGTGTCTGTTGTGGGGGATGGGGGTGTGGGGCAACATCAGGCCTGGCTTTCACTACCTTACATATGTGCCTCCAAGTCTCTGGGAGGCCACCTAGGGTGGAGTTGTGTTGGCGTGTCATCGAAGTAGGAAAGGGTGCTGCTGTTGCTACTTTCAAGGGTGGATCTGCAACAACACGGAACTTCTACAGAAGTCACTCACTATGTTATCCCAGACTGAAGCATTGTCTAGAGTTGCCTGGAGATCCTTAAGTTGAAAGAAATGCTTTTAGTGCAAATGGACTGTCAACCTATGCAGCTTGTCTACCCTCTCTTCTGTAAAGAATCCCAGTGACACCATTGTCTCCCTGGAAATGGGGAGTCCTTGGAGAAGTAGCAGGCCCAGTGCATATATAACGTACCCTTCAGAACTGCCAGCACTGCCAGGACAGGCTGTCAGTCATTCTGTTAACACAAGGTGTGTGTGTGGCGGGGCAGGGCCGGGCTTGTTCATCAGCAGTACCAAAGTACAGCAGGAGTTTGTCATTTCTTCCTACAACCATCTGTGTTCTTGTAGTTTGAAAGGCTGTCCTGGAGCTCTCTTTCCTAAATAGGGAAGGAGAATGCTGAGTGTGCAGAGCATCCAGGAAGAGTTGGAGGTGGGTACCAACTCTAAGCACTATATCCAGTGAATTCCCAACACCTATACAAAGCAAGACTGAAGCTTTGGTCTGATTTTAAGGAGCCAGCAGACACAGGTTTGCTCATGGGCAGCATGAAGGTGCAGGAACTGCTCCACTCAGGAAGATGTGTGAGCTGCTTCCACAGATGAATGGGAAGGAAGAATTGCTGCTCTGTTTGAGGATGCCAGTGAGGATAAGGCCTCCAGGAGGTACTGTAAGTCCCCAGGTGAGCCCATGACCCCAGGCCAAGTGTGGGCATTCTTCAGAAGACCTGCTGAGATTAGACAATGACATAGTCTCTCAAGGAGAGGTTCCACCATGGCAGGCGTCGAGGGGAGGATGGCCAGAAAGGCTTGCTTATAAGTCAGGATTCCAAAACTCCCCGAATCCAAACCTGTGTTCAGCAAGCTGAGACCCTCCAGGATCACAGGATGATTATGCACATTTTTCCCGGAAGTCAGCACCTACGTGTCCAGTAGAAATTTTATATATGTCTGAGGAAGAACTTGTAATCTGGGCAAGGAAACTGCAAACACTCTGGTGGGCCCCTCAGAAGCTCACACACGTGATGCTAGTAAAGACACCACAAAAATCCCTGGAAGGTGAGTCTGGAGGATGAGATCACGAAGACTCAAGGAACATCTATTTCATGCTCAGTACCAACCCCAAAGGTTGAAGACAGGAACAAAGTACACTCAAAACTTTACATATTGGCCCCTTGGAGCTTGGAGTCCATCTTGCTGGTGTAACACGTTTGTGCTTCCTAGATTTTTAAACTGATGCCAGACTTGCACAACAGCCACTTAGCAGACTGGTGCTATAACATGCTGCCTTTACCCTCAGCACTGATCCATGTTCCCTCCTGAGAGGCACTGGCTGATATTAGGTGCCATGTTGGGATTGGGTGCAACTTCTTATGAGATCAAGAAGCTGTGGTATACAAAGTGTTTTATGAAGTATCCCAAGGTCACTATGTAGGAACTTCAGCAACATTGATGATATTCCAGAATGGGAAGATTCAGAGAAAGAGATGATATAGACCAAGTTGGAAGATGCAGTGTGGCCAACTAGAAAATTGAGTGACAGTGTGGCCAACTAGAAAATTGAGTGACACAGCTTGCCACATTTGAGCAAAAACAGACTGCTATAGTGTCCTAGAACTGGAAGATGTGGAGGTTTGAGTCTAGCTGGATGACAATAAGAATAACTATGACCTCATCTTCAGGGAGCCCCCAGAAACCCATAAGATTGTGGCAAAATTTGTGACACTGACAGATCAGAGTAGCCAAGAAGATCTGTGAGAGCACTCCTCCTCATGCCTTGCTTTTCTTTATATGTTGTTTATTTCTGCAATTGCAATTTAATTACAAAGTTTCCCTTCCCCCCATTCAAAAACCTCTTTGTTTTCCTTTAAATTCGTGGCTTCTTTTTTCATTGATTGTTATTGCAGGCATGTATGTATTTGCATATACAATATAGATACGTAATTTGTACAGATAACCTATGAAGTCCATACAATGTTAGTTGTATGTATTTTTTCAGGACTGACCGTTTGGCACTGAACAACCAACTGACGTACTCTTCTACAGGTAAGAAACTTCTTTCTGGGAGCCGAGAATGTTCTGGAGGAACATTAACTGGTGGCTGATCCATTAACTGGTGGCTGATCCTATGGATAGTAAAAGCTTGGAACGATCATATTGTACACAGGCTACTGAGATCCACAGCTATGCATCTGTGTCCAGTATACTCCCTCTTCTGTACTGGGTTGTGTGGAGAGGACAAGTTACCTCTTCAAGGAGATATTCAGATACTGTAGCATGATGACTATTAAGAGTGGGCATTTCAAAAAACAAGAAAGTGGAAGTTAAAATTTGTTTGCCAACAGATCTTGGAAGCTATTCAGACAACAGCCTCCACATTCTGTCAAGAACCGCAAGGAGCCCTTCCTGGGCACAGATGTTAAAGACAAGACCTGGAGTCTGAGTTATTCACTGAGGACATGCTGCTTCACCACACCCCAAGCAACCAAGCCTTGTTCATCACAGATTGCACCTCCACTAACACAAAATAACTCTTTTCTCTTTATAAGTTGATGATCTCAGATACCTAGTTTCAGTGGCAGAAACCAGCATGCTCAGTGGAAGGCTGATGACTCAACTAGACTACAAAGAAACTAGCAAACCTGCAAACCCACAAACATGGTCAGTGAACCTTGACAAAGAAGCAAAGGATTTTTTTGACAAATAGTGACAGATAACTACCGACCTACAAAAAGCTGCATCCAGACACAGACCTGATTTGTGTATATGTATATATATACACACACACACACACACACACACACACACAATTGACCACAAACATAAATATAAAACGCAGACCTATATGTTCCATGAAATTAACACAGGAGAAAATACAAGAACCACAACCATTGGGGGAAAATGCATCTTACATTGCATTAAGATAAAAGGCTTCTGTTCTGTGAAAGACAGTGTTAAAGAATAAAAACATAAGACACAGGCAGAGAGAAAATGCTTTGACACAGGGCCCATTACAACATGGGGACATGGGCTGAACAGTTGAAGAGATGCTTCAGCAAGACCTGTGGCAAACAACAGTCAGATGCTCAACATATATATTACTACAGAGTTGCAAATTAAGTCTACATTTAATAGTCATCAACATAGAACTGTTCCAAGGCTGAAACCTAAAGCACCTCAAACACTAATGGGGACAAAGATGTGAGATACAGGAACATTCAACCATAGCTGATGGGAACATAACATACTACAGCCACTGTAAGACAGTCTGAGGGTGCACAGTCAAAAATACTCTTAAGTATATGATCCAGCAACCATGCCGCTTTATATTTATTTGTGTCCCTGCAACTGTGTATAGCACCCAGCAAGTGCTAAGAAGTTAGACATAACTAACTGACAAAGAAAGTGCTGGTCTTTTCCTGTGGTTTATGATAATATGGAAACCTCTGTATGAACTGTTTATGAAGGCGTGTGTAAGAAATTGTAACATAGGTTTGGTAGGGCACAACTAGGTTTTAAGACAACAGGTATTAAAACAATAAAGGAACTGGTCATTCAGTCAAGATAATAAAATTGTAAGTAGGAATAGACCATACAAGAACTGCTGGAACAACATGAAAAGGCAAAATTGATAATTTTATGCAAAAAAGAGGTAAAATAATTCCATTTGGCAGACATACAATTTTTTAATGAAAGAAAATCTCCAAATCTATGGAAAAAGAAGCCCACCTATCTATACAAAACAAGAGGTACACAGTTCACCAAACAAGCAGGGCCAGTAAAGACATTTCTCATGTTATATATGAATATACACAATAAAGTATATGGAAATCTGCAAAAGTGGAGGGCAAAGTCACATACAAAGGGATACCCATCAGAATAACTGATGCTAAAATGAAAGCAGCTTGAAATGATGTATTTTAAATGCTGAAAGATTACAACTGACAACCTAGACTAATATATCCAGCAAAACCAACATAATTGAAGTAAAAGGAAAAAAAATCCATGATAAAAGCACGCTAAACGAATGTCAGAAGATATTGGAAGGAATACACCAGATTGAAGACAAAGATATATAAATAACACCAAGACATTCTTCAAGCAAAAAGGGGACCAAGAGATCATTAAACACTAACAAAACCAACAAAATGGTAAGAATTGATAGTAGATTTCACTAGAAAACAAGATATTTCAAGAAATATAGCTCACCACCATTATTCACCAATCTAGGGTGAAAGAATGGGAAAAGGTGTTTCAACCAAATTAAACTGGGGAACAATCAAGATGTTCTTATTTAGTATCTGACAAAAATTGGTTTCAAATCAAATCAAGACAGAAGATGAAAGAGGGCCATTTCACAGGGATGAAGAGAACAATCTAGCAAAATGAAATTATAATCCCACATATATGCACCCAAACACAGATTCATCCAATTTCCTAAAATAAACACTACTAGAATCAAAGTCACTAACAAACCCCAATGTAGTTATAGTGGGTAACTACCATATACCACACTCACCATTAGACCAAGTAGACAAAAAATAAAATGAACCAAGAAATTCTGGATGGAATTAAATGACATCATAGATCTGAAGGGCCTAGTAGATGTCTACAAAACATTCCACTTGAATACAGTATGTTTTCTTCCCAACATTCCAAGGATCATCCTCTAAAATAGGTCACATATTAGGACACAAAGCAAGTCTAATCAATACAGGAAAATTGAAGTAATGTCCTGTATTCTATTGGAACACAATGAGATAAAGCTAGCAACCAAGATCAAGAGAAACTACAGAAAATAAACCAACTCATGGGGAGTAAATGACTGATAATTTAGTGATGAATGGATCAATGAGGAAATCAAGAAGGGAATAATTCTTTTCTAAGAGGATGAAAATGAAAATATAACAAAACACACGAGAAACAATGAATATAGTCCTAAGAGGGAAGTTTATAGCTCTAAGTGCCTACTAATGTAGAATAATCAGGGGTGGTAGGGGAAAGATAGCTTAGAAGTTAAGAGCACTGATTGCTGTTCCAGAAGATTCAGGTTTGAGTCCTAGCATCCACAGAGTAAACCTCAACCATCTATAACTTCAGTTCCAAGACTATTTTCTGGCCTCAGGCAGTGCACAAGAACATGGTGCACATACATCTATGGAGGCAAAATACCTGTGTGTGTGTGTGTGTGTGTGTGTGTGTTTGTGTGTGTGTGTGTGTGTGTGTGTGTGTTTGTGTGTGTGTGTGTATAGCATGATAAAATTAAAAATAAAAAAGGAATCAGAGTGATCTCAAATAAATAACCTGATGATACATCTTAAGCCTTTGTAAGGAGGAGGATGAGAAAGAGGAGGAGGAGGAGGAGGAAGAGGGAAAGGAGGAAGAGGAGAAGGAGGAGGGGAACAACAACAATAATTCCAAAAGAAATCAGTGGTGAGAAATAACATAAAATAATGGCAGAAATAAGTGCTACAGAAATAACAACAACACAACAAAATACATCTATACTTGCTGTTGATTTATAGTTTTATTCCATTGTGATCACATAGAATACAGGAATTTCTTTTTGTTTTCCTAAATTTGTCAAGGTTTGCTCTGTATCTCAATATGTGACCTGTTTTAGAGAAAGGACTATAGGCTGCTGAGAAGGATGTGCATTCTGCAGAAGTTAGATGGAATGTTCTGTAGATGTCTGTTAATTGCATCTGACCTATGGTGTCAGTTAATGCAGATATTTTGTGCTAAGATGAGTGTTATTAGAGGCCACATAAATCTGTTAAAGTATTTCAAGAATTTATTTAGGTATAGGATAGGGACAAACACTCAATGATACAGAACCAATTAGACACTGCCATTGATCCAGCTGCCTTCATCCAGTCTTTTCTGCCCAGGGGTGAAAAGCACCAACCGCAAGCTGCCTCTTTGCTGTCTGCTCCACTTTGGTTACCCAAGAGAGGGCCACAGTAAGTGAGAGCAACCCTCTCCCTCAGCTTTTAAACTGTCATGTAGGCAGACAAAGCTACACCCAAGAGCTTGCTGCCCCAAAAGTCATTGGTTGAAATCCCACAACAGGTGAGCTACCCCTCGATGACAGGAGTTCCTCTCCCTCTGTTCTCTCTTTGGGCAAATTTTTGTATTCCAGTGTCTGAGACTTGTTCTAGCTGTGAGACTGAATCTTGTTCTGCTATGGTTCTATGGCACATACCTCACATTGTGCTGGTTTAAGGTAGTGCATAGTAGCAAGGGACACTGAGATCAGGCAAGGACTCTGGCCATGTGTTTTTGGCCTTACACAGATAGCTTACAGTATGATTATGGAGGGACGAGATCTTAAAGTTGACCTTGAACTCTAAGAATAGGTTTCTGACTTCATAAGGGACAGTGTGATGTAGTTGGCTACAAGGCATGATCCTGAATTTGGGATGGGGTTCTAGGCATAATTCTCTGACCCTACATGGCTCCAGTCCAAGGTACAGCATGGTAAGGTAGGAATCCTAGGTTTGGGCTGAAGTCTGAGCATAGGATCTCTGACCTCACATGGTGCTGGGGCTGGTCTTAAATCTTTTCTCATTTTTTAATGATGCAAGCAAATTATTTTCAAGTAGAAATATGAATATACTGTGAATGAGCACTTAACTACTTAACGTAAAAGCACCTATCCTACTTTTTTATTTAAGTAGCTTTAGTTCATAGATATTATAGGTTATTTTATCCATTACTATAAACATCATTATACTCATATTTTAAATTACTATCTACTTTTCTTCCTGAATCCAAAGGTCTTACTGAACTCCAAAGTTCAAAATTTCTTATCCAGTATGACATTAAACATAATCACAGAAAGTACAGTGGAGGGAGTGAAAACAATGTAACAGATAGGAAAATAGGAAAACCCAAGAAAAGGGAAGTAATTACAGTGTAGAATATCTATAATTTCGGGTTGAAGAGATGATTCTCAGTGGTTAAAAGCACTCGTTGCTCTTCTAGAGGACATATGTTCAGGTTCCAGCATCCACATGGTGGCTCACAACCATCCGTAACTCCATTGCCGTCGGACCTGATGCCTTCATCTGACTTCCACAGGCATGACCATGCAGTGTGCACACATGCAAGCAAAACACTCATGCACATAAAAAACAAACATAAAAAATTTGAAAAGGAATTTGATTACATATGCCCTTAAAAGCTTATTAAAACATTAGTATCAGAATATGTACAAAAGCACACACAGTACCAAGTTTCTTCTAAGAGAAACATTGGAATCATGGAACAGAAGAAAATTAAAGCCATAGAGATGAAAGAGTCATTCAGAAACTAACCAGAAGAAGGTGTACTGAGTCATATTATAGCAGATGAGTCAGTTATTAAGGGAAATGAAGAAAACTATCAAAATGATGAGTGTTCCTTTAGTAGGACAATATGCTCTGACCTCGATGTGAAGTTTTGAGATCTGTACATACATAAAGACAATAGCATCATAAGTTCAGAGCAGAACCCGATACTACAATAAGAAACAGACATCTAGAAAATAGGCACTGAGCACAGGCAATCCAGCAGTTAATTACAAAAGGTATCTAATTATCAGAAGATTCAGAAGTGGGGTACACACAGTAGTCCAAAGAAACATACGGTTTCAGTCCTATTCACAAATCCAAAGGAAGGTCTTTCGAGTTTAATGGAAAACAGTATAAAATAAGTGTACATACTCTCTGCATTATCATCCCGAGGAGGGACATGTTTCTTGTTCTGAGATTGGCTTCTGGTTAAAATAAGTTTCTTCTCAAGGAATAGATTGTCTATGGGTGCATCTTTTTTCTGGTATTCTGAAGGACCTGCTAAAGAGAAAAAAAAAAACATATGTGTCAGGGAATTTCTGAACACTCAAACTTTTCACCTATTGGGAGATGAGGAAAGCTAAGCACCCCACCCACAAGTATATGACAGTCTTTCTTAGCAGCTCCTGCCTCAGAAAACAGTTCCCAGAAACCACTTATCACTTTTATCACTGTTCAGAGCAGAACCCGATACTACAATGAGAAACAGACATCTAGAAAATAGGCACTGAGCACTGGCAATCCAGCAGTTAATTACAAAAGGTATCTAATTATCAGAAGATTCAGAAATGGGGTACACACAGTAGTCCAAAGAAACATACGGTTTCAGTCCTATTCACAAATCCAAAGGAAGGTCTTTCAAGTTTAATGGAAAACAGTATAAAATAAGTGTACATACTCTCTGCATTATCATCCCGAGGAGGGACATGTTTCTTGTTCTGAGATTGGCTTCTGGTTACAATAAGTTTCTTCTCAAGGAATAGATTGTCTATGGGGGCATCTTTTTTCTGGTATTCTGAAGGACCTGCTAAAGAGAGAGAGAAAAAAAAACATATGTGTCAGGGAATTTCTGAACACTCAAACTTTTCACCTATTGGGAGATGAGGAAAGCTAAGCACCCCACCCACAAGTATATGACAGTCTTTCTTAGCAGCTCCTGCCTCAGAAAACAGTTCCCAGAAACCACTTATCACTCTTATCACTGTTCAGAGCAGAACCCGATACTACAATGAGAAACAGACATCTTGAAAATAGGCACTGAGCACTGGCAATCCAGCAGTTAATTACAAAAGGTATCTAATTATCAGAAGATTCAGAAATGTGGTACACACAGTAGTCCAAAGAAACATACGGTTTCAGCCCTATTCACAAATCCAAAGGAAGGTCTTTCAAGTTTAATGGAAAACAGTATAAAATAAGTGTACATACTCTCTGCATTATCATCCCGAGGAGGGACTTGTTTCTTGTTCTGAGATTGGCTTCTGGTTACAATAAGTTTCTTCTCAAGGAATAGATTGTCTATGGGTGCATCTTTTTTCTGGTATTCTGAAGGACCTGCTAAAGAGAAAAAAAAAAAACATATGTGTCAGGGAATTTCTGAACACTCAAACTTTTCACCTATTGGGAGATGAGGAAAGCTAAGCACCCCACCCACAAGTATATGACAGTCTTTCTTAGCAGCTCCTGCCTCAGAAAACAGTTCCCAGAAACCACTTATCACTCTTATCACTGTTCAGAGCAGAACCCGATACTACAATGAGAAACAGACATCTCGAAAATAGGCACTGAGCACTGGCAATCCAGCAGTTAATTACAAAAGGTATCTAATTATCAGAAGATTCAGAAGTGGGGTACACACAGTAGTCCAAAGAAACATACGGTTTCAGTCCTATTCACAAATCCAAAGGAAGGTCTTTCAAGTTTAATGGAAAACAGTATAAAATAAGTGTACATACTCTCTGCATTATCATCCCGAGGAGGGACATATTTCTTGTTCTGAGATTGGCTTCTGGTTACAATAAGTTTCTTCTCAAGGAATAGATTGTCTATGGGTGCATCTTTTTTCTGGTATTCTGAAGGACCTGCTAAAGAGAAAAAAAAAAACATATGTGTCAGGGAATTTCTGAACACTCAAACTTTTCACCTATTGGGAGATGAGGAAAGCTAAGCACCCCACCCACAAGTATATGACAGTCTTTCTTAGCAGCTCCTGCCTCAGAAAACAGTTCCCAGAAACCACTTATCACTGTTAGTTTTCTCTTCCCATTTTGCCTGTTTTATTCATTTTGACTACCATATCTTGTTTTACAGAATCTACACTCAGGTCAGAGCATGACTTGTCCATGAAACATGCTCACATAGAATCCAGAGCACAGAGAAGTGATCTCCTGTTGGTTTTTATGTCAAACTAATTATTTATGCTTATCCTACTTACTGAGTCTCACATCTTCAGAAGCTGCTGTTCTCTCTACTAGTGCCGGGGCTTCTGATGAGGATGCATAGCTTTCATCTGGTACTGCAAAATGAACTACATAAAGAGATGCATTTAGTCTCTTCAATATAAAGGAAAAACATCTATGAAATAACAGGGTTCAAATTTCTAATATGATGACAAGCATACAAGAGCAATTCCTTTTATTTTCACAAAGTCCTAAGTTATCATGTTATATCTGGTATGAGTAAGAGGAAGAGGGGAGTTTTATCGATGGATATTGTAGAAATTGCCAAATTTCTTCATAAATATCCTGTGGTACTGACTGTGTTATAGTCTGTATCCTAATCTCACTGGCTACTCATGCCTTAGGTTACTAATTATTCCTAGACAAACCAAAGAAAATGAATGTCCATGAGGCTACTCACCACTACAGCATTATTTGCACCTGTAAAATGTCCAAAATCACATAAACCAAGTACAGGAGAGTGGCTAAGTAAACCAACACATGTGCTAGTAACTGGTGCAGTATAGAAACTGCTGCATACAGGGTGCTGAGGGTAGCTATGAAAGAACAGCAGAAAGCATTTATATAATGGACTTGGGAAGATTTATTAAAAGAATGTTAAGTTAAAAAAACAGCAACAACAAAAAACAAAATTATGGTTCAGAGCTTATGGGAGTATCCAGTCAATACTTGTCTAACATGAGGCCCAAGTCACAGGAAGAAGCCATTGCCCAACGCTGCCTGGATAGCCAGGAACCAGACAAAAATGTCAATGAGGTGATTCTTAATATTTTGCTATACTCATAGATGGGTGCCTAACCTAACAGTCATCAGAGAGGCTTTCTCCAGAAGCTAATGAAAGCAGATGCAGAGATCCACACCAAATATTAGGCAGAAGTTGGGGAACCCTGCAGAAAATGGGGAGAAAGAATTGTAGGAGACAGAGGAGTAGAGGATACCATGAGACCAAGGCTCACAAAATCAACTAAGCAGGGCTCATAGGGTTCACAGAGACTGAGGGGCAATCATGGAGTCTGCATGTTTTGTTAGGCTCTGTGCATATATATTGTGGTTGATGGTTTTGTGGGAGTCATGACAGTGGGAGTGGGGTATGTCTCTGACTCTTTGCCTGCTCTTGGGACCCTTTTCTTCCTGCTGGGCTGCCTTGTCCAACATCCATACAAAGCTTTGTGCCTGGTCTTAATTGCTTCTTGTTATGAATTGTTTGATTGATATTCCTGGGGGGACTGCTCTTTCTTGAGGGAGGTGGAAGATCAGTGGATATGGGGGTGAGGGGAAGTAGTTATCAGGATGTGTTGTATGAGAGAAGAATAAATAAAGGGGAGAAAAATCCTACAAATATGGTATCTCGTGTGATAATCTTTGGGCCAAAAGACAAGCAGAGAACACTGTAGGTGGCTACCTCAGAGAGCAGTGGGGATGTAAGGACTGTGGAAGGAAGAACAGTCCTCTTAGGACTCCTGTGTGACTGTGCACACTTCATTCCAAAAATAAAATTACATCAATAAGGAGGAGTAAGGCCTAAACTGCAAACAAACTGCGGAAGTGAAGAAAAACCCCACACAAGTAACTAGGGAGTGAGTGCAGCCTGAGCATGGGAGGATAGGCTGGGATCTTGGTTTCTTTTCCTGTTGATGTGATGAGATACTCTGGTAAAGGCAGCTTCAGGGATAAAGACTTCTGCTGGCTCACAGCTCAAGGGTATAGTCCATTTTGGTAGGGAAGTCAAGGCAGCAGGTGCTTGAGATAGTTGGTCATGCTGCACCCACATTTGGGAAGGGATGCCGGAATGTCTTGGGAACATGCACACTTCATAGTTATCACAGTGAAATACCAGGGGCTTAGTGGGGCACCCCTCCCCCACAACATTGTGTCCCATAATTGCCAGTGGTGTGCAGAGATTCTCAGTTACCTCCCCTTAGCAATAGATCAGTATCTTAGCTTCTGTGCTGGGGCAGAAATATAATAGAAGCTTGGGTGACCTCTTTGCTACACAAGGAGGGAGCAGAAAACATCAGAAGGCAAGATTGTTGCACAGACAGATTTTGTTGTTTAGTTGCTTTATGTTAGTTCATTGTCAGTCTCAACCAAACTTATTCTGGGGTCATGTCAATCAGTCTATGACAACTCAAATCTTTAGTTGGTCAACCTGGGGGCATGGAAAAGTGGCTGCTTAGATGGCAAACATGAACCAGCAGAGAGACCTAAACATAGCATTTGATCATCTGCTGGATATTGCAGGCCCGGCACTACCGAATGCTTTATTGGATTTTGGCACTCTGTGTGAATGTCCTTAGGAAAGAGATGTTGGTGCTACTAAACAACTTTGTGCGAATGTAGTAGATGGATGGCTTCTCCATTAAATATCAAAGTCAGACAGTAAACTGTGTGTGTGTTCGTGTGTGTGCCAGAAGGTGTCCATATCCATATTTGATGGAATTAAAACTGTAATTCTTCTAGTCTTCAGCAGATTCAAAGACTTGTAAATTTTACCTCCCTGATGAAGAATAGTTAGAATAAGTGGTACCTTAGTATAGAGTTTAACTTTCATCCAGCTTTTCATTTTTCATAATTGAGCATGACTGGCAATTAACAGTAAACTATTTACTGTGACGGCATAGTTCTCACCATAAGAATGAGAGAAAAATCAGGTAATTCTTTCTGGGTTTGCTCTGAGGCAAAGAGAAGTGAGCCTTTCCATTCTCCACTATTGGTAAATACCCTCAGGCCACTAAAAATTCCCACTGTTCACAAACTTTATTACTGCATACAGGCTCTGGCAGATCTACCCACAGGAAAGGGTCCCCCACATCCAGCACCCAGGCTGTTACATTTTTAAAAACATCTTCACTGTCCAAGGAAGGAAGCAGGCATTATTTTTCATCATTGCTGAAAAAATAAAGGCCACAAGCTGTTTATCCACTGAGCAGGTACATTCAGCACAAGTTCAAGAGTTGGTTCCCAGATGCCCATAAAGCTCAGTGTCACTACTGGGACTAGGGTGTCTCGAAACTGTGACAGTGATACGTAAAGGATGAAGTTGAGCATTTATCAACAGATGCTCAGTCATACTTGTAGCTTTTCTGATACAGATGGTCAGGATTGGTTAGCTCTGTGAAAGCAGCACTCAACACATTACTAGAACCTTTCCACGGGGAACCCTGATGTTGTAACTACTGCACAGATTATAACCTGGAAAATTCCATGTCTGGGGAAGCACTGGCTTCCTACTACGGTATTAACAGAATCATCTGAATAGGCTTAGATAAGAGCATAGACCCAAAAGAAATACGTGTTGTCTTCCACATGTGGCATGTGACTGGGACCATTATTTTTTTGAAAGGTACCAGGAATTCCTGGTGTGTGCAAGTCTTGAGTGTGATGTGCAAGCTTCCTGGCACCTCACTTTAGAAACAATGACTGTGTATAGTGGACCCTCTCTCCTTCTCTGGACAAAATCACCAAAGCAATTGCTGGGGCTGCACAGCTATTACTGCACCCATATTCCAGCCAGACAGCTCAGATAGCACCCGTTTCCCTACCTACCTTACAGACCCCTTAACTCTGAGTAGACCACAAACAACATGGTACTGTTGGCCCTTCCTGGAAGCCTGAGACTTGCATTTGCCTTTTCAGTGACATGGAACCTATCCATCTGCTGACTGGAGTCTGTGGCAGAAAATTTGCCTTGGGGCAAGCCAGGAGTGCTGGAGTCCACTGTAAACACTCAGTGTTCATGAAATAGTGATTTGCTTGTTGCTTGTGAAACCATAGTCTTGTTATAAGAAACTGTAGTCTAGACATTGACTATGCCTTTGATTTTGAGTTAAACTGAGAGTGCTCAAATTTCATATTTAAAATATAGATTTTTTTCTATAAGATATATACTCAAGATACATTTATGAATCAAACAAAAGTTCTAATGAATTTAATTTAAAATGATATAAGATGGTTATAAGCATTATACTTACTAGTAAATACTTCCCCTCCCAATGATTGTTGCTTCTTTAACTGGTTCTGGGAGCTTGCCTGTACATTTTGGTCTTCCAGTTTACTACTTTTATCTAATACTTCACTGTGAACTATATTCAGATAGAAATTTATTAGAAAAAAAAGGATTTCCGAAGCATTCAGATTCCAAATCAATACAAGCACAGCAATGTGTTACCATTTTATAAACTTAGAAAGACCATACTGAAAATTGCTACAACATACTGAATTGCTAAGACATACTCAAAATTGCTATAACAGCAGTAATGTTCATTATAGTTTCATTTTTCTAGGCATCTGATGTTTTATATTAGCCTATTATTTTCTTGGGTTCTTTGTACTTTAGTCATAGACCAACTGATGAAAACACATATTTACCAGGCGTTTTTTTTTTTTTTTTTTTTTTTGTCACTGAAAATGTTTAAGACCATTCGTGTTTTCCAGCACAGGAAATTGATTGAGGGACTGCTATGTTTGATAGATATCTAATGCAAAGTATATGTGGCTGTAAATATACATAGGATATATGGTAGATAAAATGGTATGGATGACTGCTTGCTTCTGAGCATGCCTTCTCTGTGCTCAGAGACGGCCCCTGGAGTCTTCCTAGTAGATGTGCCCCTGATTAATATAAGTGCAGTTTCTTCTCCTGGTGAATGCTGAAACAAATCTGTGAACCCTGTCAAATTTTACCCAAACTCTTGGCTTAAGCCTGATAAACAGCAAATAAAAACAAGACTAAAAGATGGCCAGCATTCTTCTGACCTGCTTTTTTTGGGGGGGGCGGGAATGGTGACCCTGGATCAGAGTTAAAGTTTGAGGTGCAAAAACATAACTTTCATTCAGGTCTTTTGGGTGATGACTGGTAGGGGACTGAGCCACCTACACATGAATGAGGGAGAAACATGATAGTATCTGGGTTTTGCTGAGTGGGTGTCTGCAAGCCCTTTACTGTCCACTGTCACCCTAACCAGTTCAATACTGTAGCAGTTCTTAGGTCCTTGTCAGACATGAAGTGGCTGAAGTGTCTTAATTGCTTTCACCTAGGCCCCTGAGAACTGCTACAGTTACAATCATGTCAGTTAGCGTTGGCCCTTGTACAGCTCAGAAGCAGTATCACCTGTCTCCAGGATAAGCAGTGCCTGGTCTCACTACGGCTTTAAGAAGTCTTGTTTACCAGCTGGTCTTGGGAGCTTGGTAACAATTGCCTGTTGGTGAATTGACCTTGCAGTGTTGCAGCTGGCCCTGACACTGCCTCACACTGTGCTATCAACAGTGGCTACTACTCAAGTTGAGGGCAGCCGGTATGAAGTGAATGTCCTTACAAGAACCCTTGTCAGCATTCCTGTCCACACTTATGACCAGGATCAGTTTGTTTTATGTGGAAAGAGTTACATTTTTCCAAAGGGGATGGCCCAGGAAAAGCAGCACTCTTGAGAAACAGCAGATTACCATGGTCTTGAATACATCCTTCTCTGGGAGTAGACAAAGGCAATGACAGGGAGGGTTAGCGCCTAGTTAAAACACAGCTGGACCATTAATGCCAACGAGAGAGTGAGACCTAACACCCATGTGAAATTTTGGGGGAAAACTAGGAATCAATAGATAATTTCACAGCAAAGAAAGCAGTTGCCAAGTGTTATGAGCTTGCCATCCTAGCAAATGACAGCCACTGGGACTATTTGAGTACTTTCTGAGTACTTTCTGAGTACTTTCACAGCCTCCATCAGCTACTTGAGGGCTCACCCATCTGGCTGACAGACAGGCAGCCCTGGAGGCCTTCTGTCTTAGTTAGGGTTACTATTTCTATGATGAAACACCATGACCAGAAGCAAGTTGGGGAGGAAAGAATTTATGTGGCTTATACTTCCACACTGTAGTTAGGACAGGAACTCAAACAGCAGGAACCTAGAGTTAGTAACTGACACAGAGGCTATGGAGGGATATTGCTTTGCTGGCTTGCTCAGTCTACTTTCTTCCTTAAACCCAGGATCACCAGCCCAGTAATGATACCACTCATAATTGGCTTGGCCCTCCCCCATCAATCTTTAACTAAGAAAATTCCTTACAGCCTGACCTCATAGACACACGTGCTCAATTGAGGTTTCTTCCTTTCAGATAACTCTAGATTATGTTAAGTTGACATAAAACTAGCCAGCACACCCTCCAATAGGCAACTTGGGTAGCCCTTCTCCTGAGCCTCTGATGGAGTTTTACTTCCTGTCTCAGCAGACTCTTTGAATGACAGCAGGAATCTATCCTGACAGCAGGAACAGCATCCACTGGGTTTTGGATCCGTTGCTGAGTCTTGGTGAACATGGAGCCCAAGTCTGCCAGGAAGCAACCTTAAGACCAGAAATGTCAAACAAATCCAGAACAATTTGGTTTTCTAATAATTTTGATGATTCACACTTTAGGTCAAGATACACAATTTCTAAAAATTATATGCTAATGTGTATATTTACAAACTAAAGGAAAGGATTTGATGAGGTTAGTGCTTTAAATTTGAAGTTAACTATAACTTTTATACTTACCATTTTCCAATCTGAAAAATTTTAGTTTCTTTGCCTGGATTTCAAAATTTAGCCCAAAGTCTTGATGTTCAGAACTTTTGTCTGGTGTTTCATGAGAAACTGAACGAAGAAATGCATTTTTAGTTCTACAGATTTCAAAGTTACAACAAATATGTAGTACAATTTTCTCTCATTTTGATAGCTGTAGGTCAATTACCACAGGATCCAACGTAACAAGGAAACTGTGAAACTGTATTTAGTAATTGTGTGTTGAAGCATCAATTTACATTGCTAGGTATCTACTCTTTGTTGGAATCTAACTTCCTTGCACCACCTTCCCTTTAGGCTAAAGTGTAGTCATAGAAACAGAAGTGAAAATGCACATGTTCAATGTTCAGGAAAAAGAAAAAAAAAAAAACCCTGGCATGGAGAAAACCTGCACACTTGCTTTGCATTTAGAAAGAGGAACAGCTAGGAAATGGAGGAGGAACAATGGCTATTTGTTTTTATTTGTGGGACTGGGGTTAAACATGAAGCCCTATTTCTGTGAGGCAAGCACTGAATAGCTAAGCTACTATCTCAGCATTCTTTTTCCTTTTCCTTTGAGACAGGGTGAGAGTTGTCCAGGATGGCCTCAAATGGTCTTCCTGCTTCTGCTTCCTATGTCATAGGCATCTAGGCCAGCACCACCTTCCTAGTGATGTCTTTTCAAAACCAGCCCAGGACAGAGAGGAGGAGGGTGGTGGACTGGGGAAGAAATTAAACTCCTCTCTCTCTCTCTCTCATATATATATATATATATATGAGAGAGAGAGAGAGAGCAAGTTCAGGTTCTATATATTTGGAAGACAAAAATTCAATCAATAAATATATGAGAGAGAATAAATGAAACTAAGGTATTTAAAAAAAAAACAAAAGCAGTAACTCAACCTTCTTAATGCTATGACTCTTTAATACAGTTCCTCATGTTGTGGTGACCCCACCCCCACAGTAAAATTAGTTTTGTTGCTACTTCATAACTTTAATTTTGCTACTGTTATGAATTGTCATATAAGGTGTTTTTTTGTTTTGTTTGTTTTTTGATATAGAGATTTTCAAAATGGGTCATGACCAACACATTGAGAACCACTGCTGTAGAGAAACCCAACATAAAAGAGGTTGATGGTGTTACTCAGATATCTGTATTCACTTCAAAATATAGGCATGTTTCTTGAGATCCATCTGTGAGGTTACCAGAGAGGCTCCTTTCATTTCAGGGGCCATGAACACAAGGATGCCTGGATGTCCTAACAAGGCTTCCTAGGTGACTCCTTGGCTCCCTGGTGCCTCATTTATATTTAGCTTGCTCATCTCAATAGTGTCTGCATTTGTGACTGGAGCCTATGGCAGAAGGCCAACACTCCGCAGGTCTGAGACACCACAACCTCTAGGAACTGTGTGTGCTTGCATGTGTGCGTGCATGTGTGTTTTACAGGGTAGCTAGTGGTGAGATGATATTCTCATGTTCTGCTTCCAAGGCCACCAAGAAATTAAAATTTGGTCAAATTCGACTATGGGAATATACTTTTGTGCTAACACAAAACTCCAAAGAGACACACCATAACTCTGAAAGGGACACTATTTTGGGGACCTACAGGACTCAAGCAATTGGGACTCAAGGGCTAGTATATTTCAAAGCTGTTAAATAATCTTAGAGACAGAATTTACTTGGGAGGATGAGGAAAGGGACTCAAGTTGAAGGCCAGCATGAGGGAAAAGTTTTCCATGAATGTATGCTTATATGCATCTTCATGAAAGGCCACCCAGAGAACCTAAAGGAGAAGAAAGCTACTGGGAATATTTGTACTCACCAGTGGATTTTTCTCTTTTGTGAATTTTCTGTTTCTTTGTGTGACTGTCTACTTTTGATACTGAGCTTTGACTGTCGGGGCTGAGTGCTCCATCAATGTCTGCATCAAGAGCTGCATAAAATAGGTACATTTAGTTCATTGAATAACAAAGAATGTTTGAAACTGGGTGGTGACACGTGCCTAGAATCTCAGTACTCAGAAGGTGGATTCTGGGGGATTCAAGGTCATTTCTGACTGCACAGCCAGTTGAAGACCAGCCTGGGGTAGATGAGACTTGGTCTCTGAAAGTACTTAAGTTTGAAAGCCCAAAGTTCAAATTTTTATCTCTTCTTCTTCTTCTTCTTCTTCTTCTTCTTCTTCTTCTTCTTCTTCTTCTTCTTCTTCTTTTAAATAAAGAATGCAAGTCTTGCCAATTTAGTCACCATTGAGATAAAGAGATAAAGAAACCTGAATAGTTTCTTCTGCCTAGAGGAAGGAGTCTTGTTAACTCAGTGTGTAATAGTGGCTGCTTCTGCTAGGAGACTGTAATAACCCAATGGCAGGCCTAGGGGAGGGTACTAGCTAACAAGGAATCCACATTCTGCTAACTTTACAATGTGACTAGCTCATTAATACAGACAGGATTCATGGACCAAATATTTAAGTGAAATTCTTTGAGAAAGTTGGAAGGAGCAGGCAGTCTCATTCTGGTGTGGCCAACTGCCAAACTTTGGTCTGTCTTGGCCCCAACAAGTACAAAAGAAGTAGTGTGTCACTTCTGCTGGGCATCCTCTCATTCCCATCAGTTGGATGGCACCAGAAGTAGTCTATGAATTTACCATGCAGATCTCAATTTCTGAGTGAGTCTGAACCTACAGATTGCCTTGGAGGTCATCTGAGAGGCCACCATGGCCACTGGTCACAGTCCTCATCAGCCCCTCTAAACTACACATAACTTACAATTCAAGCAACAATTCTGTTCAACAGTGGAAAAGTATGGAGTAAGTTCACTGCACAGGTTAGCGGGATGAACTGGCTTTTAGACCTCTAACTTCCTGGAGCTGGTCAAAGGGAACATACATTGCTACACAGCATGTAATCATGCCTTTGAAATTACTACATCTAGAACTACTAAATGAAACCAATGCATAACCTGGCTTTCTTTCGTCTGGCAGTTATTGCCAAATGGAACATTCCCATAACACAAATGGCAAAATACAGATTCTTGAACCAAACACCAGATTTTTGGATGTGATGAAGATAATTTTAGTCTACAGTGGCATTACAGTGCACATATGTGATTTCAGTACCCTGGAAGCTGAGGCAGGAGGAGCATTCTTAGCCGATCCCATTCTAAAAATAAAATGTAAAGTAACTGGCAGTTTTAATGCTCACAAGCAAGTCCTTTCCCTTTAGCAGCATCATATTTCTTTGCTGAAACTTTGGCTTTTGTCAAATCTTCATAGATCACTTTGTCTGATTCCTCCTTATGAGCTATATACAGAGAGAAATAGTTATTGCACTAAGCATAAAATAAATTATTTTAAAGCCATCTTTCAAACAAAATCACAGTGTTATTCTTTGTTATTTTTATAGAGTTATAAATAAATGACCATAGTGGTAGACCTGAGAACACAATGGTGGAGAGTTTTGATGAATATCTGCTAAACTTTGTCATTTTATATTTTATGTGGATAATGTAGTTAGTATTTACTGTTTTTACTTTTGGATGTATTTTTTTTTAAATGTATATTGGTGTGTCCCACTGCTTTCAATGCCAGAAGACAGCACTGGATACCCCAGGTGCTCAACTTACAAGTAGTTGTGGGCCACTAGATATGTGAGTTAGGAAATGGTTTTAAGTCCTTTGGAAGAGCTACAAGCATTTTTAGCTGCAGAGTCATCTCTCCAGCCCCTCTACTTTTAAGTTGGTTAGATATTACAGATCATGTAGGTTTCAAAGGCAAAATAATGAAAACACACATGAAGGTTTATTCATTATTTCATTGTAATTGAAAATTAAAGTGTAAATGTTCAATCATGAAAAATGAGTTTGAATAAGCATATAATACATTGTTTTGAGGCTAGAACATAGTATGTGCGACAGTCAATGTACTTTATGATAAAACAACCAATCATTCACAGGGCTGAAAATGGATTGAAAAAATTCTCTGTATTGGGAGACTATATCTGGAGGAATGGGCTTGTACCTTGCCTTTTAAACAGGAGGAAAGGTAAACAGTGAAGATAAAAGAGAAAAATCACACATTGTTATCTTTACCAAATGAAATATAAGAATATCAGAAAGTAGTACACATGGTTAACTACAAAATGGAACAGGGGGCACTCTGTTTTATGTCACCCCCAGGAAAGGCACAAAGCACCTCATAAAGTCAAGTCATTGCACATGACATAATATGGTTATTAACTAGAAAATTATGAAGTATTCAATAGAAGCTACTGCCAAGAGGCAGTGATTGACTGGTAATGAATACAATGTAATAAGTGATAATTGGTGTTTATACTTGACAATGCAAGCCCTTTAAGGCAGCACACTGATTGGCTCTCTACCAGGAAACTCAAGGCCCAGAGGTAAGTCAAATAATGCTCCAAAGGTGACGTAGTGAGGGACAACATGATTCCAGTCCCTACACCAAATGAAAGCTCCATTATTCATCTCTGTCTAATTATTTGAGATTGTGGCAGGTGGTTATTAGCACAGGGAAGAGGCACTTGCTGTAGCTTTTTAAGATATATAATCTGTAGGTGAGAGCTGGAAGGTAGGACACACACTTAACAATGTGGATTACTGGCCTGTTTTCGGCCTTGGTCAATAGAAATCTTATCAATGAAATAATTACAGAATCAGAAATAGCAGGCAAAGGGTATAAACTCTATGTGACTGTTGTCTAGCTATCTTAAAGTATTTTAGGACAAAGATAAAATTTTCATAAGGTAGATCTCACATTTTCTGAAAAAATGGTGTGGTGGATTTAACTCAAGATGACATAGTATCACAGATAATTCTCATACTTACTATATAGTTTCCCAGTCTTAGAACCTTTTTGTCCCTTCAATTTTATATCTGTTTTTGAGTCTTCTTTGCCATTTTTTTTATCTTGCTCTTCATATTCATCTGCATAGAAGTATATTTAGTGCAGTAAATAGGACAGATGCCTACATTTCAAATTTATAAAATGTACACAACAGCTTTCCCCAATTAACTAGATTACTATAATGTGAGAAAACATTAAAGACATCTGATAGATATCATCCAATTTCTGCCCTTAATTCATAAACATATATTAACTTTCTGTTTTAATTTCTAGTTATGCTGTTCTGATTGTGCTTTTATGCCAATGCACATAAATAGTAGAACAGTGGCAATGCATACATAATGTGATTAGTGTAGCAATTACAACACAGTCAAAGATCAGAGATGAGGAATAGGCTAAACAACTAGAACAAATACAACATCGAATACTAAGCATCTCTGTAAAACAATGTATAGGAATTACTTGGAGGTAATGTTAAGTGGGGAAAAAGAATGAAAACGATCACTTATAAACCACCTCCATAATAAGAAAGAAGTGGGGGGGTAGGGAAAAGAAGTACAGACTCATCTTTATAAAAGAAAATACAGTAAAGGTATTGAAATCAATGCAGCTTATTACCTACAACAACAGGGGGAAAAGACATAGTCAGGATATTCTTTTAGGTAAATATGACTTTCTATAGTTACTTCTAAAAACAGGTTGATTTTCCAAATATTCCAGAAATTAAATAAAACCATCAAGTATAATATAAAAGGAAAAGATTAAATGAAACAAAGTATCAATGAAGACAAATAAATGGGTCTAGCGAGGGGGAGGGGAAACTGGTCCAAATAAGTGACCACTGTACTGGGAAAAAGACAGGGACAGGCCACAAGCAAATCACAAAATATCCCTGGCTTCTAATAAACAACCTAAATTCTTAGAAAATGAAGAACAAGGAAAACCATATTATGAGGAAAAAAAAAAAGAAAGCAACATAAGTATTGGAGTTAAAAAGAAATAAATTCAAAAGAGTGTAAGTACATATACAAACAGGTGTAAAATCTTAATGTGTAGAAAGGAGACGAAGAGCAAAGATCATTGGGCTGTGAGGAGGATTCGGGTAGGAGTGGTGGGCAAAAGACACATGACATGAGAGAGGGAAAGAATCCTTCAGGGTGGGGGACAGAAAAGGTAGTGGGGAAATAAGAAAAGCCATAAGCAACAACAATAGCAGTAATAAATGCAGCGCAACATATTCATAAAAAAGGTACTAGGACTTTGGTTAAGGTAAAATGGGTGGGAGGGAAGGAGATGATAGGGTGAATATGTTCAAAATACATGTGCAGAATTCTCAAAGATTAATAAAATGTTAAAAAAATACTTCAGACCCATGGCAAAATAACATTGAACTGATATAAAAACAGCAACAAAAGATTCACAGACCAGTGGAATGAGTAGAGAATCTCGGAATAAAACTCATGTCCATAGCTAAGTGATAGTCCACAAAGGTGGCAAAAGCCTACACTGGCAAAAAGACAGCATGTAATAAGGGGGATGAAAAAACTGGATATATACATGCAGAAGATGAAACGTGACTCATCTTTCATCCCGGACAAAAAATCAACACAAAATGAACCAAAAACTTGAACTTGGGACTTGAAACAGAATGCTTGAGAAAAACAGGAAGCAACTTCAGGATACTGGTAGAAGCAATGATTTTCTAGGTAAGATTTCAAGATCCCAGTAAGCCAAACAAGGCTGATGAGTAGGATCCCACCAAACTCACTAACCTTGTGGGAAAGAGAACAATCACAGAGTGAACAGGCAGCCTACACAGAGGGGGAAAACCCCTGACAGCTGTCAGCTAAAAGCCAAGACATATAAAAAATGTAAACGATCCTAACACCGGAAATTAAGGCTTGCAATTAAAAATGGCCACTATGGGCACACCTTAAAAGAAATGCAAATAGTCAATACATGAACAAACTCTGCAATGTTAGCTATTGGGGAGATTCAACTTATAATGAGAGACAATCTCAACCAAGTCAGAATGGCTATGCTAAAACCAATACTGCCAAGGACCTAAAGGAAAAGAATCCTTGTGCACTGTTGGTGGGAATAAGCTAAGCACAGAAAGACAAGTGTCACAAATCTACCTGTTATCTCATGGGTGGAAACTAAGAAAGAAATGACTTAAAAGTAGGAGAGGGATGTCTATGGGCTGGGGAGGAGCAGGTGCTAGGGGACAAGTATAGAGGAAAGTTTGACAGAGATCAATGCATGAGTAAAACTACTGTGTGATAATGATATAACAAAACTAAAAATGAAGAAAATAAAGAGGACCTATTAGAACATTTGACTTTCCAATAGCAATAATATTAAAATTGTAGTCATGTAGTGTTGTATGTGTACTTTTGAATCAACTAAAGAAAGCCTGGAAATTACAATGGTGATTTTTGCCAAGTGAATACAGGGGCCATCTGTTACTTCATATAGAGATGAACAAATTTATATTTCTTTGCGTGTTCCCTCTTTTAAAAGTCTAACACTGTGTGTTCATGCATGTGTATGTGTTTGTGCTCACATGCGAGGGGGCAAGCAATGGTGGCTTCACTGTATTTAAACATCCAAAGAGAGTATTTACATCCAAAGAGAGTATTTAAAAATTACACACCATGAATGTACTGATGAACAGATCAGACTGGAAGTAGGAGACTGCCTGTTAAAGCCTTAGGTTTAGTAATCCCCTCCCAAAAATCATAAATATAACATGGGTCTATCAATAGTTAAAAAGAGAAAAAGGTGAGTTCTGCAGAAAGATGGAGATTTGTATGTGATAGATACCAGTAATATAAGAGATAATGGAAATTCCTGAAAGAGCAATAGGATGTGTGCTCATCCTGCTCAAAATGAATAATACAATTAATTTCACTGTAACTTTCCTAGACACTCTTGGCATCAGACTCGGTATTTTTATCTACTCTTCCCCCACACTTAGGGATACAAGGAAAAAGGCTCCTAAAACTCAGAATTGAAGCCATAGCTGTTGTGTAAGTACTAAGTTAATAACATATGTTAATTATTCAATGTAAGTTTGTTTCATTTCTTCAGATATGAGAAACTTCATACTTGGTGACAATAAACTAATAAAGGAGATGATCTACCTGAGCTATAAACATTGGTACTTTTCAGGTATGTGGGTAGATAATATATTCTCTAATTTTCTTAGAGTATTAAGATGAGACTATCAAAAATTAAAAGCTTAAAATACTTGTAATTATATTCCTAAGGAAAAAAATGTGGTTATAAAACTATACAGCATTAAAGGCAGTAATATAACCAGATTTTTAAAAGTCAAGATACAAAGAATATGACATACTTAAACTTCAAAATAAGGAGCAGTTAAATTTAATGTGATTATGAGTACTAACTAAAAGACATCCGATTGTATTTGCAAAGATATACCATTATTATATGCACCATAAAAGGTATGTGACAAAGCCATACATGTGAAGATTATACTGCTAAGATGGAAAATGAGGTATCACAAAAAATCAGATTAAAAAGCAGTAGAACTTTCACAAACAGAAAAAATAATAGTTTTTAAGTTTAACAAACATATAACTACAGAAATGATAAGATGGTTTCTTTTATTAGGACTAAAGTAAGTTTCTGTACATTGGCATCAGTAGAAAAATTAACAGCGGACACAGTAATCACATTACCGTGAGTGTAATGTGATTACTGTGATAAACTCATTGCAAAATAAAAAAAAGCTAACTTAACTGTCAATATAACTATGAAACGAGGAACAGAGCTATCCTGAATTCAGTTGAAAACAACTTTATAATATTTTAGTAATTACTTACTGATGTTCTCATATTTGGTGGCTTCAACAGTCTCAATTTCAGATTGTGTTCTTGAAACTGAATTAAAGTGTTCAGGCATTTTTGTAGTGATAAAAAGTGCTAAAGAGAAACAGAGTTATGATAAGAGTTCTGGGAAGGCGAAATTCATCCCACGTGTGCAATGCTACACAAAGAGGAGTGCAAAGCTAAACTTATCAACTATGCAACAAAAAAGACAGTGGAGGTGATGTAAGAGATGTGTGAGTTTTCCTGTGTGTGGAGAGCAAACTGCCGAGAGGTCACTGACTGTACAAATGACAGCCAAAAGGTGTCAGAGCTTGCATTTTAGTTCTCTAGGTATCTTAAAGTATGCATAGTTAGATGAAACACTCCTAAGTCATGAATATGTGAAATGGAATGGCAGGATGAGTATGTGTGATAGGGATGGAAGGGAGATGAGAAAGAGAAGAGGTGGAGGAAATAGTAATCAGAATTCTGTCTGTCTGTCTGTCTATTCATGTATATGAAATTGTTAAGAATGAAACTTAAAAATTATCATAATAACGCTATAAAATATATCTTCATATAAATAATTGAAGTAAAAATGTCTTGCAGTTATGTTTAGCTTATTAGCACAATCTAGCTAATGTTTTCTGCGACCATGCTCACGTTTGCGTCTCCCTTGGCTAGCGATTTGCTTCATTATTGGTGTTTGGGCATCTGACAGCAAACCTTTATCATCTGGTGCAGGCTTTTCATTTGGTATTTCATAAGACACTGCATAAAAAACAATCATTCAGTATACTAAACGGAAGATCCTATCTACTACGCGCTATCAATGTCAAATGTAAAAGAAGATGACAGCAAAGTTTTCTCTCTCATTTTTAAATGCAAATAACACAGGTGCCGGGCTTTCCACAGTCTATCAGTCTGCATTTTGATAAGCTGATCTTAAGTATGTTCAGGCAGCTATAGGTCTGTTGTTATCCACAAAATAAAAAGATGCTATTGTACCTGTCCACCCAAGGCTTAGGAAACTTCTCAGAACAGGGGAAGAAAGTCTTGTGCTAGAAGACTAAAAACATGACAAAACCTGTAGCCTTTTTACAATAAATAAATAAAAGCTGAATTTGAAATTTGGATGGGATTATAAGAGACAGACAAACAAAATAAAACAAAAAACAATGTTAAAATTCCCATTTCAAAATCCAGCCCTCAACCACACAATGAACATAATATAGCAGTGGCAGAAATATAGATATATACACCAACATAGAGACTCAAGCACAAAGAAGATTGATTCATTCTTTTAAACCACAATATCAAGGCAATTCAATGGAGAATGAACACATCCTTCGTAATCTAGTTAAGTTCTAGGAAATTAGGTGAACATGTTCATTTTCATCAGTGCATCAGCAAGGTTAGTTCTACCTGCAGGCCCTGGGGGAATCTCTGACAACACCGTCTTTCACTGGGCTTTGGGACTCATGAAAATGTTCCTGTGATTGTCTTGCCTGTTTTTACAACTTCAGCTTTTTAGGGGATGGTGGAGGTCTTTTGTAACAGATAGAATGTTTGAACTGGAAAGCTGGTGTCATCGGGGCAGATAGACATCATCTCGTTGCTTTCTGCCCGTTATTAAGGTCTGTTACTTCTACTCCTCCTGATGCATAATCTTCTAACTTGTCCTCTATCACACAGATCTGTGGTTAGACATGTTGCTATAGAGCTTTACTTCTCTCAAAAGAGTTAATTTTTCTTTAATTAGAAGAGATAGTCATGGGACAAATTGTCTTCTACATAACATAAGAAAGAGTTGGACCCCACACCTTCTTACCTGCTCTTACAGAGGAGCAGAGCTCAGCTCCCAGTGGTGACAAAATGCAGTTCCCAACTGCCTGTAACCCAAGTGCCAGGAGATGTGCCACTGCATTCCAGCTACCACAGGAATACCCATCATCCTGTACGTAAGTGTATGTGCGTGTGCATACGTGTGTGTGTGTGTGTGTGTGTGTGTACATGTGTGTATACACCAAAACGTTAAGTCTTAAAAAAAGAGAACATGAGCATAGATATTTATAACTTAGATTTAGCTAAGAATTAACAGTGAGGACAACAAGTATAAACAAAAGAAATACAGAAAAACTAAGCTCCACAAAATTGAAACCTTTTATGAACTTAAGAACATTATCCAAAAACTGGAACAATATCCCCCTCAAAACAGAAGAAAGTGTAGGTAGACTAACCATCTCATAAGTTAATATTTATAGTATAAAAAGAAATAGAAAGGACAAAACAATTGGATAAAAACAAACAAACAAACACAAAAATTTTAGGATTTGGTTGGCACTACTCCAGAAATCCCAAAATGACCAGCAGGTGTGTAGAAAGAAAGAAGACCAGAGATTAGCAGACATGGGCAGGGGAGGGAAATGAGAATTTTGTACCCTTGAAAGATCATAGATATCATGATGGTCACACAACACTCTGAGTGTCCTAAATGACCCTGAATTGTATATTTAAGTCAGTTCAAATCAGCTCATGTTTAAAATCATAACCTACATGAAGTCTTCAGAGCACTCCCTGTCTGAGTACCCCATGCTATGGAGGAGATGCAGAGGCATTTCCACAGAAAAGCACAGCGGTGATTGCCCCCACCCCCAACACACACCTTAAATCTCAACTTTATTTGGAAAGTTCAGGCCAACACAATGCAATATAAGTGGGGTATTAAAGACAGGTATGCATAAAGAATAGCTATAGCTTTGATTTTGTGCTTATTACATGCTGAATCCTCAAAGAACCTAGAAAATACCAAATTTTCAATACCAGAAGCAGTCTTCTCTTCTGGTATGTCCAGATGGATTTCTGATACACTAAGAGCTTATGATGCTAAATATACTCTAGGTTGAGGCAAAGTTGCCAAATCCTTGTGCAGAAGTCTTAGTTGAAATGGAGTCTGAGTGCAGGGCCTAGACCCTACTCCAAATGACTTGACACATTTCAGGTTACACAACAGAAAATCTTTTTACCTTCAAAGTTTTCTGCTTCTGTATGAGAAAAGATTTTTTCTGATGCTTCATCCTTAATGATAAAAATTATAGTAAATAATTACAAATGATGTACATCAGAGCTCTATTGCATTTACTTTTATCAGGAAGCTAGCTATCACTTTGCCCTAATCTGCACTATCATTACAACCACATTTTATTTTTCATTACTCCCTGAATTTATTAGATAAAAAGCTGTGAACAGTATAAAGATCTGAGCTCCAGGTGGGAACACTGAGGCTACTGAAACTGGTGGGCAGTCAAACCAATATTACAGTTCTTTCTTAAAATCATATTTTAGTGTGCTTAATTCTTTAGACAAAGCCTAATAGCTTGCAGATTTCTTTCCATAAGCCTGCTTTAGTAACATCCATGATATAAACAGTCTGTGAAGATATTTCCCATGTGCCTGGATTGTTTAACCTCTCTTTCTTCCCAGCATTTTTGACCGTAAAAATGCCATAACTAAATATTTTTCTAAAGTGTATCTTAGAGGTTCGCAGGTTTTAAGTGTATATAATATCACTCAAAGTGATTATGGTTTCATAGTCAAACCTTTTTATAGTATCTGTATCATCGATAAATCTTGAATAAAAACTGAAAATTTCCCTCATCCCATGAATTATACATTTAATTCATCATTAAGTCAAGCAACTGTCTGTCAATACCAATTAGAATGTCTTCTACATTAAAATTTTTACTCAGATTTCACAAATATCACTTCCAACATACTAAACATGAACCAGTAGTATTAAATAGCAAACTTGTTACTCTCTTGAAATAAGGAAGTATTGATGAGGATTAATCAGCAACTACTCAAAACACTAAAAAATATCTACATTCTAAAATAAAAAATTTTCAAGTTATACTGTAACACACCTTTTCCACTTCTTCAGCAAGATAAGGAAATGACACCAGGGACCACATCTCTGTTTCTTTTGGCTTAGGTGAGGTTTCTGGGTATTCTCCAGTTAACGGTAGTTCTGTAAATGACTTAAAGATCTCTGGTAGAAATGCTGAAACATCTGAGACACCATTGTAACCCTCTAAAGCTGAAGGGTCTAAAACAGCAGAGCTAGATGGTTTCTTCTCCAAGCTTTAGAATCACAAAATGTCTAGTGTTAGATTAGGTGGAGAGCACTGGATTTATAAATAAAGAATCATGTAATTGACAAGAATATTAGGCAAGTGATTATAATGCACCAACTTATTAAAGGTAATTCTTACACAAAATTGATATCACACAAGCTGACGACGGTAAGGCATAGTAAGAAACTTAAAGAAGAGACATAAAAAGTACATTTAAAACATTGCAGTAGTCATTCACAACCACTACAGGGTGTAGAACAGGTAGCCTTGGTTAGCCAAACCAAATGTAATAATCTGGAGGCTGCTGTTTACTCACATATATTTGACAAAAATAACCTCGAAATTTCATTTCATAATGGAATAAAAACTTCACTAGAGACATTTTGACAATAAAATATTTTTTTCTTTTAAAACCAAAACACCTCTAAGTTCAGAGTTAGGTTTTTTTTTTTTTTTTTTTTTTTCAGTAGGTTTTCTTTCAAGGCACAGAATTGGCCTTTTTTCCCCATAACAAGACATGAGTGTGGCTCCTTAGTTTCCAGACCTAGAGAGGCCACAGAGCACTTGCATAGCACTTGCAACTGCCTGCATAGTCCCAGTTTCTGCATTTACCAATATTCAACATCAGATCATGATTTGAATAGTATAAGTACCTACATTTTCTACAAAACCCAACAAAGCCTTCCTTTCAGTTATTCAAGTTATTCCTTTCAAGTTATTCAGGATGTACTTATCACTTGCCTTTAAGCCATCTTACCCAGTTCAAGATTTGGATATCTTATCTTAATCTAAATACTTTGGTTGAAATAATCCTATAACACTTGTTGCAAGGTCTCCAAAGTAATTCAGTGAGGTGGGTGAGATATTTCTGCAGACAGATTTCTGTGGTGCTATTATAAAATAGGTTTAATTACAGAGAATCGGGGCTTCCTCTTCCAAGTTGACAAGGATAAAATCTCACCCTCAAACATGATTTACTGGTTTTGCCTAGTATTTAAGATGACTAATTATAAGACACATATTCTTCTAGAGGTGATTTTAAATACACACACTAGAGGACTACTGACTCCAGGCTGTTGAAGGATGAGAATGGTTCACCTGCACACTGTGAACCATGGTCATTTAGAAACTTTCTTGCACCCTTGCTCACTACCATCAAGGTTTCCATACAGCTGTGAGAAGAGAATATGGTATTTCTAGAGATTTTGATATGGAAGTAGGTAAATCACCACGTATAATAATAGAGAAAGGATGTAGCAACCTCAAAAGCATGCCCTCAAATATGACGTGAAGCTTATTTATAAGCATTTTCTCACACTCTGGCTTTACCCACTTCTCATCTCCTTTACTCATAAAAGAACACTGGATACAACACAGTAGAGAAAAAAAATATGAAATGGCTACAATCAGTGGTAGATGGCAGCTGATGTCAGTACCTCTGAGACGTGGACACAGCCATGATTTCCAAGCCTTACTGTGAACCAGGAAGGAGGAGGTGGAGAAAGTATTATATACTCATAAAGACAACAATAATAAAAAATTAATAAAAGTAACATGCATTGGCCCTCTTCTCTGGTGCAGCCTGTAAGTCAATTTGTGTCATTTACCACCTACCTCAGATTGAGGCTTTGTAGCTATCATTGTACTGAAAAATGAAGCAGTACAGTAGAATAAACCGAAATGCAGGCTTTAACAGTGCTCATTCATCATAGAGACAGCATCCTCTATAGCTTATGGAGTATGTAAGGACCACTTTCTGGCCGACACCTGTGTTAATCCCCCATGCTGGGGCATTGCAGCATCTTCACACTGAGTTACTAGCTGTATGCTTGTTATCATAGACATACCATAGATAACATCTCTTACTCCATGAGCCTTCCAGGAAACAGAAAAATACTGCTCTACTTTCTTATTCTTAAGATCCTTTTCAGGATGACTTTGGTTAGCACCACTTTCATTCTGACATGAAACTCCAGCCATAATTTTCCTCTTTAGGGGAAAAAAACTCTCACAAGTGTTATTGTATACACTGGATTTTTAATTATCAATGCTAATATAGATGAAAGAATTTGATATTATCTATTATGGTACAAGAAATAAACTAAATCTTATTTAAGAAAATCTCTAAGCTTCAACGTGCATAATATAACCTAACATATTCTAGAAATGAATTTTTTAGAAAATTTCAATATTGGAAATATAAAACTCAATAGTTGTAAGCATCATGTGTGTTGGGCATATATGTGTGTGCGGGGGTACATATATGCACATGTGGGCAATATGCATGGAGGCCAGAGGACAACTATGGTTGACATACCCAGAAATAATTCCTACCTCCTTTGAAACAGGGTCATTGTGGGTACAGAGCTCATTTATTAAGCTAGGCTAGCTGGCCAGAGAGAGCAAGAGATCAGTTTATTTTGCATTCTCTAGTGCTAAGATTACAAGTGAATACAACCATGCCCTGCTTCTGTTTAATGTGGCCTTTGTGTACCAAATTCAGGCTTTCACACTTGCAAGATAAGCACCTTACTAACTGAAATATTTCCCTAGTCCTATCACAAATACTGCATAGTTTAAAAATTACAACTGTCATTAGTCAAAATCTTCAGAGTAACATGTAGGTCCTTCAATTGAAGAGAAACTCAGAAGGTTTACTAGTCCACATTATTATAAGGCTGTAAAAGCCATGGTTTAAAAATACTGCATTAATTTACCTAAATAAAAAGCCTGTGTATAATAATTCACAAAGAAATAATGTTGACTGTGTACCTAGTTCTAACATTTTAATTATTGACATAATTAAAAACTGAATTTAAGCTATAAGGAAATTATGTAAGACAAGTCCCAACTATTCTAATAGCAGGAAAACCACTCTTTGGTGGAAACGATGAACAATATTTTTCCCCAGTGGTCCCATCTTTCCCCCATTTTATAGCTTGGCCAACACAAGGTCTTCTGTGAATACCTATAGTATTGGATTATGAATGCCTTCCATGTGCCTCTTTCCCAACAAGTTTTTCTGTCTCTCTTATCAGAAACTTTGAGAGTTTTAAAATTACCTTATTTTTTCTATGAACTTATACATTACTATGTGGACAGGCTCCTTCCCATCCAGTACTTCCCATTGTCCATCAGCTGCTCCTAGCATAAGCATACACTGTACAGATATGAGGGCCTAGTACACTCCATGTGTTTGACTACTACTTTGCATACGTTTTTCAAAGACTGTGGTGTAGGACTCATTTGGCTATTACTGTTTTTGAAAATAGAAATTTTATACCACTCTCAAGATGGGAAATGAACCATGTGAAGTCTTACACCAGACAAATTACCACTGGGTTACTATGGCCTGTATCTCAGTGACTGTGCTGTAGATGACCCCAAAAGTGCCACAAAAGACACATAACTTGACCAAAATGGAACCAAAAAATTATATAGCCACAGAGATGTAGGACAGAATATCCAGAGGTAATAAAATGGCCACAGAAGTGGAAAAGTTGCTTGAAAACATTGGAGCAGAAGATTTGATTCAAAGGAATATTCTGAAGTGATGCATTCACAAGTTGATTGCCAATTCCCAAGTTACAGACTGTTAAATGATTGATGTAAGATCCTTCACTATGGTTGAACTCCAAAGTGACTGGGGTTTAGGTGTGAGGGGTAATCATTTCAGTAGGAACAATGTTTTATTTCTCTTTTCCTCTTGCTTAAACCATACTGCAAAGTGAATACAACATATTATTCATTTGAAAGATAACATATCCTTGCATCAGGACATTCTGTAAGTGACCACCATGGGAGGCTCTCCTAAATTAATCAATTAATTCAGAAAATGGAGTGTCTGGCTTATATCTCTATGGGGCATTAACAGATATGTTTGTTAGGTGTGCACATGTATGACTCTAGGGAATGGCCAAAGTGTATGTCAAGGGAGACAGCAAATATGTTTCTATTCCCTATAGGGTACAGACATCCATAGCTCTCTGTGTCTAGCTAAGGATATGGGATCTAGTCTATACAGTTCTCATGATGTTGGATTTCCATTCTCAACTACCCCATCTGGCAAACCTGCTGATTGATATCTTCTCTTCTATTTGTCAATACTTAGAAGCCAGCCTATTCAAGACCAGGTCACAGCCAGAGGTGATGAAGGGACTTACGTTAATGAATCTCAAGAACAATGAGAAGACACAGCATAGGCAACTCTTCATCTCTAGGTGGCACTCTTACTTCACCCTTAATGACTGGGTTCCTCAAGAATGCTCAGTGGGAATCATGTGTGCCCTGCTTCCCCTTCTCGTGCATTTTTATTAAAAGGCCATTGCCTTGACCAGAAAGTTCTTCTATGTATGTGGTTGGTTAGGTATTCCTTGTTCTCTTCCAATTCCCCTATCATTTGGTAATGATATATGAAGAGGGGATGTGAAGAGGAGCCCCTCTCTGGAACACTTTCAATGATGAATCCAGCTATGTTTAGTTTATGAGCATTTCTCTATATAATCGCCTCTTCCTTGAGGATATTTTATCCCTGCTGTTTTTTCTTTTATTATTTTCACTCTCTATTCTAGTCTGGAGTTATCGTGATATTTGTTCCCCGGCCTCTCTCCTGCTCAAATGTGGGCATAAGGAAAGGGTCCTTATCCATCTTCACTGTGCATAGGTTCCATAACTAAAAGATACTTGGTGTTTGAGAATGACAAAAACATGTATTGTGTGAATGATAAATGAATGAAGTAAACTTAGCAGCTAATAGTTTATGGAAGAGGACCAGCATGGATTAGTACTTTTTAGGTTTTGTTATTTTGTGATTTATAATAAGCCTCTGTAGTATTTGGGAGCAAAAGTTTCCATGAAAATATTTAGAATGATGAAGGTTGGATGTTTAACTCTTAAAAACAAAACACCGAGAAATAGTTTACACTTTCATGTCCGGAAGGTGCCAACTTTAATGTGAAGCATTTTATAAAAGCTAAAAATGCATATGTGTGAGACAATAAGCTATTAAAATCTGTTTGAATATTTGTCACTAACTCATTCCCTAAACCAAAATAAACTGCTAATCATGCCAATTGCAGAAGAATGTTCTTTATTGTAAGCAATGCCATATGTCTGCAGAAGTGGGATCTCCTTTCGCTCCCATCCATTCTCGGAAGGTCGGGGGGGCTTCCAAAGTATTTCACAAATTCTATTTGGATCTAAGGAGTAACCCAAAATGAAGGTTGGTGAATAATACTGTGTGTCATGTGCTTAACAGTTTGAATTGTAAACATATTTAGCATTACTTAAAACATGGCTGTTAACGGGCAATTCTACAAAATATACCAAGCAAAAATGTAGTATTTCCCAGTATTGCCTTTAGTCTTCACTCCAAACAGAACAAATAACTGGGCTTTTCCTTGAGCACCACATGCCAATTCTACACAAACTCATGAAGGCCTCACAATCTGTTTACATGGAAGAATCTTTTATCATATTGCCCTGTATAGGCCAACCCCATGTCTTCTGAGATTAGACTACCAACTCAATGTTCAATACTAAAACAAGTTGAACCAAGACTTACCATTACCTTTGCAGGTGGCAGATGCAGACAGTCCAGAATTTCCAAAGCCTGCACTCCATCATGTTTCTTTAGAGAAACCACAGAACTATGCCATACCCACCATAATCCCAGCATGAGCATGACAGCACCCTGCTTTGTTTCTCTTTCCACACAGCACTTGAGATGGTTAAACTTCCACGGGGGTTTAATTACCAATACTTTTTCTTATGATCTCACAATGTCTATAATGGTGACCAAGCATTTTAAAATGTACAGGGACAGTTTAGAAGCCCTTCCCATAGTAAGATAGCAAGGGTAAAGGAAAAGCAATGTTTAATGTTTTCTGAAATAAAAAAGTATACACTTTAAAGATATGTATGTAGTATATATATATATATACTTTATAGTATATATATTTACTTTAAAGATATGTATACATATATATACATGTATACATTACTTTAAAGTATATATACTATAAAGTATATATGTATACATATATGTATATATACATATATGTACATATATATGTATATATACATATACATGTATATATGTATATATATGTACATATATATGTATATATATATATATACACACACACACACACAAACATTAAAAATGAGGCCCAATTACTAACTGACCTGGGTCTGTGATCTAGAAAACCTAATGATGGTAATAAAGCATAGAAATATACATTGCCAGGCATTTTCTTCTATTTTTTTGCAAGGTAATCAAAGTAAAAACTTCACACACAAGGCTTGTATAGTTAAGGAATAAATAAATAGACATTGACAGCTTATTTTGACTCAGAAAGACCCTAAGTCCCCTGGCAGAATTCACTGCCCCATAAGTACCCTGCCTAAGGAATACTGTGCTCTGACTGAGCAGACTTGCTAATAATCACACTATTCTAATCAAAGAGACTCAAGAAGGAAAACCCCACCATTTATTTGGGTGAATCAAGCAACTCAACTAGTTTCATGTTCCCTTACACACCAAAATGTGAATGGCTGGGACAATGAAAGACAGAGTTGTATTGAGTTGCTTATAGATCTAGGTCATGTATTTTGATAACTAAATTCAAATAAGAATCAGTTCATTATTCTAGAAAAAATCTAATTATGCTTTAAATATGGCCCTTAACTTAAAGTGATTGTAAAATTTTGAGTTGTATTTTATTGCATCTAATCTCCAGTTTTTGACATCCAATGTTTCAAACATTTTATATTTAAAGTTAGTTGTCTAAGCTGGGCATTGGTGGTGCATGCCTTTAATCCCAGCACTCGGGAGGCAGAGGAAGACGGATCTTTGTGAGTTCAAGGCCAGCCTGGTCTATAGAGCTAGTTTCAGGAGAGGCTCCAAAGCAATACAGAGAAACCCTGTCTTGGAAAAAACAAAAACAAAAACAAAAAACAAAAATCTCCCCCCCACTAAATAAATAAATATAGTTGTCCTAAGTAATAGCCCAAGAGCAAGTGATGATATAAACAAAGACTCAGTTTGCTACTTTTACACTTATGTCTATAAATTGATAAAATTATGGACTAACCTTTCGCTTTTTTCAGGTGTTATCTGTAATAAACATAAAATTAAAATTATGTATAACAAATATGTATAGGCAATGTTTATAATGACTCACTTAGAAAAAATACTTAAAATAATTTTCCTACTCCCTCCCCCTTTGTGTTGAGGTTTCACTATGTAGCCTTAGTCAGTCAGAAGCTCACTATGTAAACCAGGATGGTGTTGAATTCATAGAGATTTGCCTGCCTTGGTCTCCCAAATGATGGGATTAAAGGCACACGTCACCATGCATCAAAGTAGGCTTTTTAAAATGACAATCATATAAGACAAATATGTCACAAAGGCTGAGTAATTATATTTTGGCATAGGAAGAGATTATAGAGGAGCTAGCCCTGGTTTTTTTAAATAATATTTTTAGTAGATAAAATTACTTTAAATGTATCTGTTACTGTATTATTTTAGATGAAATGTGCTATGGTTTATTATGCTAATATACTAACCTGATGTTGTTTTTAGTATTTATATATTTTAAATGTACATTGAGAATGCCTACTGGAATATTTATTGAGGTATTTGATCAGAGTGAAACCTGTGGCCTAACAAGTGTGTTTTTATTAACAAATACATTTCTTTGAATGGTGACAGGTGTTTTTCTGTCACATGGATGCAGACAATGAAGCTTTTCAGATGCAGGGGATACAGGAAGATTGAGGACATGCCATTTCCAGGGTCAATATGTCTCTGTGCATCTCATCTCTCCCTGACTTTGCTCCTGAGTTGTTGTTTCTCTAGCTTCAGGTTGTAAAGAAAGTGTTTTAAGGATAGCCTTTTGTGACATTTTCCTGACACTGCTACAACCTTCAGGAATGTGTCCATATGTTCATACGTTATCTCTCAACTTTGGTTTGTTGACCGAGACAGTTAATCTCAGCAGTTGAACAGCTTTAGAGTTAAATTAAATGTTATGAAAAGTCAACCTCTGAGGGCAATTTTTAATTCCCATGCATTTCTCTAAGTTGTTGGTGTTATAGACTCTAATCATTGTTGGTGTTAGAGGCTCTAAGTGTAGAAGAAAAACAAAAACTAGTGGAGGGTGTATAATATAAGAAAGGCATACCATGGATAGGGCAATTAATACCATAATATCAAAGAGAAAATATAGAAAATCAATTTATTTCTTCTTACATGAAAACTCAAGGCTTTTAACTAGAAAGAATATGACAAAATTCACAAAATCTCACCACAGAGAGAAAAATCAGGTAAAGTTTTGACGTATGAACTTTGAAATGATTTCTAAATATAACTAGAGTGTGTATGTTGCATTCTCACCTTTATCTTTCCTTGGCAAGGCACGGATTCTTAACACCACAGCCTACACAACGACGAGCTAACAAGTTCATCCTGGTCTATGTGGATCCTAAAGTCTAGAGCAGCCAAGGCAGATTCTGCGACTGCATACACCCAAAAAGAGACCCAGTTCTGCCAGGCCAGCTAAGGCACACCTGGATCCTGGCCCACAAATGAGCGATACTCATGTGTGCTGTCTGGGCCAGGAAGTCAGGTGGGAATTTATTATGCAGCCAAAGATAACTAAATGAATTGGTGCTTTTCATTCTTCACCTCTTTTTGTAAACAGAAAAATTTTAGAAAATAAGGGAGAAACAAGCAAGAGGAACACACGTGACGTGACAGAGTACATAGCATTTTCCATGGACTTAGAGACACCCTGTGTGGCTACAGTGGGAGATACCTGTCAGCATGCATACGTGAGCAAGCACATCACGAGTCATGAGAGTGCACCAATACTGCGGGCTGATCAAAGAGACCCAGGAAAGGGTCAGACCCAATAAGGCCAGAACAAAGGTCAAGAAAGCATTTCCGGTTGCCGGGTTGGGTGGGGGTGGGGAGCTTCTGAGTCCATGGTGCAACAGAAACAAATAAAATAACCTTGAGACCTCTACAATTTCTGCATTTATAGCGAGTCTTATCTATTTTACACAGGATATCTTTAGCCTCTGAAACTATTTCCTTCCTGTTCTCAAACAAACACTTAAATCACCACCCAAAACGGTTAACTTAAAGCTGGTACTTAGGATGACAACGAATCCAGATATCTAAAAGAGTAAACGTAAAGAGTACAAATAAATAAAAAGCAATTCCTGCAAATAAAGTAAGAAGGGCTGTGAAGATAAATTTACTGCAGATTGATTATATACTGAATGCTTTGGCCAGTTCCTCCCTCACCTGGTCATAGTCCTGTCTTGGTTCATCTGGCTGTGTGTCTTTCTCAGCAGTTGGGGAATATTTGGAATCCTCATCCGTTCTACTTAAATCCAGTTCCATTTTAGTTTTATTCCTGTCATCTTTATACATCTCTATCTCCTGGTGTAGCATGTAGTTCAGCTGATGCTTATTCCTTTCCGCTTCCTGTTGGAGAAGGCAGTACGTCAGGCTTCAGCTGCACCTCCCCACATCCAGGAAGTGCATCTTCCTGGAATTTACACACATTGACACCAACATTTTCTCTAACCGATTTGAGGAAGCTAAGGTAAATGGTCTGCTATAATTCAACAGCTTTAAAATAGATATAATGAAAGCTATTGGCAAGCTGGAAAAAAAATAATAAAGGCCTTCCATATTAAAACAAAGCCCAGACATTTTCCAAAGTTTTGATTTTCAATGTCATGATGAACAATGGCACCCCAGAAAGAGAGTGCTTACAACACAAAGGGTCAGAATTTGTTCCACAAAGGAAAAGATGAAAAAGGAAATTCACACACACACACACACACACACACACACACACACACACACACACACACATACACAAACCCTCATCACATTAAATAAATTTCTATGGTATGTTTATGGATATACATTTTGGTTTTATGTATACTATATTATGCTTATAGCATAATATAGTATTTTCATTAAAATGTCATATTTTTACAACAAACTTTATATTCACAAGAATAGGTAACAGAATATATTTAGTAACATGACATTATTTAATTTGCAAATATTTTACCAGTGAGTGTTTTGGTCATTTCAAACTTTTTTCTATTAAAATTCATAATTCATTATATATTACTTGAAATTTTCTGTACAATTTTTTCTTTAGAATAAACATTTAGAAGTGCAGCACTCAGGAGGCAGAGGCAGGTGGATCTCTGTGAGTTCGAGGCCAGCCTGGTCTACAGAGCTAGTTCCAGGACAGGCTCCAAAGGAACACTGAGAAACCCTGTCTCGAAAATAAAACAAACAAACTAACAAACAAACAAAAGTGAACTTAATAAATGAAATGGCTACATTTCTCCAAGACTTTTACTGAATGTAACATTTCATGTTGATATGATAGGAATATGGGAAATATTATTTATTTTGGCATACATCCACAAATATTTGGTGTTTCTGTTCCTTAAGTTTTAACAAAATTGTAGATGATTAGCACCTATTGTTAAAGTGAGATTCAATAAATAACAAGATAGAGATTTATATTTCTGTGTTTTATTGAGCATGTTTGTCTCTGAATTACAATTTGCCTATTTGTGTTTCTTGTATATTTCAAGGAGGTTTTTGAAATATTTTTATATAAAATTTCTGGTACTACCTACATTGTATGTTTATCTGGGCACGATCTCATTTCTTCATGGCTTACAGTTGGGGTGGAGCATGAGAGCAACTAATACTCATATTAGAAAACCTAGGCCCTTATAACTTACAAACCAGACAACAAGATTTAGGACAACTCTAACCATAAAATTTAGGTTATAAATTTAGGGGAGGCTGGAGAAATGGCTAGACAGGTAACAGCACTGGATGCCCCTCCAGAGGCCTTAGGCTCAATTTCCAGTGGTGGCTCACACCTAACTGACTAACTCCAGCTCCAGAGGATGGCACCCTCTTCAGGCCTCTGAGGGTACTGTATTCACATGGCACACAGATATACACACAAACACCCAAATGCATAAAGTAGGTAAATAAAAATTTAAAAGTTGTTATTTTAGTAAGTTCAAATTCATGAACATGTTCCTTTTGGGTAATAATGCTTAGAAAGGTTGGCTCTGCCAGGATGTCCGCCTTTTTGGCAGTGTGATATTTAGTTTCTGTCGTTTTGACATAACTAGAGCCACCTGGGGAGAGGAAGCTTCTTTAGCTGAGGAAATGTCTCAATCAGATTGGCCTGTGGGCATTCCTGTGGGGCATTTTCTGAATGAATGATTAATATAGAAGGGCTCAGTTTTTTTTTTTTTTTTTCCTTTGAGTCAGGCCACCCTTAGGTAGCTGGTCCCAGGAAGCCAGCTGAGCAAAAACAGCAAGCAAGACAGTAAGCAGCTTCCCTCCATGGCTCCTGCCTCTGCCTCTGCCTCTGCCAGCCAATCATATACTACTCAATTATCATTAATGGTCACTTCTAACTCTGGTACTTTAAAACAATCAGTACTGTATTTAGCCTATTTTCCCCTGAATGTTTTCTCTGTGTGACTACTTTATCCTCCCATAAGAACTGTTAGTACTAAAAATCACTAAGTACTATATTATCATATCAATTTGAATGCATTCCTGCTTTACATTTAGAACCAGAAGTGGAAACACTTTCATCTTCGTAACCTTACAGTACACAATCATGTTGGATGTGGATCAACTCCTCAACTGTTCTTTTGCCTGACTCTTGACCTTTACATCTTAACAGCAGCTTTCTTATGATCAACAATAACTGCATTTGCACACATGAGCAGAGATCTTTATGCTTATGTATCAATCTGAGAAAAATGATACATTGAAATACTGGTAATACAAAACCTTCAAACTGGAAAATTCATGTTTCTTTACTCTTCATCTATGACCCTTCTTAAAGAACTATCTTTGTACTTTTATTAAGTGCTGTCCTAAATCATCTTATTAACTTTAATTGGAACAGCAGGAATCACTCGCCTCCCTCCCTCCCTCCCTCTTCCTCCCTCCTTCTTTCCCTCCCTCTTTTCCTCCCTTCCTTCCTCCCTCCTTTTCTTTCTCTCTTCTTTATCCATGTGTATAGGTATCTGAGTGTGGAATGTGCACATTTGTGTGCAATTTCCTGTGGACCACAGTAAAGGGCATCAGATCCCCTGGATCTGGGGTTAAATGCTGTTGTGGGCCATCGGACATGGGCTGGGAACCAAGCTCCAGTACTCAACAAGAGCAATAAGCACTTTGAAGATGCTGAAGCATCTCTTCTCTGAGTTGTTAGTATTTTACATTCAAGTAAATTGTGTATCGGCAGTTTGAAAGATACTGCTTGTTTATTTTCTTTCTGGATTGCTGCTTTCGATAAGAATGAACATCATGTCCTATTTAATGCATTCATATTCATAAATGGTTGTATGCAGCAATGTATTATGCATATATGTGTATGTGCAGGTCTAGTGTCATATGCGTGTCTGTATATAAGCACACACTCAGTTTATAAGATCAAAGTTCAGAAATCCCCCACTAGGCATCCTCTTTGCTTGCTGTCATTTAGAGGTGCACCACTCACCTGCAAAGCCCATCTCAGTTGCTCCTGAAGGGCTTTCTTCTCCATCTTCAGTGATTCTGCTTCTTTCTATAGAGTCAAAAGACAGCAACATTCACTCTGGTACTTTTCAGATTTACTTTCTGTGGTTATTACATGTCTTGAATCCACAGACAAACAGTATGATGATCTGATCACATGTAACTAACTCCAAAGTTCTCCTACGCAGTGGTAGATACCACCTGATGCTACAGCCTCTTGTTGATTTCTCACACGCATGATTACCATTGATCTTGTTGATTACAACTACTATAAATGAAGCATTTCATTTCTCACTTTCTTCAGGTCTGAGATATTTAAGTGGAAATGTTTGAAATGTTGCTAGAAGAATTTTCAGTTTCAACATAAAGTCCAGGCTTAGCAGAAATTGGTAAGTTACACACATTCAGAAAACCTACAGTGGATGATGGTTTGAGAACAGTATCTAAAGCCCTATGTGTGCCTTTCATGTGTCACATCAAGCCCCTCGAGGACAATCTAGGTGGCATCGAACCACTGCACACTATACGATGAAGACAGCCAACCAGGGTAAGTGATCCATGTAGGAAAAGGAGGCCTGGGTAGGATTCCTGTTCTCATGGCCTTCAGTTTGGGAGCAAGAGCCATTTGAGTCGTATTAGGTACTCAAGAGCTTGCAGAAAGCCACTGCCATATTTAACTTACAAACAGAACAAAGTTTGGAACAATCCCAACCATGAAAGGCTCAGTGGAAGCCACATGAAGGAGAAAACCAAAGACAAGGGCTTAATAATTTTGTATCAAATCTGTCCAAGCCTCTCTCTGACCTCTGAATCATACACTATCAAAGACACCTGGAAAAATACAAAAAATAAAATAAGTGGCTAGACAGGTATATAATTTCTACACTCACCCAAACATGTTCATTATACAATAGGAAAAAAAAATCCTAGTCCTTTTGGACATGGCAGATCTCAGAGTTTCAACACATTACTCACAATACACATAAAACAATGTGAATAATTTTAACTATACAAAAATAAGCTAAACTCTACAACTTAAATTCAACTGTACTAAGTCAAATATTTCTAAATTATTATGTGTCTTTAAATGGTGGTAAACATTTAAGGTTATAAAGGTCTATTTCAAACTAACAAAATATTTATGCCACCCAGTCCTTCCTCTAAGCTGTTTATAAAGGTTAAGCCTCCATTATCAAAGGGAGATATTCTCTACCTCTTTGTCCTTTACAAGTGTATGTCTAACCTACTAAGTTAAAACCAGTTAGAGTAAGGCTGGATGGCTCTGAGTGTAACATCTCTCCACAGCCTCTCAGCTTGGATCCAGTTTTCCAGACAGGGATAAAGCCTTACCTAGCCACCTATATGCTTAAGGCAGGTAACTAAAGGCAAATTTTGTATACTAAGGTATACTAAACAGACAGCCCTCAAATGCTCAGAGATCTAGAGAATATGGCATTTAAAATGTTTCATTAAAAAGCTTTTATAACAGAGAGACAGGCCAGCTGCTGGCACCACCCATTTCCTCCAAGAAGATTGATGGACACCGAAGAAGCTCTACCCGCGAAAGTGGCAACGGTAGCCACTGAGCAATCCTGCCTTTCATCTCAACTGCTGCAAAGGGCTCTAAGGACCGTGGAAAAGGGCAGTGGAATCGACTTTCTCCACGTTGCTTGAGCCAACGGTAGGTAAGTCTTCCAAAAGCTCCTAATCCACAGGTCGTGTGCCATCAGCAGAAGGCAGATGTCCTTAAAGCCTCTAACCTCAACAACTGTGGAGGACCTGGGGGTGGCTGTCCATGCTGCCAGCTATGAGTCTCTGTTACTCTCTAATCATTCAGGTAGAATTTTATCCTACTCAAGAACTCTGATGCTTTCAACGACTGGTAGTTTTGTCAGCTTAAATCAGCAGCCACTGTTCCAATTGTTACAAAACCTATTTCAGAAATGGATATTTTAAGGTTGCTACTGTTTATAGTCTTAACATTAATCAATAAAGTTTTAATGAGCTACTAATCCAATTCTGACAGAGTACTAAACACCATACTATGCCAGTATACGATCATAACTGTAACTATTAGCTCAAAATTAAGGTGCTTTTCATTGTGCTAAAAATCTGTCGGTTGTATTTGTTAATTCTTTCAGCCAAACCATTTCTAACATGAGTATGCTGCTAATGTGTCTTAATATTTATGTTTTCACAAACTCAAAGGATTCTTTAAGTTCCAGGGAGCTGAAAAGGATCCATTCAAACAGGTCAGATTCATTCCAAATAAATTACTCTACTTCTTCCTGGCCTTGGGACTTCCTTCCCTTGTCCTGGGACCCCCTTGGGAACTCCTCCCCCACCTTACATTTCTCCTATTTAAGTACTAAGACCTAAAAAGAAAAACCTAACCTTGTCCTCTGCTCTGCTAACATCTCGCCAGGTCTCAGAGTTCCATACAGTCAGGACTGCGATGAAACAACCAGCTACCAGGACGTGGCAGCACCCCAGCTTTCTCGAATTCCCCAAAAGATGATCAACGCCCCAAGTCAGCAGGAAGCAGTCTTGAGAACTCAATGCCCTTATTCCCTGACCTGCCACGCCCAACCCCCATTTTTTAATAACAACAAGAGGTGGGAATGTTAGAAACCTGCAGTCTCACCCTGTTGGGCCATGCCCAACCCCCACCTTTTTAATAGTAATAAGAGGTGGGAATGTTGAGGCTCGGCAGTCTGTGGGCCCCGCCTTTAATGGGCGGGACGCGTAATCACTACGTCAGGCCTTACCTGGCTGGGCGGAGACTGGGTTATGCCTGCACAAGCCCCGCTGCCCAAGCTACCTGGCCGCAGAGACTGGGTTACGCATGCGAAAGCTCCCCTTTTAAAGCAAGCGCGCCAAGTGCACCTCTCTCTCTTGCTTCTCTTGCTCTCTCTTGTCCCTCTCATCTTTCTCTCTCTTGTTTTCCTCTCTCGCTCTCTCTGGGCCCCCCCTTTTCTCTCTCTCTCTCTCCCCGCTTTTGGTTGGCCACCAGCTACCCCCTCTTTCCTCTCCCCTCTCTCAATAAACTCCACGTGGGCGCTCAATCTCGTGTTTGTGTTTCTTAGGCCATAGCAGCTGCATCACAGCAGCTGTATCAAAAGAACAACAATAGGACAATAAAAAGATGAAAACACTTAGACATATTGTAAGGATGCAAAAAATTTAGCCTAACTCTCCACTGAACCAAAGCTAGAAATTTAAATTCCAGACCCTGTCCCCTGGCAATAAGTAGGCAAAAAGTCACATTCTTTGCTGTTTTACCACAGGGTTGTTTACGACTGCACCTGTGAGTGTGTGAGACAGGAAATGAGCTTTGTCACCTCACCCAGGAGCCCCAGACCTCCGGGGCTATAGAAAACTGATTGGTCTATAAAGCATGGCTTGGATGGTTTAAATTGATTGGTCCACATGGCTCGGGCTTTGGATGCTATGAGATGATTGGTTTAAGATTCATGGGCTTTGTTGTAACCCTATAAAAGCTGTCTCAAATCTGTACTCAGGATCCTCAGGTCGGTGTTGCTGCGGACCCCAGTGCACTTGGAATATAAAAGTCCTCATGCTTTTGCATCAAGACCCCTTCTCGTGAGTGATTTGGGGGCGGGTGGGGCGCCTTTCCTGAGTGGGAGCATGAAGATCCACGCTCTGCGGGCCTTTCAATATCAAGGTAAAATATGGAAATACAGAGATGAACCTTTTACAAGCATATGAAGGGCTCATAGAGTGACATTGGATGTCTATCACTCAACTGTATTTTTTTTTCAGGAACAGAAATAGGTAGAAACATATTTGAAACCTTGGCAAGAGTTGCATACTCAAGATGCTGAGCACATGCCAACTCAGTGTGCTAAGAACAGACATGTACCCATGCGACAAGACCAAACTGATGGAAACAATAAAAAAGTGAAAAAAAAAAAATAAAACATCACACAGGAAAACAGACAATGTGAAGGCTGTATCTTACCAGAAACACTAAAGTCAAATAGAAATAAAAAAGAATCTTTAAAGTGTAAAACAAAAGCCTACAAATCTTTTTCACTAAAGCAATTATTTTAAGAAAAAGTTTAAAATCTATATTTTTCTTCTTACTGAAAATCAGACAGGAAACAATTTTGACTAAAACCAAACCAAGTAACATTGGAGACCAAGAGCAAACAAACCTCTAACCACCAATCCAGGATCTCAGCATGACTTGGAAGCTAAAGAAATGCATGGCAAAGAGGCTTTTGAAATGACTCAGCCACCTCAGAGGAGGTCAGACCTCCAACAGGTCAGGTGAGCCATGGAAATGAAGCTCTTCAGAGGAAAATCAGAAGTGACAGGTAGAAGGTTATTTTGTATAAATATTAACAGAACTGTATAGACTCAGAGAGCATATATCTTACTTGGATTTGAAGCAGTTCAAGTTCTATGGTTGGAGACAACTTCCTGCAATTAAAAAAATGAAAAAGTGTATCATGATATTTGAAAATGCATCACTACATCACTGCTTTGCTTTCCCTAGGACTTTAGACCATTTAGTCTTACAAAAAGTACATGCCTTTAACACACACACACTCACCCACACATACATACATATACATACACACACACACAGAGAGAGAGGGGGGGGCAGGGAGGATGCTCAGGCTCCTGTCAAAGTATATGCTTATATGCTTGGAGGTTGGAGGACAATCTTATTTTTTTATTGCTAAAAAGCCATTTCTTGGTTTTTACGTTGTGTTGCATTGCATACATGACCTGTTCCTATGTCCCATTTCCCCAGGATAGTGTTGGGATTATAGCCAGGAACCACATGAGCCACACTGCGTAGGGCTTTTTATGTGGGATACAGGGGTCAAACTCAGGTTGTCAGGCATATGCAGCAAGTGCTTTACCTGCTGAGCTGCCTCCTGGGGTCTCACACATTAAAATAGTCATTCAAGCCATATGGCTTAACTAGTAAACAAATGAATGACTTTTCCAGCCAACTTTTCAAAGGGATGATTTAAAGGTGAAGTGTCTGAGATTTTGAAAATGTATGAAGTGTTTTTCTTTCCTGACCACTATTCTTCATCAAAGGACATTTTTTTGTTTGTTTTGTTTTTGGTCTAATGCATTTTTTCCTGGAAACAAAAGCTCCCTATAAACAGTGAATTCATAGGCTCATTCAAAAACTTCATTGGAAATAAAAAATGCCAAGCAAATATGAATTATAACCACCAATTTATAATACCTATATTCAACTTATCAATTCATTTAGTAATAATCACTTTACAATAATCCATTCATAAAAATATGTAATTATTTGTTTGCTTTGGTTTTTTTAAAAATAAAACTGAGCATAACTAAAAGCTGCAGTCAAAAAGCACACATTCCGGAGAACTGATTTAGGGAGTCTGAGAGCCTGGAGCGCAAGGTAGACTCAGTACAAAGCTTTCCCTGTGACATTTGTTTAAAGATCTCAATCTGCTCTCCTCCTGCCTAATTCTTCACACACAACCTCTAAGCTTCTAGCAGTTTCTTGTTCTTCCCTCGTTGGCTTCCCCAGCCATATTCTGGTCTGATTAAAAAACTATATTCTTGTCAATTTTATTATTTAAAAAACAAAGTGAATAAGGTACATTTTTTAAAAAACACCTTAAATTGTGAAAATTAAAGTATGAGTTATCAAGGAAGGAAAAGATCACATATTTTCATGCCTTACCTTTCTGAATCTTTATCTTTTTTCTTTTCTTGTTTTGTGGGCTTCTTGGTTCGATCTTCTTTGCTTATAGGCTTTGCTTTCTGTACAGTTTTGAACACATCAAAGTAAGAACAGCATAAGTTATAGGAGGTGCATGGCAGTGTATACTATGGGGAGTTCCTTTTCATGGGAAATTATCTGAAAAAGCAAAACTAATGCTATACCTATGCTGTCTCTATTTATACTTAAAAAGAGATGGAGTGGCTGAAGTTGCACATGCATGACTGGGTAGAGGTCAGGGGTCTTCCTCTATTGCTCTCTATTTTAGTTTTTGAGACACAGTTTCTCATTTAACATTGAGTTTACCATTTCAGCTAGGCTGGCTGGAATCTGGTTATATATGCTGGGGCCACAGGTGCACCACTGATCTCAGTTTTTTTGTTATTTTTAATGTGGGTGCTGGGTCACGTTCAGCTTCTCATGCTTGTGTAGTAAGCACCATACTCACTACTGATCTTGCTATCCTCTGTTCAATTTTGTATACTGAAGTAATTAATTTCCTCTCACAGTTTTCCAGTTCTGCTATGGTATGGCCTAAGAAGATTCCTCACTATGCCCTACTTGCAACAGAGCTAGCGGGACATGGGGAAATGTGTCATGCAAATATACCACCAATGGTACATTTAAAAACCAAGGCGAATAACTCAGAATACACACGTTTATTGAGAAGACACAGCCCCTTGTCTTGAAGGACACCTGAAAGCCCATGTTTAGAGGTTGAACCTGAAGTGAAACAGGTTTACCTGAGACTGCAAAGGAAATTGGAACACCAGACATGGCTTATGTGTGACTTTGTAGGTTGAGAATCATTGAGCTTGCAAAGTTGCCTTCCCCTATTCTTACTGTTTATTCCAGTGAAATGACACACACACTGAAGTGAAATTCAAATTACACTAAATTGCACAACACGCTTGGTAAAAATTTGTGTCTTAAAGCCATCATTATAACATCACAAGCGATAAAGCACTTCTTAGACAGGATTTAAGTGTTCTAGACTGGACATGAGCTCATGATCCTCCTGCCTCAGCTACTCAAATGGTAGAACTGCAGGTATACATCTGCAAACCTGGGCAAAATATTCTTGAATTTTTTCTGAAGGACCAGATAATTTTATATACGAATATAGAGAAAGAATTTTTAACAGTTATTAAAATTATAGAAAGTAGTAAAAACAAAGTCAGTATATGATTATTATATATTAAAAATTCCAATATATACAAATGTACTATCATGGTAAACTTATAATATAAATATAGGTGAAATACTTCCTTAGAAATAAAAAGTTGTTACAGTCAGGTGGTGGTACACACCTTTAATCCCAGTACTCAAGGGTCAGAGGAAAGTAGATCTCTGTGAGTTTGAGACCAGCCAGGGCTACACAGTGAAACTTTATCTCAAAAAGGGAGTGGGGTGGGTTAGATACAGTGGTGCTGATCTGTAAGCCCAACACTTGGGAGGTGAAAGCAGCAGGATCAGAGATTTAAGGTCTTTTTTCAACAACGAGAACATCAACAATAAAAAACTCAGAAATGTGAAAGCATGGTAATGAATTTTAATGAAAACTATTATATCGCCAAGCAACCTAGTGTGCTTTTGGAGATGTTTCCTATGAAAACTCATACATATTGTAGATCAATAAACACTAAATAATGAGAGGGAACTGATGGAAAATAATTTCTACTTTCTCCTCCAGTATTAAAAAATATAAAAAATATAAAGTAACCAACAAAAGTGGGTTCAAGAGTACAATGGTCCATGCCTGATTTCCTAGCATGTGGGAGACTAAGGAAGATAAATTAATGTGAACTCTTGGCTAGCCTGCTATACAGTATAAGAAAAAGATCTCTAAAAATCCAAAAAGAGAGTTTTTGCTTTCATCTATAATTCAATGATTTAAATGGTTAATAAAAATTCCCTTTTATACTCACTCATAAGTGATCTTAGCTGCTAAGTAAAGGATAATCATTCTACAGTTACAGATATAGAGAGGCTAAGTAAGGAGGAGGGCTCTATTGGCAACACATGTATCTTCCTGGGAAGCAGATGTAGAATAGATTTTGTGGGCAGACTGGGGGGGGGGTGAGTGGAGATTAAAAAAGGAGGTATCAAGTGGAGAAGGCAAGGACTGAAGGAGAGAGTATGGTGAGAGACTAGAATAGAAAGGGGATGCTTAAGGACCAATGTGAGCCTAGTACAAGGAAACTTCCTGGATCCTGAAAGGTGACCCTAGTAATGGAGGATATGGAGCATGAACCAGCCATCTTCTGTAATGAGCAAGGCTTCCAGTGGTGGGACTTGGACATCAATGCAGTCACAAAACTTCTGAACCACAACCTGTCCTGCCTGTAAGATGTTCTGGGGCCATGGTGGCTCAGAGCTAGTGTGAATGGCCAATCAGTGACTGGTCTAATTTGGGAGTTCATGCCAGACACTGCCTGGATGGTTGAGAACCAAAAGCAGGAAGGATGGCCCAGATTCCCAGATTCCTAGAGTAGAAGCAAAAAAATAATTCCTAATGTTATTCTGCTATAGTCCCAGATCAGTGCCTGGCCCAACTGTCATCACAGAGGCTTTCTCCAGCAGTTGACAGGAGAAGATGCAGAGACTCACAGCCAAGCATTAGGCAGAACTCAGGGAGGAAGGACTGTAGGTGCCAGAGGGGTCAAGGACACCACGAGAACACAGCCCACAGGAACTAACCATGGCTTATAGGGGATCATGGAGACTGAAGTAGCAATCTTGGAGCCTGTCTGCATGAGTCTACATTAGGTCCTCTGCATGCATGCATGCATATATATACATACATACATACATACATACATACATACATACATATATATATATATATATGTTTAGCTTGGGGTTTTTGTGGGAGTCTTAACAGTGGGATTGGGGCATATCTCTGACTCATTTTGCCTGCTCTTGGGACCTTAAATTGAAAAGAAGTCTTTAACAATAATTGAGCTATTCTGTTTTCATAGTATCCTTATGGATTTGAGAGTTAATACAGAATTTGAGAGCATTAATTGGGATTTTTAAATCAGAGCTTCTAAAAATTATGACTATTAGAAACATGTCATGAAACAAGTAAATGACACTTTGATTCCTATCTGTATGACACCGGGCCTTATCAGGTACTGGATGGCACTTGTATGTACTAACCTCTGAACTTTTCATCTTCTGTATTTCATCTTCTAGTAGGGATTTCTCCAATAATAATACTTGAAAATCAGTTTCCATCTGTTTATATTTCTAAAGATAAATGAAGTAATTCTAGTTAAAACGAGGCATCTTGATAAGATTTGTTTCAATACTTAGTTACTAATGTAAGACTAACTTCACTGAAGTAGGAAAAGAATGAGCCACTAGCATTAATGCTAAGCCACCATTGGGACTGATACAGATAGATTCGCAGTAATTTCCAGTTTAGTATTTTAGAAGTGTTTCTGAGTGACCATGATGTCTACAAAGTGAAAGGAACATGCAACACCTTCTAGTTCATGAGCCCAGAGAAGCCAGGTGAGCTGAGTGAGTGCTAACCTCTAATTTCAACAATATAAAAGGGAAATTTGTGGAGTCTCTTCAAAAATCAAGGACAACAAACACACCTGTTCTCATCATCAAAATATCACACACACACACACACACACACACACACACACACACACACACACACAGAGTTTTGTTATTTTGCTTGATGAAAAAAATCTTTTGAAATTTATCATTTATTAAAAGCTACTTAAAGTAAAATTCTGAAATCAGTTTACTCAGTTCATTTTACAGCCCTCTGAGTATGAACACGTAGAGGAAAAGTCCAGACACAGACACATCCTTTTGATATGAACAGTAAATATTAATGAGTGAAAACTTGGCCTATGGAGCTTGTGTTTAGGGATTTAAATGTATTTGTACCACTAAAATTTTAATGTATGTACTATGTGTAAAGACCACTTCTTCAATAATTATCTAAAAAAGCTTTATAATAGACCTTTGCCTTTACTAAGAGAGTTGTGGCTTCAGGAGCATGATTGGTCACATGTTCACATCAGAAGCAGAGAGAGACGAATGCTAGTGCCCAGCTAACTTCTTCATTTTCATTTGGTCGGGGACCCCAGAGTATGGGATGGTGGTGTCCATACTCAGCATGGGTCTTCCTATGTCAATCTGCCCAATCCAGAAACTCTCTCACAGGTATGCCCAGAGGTTTGTCACTTATGTGACTCTAGATCTGGTAAGTAGACAATCAAGATTAACTATTATGGATGCCCAGTGTACAGAGAACAGTGATGGAGCACTGAGAAACATGTACATAACCCTCTTTATCAAATTCCTCTACAACAACTCTAGGTCTTCTGTTACTTAGTTAAGGCTTTTCTATCTCTCACCAAGCAGGAGCTCAAATAGACAGAAGAAACAGAGAATTAGGAAATCCTGCAAGGTTTGGACAATCTTTTTTGACATAGGTATGAAGTCAGTTGGCCTTTTACAGACTGTTATTACTTGGGAAGATAGGCAAGAATAGTTCTCTACCACATGGCCAGTTAAATACTACAGGGACAGACCTGGGTGACTGATACAAGATTTTTTTGGAGTTTTATATACAGTAAGTGGTACCCACAATTAGAAGCTCTATAGATTGAGTCTTTTGCTTTCTTTCTATAGCTATATGTGGAGAAGCGCACGTGTCTTGGGTTTTAGCCTCTCGGGCCCCTTCATTCTACAGTGTTATGGCCCTGCCTGGAATAGCTTCCTTCCACCAGGATCTGTCTCTCCTTCAGATGCTTTTCTTCATTATATGTATTTTTCTTTTGTTATTGAGATCACATTGTGACAAGACTTGGCATTGCTCTTGCTTTTTCACAGTCTGTAGTAAAACTGGTCAATGTCAAAACCGTTATTTGAGGAGCTGGAGAGATGGGTTAACATTTAAGCACTTGCTGCTCTTACAAAGAACTAGGGTTTGATTTCTAGGACCCACATTTGACAACTCATGATTGCTTGTAACTCCAGGTCTAGGGGATCCAATGCCCTCTTCTGTGGACATTTGCACACAAGTGGGGGCATACCTGTCCTCAGACATACACAAATGTACATAAAATAAATCCAATACAATTGTTGAAGGTTTTTTAAAAAAATCAAGGACAAAGTAGAATATCAAATTAAGAGCATTATACTTACAGTCTCAATTATATTCTGATCATTTAAAGCTCTGAAAAACAGACCAAAAGTAACTATAGTATAACAAATACACACATATTTTTAGTTATAGAACACATTTACTTTTCCTTCTTAAAGATTTCTAACAGCCTCTCATCTAGGCTCACAACCTCCTTTTGTGGTGTAGCCAACATCTAGATTCTTGCCAGGACCCTCCCTACCTGCCTGTATCCACACCCAGGATCCTTTGGGTGGCCTTCACAATACATACCCTAGACCAGTGGTTCTTAATCTGTAGGTTGAAACCCCTTTAAGGATCAAATGACCATTTCACGGGGGTTGCCTGAGACCATGGGAAAACACAGATACTTACATTATGATTCATAGCAGTAGCAAAATTACTGTTATAAAATAGCAAGGAAAATAATTTATGGTTGGGGTCACCACAACATAAAGAACTGTATTAGAGTCACAACATTAGGAAGGTTGAGAACCATTGCGCTAGATGAATCCAAGGCCACAGACATTAAACGAATAATCATAAACCTCTTCAAAGAATTAAAAGTGTTTAAAGAAGACACAAGGAAACAGTTCAGTGAAAGCAAAGAGAAACATGTTAAGGAGAATAAATTCCTAAATGACACCCATGAAAACACAAACATGCTGATGGACTTGATGGTGACAGTCCAAGGCTTCAGAACACAATAGAATATAGGAACACAAAAGAGGACACCAGCTGACATGAAAACGAAACTGAAAAATCCAACAGCCCAACTAGAAAACTCAAAGGAAAGCTGGATAAATAGAATGAATCAGGTAGAAGACAGAATATCAGGTCTCAAAGATAAAATAAGAGGATCTAGACCAGACAAAAGTACATGTAAAATTAATCGAAAAACACACAGGAAATGTTGGACACCATAAAAAAAAAAACCCAAAAAAACAAAACTGCCTTCAAAATATAGTCATTGATGAGGGAAAATACAGGAAGCATTAGTTTGAGCTGAAGAGAGGGATGAATATAGCATATGGCAAAAAATACAAAGCCATAATTATTAAAATGGCCAGAAAGTTCTCAAAAAATGCCCATAATCCCTAGCTACTAAGGAAACACAAATCAAAAAGAACTTTGATATTTCATTTTACCTGAATCAGAATGGCAAACATCAATAAAACAACAGACAACAAATGCCGGGGGGTTGGTGGGGCAACCCTCATCCACTGTGGGTAGCATTGCAAACTAGTTCTGCCCCTATGGAATCCAGCGTGGAGAAATCTAAGAAATTCTCAAAAAGCTAAACAAAATGTAGCATATGGCCCACTCCTTGACATATGCCCAAAGGACTCTATATCATACTTCACAGATACTTGTTCAGCCATGTTCATTGCTTCTCTTTTCACAATTGCTAAGAAATAGGGGAAAAACTACATGTCCTACAACTGACAAATGATATATAGAGGAGAAGGTGGGAAGAGGGAAAAGGGGAGTGGAGGATGCAAGGGATCCGATAATGGGAATGGGAAGACGGAGCTCCTTAGGGAGGAAGAGGGAAGTGTATTGGAAGAATGTGGGAGGATGGTAAAGGGCAAATTGATTTGATAAGGGAAAAGCAGTAAGATCAGGTTCCTTATGGAAGGGGGAGGGAGGTGAATATAGCAAATGAAGGTAGACATACAAAATAACGCTGATGGCTGAAAAAGCCACAAGGAAACATACCATTGACTATCTACCTTAAAAACCTATAGTGCACGTTTACAGTGTAGAAATATACATATATAGTTTCTATAAAGTTTTCTCATCTGGACTGATGGTGCTCCCTCCAAGAGCCTATGACCACCTAACAAAACCCCAATAGCAGATGTGAGAAATCTTTTGAGTTGTTGGCCATAGTTAAGCGACTTCCCAAGCCTGTTTCCTATTGCTGCTGCCTTTGGTTGTACCTCAGAGGTAGAGTTAAGCTCCTAATGCTGAGGATACCGTGTACTTCAGAGACAAGACTCAGAGACCTCTGAGATGGAACTGACTTGAATGGCCTCTCCCTGAGGACCAGTTTTCATAGTACCAAAGGCATCATGTGCTTCCTAAGGAGAGAATCAACCAACAGTCCCACCCAGCTACGATGTCCAATAACCACATTAATGACCAGCACAGCATGATATAGTAGCATATACATAAATAAATGCACACACATACATACATGTATTCACAGATATATACATCCATTTAAGAGGTAAGTTTTTATTTACTTATTTATTTTTCTTATTTTACATATCGATCCCAGTTCCCCCTCCTTCTCTCCCTCCCTCCCTGCCTCCTTCCTTCCCTCCCTCCCTCCCTCCCTTTTTTCGACCCTCCCTCCCTCCCTCCTTTTCTTCCTCACTAACGCATACCCCCTCGACCACCCACCCATCCCATTCCCACCCTACCCCCGACTCCACAGGGAGGGTGATGCCTTCCAGGAGGGGTCACAAATCTGTCAAGTCATTTGGAGTAGGGACTAGGCCCTCCCTCCTGAAGAGGTCAGTTTTTGATGGGGGCTTTATTTATTATCTATGGTCTCAATGTTTCTATTCTATGAACTCAGTTACGTAAGTAGAAAATAAGAAATAATTACTTTCAAAGCTTACCTCTCTAACATATTTGTCTGATTTTCAAATATTTTAATCATCACATTCATCCGATCAGTTACTGAATAAGGAGCTTCTATTACAAAAAAACATAAAGGTAATTTAATAGCTGAAGTTATATGATCATACAACTCAGTGATGCAGATGGGGAAAATAAATGAGCATAAGGAGATGACATGATACTTTCAACCACATCTACCTTATTTTATTTTATCCTATACGTCATCTCTGGCTTCCAACAGGAAGTAGTTATAATATAAGGCATACTCAGAGGCAAAAACACAGTCTGAATAGATAAGTAATTGTAAGCACAGGATTCAGACACAGCAAGCATTTTTTACGTTATCAGGCAGGAACTTTAAACAATATGAGCAGAAACTTTAATAAATATGTAAAAAGAAATGCTAATGATCTATAACACTGTAATAAAGCATGCCTTGTGACTGACACAGGCAGTCAATAAAAATAAATAAGTAGAATAATCACTTTATTCTTTTATGACAATTTGCATTGTGCCAATCACTATGTATTCTAATCTTCATAATGACCAGGTAATAATCTATTGTTGACTAATAAATTTGCCTTCTCTATGCTTCTCTATGGCTGCTGTCAGGACAGAAAAAAAAAAAAAAAAAAAAAAAGGATTACGCACTTGGAATCCTTTGGAAAACAACCTACACATTAAAAAAAAATTTTTTTTTTTTGAGACAGAATTTCTCTGTGGCTTTGGAGGCTGTCCTGGAACTAGCTCTTTTAGACCAGGCTGGTGTCAAACTCACAGTGATCCACCTGCCTCTGTTAGATAATTCTTACAGGTATTTAAAGCAACTTGTTTGAAAAAAGTCAGTGAGCATGCAACTGTCATTGGAAAATCCCTAAATAGAGAAGCAAATGAGTTCAAAAATGCAATTTTGTATTAAAAATCTATGAGACAAGTTTTTTTTAAAGTGTGATATATGCCTTATAGGAATAACCAGTGACAAAGTAGGAAATAAAAGAAACATGTGAAGTGATAAAGACTACAAATATTCTAAAATTGATATCACATATCACATATCACATATTTAACATTTGTGTTATCGCTGTGTGGTTGTGCATGATGTGTATGTGGGGTGAGTGTGACAGGACTGAGTGTGGAGATCTGAGCACACTCCTGCAAATTAATTCACAGACAATAGTAAGAGCTTCAAGGATACTGAGCTGTTGTTTGAGGCCAACCAGGGATACATGAGACCCTTTCTTAAAAACAAGTGACCAACAACAACAACAACAACAAAAACCAGACAAAATCTTGAAGCAGCTTGAATAGAGAAGTTCGTACTGTGATGTTGGGAAGGAGGATGTTCCCCACAGGCCCATGGGCATGAATACTCGGTCCCCAGTGGGTGGTGGTAACTGGGAAGTTGTAGAACCTTTAGGAAGAATTAATGTGAAGGTGTTTAAATGAATGGCCACTTACCTGGTTCAATTTCTGACATGACTTGAGATTCATACTCTGCGTGGGATTTTATGAAATCTGAAATAGACACAAGTATCTGCCATTATACACTTTATATAGCAATCCTATGCACTAATCAGGTTCACAGTCTACGTTTTTAATTTCAATGATTTGCCCAAGAGGAAGACAAAAAAACAACTTCATGGGAACAATGGATAAATCATAATAGCATTCCTCTTTTAAGAATATTTATTTTTACTTTATGTGTTTGAGTGTTTTGCCTGCATATATGTATCTGCACCATATGTGTGCAATGGCAGCAGACACCAGGAGAGGGAATCAGATCCCCTGCAACCAGAGCTACAGAGAGGTGTGAGCTGCCATGTGGGTGTGGGAATCTCACTTGGGTCCTCTGCAAGAGCAGCCAGTGTTCTACTAAACTGCTGAGCCATCTCTTCAACTTGGCATTAATCTTTTATGTTTTCAAAATCCATACTATAATAAAACTTGGATTGAAATATCAAAACTCCATACTGAATAGTGTCTTCAGTTTGCCATTGCATAATTTTTTTTAATTATAAAAATTAAATTTAAGTCTCAAAGTGCTAATATAGTTAGGAAACTATATAAAACTTAAGCATTTATAAAATATTACCTTCAATTTGCTTCTCTATAGCTTCATAAGTTTTCATTGATTCTGACAGAGTATCTCTATCCCTGTTAAGCGTGCCAATAGATAAAACATATCATCATACACATTAAGAGTTAAGTTACATGCCCAAGGAACTATATTTTATAGACTACACATATGAAGTTGGCAAAATAAGAGTTAATCATTTATCATTTATCCTTCATTCATAGTTACTAAGGTAAATGAATAGTAAAGCCATCCTATATTACAAAGACCAAATGCTGTGAATTGTGTACTTCAGGATATAATTAAATACACCAGTAACATTTAGAACCAAAAACATAATAGTAATAATAAAAAAACAAATCTGTAGAAACTGGAGATCTCTTTTTGCTAATACATTTTCACTTGGTGTAGTGCTAAGGGCACAAGCCTGAGAGTGAGACACCCCTCTACAAACCTGTAACTATGTGGCCTGGAGCCAGCTGCTGTGCCTCTCAATCTCTTTCGGTGCTTTATCTGTTAAAACGTCTATACACCAACACCTTTCTCATAAAGTGGTTATGGGGCTCCCAGGAAATAGTAAAAAGAAAATCCCTTGTGTGTAGAAGACATTTAAATGTTAAATATAAATTCTAATATATGTTTGAAAATATTCCTGACAACAAATAGTTCAAAAATGTACAGAAACCTTCTTACAGTGCTGATGTAATAACAATTCATGGCGAGCGTATGCAGAGATTGCAAACTGACTTTTACCTTCTTACCATTATGAGTAGTTTTTCTTTTAACAAGATGAAAGTGCTTTATATATACTTGATGGAAACTGGTGGTTGAAAGTCCAATTCTAAAGCAGTTTTTATAATTTTTTAAAATAAACACTGAATTTGCTACTAGGACTCACTTGATCATATTCAGACATGTAAGACCCAGAAACACAATGTTCTCTCTCATCTGTGTTTTCCAGCTCCAAATCCTCATATGTGAGCATACAACATGGAGTAATGACTAAAACTAAGAAAGTATAAAGAGACAATAGGCATGGGGGAGGGGCGTGAGAATGAATAGCAGGATATAGGTGGTATGAAATGGGAAATGGAAAAAAAACATGGAGGGAGTTCAACTAGAGAGGAAGGGAGGAGTGTCAATACAGAAGGTGAAAGGCAGAGGAGGGACAAATAAGGCTGGATAAAGCCTCAAGAAATCCCATTGTTTTATATTTACCTAAAATTATACACAAAACATATATAAGTGTATATCTATCATCTATCTGTCCATCATCTATCAGTCATCTACCTATCTATCATCTATTTGTCCATGTATCATCTGTCTACCTATCATCTGTCTGTGTGTCTGTGTGTTTGTCTATCTATCCATCCATCCCTCTTCTTGTCTACCAATCTACCTAAGCAGGACGTTATGCCAGTTGGGTGACAATTATCCCTACAAAATCCAAAAACTAACAGAGACCCCAGTACCAGGAATGAGCAACCACCTACTGAATGGTTGATCAGGGTATGTTGAGTGTCTCCTAAAACAATATAGACTGTCTACAGACCTTGGCTGCTTCTGGGGAGTTGAGGGTAGAACCCTATTTCTTGTGGGGACCCACGAGCCGCCGCCATTACAGGATGGCGACCGCTCCCCTACAGGATGCAGTGAAGGACTCTATGTTGGGCAATGCCTCCTCGGTCTGCGTCATGTCCCGCGCTTCCCGCATGCGCAGTAGGAACGGTGTCTCTGGCCAATCCCGAGGCCTCGGGTGTCTGCAGTTCGGCTGTGACCAATCAGGGTATTACCTGTGTCCTTTTTCCCTATATAAGCAGTTGCATTTGGGTTTTCGGGGCCCCTCGCTTCCTGCTCTCCCTTCAATCAAGAGGCTCTCCAATAAAGCGTGATTTGAGAAGAATCCTCAAGGTGTGGTCGTTCTTCCTCGCTGGTCGAGGTGCATGCCGCATTCTCTGAAGACATTGCATACTTTGGACACAGGACTCAGATGATTTGAGCTGTATCTGATCTGGAAACTTCCTTTCTGCAGCCTGGCTTTCATAGTACCAGAAGATACTCTGAAAGCTGCCAAGCATGGGAAGCAATTAAACAATCCTTCCCAGTTGAACTATGACAATGAACAACATGGCAAGACATCTGTAAAGGTACAATAGTGGTATTCACACATTGTTGGGAACCAGCAGCTATCTAACCTGACCTGAGGCCCACTCAACAGAAAGGACATCATGTTTAGTACTGGGAACACTTACGTGGGTTTCAACATCAGGGATCCCCTTTGTTCTCTTAGGCGGCTTTTCAGTTCTTCAAATTTATGAACCAGATTTGTTATTTGTGTAATGTTTAAATTGACTGATTTACCATCTGATAGAAGATCTGTTTCAAAAATGCTTTGGTCTTTACTTATCTAAAGTAACAAAATTTACCAGTTACTAAAGATTCATTTGATCTCATTTGATTTCACTATTTCCTTTATCAATCCGAATAACTTTAGTTTAACCTCATAGTTAGCTATATCCAAACACTGGTATAATAGTTACAAATGCAATGAAGGGCACCTCACTGTCTGCAGTGCAATAGCTCAGTCAGGATAGTTATATGGCAAAGCTGATATTTACTATTTTGCTATATAAAAAATTTAAGAAAGCCCAATAACAACAAATGCAACTCAAAAATATTGACAAGAACAAATCTAAATCAATTGTTTAACATGATTTTTTTCTAAGAATACTCTGCTGTAATATATTATAGAAAGACAATGATAAAGGCATGGCCCTCTATTACTAAATTCCCAGATATTAATGTGCTGTCATTTTGTGTGGGGAAACAATAAGATGCCTTTGGAAGTCTCAAGCCAGAGGGAAGAAAAAGGAAGAGAAGTTTCTAATTGATGATTACACTTTAATTTTCATCCCAAATAGCAAGCCTCTTTTGTCTTAAAGCATGTTTAACTAGAGAGAGTGATAGCATAGCCAAATGAGTGCAGAGTACTTCTGAACAATCCCTGAAGCCACCTAGGAAAGAACTCCTTCATGTTAGAGGAAGACACAAAATCTCTCCCCAAAGTCCTTGAAGTGACAGGCCAGTTGTTCTCATTGGGGTACTGAAAGTATTTGAAAACCTAAAATGCAAAGGGTGTCATCAAAGAACAGAATACATTTTATAAAAGTCAATATAGTTTTATGTTCGCTCATATTATGCATAACTTTTTAAGCAGAAGCGAAATTTAAGTTGATAAATTACCATTACTTTTATATAAATCAAAAAAAGAAAGTGAGTGAAATTTTCATTGTTCTTTAGGAGAAACAATAATCTAGTAAGTCCTGTTCTCCTCTGGACTCATGCAGGAAACTCATATGCAAATTACTGATAAACATTTTTACTACCCATTATTTTTGACCTAAATCAAAATATTACTTGAATTGGTTATTGAACCATTTGACTTATACCTACTTCAAGCAGATTTTCAGATGGCCCAATACTTACTAATATACCCAATAGTTAAGAAGTTTTAGATTTTACCTCCTCCATTTGGTTGACTTGTTGCTGAAACCACTTCATAAGAAAGAAATAAAAAAGAGAGAGTTAGTACACATGTCTATGAACTCGTATCTGCCCAGCACCATTCCTGACTCACACACACACAGCACATGGGGTTCAGAATGGGGCTAGTGCAGCATACAACTACAAATAGAAACTTAAAAATATCTAGCAGCAGCTGTGGAATGCTGCACCTTCAAAACCTACATCATTTTTGCTTAATGTCCATTTTTCTCTCTAGTTTAAGCTGTTTTGAATTGAAAACACATACCTTGAAAAGAGACTCCAAAATCTGGAAAACAAAGTTTTTGTTAGTGTATTTAAAGATAAAACAAGTATCATTCAACTCTTATAATTTTGGATCATAATCTGCTCTGCTAAAATTACTAATAACTACAAATCTGTAGTTCCAAAGCTAGAATAATTTTGTAGTTATGGTGTTTAGTCAACAACTAGAATTAAAAATAGCTTTTTTTTTCTCCATAGAATTTTGGAGTCAATTATTCACATCTAATATTTTTGTGTGTGTGAAATGAAGCTTCCAAAAGAGAGCTACACTTGTGTTATATGTTTTACAAGGGGTGATTAACTTATTTTAACACAAATGATAGTGGAAATGTGCAATTTCAGAGGGAAATTACATTGGGCTAGCTTAGCCTCCAAATAACCATTTACTGTTGACCTTTATGTATGACCTGATATTCTTGTGACTATTGGACCAATCAGTTTCCAATGTTCAGACAAGTTCTACAAGTTTCATCAACTGAATGGCTAATAATGCATGAGCTAGCATCTGAGGCCCACAGCAGAGATTTCCCCACTGTGCTAAAACCTGCCTACCTGATGTTCCCAGGAAAGTATTTGAAAAAAATGCTTGATTAATAACTTTTTTGTTCTGTTAGTATAAAAACTTCATGATTTATTCCAAGATAGTTTATTTATTCCAAGACAGTGAATATTGCCTTCCTGCTTTCTTTCTATGTATGCTTGTCATTTGTATACTGGAAGACTTCTTGTTTTTGTGTCTAAATTTTGTGTCTGCTCATTTTACTGAATATATTAGTGAGTAGAGATTTCTTTTTTAAAAGGTGGAGCTTTTAGGATCTTTAAAATATAAAATCTGTATCATCTGCAAATAAGGCTAATTTGATGTGTTCCTGTCTACCCTAGGCTACTGAATCAGCTATTTAGTGGGGCCAGAAGCCAACTGGCGACTTTAGGTGACTTTTTTTTTAGGTCTAACCTGTGGTTATGGAGCGGGAGTTTACAGCAACTGTATGAAAAGCTTCATGAAGAGAGGGTTACATGCTTATCTTATTTTTGAACTGCGGTGACAAAACATAATTGTGAAGACAAGTTAAAAAAGAAAGTGTTTGGTTGGATTTAGGGTCAGAATCCATCAGAGTAGAGCAGAGGCACTGCATCGGCAATAGTCTAGAGCTCCCTTCTTGATCTAAAAGGGAAGGTGAAGAGAACACTCTGGGAATGGCCTGAGCTTTTGAAGTTTCAAACCTCTCTTTGACCCACTCCCTCCAACAAGGCCATAACTCCCAAGCATTTCCATCCACTGGGAACCAATTTTTCAAGTACGACCTAAGTGGGCTACTCTCATTCAAACCACCACATTCTACTCCATGGCAAAATGCACTTAGTCCAGCTTAAAAAGTCTCTATCATTTTTCAGTATCAACACTGTTTAGAAGTCCCAGCATTCAGAATCTGTTTTCAGGCTTGAGGTAACACTGAAGGTGCAAATTACATACTTTTTACATACAGTAGTTCAGAATATACATTACTATTCCAAAGGAAAGGACTCTAGTCATACTGGGCCAAGTCCCAAATCCTGCAGCTGAACTAGTGTTTTATCTCAGAGGGCTTAGCTGGTTCCAGGATTACTAATCAAGTGAAAGACCTATATAATAAGAACTTTGAATCTTTAAAGAAAGAAATTAAAGAAGATACCAGAAAATGGAAAGAACTCCAAAGCTCTTGGATAGGTAGGATCAACATAATAAAAATGGCAATCATGCCAAAAGCAATCTACAGATTCAATGCAATCCCAATCAAAATGCCAGCACAATTCTTCACAGACCTTGAAAGAATAATCCTCAACTTTATATGGAAAAACAAAAGACCTAGCATAGCCAAAACAACCCTGTATAATAAAGAAACTTCCAAGGGCATCACCATCCCTGACTTCAAACTCTATTATAGTGCTATAGTCCTGAAAACAGCTTGGTATTGGCACAAAAACAGACAGGTAGACCAATGGAATTGAATTGAAGACCCTGATATTAAGCCACACACCTATGAACAACTGATTTTGACAAAGAAGCTAAATTTATACAATTGAAAAAAGAAAGCATCTTTAACAAAAGGTGCTGGCATAACTGAATGCTTGTGTGTAGAAGACTACAGATAGATCCATATCTATCAAAATGCATAAAACTTAAGCCCAAAGATTTCAACATAAACCCGGCCACACTGAACCCCTTGGAAGAGAAAGTGGGAGGTATCCTTGAATGAACTGGTACAGGAGACTGCATCCTGAATGTAACACCAGTAGCACAGACACTGAAATCGACAATTAATAAATGGGAGTTCCTGAAACTGAGAAGCAAAGGACATAGTCAACAAGACAAAACAGCCACTCACAGAATGGGAAAAAGATATTCATCAACCCCACATCTGACAGAGGGCTGATTTCCAAAAATATACAAAGATAAAGAACTCAAGAAGTTAGTTACCAAAACACCAAATAATCCAATTAAAAAGTGGGGTACAGAACTAAATAGAGAATTCTCAATGGAGGAATCTAAAAGTGCTGAAAGACACTTAAGAAAGCACTCAACATCCTTAGCCATCAGGGAAATACAAATTAAAACAACTCTGAGATATCATATTACTCCTGTCAGGCTAAAATCAAAAACACCAATAGACAGTTTATGCTGGGGAGGATGTGGAGAAAGGGGCACATTCTTCCTTTGCTGCTGGGAGTGCAAACTTGGTACAGCCACTTTGGAAATCAGTATGTGATTCCTCAGAAAGATGGGAATCAGTCTATTTCAAGATTCACTAGTTCCACTCTTAGGCATATACACAAAAGATGCACATCCGTACAACAAGGACATCTGTTCAACTATGTTTATAGTAGCATTATTTGTAATAGCCAAAACCTGGAAGCAACCTAGATGTCCCTCAACTGAAGAATGGATGGAGAAAATGTGGTACATTTACACAATTATTCAGCAGAAAAACACAGTGGACTCCTGAAATTCACAGGAAAATAGATGGAACTTGAAGAAACCATCCTGACTGAGGTAACCTAGTCACAAAAAGACAAACATGGTATGTACTCACTCATACATGGATTTTAGAAATAGAGCAAACGATGACCAACCTACAATTCACACCACCAGAAAAGCTAGGAAACAAGGAGTACCCGAAGAGCTATGGTCCCCTGAAGAAAGGGAAAGGGACAAGATCTCTCATGCAAATTGGGAGCATAGAAGGAGGGGGGATGGAGATAGGAGAAAGAGAAGGGGAGAAGAGAAGTGAGCATGAGGGAACAGGAAGATCGAGACAGGGAAAGAAAAGAGGAGAACAAGAAAAGAGACACCATAATAGAGGGAGCCATTATAGATTTAAGGAGAAATCTGGCACTAGGGAAATGCCCAGAGATCTACAAGAATGAACCCAACTAACAGTCTCAGCAATAGTGGAAAAGCTACCTTAAATGCCCTTATCCTATTATGAGATTGATGACTACTTTAAATCTAGTAGCTGATGGAAGCAAAAGTAGAGATTCACAGCTAAGCACTGACCTGAACTTTTGGAGTCCAGTTACAGAGAGGGAGAAGTGATGAGCAAAGGAGTCAAGACCAGGCTGGAGAAACCCACATAAACAGCTGACCTGAACAACCAAGAGTTCATGTACCCCAGTCTGATAGCTGGGAAACCAGCATAGGACTCACCCAGAACCCCTGAATGTGAACGTTAGTTAGGAGGACTGGGCAGTCTATGGGGACTCTAGTAATGGATCAGTATTTATCCCTAGTATAGGAATGGACTTTGGGAGCTCATCCCACATAAAGGGATACTTTCTCAGCCTAGTCACATGGGGGAGGGACTAGGCCCTGGCCCAAATGATATGAGAGACTTTAAAGACTCCCCATGGAAGGCCTCACCCTCCCTGGGGAGCAAAAAGGGGATGGTTTGGGGTTTGGTTGGGGTGATAGGGGAGGATGGGAGGGTGAAGGAAGTGGGATTGACATGCAAATCATCCTCGTTTCAAACTTAAATAAAAAAAGGGAAAAATGAAAAAAGACAGTAAATAAGTTGCTGTGACGAAATGCCATAATAATTTATAAAAGACAGCCTTTAATTGGGCTTATGGTTTCTGAGGGCTAGAATCTGTGAGGGTGGAACAAAGGCATGGCAGCAAGAAAGCCTAGAGCAAAGCTTACCCCATGACACACTTTCTCCAACACGGTCACACATCATAATCTTCTCCAAAGGGTTCCACTAACTGGGAATCAAGTATTCAAACATGGTCTATAGGGGCAATTTTCATCCAGAGCAGTTCTCTTCAGATATGACCTTCTGAAAGTCATGATCTTGATAAGCACGATGTATGTAAACACTGGGGTTTTTCAACAAGAATGCCTGCAGCGCTATATAGATACAGGACACCACCAGAAGAAAATGTGCAACCAATGGAAAGATTTTATAAAAATGTTGACTCTAAGCCAATAAACATTTCATTTTTGTCTAGTAATGTGACATCATTTATACATTCCTTGGTTTCTACAAACTACTAAAGGGGTACAATGTATTTTGAGCTATTTGTGTTTTTTTTTCTTCTTTGAAATACCTTTTTATGTTATAGCAACCTACATTTCACTTATTGATCCAGAGTCATAACAATCATGATAGTCTCTTATCAGCTATACATGACCTAAGTGCTTTGCTTATATGTCTCTTTCTTGTCCTTTTGTCAGCAAACTCCATGGATCTACCCATTTTTATCCCTTATCCAAGTAGAAGGGCTGCAGATGTGCATCAACCAGCTTTTATGTGGATGTTGGGGGTCTATCTCAGATCCTCACGCCTGTGCATCAGGCAGGCACTGTACCAAGGAAACACTCTCTTTACCCTCTGAGTTCTCTGCCCATTCTACATGTCTAGGTCCATCTTCATCTAATAAAATAAATATTGTTTGGATTATGGAAAACATTGAAAAAAGTCTTGAGGTATTTTTCTTTTAAATGATAAATAAATATAAAAATAATTCTAGAAGAAGTCAAGATATAGAGCATGAGAGAAGAGGTCTGGACCCTTTCTCTGGCAAGATAAGACCATGTAGAAACACACACACACACACACACACACACACACACACACACACACACACACATATATATATATATATATATATAAGTGATTATGGGTTAATATTTAAGACAGAGCTAGCCAATAAGAAGCTCTAGCCATTGGCCAACTAATAGATTCTATAACTAATATAGTCTCTGTATGTTGTTTTTGGGGCTGACATGGCTGTGGGACCAGGCAGGTGGGAAACTGCTCATAACAAAATGGCACCTACAAAGTGGGTATTAAGAACTTCCACTTAAAATTTGACAAAAGCTTAAAAAGGAATTTTACAAACAAAATGACAGAGACAATCAAGGCTTCTTGGTAGCAGTATTTTTCTCAGGCAGGCTCTGTTTTGCTAGAGACAAACAAGCGACTTGAACAGCTCCTTTAAGGGAGGTTCCCTGACTTGGCATGAGTGGCAAAAAACTGCACGGCTCTTTTAAGAGGCCCTGCTACCAACTAAATGGTGTGTATGGCAGCTGGCAGTGGCACATCCCCAACCTGGCAGCATATACCAAGGCGGTGAGCACAACTCTCACTGCTGGCAATAAACGTACCCCTGCTGTATTGGAAAGCAATGTTGTTGTTTAGCTGATAAAAGACTTGTGGCCAGAAAAAGATAAAGATTTACAGTAAAGACAGATTAAGATTAAAAAAAAAAAGGTTTATAGTGTATTTTTAAAATATACACAGGCTCGAGAGAGAAAAAGAAACAGGAAAAAGTGGTTAAAACGATAGAGAGTAGTTGGTGTGATGGCATATGCCTTTAATCCCAGCACTTGGGAGGCAGAGGCAAGCAGATCTCTTTGATTTCAAGGACAGCCTGGTGTGCACAATGAATTCCAGGACAGGCAAAAGCACACAGAGAAACCCTGTCTCAAAAAAAAATTAAAAAAAAATAGTAGAAGAAGAAATACACTAATAAAAAAGCCACGTGAAGATGGGAGGTACACAGAGAGTCTGGATACTATATGCTATTGTGTTGTCTTTGAATTGCTCAATTGCTAAGGAAGAAACAACAACTGCTAAATACACTTGATTGTCAATTGATGGGAGATGTTATTCTGTATATATGTTTCACATACTAATTAATAAAGCCCTGCTGGCCAATAGAAAACTAGATAGGCGGGGCTAGGAGACCTGGAGAAGGAAAGAGGAAGAGGGAAGGAAGAGTCGAGATGTAGCCCGGGGAGGAAGGAAAATGCCCGCCGCTGGCTCCCTGATAAGACGACCTCGTGGAAATACTTAGGTAAGTAGAAATGGGTTAATAATTAAGACAGAGCTAGCCCATTAACAATAATGGTAACTGGCCAACAGGATTGTATCAAATATAAAGTCTCTGAGTGTTATTTGGGGCTGGCACACCAGACTGGCGGGCTGGCAGGCTGGTGGAAACATACACGCTACAGTCAATGCTTCTGAATTAATCCAATTTGTATATATTAAAAATGCTTTGACTTCAAAATTTAAGTCTAAGGACAGGTTACTGGGGGAAAAATGTCTAATTTTGTTTCCACAGAAAATGAAAAGCTGTGGATTCCTTCCAGACTAACATGCTTTAAGACCCCTTGAAACAGTGTCCCAGGTGATCCAACATTCAAAGCAGCTGGGACAAGGCAGTCTTGCAAACTACAGCCAGGATTTCTGTGTCTTCTTAGGGTCCCCATGAGATTACAACATCCCCATCCAGCAAGAAACAGTTTGGAAAACACGATGCTCAAATTCCCAAATATTGTCTATAAATGTTTGTTTTCATTTAAATGGGGTTGGTTTTAAATGGTTAATGATCACAACCAATCTCTTTTTAAAGGAAAAATGAGTTTATGGTATAGAAATAAATACATAGTTTTGGATTGGATTTTCACTTATTGATACAAATTTAAGGTCAATTTTGTGATATGTATATTTCTCCTCTTATTTAGGCATTTTGTTTATATAGCTCATTTAAAAATGTAATGTGTAATATAGTACAGATTATAGATAGTTACCTATAGTAGTCAAAACTTATAGTTAAATTAGTAAGGTTTTCTATATATACAGATATATTTCAAATGGATAGGCATTCTTCAAAACTTTCAAAGATCTACATAATATGCCATTTAAAATGGTTTAGGGTTTTTCTTGACAGTGACATAACTGCTCTTGGCAACACCACCTGTGTCAGAAAGGAAGATGAACATTGAAGAAATGTGTTATGGAATTTGCTTCCACTATGGCAAGACTACCCATTTGGGCAAGATACTGCCCTTGTCTAGACTGTTTAACTATATGCTTTATAAAGTAGACATGCAGGGCCCACAAGAAAGTAACTGTTAAAACAAGACGGAGAGTGCTACCGGGTTCCTGCTTCATGGAAGAGTCTGCCAGACAGTCTACAGGACACAAACAAAAGTGACTGACAAACTGCCAATACAGGTGGACCGTTTAAAGTTTTCTGCTTTGCTGAGTTGTCTGCCAGACACATTATGGCCTATAGGCTGAAGATGGAACATTACAGGAGAACTTTAGGTGACTGACCAGGCAAGTTGTCTCTGTCATTCCTAGAGTTTATATATTATCCTTCTGTGGTCTTTGATGGAGTTGAAGACAGACAGTTAAGGTTATAGTTTTCCTTAGTTAGGATTAAAGATAAGTTACATATAAGACTTTAGACTCACAAAGATAGAATAGATGATAGAATATTTTCTCTAAATCTTGCCAAAAGTTAATGGACTAAATATTGTTAACTATAGTTCTTATTTGATAACTGTTTTGTTATATATTTTATTGTATTAAAGTTAAAACCCTTCTTTTTATTTTAGACAGAAAAGAGGAGATGATGGGAGATGTCATTCGATAAATATGTTCTCTTATTGGTTAATGAATAAATCACTATTGGCAAATAGGAAGGCAAGATGGAGGGACTAGGAGACAAGGAGGATTCTGGAAGATGTAATAGAAAGGAGTTGCAATGTAGGACCAAGAGTAGTACGAGGTTTGGATCCTCTCTCCGGTAAGATAAAATCATGTGGAAACACTTAGATTGATAGAAATGGGTTAATATTTAAGACAGAGCTAGCCAATAACAAATGCTAGTAACTGGCCAACAGTTTCATAATTTAAAAAATGCTAGAAACATTTAAAAGAAGAAATATTTAATTAAAAATATTATAATCAAAAAGTAGTAGAACATTTGTATCAGATAAAGTAACATGCAAAACAGAAGCACAAAACAGAAGAATTAGCCACCCAGATAAAACAGTCATAAGGAATTGTGAAACAGACAAAGAGAGGAGGAAAGAGAAGACAGGGATAGGGTAAATACAAATAATGTTAGTTAAAGAAGATCACAAATCAAGTTGAACATATTTACATATAATATATTAAGGAATAGAAAAATAATATTTTATTTTATTAACTATATAGTGTGTATAGAAAAGAAAATAAATGTTGATCCTCACCTATAAATATACTGTGTCTATTTTTCTGGCAACAAAAGAAAACTTTAACCTGCCCAAAAATATTTTTAAAACTCAAAGTGTATTGGCAAATGAGAAAAACATGATTTCATTCAAAATTTTAAAAATATTTTTATTTTCTGTGGGTGCTTTGTCTGCATGTTTGTACATATAAATTACATGTGTGCCTTGTATGTTCAGGGGCCAGAAAAGGGTTTTGAATATCCTGGAACTACAGTTACTCATGGTTGTGAGCCACTATATGGCACTGAGTTCATTTGTAAGATTAAGTGCTCTTAACCACTGAGATGTCTTTCTAGCCACACATTATTTCATAATTGAAATATAATAATATAGAAGAAATAATAATGATATATAAGGAAAATCAAGCAAAGCTGTGTTAATAATATATTTTTCATAGTATTATTTTCATGCTGGGGGAGTACAATGATCTCTCTCTCTCTCTCTCTCTTTTAACCTGTCTTTGATTTTAAATTAACATTAATTAGAACATTAGCACATGATCTTGATAATAAGCTTATGTTTAAAATGGAAACAAAACAGAGATCACATTTGTAATTACATATGACTATATTGATACCATATTAAAAGCAAAATCCACAGATATTATATGCCTACATTGAGAATCAAGAAATATAAATAATAAAAGATCTTCTGATGACCCTTGCATTCCCCCAAAGGGCTGATTCTAGAGCAATACTGTTGAGTGCCTATAACATCACAGTTTCTACAACTAATCAAGTTCTCATAGTTTACATGGGGCACCTGACTCGGAATACGTACGTTCCGTTCTTCCTTAACTGCTTCCTCCAGCTGAGCAGCAAATTGTGAGCAGTACAACAAAAATGCGTTCATATCTTCACCAATCTTGCAAAAAGAAACACAAGACAGTTACTTTCAACTTTAGAACCCACTGTGTATCCACTTCTAAATATATTTAACTGTGTTTTGAAAGTATTTTAATTTTGTGTAATTTCTGTCTCTTTAAACATAGGTGGCAAGAAACTATGTTTCAAATAAATGTTATCCCAGAAACCCCTCCTAGAAATGTAATATGGAAGAAAGCACATCCTGGGGAATGATGACATAAAGTATGTTGTTTTCTGTTGGCGTAATGACTGTACCAGAATCTACTGATATTTTAACATCTGAGCATAGTGGGCCCACAGTCAGTACCTAGCTGCTTAGACCCAACAGGATTTCTGGTTCCATCAGCACCAGCTCAGCTGATGTAGGTTTTAATAAGACTCCTGTGGTCTATTTACCATTAAATATTGTGGAGACAGTCATTGGGGTGAAAACCAGCTAGATCAGGGAAGCCAAGAAGCAACCAGCTGACCTTCTTTTCTGGTTGGAGACCCAGCAAGAGCAGTGGCTCTCCACTCTCCCCAAGCCAAAAAGACAACAAATCTCTAATTCCCTCACTACTCCTTCCTGTGCATCTCTCTATCCCTATTGCTGGGTCCTCCATGCTTTCTATGGCTAATTCTTTTCAATTAGTTGCTGGCTCTGCCTCCTGATCCAAGGTTAATTTTATTAACATTGTCTCAGATTTTCAAAGTGGGATCAAATATCCTGCAACAATGTTTTTCCCTTTTTAATCTATACAACTGCAAAATCTCAGTTAGCCCAACCTTATACTCCTGTTTTTAGGGAGTGTAAAGAAAATAGCTATTGTGTATATAATTGTACATGTTAAAAAGTTAATGTAGGACTATGGATGCAGATCAGTGGTAGGGCACTTGTCCCACAGACCCAAGGCATGGGTTCTAGCCCCAGCACCATAAAAATAGAAAAGAATATAAACTAAAACTATTAACTATTAACTAATATCTGCCAAAATCTGTAGTCTTTTAGTATAACCTGTTAGTAGGCAATCATCATTACAATGTAATAATTAAATATCTTTTGATAGATATTTGTATATCAGAAAACTAACCCATGTTAAATCAATGTTTAACACTTATTTCCAGTAGAGATTCTTGCAGAAGAAGGTATCCACTGAACAATACACTTCTACCACACTTCATAGGGATAAAATTGATAAGACAGTCATATTATTTGAGCACTTGCAAAGCTGAGGCAGTAGATTACAAGTTTCAGGTCAACTTGGGATACAGAGAGTATTGAAAGGAATTTAATGAAGCTTTGTTTCAAAATTTTAAGGTATATCTGTGTATGTGAGTATGTGCCTGTGTGCACACATGTCATATTACACATGCAGAGGTCTGAGAACGAGTTGGTTCTTCAGTGAGTTCCGAGGATTGAACTCAGGTCAGCAGGCTTGGTGGCAAGCACTTTTACTTACTGACCATTTTGCCAGCCTTCAAAATTTAAAGAAGTGGTAGAGTGCTTTCCTGTCATACTTTAAGCCATGAGATCAATCCTAATACCAAACATCACCAGCCAAATAAAGCAGAAAAACAAAAACAAGCAACTCTGCAAACAAAACCAAATAAAGAAAATACTAGGAGAGTCATCCAGAAGAGTAGGAAAATAGAGAAGAGTCATCAGTCATAAATGTAAAGACAGTTCATTCCATCACACCACTATACTCAATTGCCACAATAGAGACCGATTTGACAAAGTTTGCCCAAATAAGAGCAGTACACCAGACAGAAGAAGAAAAGAGTCTAGCAGATATGCTGAGGAGTGACAATAACAACTTGTATATTATGTAACTTAAGCTAGTTGAGAAAGGATAACTTGGGACACAAAACTGGCAGGACCAATGAATGACCTTCAGGTCCCAGGGAAACTGAAGAACTTCTCTCATAATATTAAACAGACTACAGGGAAACAAAGAAGGTGGTAGCCAGAGGTCAGGGTCAGTGAAATAAGTTAAAAAATTGACACCTTGTTATCAGCATTTGATGTGATATAGAAGACTATTAGTGGAGTAATCAAACTCAGTGAAGTGAAATGCTGTATTACATGAGCAGTTCTACACAGATAAGGAAATTATCAAGAATATGACAATGGATGTGGGAGAAACTGACTACTACATGTATATTATTACTTGCCAAATATTGCACATTGATTGTATTATACCAACAGAACTTCGTTTGTGTTCGAAATAACAACATATGGCTACTACTACTGCTGGTGATGATGGCAATTAAAATTTCTAGTCTTACAACAATGACCATAACGATCAGATACTCTGAAACATGCAAGAGTGCCACTTATACCCTGGGGTGACCCAAAGCCATATACTTGGACTTAAGGCCTTATGAGTTGAACAGAATTAATGCCAAGCACTATAAACCCAGACAACTACCTGTGGCTGGTGATGCCATTGGCCCCAGAGGAGATTGACCTACTGTTGCTTTCCTAAACCATCACAATTTCTAACTGCATTCTAGTGCATATCCTTACATACACAGAGGTAAAGCTCTCACCCTGCCCCCCATCAAAGATGCTTCTTTTTGTAGCTGATGGGAGAACATTACAGAAACCCACAATTGTCCAGAATGAAAACAACAACTGACCATGGGGTGCCCACTTGCACTCAATACATCTACAACACAACCAACACAAAACAACAGCAAATATATAAAAGTTTAAAAATTCAAGTGCAAACATATGTAAAACAGGGCTGGCAAGATGGCTTAGCAGTTCAGAGTGCCTGGTACTTTTGCAAAAGACTAGTAGAATTCAGTTTCCAGAAACAACATGGGTAGCTCACAACCTCCTGTCACTTTAGCTCCAATATCCCTTTTCTGGACTTTGCAGGCACCACCAAACATTCACACATACAGACATGTGGAATATTCCTTTATACTGTGTGAATATATGTCGCTGTGCATTGGTTTAATAAAGAAGCTGGACAGGATAAAGTTAGGCAAGAGAGCCAGGCTAAGCACACTGGGAAGAGGAAGGGCAGAGTCAGAGGAGTCACCAGCCAAGCATGGAGAGGAAACAGGAGGTGCAAGATGAAAGAGTGGGAAGCCATGTGGCAAAATGTAGATTAATATAAATGGGTTAACTTAAGATGTAAGAGTTAGCTAGTAACAAGCCTGAGCTATTGGTCAAGCATTTACAGTTAATAAGAAGTTTCCCTGGTTATTTGGGACTGACTGCAGACACTCAGAGAGACTCTGCCTACACAGATAGGCACGCATACACTTAAGTAAAATTTAAAAGATGCCTTAAAAAGTTAAAACAAGCAAGAAATGAAACCAAAATAAAGCAAAACAAAAAAAAAATCAACCCACTTAATGAGAACCATGCTGCTATGTTAATAGCTGCATTACAACAATATGTACAACAAAGATATGTGCTAGATCTCAAAAACCTTCTATGTTTTTGGTTTTGTTTTTTTACTTTAAAGATTAGAAAAGAGAATATTTTAAAATTACATTTTATTGTTTATCTATGTGTGCATGGAGGTTGATGGGGTGCTCAGGACTGCCTGCAAAAGTATACCCGTAGAAATCAGAGTATGACTAGAAAGGGTTGGCCCTCTCCCTCTACCATGCAGGCTTCAAGGATTGAATTCAAGTTTATCACCTTGATGGCAGGCACCTTTACCCAATGATCCATTTGCTGGTGCAAGAATGCTTTCTTACAGCCAAGTATAGCAAAGTTCACATTTAAAATTCACCACAGAGGCAAGAAATAGCCTACAGATAAGTTAAAGACATGACTTGGCAGAGCCTGGAAATTATTATTACACTTAGTAATAACGAATAAATTATTAGTATACTTCTGTCAAGTGTCACAAGAGGAACTGAGTGTGCATAGGAGTCATTTTGGTGTGTGGATTACAAAGGTGAGGGATGACCCCTTCCAGTATTTACTTTATTTCATTAGCATTATGTATACATACAGACAAAGTTAAGCCTTCTCTAGATTCCTTTGCTCTTTTTTCTCCATCTTCATCCACAGTGCCATATGTATCTTCCAAAGCAGTAACAACCTTAGAGAAATGCAAGTCAAGTTGAACTTGTCATAGTCAAATTGCTAACACAATCACACCATGATCCTATAGATGTCACTTCATTGCCAGTGGCAGGAAGGTCAATTTTCTACCCTTTGGCTCATCACATGTCATTTAGAAGATGCCTTCTCAATGGTAAAGAATCCTGCTTTCTTGTCATGGGGACCCCAAAACTCTGTCTTATCTCTGTGGATAAGTAGCTAAAAGCTAAAAGATGTGACCCTGAATAGCTTAAGAAAGCAGAATTTTCCTTAAAGTCTGATTTCCCTCTAAATATTGCATAAGGGGGGAGGAGAAATATAAAGAGCAGAAAGCAATAAACTCTAAAAGATAACAAACTGACCAGGCATCTTAAAAGTATGATGAACTATAATTTTTATATTGGTGTCCTCCCTCCTTATTCTCACTTAAAAGCCTATTTGCAATCTTACTGTCAATCATTATGTAAAAAGAAATTTAAGAGGAACACTAAACCCTATTCTGAAGTGCAGACAAGAGTTACTGCAGCTGCAGATGCCTATACCCACAAAGCTCTGCTTGCAAAGATAGTCTTAGCCTGACAGGATTTTTGCTTTCAAGAAGTTAAAAGAATGGTCTTATTCCAGACTGTGCTTTATGCTCAACTGCTTTCTTTTGTATTCTGGAATTCTAATACATGCTTGATGAAGAACATTTTAGGTTCTTACCCATCTGGGCATTGAGTTTTTAATGATATCTTCTGATATCCATTCTATTTGAGTCATCATGTTCAATGCTGGAGGAATGAAGCATACCTCATATGACTTCAGTCAGAGGACACTCATAGCCCTGGTTCTGTTTTCCTTCTAATCTCTCTCCACTGGCTGGATATATTAAATCTTACCAATGGCATAAGCATATATGGAGTTCATAATATAACTACGGCTGATTCTCTTGCAGTATAACAGCAAATCTCCTAGCTAATGACCATCTTGGGAATTAACACAATAGGAGACACAACACGTATCTTACCATCTTGAGGTGTTTAGCAATCTTCTTGACCATTTCACCTTCTGATATCAACTCCTTTGTCTTACTCGATGGTATTGGCAAGGCATACCTCATAATTGATTCACCTGTGGGTGGGGACCTTAGGACCATTGGTTCGATTTTATCATAATGTGGCTTGGCATTACGTTTTTCTTTCGGCTTAGGTGACAGATTAAGTAGTCCCTTTTTATAAGGTAATTCTGGAACACTCGTCAATTTCTTACTAATGGTTGATAGATGCTTTGCCGGCTTCATTTTTTGTGGCTGGCTTAGCTTCCAAATCACATGTGAAAAATTCAGTACCTTCCTGTGAAAAAAAACATTAAGAGATTAAAAAAAAATCCCACACCATTCATTTAATTAACTAAGAAAATTAAGTGATCCTAATGAAAATCATGTCTTATCATAAGGTACCATAGCAGGCTGCTAAGATGACATTGTTATGGTGTGAATATGAACAGCTCTGTGCAGGCTCAGGTATTGGGTATTTGTTTCCTCATTTACATGGTCCCTAGTTCTATCTATGAAGACATTGTCCTGATGACCTCATCACCTTCCAAAGCTACCAACTCTTGAAGCTATCACCTCAGAGGGCCAGGATCTCAACATAAGAATTCCGGGAGAAAAGGCACAAACCTTTAGACCATGAGAAAAATTTAGCATAGAGTGAGAAGCACACATGGGGATACATGGATCCACATGCATTTTCCCCCCTTAAATTTCCTGAGAGATACACAGACTGGATGTTAAGACTTTTGACACTTTCTTAGTAGCTATTAGAAAAAGTAGCTATTTCCCTCTGAATGCATATCAATGAATAAGACAAGACATTCTGACACGTGAAAAACACAATCATCAGACAATAAAAACCACAGACAGAAAAGTACATCATGTATGAAGATCATGCTAGAGAGACTTAAAAAAAATGTGTAAAACACAGAGACTATATGCACTATAAACAGGGTAAGCAGCGTTTTAAAAGATCCAAAACACAATGCATGGACAGCGTGATTGACCGCACGTCTGCACAACAGTTTAGTCTGGTGTGTAATCTGATTGAGATGCTATTATAGAGAGCAGCAAAAAACAAGAAAGTGGAGTGATACAGAGAAAAAGCAGAGACACAAAGAACATGTCTAAACTAAAGAGATACCTCGAACTGTGTAAATGCCAACAGCTCCAATCCCAACCTGCTTCCCTGCCTCGGCATTTTCTGGGCACTCATGCAGGGTGAGGTTGTAGTAGCTGGAGCCCTTTTCTGCCACCTCTAAAGCCAGGGAATGGGAAGTTCCCACTGCCTGCTCTACTCCTCCTCTTCTCCCATTCAAAAAGAAGTTTCTTTCTGGCTCCACCCTCCACCAGCAGTACTGTCTCTGCAGTCCTAACTGTGTCCTTCCCCAGCTCCTGCAGCACTCCCAAGAAGACAAGGCTGAGACGTTCATTCTCGCCTTAGTTCGTTGTCCTTAGTGGATAACAGTTGATCCACTCCTCTTAACTTATACTAAGGGATTTATACATTTGGATTACCAGCTCCTTGACCATCTCCATGTGACTTCCCCACGCATCTGAGGTCCATTTTTCCCTAGGCTGTGTTTACCAGCTCTCAGAGATCTAGTCAATCTCACCCCTGAATGGGAGTGATCGGAGGGATGCAGTTCAGGATTTTCCCTGTGGAAGGCAGCTACAAGTTGGCAAACTAATTGGGCTCGAGGCATGAACCTGGCATCTCTACTCAGCCACGAACAGGAACAAAGGAAACTCTAAAGAGCTACCCGAAGCCAGCTTGCCTGCAGAACTTCAGGAGAAGCCCAAGAAAGGCTCAAGCACAAGTCTTTCTTTAACACTGAGCCTCTGGATTATGGCTCCAGTAAATCTCCAAGGAGCAAGGGGATTCCTTGCAATTAGAACCCATTCTTTTATCATGGAAGACTACTTACGATGGTGCTGCCACATCTGTTATCCTCTTTGAGCATTCATCATCCTGGAGGCAAGGCCTGTATTGTGTGTCTTGTTGGTTTGATGTAGATGTATTTGGCTCTCAAGGAGGATCTGGATGCCCTCAAGAGAAGAATTAGAGCAACAAAATTTAATCAGAAAGGCCCACTCCAGTAAATGCCCAAACAAAATAAAGGAAGGACTGGAGCAAATAAAACCAGCTTGAGAAGGTAAATGGGAAGCTGGGCTCTATTACAGTCAGCATCAATATGGCAGAGTTGACTTCTGAAGTAAACACCTCAAAGCCAATGCTACCTTAGATGTACACTCTGCTTGACTACCGCTGTAGAGGGACTTCAGAAGAGTGCAGTTCCCGTTGGCAATATCTTAAACCGTGTTCATCTGCTAAATGTACAGAGTAGAATTACGGCAGAGTGATATGGAGAGTAATGTATGTAAGTAATCAGATTATCCCATCACCTTCAGACACACCCAGATTTGGCAATAAAATCCAAGGCAACAAGGTAAGTCTTGCCTGGGAGCTGTGAAGAATGCTGGGTGGACAGTGCCAGCTCTACAATTAGAATTGTTGGCTTCTGGTTCTTTTTCCCTAGTCATTTAACACCAATCTGGGAACCACACAAGTCTGGTTGGGATTTCTCTCAAATTTCTTTCAAGATTTATAAGCATATAAAGTATTCAGTGTTGAACTTCATTTTCCCTTAGAGTGTGCTCTAATGGTCCTCAATTTTCCTAATGCTGTGTCCCTTTGATGCAGTTTCCAGCGTTGTGGTGAGCCCACAACTATAAATTATTTTTGTTGCTACTTCATAGCTGTAACTCTGCTACTGGTATGAATAATAGTGTAAATATCTGATATACGGAACATCTCACATGTGACCCCTGTGAAAGGATGATTCAACCCCTAATAGGGGTGTGACCAACATGTTGAGCACCACTGCGCTAGACGGTTTTCCCACTCTACCTGCACGGAAAGACCTTGACAAGTGGCCATGACACAAATGTCTGGTCCAGTTTATCCTGACAGATATGGATGTTGTCTAGTAGCTTTAAGCCTTTAAAAGCTGCTGTTTTTCTTTGTAAGACATTCAATTTGGTGTTGTCGAATTATTCATTTTTTTTGTAGAAATATTAAAATGGAATGTTTTCCCATGAGAGTGTCTTCATTTCTCCTTCTTAAATTTTTTTTGGCCTTAATGTTGTCCTTGTCTAGCTATGCTATTTCATTTTATATTGAAGGTGTTAAAGTATAGTTTAAAAACATCAGATAATTCTTGCTCTTCTGGCTGCTTTCTACACCACACTCCCACCCTTAATATATAGACACCATTTCAGATGTAATGACTAAGTAAAGTTCTAACAATTGACTGAGAATGAGACTAAACCAGTTAAATAGTATTGTACAAAGATTAGATTGAGTGTAATGGCAAATACATGTGATTCTTGTATTTGGGAGGCTGCGGTGGGAGGATCATGAGATGGAGGTCACACTGGGATACGTAGGTAAACAGTAAAGAAAAAGAAAAGGAGGAAGGGAGGAAGAGGGGGAGGAAGAACAGCAGCAGCAGCAACAGCCCCAACATTAAAGCTAACACAAGACTCAAAACATTCACAATATTCTGGGATATGTAAGATGCTCATCAATACTATCAAGGATAAAAAGTTTTGAAAGTAAAAATACCTGGTATAAGGGAAGCACAAACTTGATGGGTTTTAAAAAAGAGGACACAAATTAGGGGATTAGGGAAGAAGAGATGATGTATCTGGGAGAAATTAAGGGTTGAATATGATCAAAATGCATTGTATGAAATTCTCAAAGAACTAATACTAATTAAAAAATAACAAAATAGAGGTAAAATTATATATACATATGTATAAATTATATATATACATATATGTATGTATGTATAAAGTAAAGAGAGAAAATAGAAGGATACACTGTCTAGAACATAATAACTACGACTGAAATGGAAAATTAATAACTAAGGGGTATAAATTAGGGCTTATGGAAAGAAGGGAAAACTAGAGAGAAGTTAACTCTCTGACTGCAGAGTATGGGACCAGAGCCCAGGAGATAAAGGAGAAAGCTGGAGCCTACCACCAGCATCCTCCCTGCCCCATTATCTTGAGAACAAGGCCACTGAGCCTACCAACCTTGTAAAGAAACTTTTTTTAAATTTTATTTATTTATCTTATTTTACATATCTATACCACTTCCCTCTCCCTCTCCCTCCCTCCCTCTTTTCCACCCTCCTATACTCTCCCACCATTCTTCCATTCCATTCCCCCCACAACTCCACATGTGGGGTGATGCCTTCCTGGAGGGGTTATCTAAATCTGTCAAGTCATTTGGAGTAGGGACTCCCTCCTGCCTCTAGGTTAAGGGAGTATCTCTCCATGGGAAATGTGCTCCCAAAGTCATTTTGTGCCCCAGGGATACATCCTGGTTCCACTGTCAGAGGTCCCTTAGACTGCCCAGGCCTTCTAACTGAGACCCATGTTTAGGGGGTCTGAGTCGGTCCAATGCTGGATTCCCAGCTATCAGTCTGGGGACCATAAGCTCCCCCTTGTTCGGGTCAGCTGTCTCTGTGGGTTTCTGTAACCTGGTCTTGTCCTTCCTCTCTGCATTTGGATTCCAGTTTGGCTCAGTGTTTAGCAGTGGGTGTCAGCATTGAACAAATTAGTACAGGAGACTGCTTCCTGAACATAACTCCAGTAGCACAGACACTGAGATTGACAATTAATTAATGGGACCTTCTGAAACTGAGAAGCTTCTGTAAGGCAAAGGACACAGTTGACAAGACCAAATGGCAGCTCACAGACTGGGAACAGATCTTCACCAATCCTACATCTGACAGAGGGCTGATCCCCAAAATATACAAAGAACTCAAGAACTAGTTAATAAAACACCAAATGACCCTATTAAAACATGGGGTATAGAACTAAGAGAGAATCCTCAATAGAGGAAATCAAAAAGGCTGAAAGACACTTAAGAAAGTGCTCAACATCCTAAGCCATCAGGGAATTGCAAATCAAAACAACTCTGAGATACCATCTTACTCCAGCCAGAATGGCTAAAATTAGGAACATCAATGACAACTTATGCTGGACAGGATGTGGAAAAAGAGGAACACTCCTACATTGCTGGTAGGAATGAAAACTTGTACAGCCATTCTGGAGATCATAATGGCAGTTCCTCAGGAAAATGGGAATCAGTCTACTACAGGACCCAGAAATCCCACTCTTAGGCATATACCCAAATGATCCACATCCATGCAACAAAGACATCTGTTCAACTATGTAGCAGCATTATTTGTAATAGCAAGAACTTGGAAGCAACCTAGATGCCCCTCAACTGAAGAATGGATAAAGAAGATATGGCACATTTACACAATGGAATACTACACAGTGGAAAAAAAAAACAAAACAAAACAACGGAATCTTGAAATTCACAGGCAAATGGATGGAACTTGAAGAAACCATCCTGAATGAGGTAACCCAGTCACAACAAGAGGAACATGGTATGTACTCACTCATATCTGGAATTTAGACATAGAGCAAAGGATTACCAGCCTATCTATAATTCACACTGCCAGAGAAACTAGGATATACGGAGGATTCTAAGAGATTCATACAAGGTTCCTCACAGAAGGGGAAAGGAACAAGATCTCCTGAGCATATTGGGAGTGGGGGAGCAGTGAGTGGAGAAGGGGCTAGGATGAAGAGACGGGGATGAGAGGAAAGCAGGTGGGACTAGGAAGATTGAGTCAGGGAAGGAATAGACGAAAGACACACACACACACACACACACACACACACACACACACACACACGAGAGAGAGAGAGAGAGAGAGAGAGAGAGAGAGAGAGAGAGAGAGAGAGACCATAAGAGAGAGAGAGAGACCATAAGAGAGAGAGAGAGAGAGAGAGAGAGAGAGAGACCATAAAAGAGAGAGCCATTATAGGTTTGAAGAGAAAAATGAACCTAGAGAAATGTCCAGAGGCCTACAAGACTGACCCCAACTAACAATTTGAGCAACAGTGGAAAGGCTACCATAAATGCCCTTCCCTGATAATGAGATTGATGACTAACTTATCCACCATCTTAGAGCCCTCTCTAGTACCTGATGGAAACTGAAGCACACAGCCACAGTAAAGAAACTTTGTACTCTCTAAAATCTCTGTAACCTTGGAAACTTTGTGAGCAGAGACTAGGTGTTTCAAGCCTCCCTTTCTCTTTTCTCTTTTAAAAACTCTTTGCAATTATAAACAGGTTTGGTCTTTGCAATAAAACCTTTTGCTTTTGCAGTTGGGAGTCACTTCCTTGGAGGTTGAGGAAACCTGCTAGCCACAGCATGACTCAGGTTTGGAGACCCACTGTCTAGTATTAAGAGAGTTATTCAACGTATTTTTAAGAGTTTGATAATATTTCTTTAATTTGCCAGAAATTACAGTAAAAGTTCCCTGTGTCTTGTTCACAAATGCTTGTGAAATATCAACATTAGTGAACATAACTATCTTAGCAACTAGAACACAGAATAAAAAAAAATCGTAATGGGCTTCATCTGGACAGCATGCAGAGAGTGAGACCAACAGAGGGCAGTGATGATTGCAAACAAGTGCCACAGGTGAGCAGGGCAGGACACGTTCAGGCTCCCTAAGAGTCTCCAGGAGGACCCTGCCCTGCAATCACTTTGATATTGAGCTTTTGAGTGTCTAGCCCCAAAACTGGGGGTGACAAATTTCCATTTCAAGCCACAAAGTCAACCCTACCTTGTTATGCCAGCCTCAAGAAATACACACAAAGTGATGGGAATGAACCAAGGGAAAACAGTGTCTGGCTAGCAGATCCAACTGCTGAACACCTTTGAGAAACAAGAAAGGGTCCTAAAGATGGAACATGCTTCAGACAGATACAACAACTTCGCTCATGGCAATAGGCCTCCGGGCAAACGTGGATGTGTAAGAAAGAGATCACAACACTTAGTTGGTGATCAGAAACAGGCCCTAACAAATGCATCCATGAAGTCCCAAGAAATACAAAGGTTGTAACTCTCCTAATAGCCTAGGAGGCAGTTTTGGTCACCGTTCATTCGCTTGTCACTTCCCGCCATTATAACAGACACTTAGTGATTTTACCTCTACAGATTAATTTACTCATTTTAAACCTAAAATAAGGCACACAAAAGTGTGGAGGGGTCAGCAGGGGCCATTTTGTGAAACAATGAATTGCATTTGATTGACACCAGAGGAACCAACTCTGGTGGCGGTTGTGCATCAGGACTAATCAGCAAGGTTGCTCTTGCCAAAGTGCTTAATGCGCAACTTCATATTTCAGGAAGACAGCATCTCCCACCTGCTCCCCTCTTAGAGCTAGCTATACCTGCTGAGATTGGAGGTTGGCTTACTGGGTGGGTGGCTTGGCTTTGGGGAGGCAGGCTGTAAGGTGAGAATCTATTTGCCTGAGAAAGTTGTAAATTCCGAGTCTCCTAGACCTCTTTGGAAGAAGCCAGCAAACTCTCCAGACAACAGCACTGCCCCAGTACAAACAGACATTTGTGCTGAAAGGGAAAGGTGGGCCTTTGCGCCCAGGGTGGTAACAACCGACCACAGGGCGCGCGCCTGACCCACCCTGATCCTTTGCGCCCAGGGAAGCAAAAAACGACCACAAGGCAAGGCGCGTGACGCTTGCCTCATCAGGATTTCTCATGCCCACAATATTGCAACAAAGACCTTGGGACCCAAGCCACTGCCTCGAGCTTTGCTACTTAGTACCCTAAGCAACTACGAGGAGTCATATGGGTTGCCGAGATCATGGAAGCCTAGCACACTTACGCCACATGTCCAAAAAAAAAAAAAAAAAAAAAAAAAAGGCAACAGAGAGCTTGCTAGCAAACAAGGAACAGTGGTCCTTCCAGAGTGGAGGGGGTGACAGCTATAGGTTTTCACAGAAAATAAAACATAAAAACCAAAACCAAAGTGAGTGGGGGCAGTGGTGGCACACGCCTTTAATCCCAACGTTATGGAGGCAGAGGCAGGAGGATCTCTGTGAGTTGGAAGCCAGCCTGGTCTACAAAGCGAGTTCCAGGACAGGTTTCAAAGCTACAGAGAAATTTTGTCTCGAAAAACAAGAACAAAAAACAAACAATAACAACAACAAAAGACCCAAAGTAAGTAAAATACGTTGGAACATATTAACGGAGAGGTGAGTCATTAAGCAGTTTCTTGTGCTAATGATTGACATCAGGAGTAGCCCTGATACTGCAATGTCATTATGGAACTGTAGATACGTATGTACCTTTAATGTTGCTGATAGTCTAGAAATGGAGAGATTTTGTTCATGTGCAATAGAAAATGAGCAGAGCAGGGATTGTTTTGGAATATGAAATCTGAGGTACCAACAGGGTCACTGACTTGGATTGTGTGCTAGTACATATTTGTTGATGCATAAATAACAGCTATTTATGACTGCTAAAGTAAAGAAATAATTCAGTTCAAGTTTTCTGTGCAGAAAGTCTTACTTTTCAAGGATCTTTGGAAGATTCATAGATGAGTAGTGATCATTTATAACCACAAAGGTAACAACAACACAGCAGATTTATCTATTATTATAAAGCTTAAAACATTTGACAATAAACATTATTTGCAAAGCATATTATGAAACACACGAAAAGGACCTAGAGTTTCTGGGATTAAAGGATGGTGGTGAGGGAGTAAATTTGGCTTTTCTGTGCCTTGTTCTAAGGATGCTGGGTGTGAGAAAGGATAGGAAGAGTTGAATCTGTGTGCTAGAATAGTGTGTCATAACTGCATAACAGGTTCCAAGAAGGTGGGCTCCTGCCTGTCCCCACTAAAGAAGACTTTGCCCTGTTAGGACTGTATTCTCTATTTTTTCCCCCACAAAAACTTGATTTTATTGAAAATGACAGTAAGGCATATTTCTATATACTGAATAATGAAAATAGCATCATTTTTCCTTCTACTCTGACTTGCAGGTATTTGTTATATTATGCTGGGTATGGTGAGTCATACTTGATAACTCAGCATTCAGGAGGCTGAAGCAGGAGAATTACCATGAGTTTGAAGCTAGCCTAGACTACATAAGTTTAATGCTAGCATTGGGTATAGACTATAACTAATCTCAAAAGACCAAGCCAGTTTTTAAAATTGATGACGTTATTTGCTCTGAGTTTATTATGTAATTGGCAAGCCCTGTATAATTCACTATTCCTTGTTAAATCAGCTTATATACCATCATCTTCAGCAAACCTAACAAGGCAGAAGAGTAAGCCCAAGTATAAAATATACCTTGTAGGTCAAGGAGCAGCCAATGAAGGGAAAAAATAATAGGCTTCCATTTCTATACAATAATAAATGACAGCCATCTGCAATGAAATCTGCAAACCCAAGCATTTAACAGTAATTCAGGAATGTAGCTTAACTAAACAGAGTGATGACACCCAGCATACTACCCAGCACCAACCTCAGATGTCACTATATGAAATGAGTCAGATTATGGCAAGATAAATTTAGGGAAGGTGTTTCAGAACTAAAGCACATGGATTATCCCCAGATTTTACATTAATGTACACTTGGAACTAATTACATTGCCATCAACATACCAACCGTACTAGCTTCCTCTACAAAGCCAGTTATTTAGCTACCAAATTCCAAGTTCTATTTCATGTCTCTTGTGGTGATGAACATAAAACACTGTGACCAAAAACAATTTGGGGAGGAAAGGGTTGGTTTATTTGGCTCATCATTGAATGGAAGGAAGCAAGGCAGGAGCTGAAGGCAGGTACCTGGAGGCAGAAACTAAAGATGCCCCCCCTCGTCCAATCCACCCCACCAACCCCGCCCCCCAGGCTTGCTCATCTGCTTTGTTTATACAACCCAGAACCACATGTGATACTGCTGCTCATAGTGGAGTGGGTCCTCCTTTTTTGATTGTTTGTTTTTGTTTTTAGCCAGGATTTCTCTGTGGGACTTTACAGGCTGTCTTGGAACGCATAGGTGGCTGGCCTGGAACTCAGTGAGATCCACCTGCCTCTAGACAGGGAAACTTTGTGATATAAAACAAATATTACAGCAACCAGGAGGCAGAGGCAAGCAGACCTCTGTGAGTCTGAGGCCAGCCTGGTCTATATAGCGAGTTGTAGGACAGGCTCCAAAGCTACACAGAGAAAACCCTGTCTCAAAAAGTAAAAACAAACAGCAAATATTAAATCTACTTTTTGAATAACAAGTTAACCAGAAGAAATTTAGCCTAAAAACTAATCTATATATCACCAGATGTGCCACCTCCGAAAAATTATTAGGATGACTCCATCCAAGTAGTACATAAAAGATTTACATGAATGCTTCACTACTCTGGTGATAGCTGCTCATCCACATCATAATTTTATTCAGGCATTAAATTTACACAAAGAAATCTTTACTATGTATTTAAACCTTAGCCTAGAGAGCGACAGCTTGCATTGACAGTTGGTGCCTGCCAGGAGAGGAAGAGTCAGTTTTCCTTAAGGCTGTGGCCACTGGTAGGAAGTGAATGGCCTCACACCCATAAATATTGGTAGCACAGATTGGACTCAGTGAGTTATTTTGTTAGGATGGAAAAATTTAGCCTAATTACCCAGAAAACCCAGGAAGCTGGGAGTCTTAAATCCCAAGCTGACGGTCACCTACTTTAATGTTTATGGTAGTGAATGAACTTAATTGGTCCGCAGTGGATGCTACGAGGATTGGTTCATGATGCGTGGGCTTTGCTGTAACCCTATAAAAGCTGTCTCAATTCTGTGCTAGGGTTGCTGAGCCCTCTACCCTGCATGGCGTATGGCTGATGGCCCTAGTATACTGGAATATAAAGAACCTTATGCGTTTGCATCAAGACCTCTTCTTGTGAGTGATTTGGGGGGGGGCGCCTTTCCTGAGTGGGAGCGCGAGGGACCATGCTCTTGTGGATCTTACAATTTAAACTGAAGTTGTGTAGGGAGGTAGCTGGTAGATGTGGGAGGATTTGGGGTAAGTGGAGGGGTGAATATGGCCAAAACACATGACATGTGCACAGATCTCAATTAGTAAACTATATTTTTAAAATAAATTTACTGAAGTATTTTTTTTATGATTCAAAAAGAGGGATAGCTCTTAGAACAGGGTACATCCTCACCCAGAGTGGACATTCACAGTGGGGTGCATCCTCACAGGGAATGGACATTCAAAGTAGTCCTAAAAGCATCAACACCCAAGGATAAATACAAGCCCAACAAACAAGATTACCCTTTTTAAAGATCTATCTTTATTTTCAATTAAATGTACATGTGTATGTCTGTGTGTCCTTGTTTGCACATGCATGAGGGTGCTCACAGAGGTTGTGATGGAAAAATTAACAACTAAAAGGTATAAAATTAGGGCTTATGACAAGAAGGGAAAATTAGAGAGAACAAGAAAGAGTCCTGCTTGCAGAGTACAGAGCCCACATGCTGTACTCAGAAGATAAAGAAGAAAGCCAGAGCCCACCACCAGTATCCTCCCTGCCCTGTTATCTTGACAACAAGGCCACTGAGCCTGCTGACCTTGTAAAGAAACTCTGTACTCTGTAAAATCTCTGTAACTTTGGAGACCTTGTGAGCTGAGACTAGCAGTCTCAAGCTCCCTTTCCCCTTTCCTTTTAAAAACTCTTCACAATTATATGGAGGCACCTTACTCTTCCGATAGTGAGGTCTGAGCTGGTTTGGTTCTTAGCAATAAAAAAAACTTTTGCTTTTGCAATTGGGAGTCTCTTCCTTGGAGGTTGAGAGGATTTCTGGTAGGCACAACAAGGTGAAAAGTGGACAATGGATCCCATGGAGCTGAAGTTATAGGAGGCTGTGAACTTCCACATGTAGGGTGCGGGGAAACCAACCTTGGATCCTCAGCAAGAACAGTATGTACTCATCACCACTAAGCTATCTCTTCAGGCCTAAAAATCTTCACCTTGACACTGATCTCCTAAGAAATATAACTGAATTGTTCTCTTGTGCAATAAACATTGTTAGTGTTAGTCAAAATAAAATATTTTGTACCTAATTGTACATGGGAATAAATCAGTATTAATAGTAAGTAGCTGTATAGACAAACTTAGTATCCAAACTTCAATTTTATTTTAACCCAATACTTTTAGGCAAATAGGGACAGATTAAAAGACTATTAAAAAGATTTGCTAACCAAGAACCCATCAAAAACACACCTCTTGCATGATCTATGCAGTGGCAGACATTTAATGGCTGAAATAGTTTGACAATGCAAAGGCAGGATTATGGTTTGTTCCTTAATTAGAAAAAAATATGAATAGTTAACTGTGTCATTTCCAACAATGAAAAAATAACTGAGAACAGTGTATGCGGCTTTGACTTAATCCACTATTATTACTCTCCTAAAATGGTCAACATATTCTATAGAACAGCGGATTAAGGACTAAGGGAAATAGAATTATCTCTAAATATTCTTAGGCTAATAAGTCAAATTAGCTTATCAATTATTGACCCCAAAATATTTTTTAAATGGACAAAAAACCCCAAGAGAGAAAAGTACAATCCTAATTTAGATGATAAAATAGAGTAGGTCCTCCCTCCTGTCTTTAGGTTAAGGGAGTATCCTTCTATGGGGAATGTGCTCCCAAAGTCCTTTCATGCACCAGGGATACATCCTGGATTCACTGTCAGAGGTCTGATAGAATGTGCAGGCCTTCTAATTGAGACCCATGTTCAGAGGTTTTGGGTCTGTCCTATGCTGGTTTCCCAGCTATTAGTCTGGGATCCATGAGCTCCCCCTTGTTCAGGTCAGCTGTCTCTGTGGGTTTCTGTAGCCTGGTCTTGACCCCTTTGCTCATCACTCCTCCCTCTCTGCAACTGGATTCCAGGAGTTTGGCTCAGTGTTTAGCTGTGGGTGTCTGCTTCTGTTTCCATCAGCTACTAGATGAGGGCTCTATGATGGCATATAAGGTAGTTATCCATCTCATTATCAGGGAAGGGCGTTTAAGGTAGCCTCTCCACTATTGCTCAGATTGTTTGTTAGGGTCATCCTTGGAGGTCTCTGGACATTTCTCTAATTTCAGTTTTCTCTTCAAACCTAGGCTACTTTCTAATAACATCCAGGACCACCAGCTCAGGGGTAGCACTGCTCACTGCAAGTTGGGTCCTCCCACATTAATCATCAATGGAAAAAAAAATGTATCACAGGCTTTTCCACAGGCCACACTGGTGGGGGCATTTTCTTAATGGAGATATTCTCTTCCCAAATGATTCCAGCTTGTGCCAAGGTTACATGAAATTAGCCATCACCAGTGCCCACAAAGTTTTGTTAGTGACAGTGTTGCCATTTACAGACACAGATGTGTAAACTGGGCTGACAATAACCAAGGTCAATGGTATTTCCACCCACTTCACAGCCCCAATGGGACTGGCCTAGTGAGCAGGAAGAATGTGTTACTATAGCAACAGTGAAATGGGCTGAAGAAATGATCAGCGGTTAGAAGTACACAATGCTTTTGCAGAGTACCTAAATTTGGTTCCCAGCACTCATTTCTGGCAGCTCATAAATGCTGTCTCCACAGAATCAGAACTCCCTTGTAGCCTCCACAAGTACACACACTCAAGTACATAAACACACACTCCAACACATACATATAATCAAAAAATTAAAACAAATCTTTAAAAACAAAACAATGTCAAAACCCCCAAACTAGCCAAAGAGTTTAAGTTCAGAGGAACCCCTGCATATGTGGGAAGGGAACTCCCAGAGACCATCAGATTGCTCAGTGAAAATCCCAGTGCCAGGCATGTTATTAGCCAAGGAGATCCTCAAAATCCCACACTGTCTAAAGGCTACTGCCACTGCTGTTTGATGCATTCTAGGAGTAGACAATAGCATCTTTTTTGCTGAAGACACCACATATTTTGATTTTATGACATGGAGAAATAAAGTTGAGACGGTACTGGGCATTCCCTGCTTTCTGGGTGGTGGCATCCATAGTGCCAGAAACTGTTTATGTGGCTTGCTAGGGATGAATTGTCATCAACCAACCTATTTGGCTGTGGACCCTGTATACCACAGTACCAGAATTCCAGGCACAGGATATTCCTGTTGGTGTAGTAGTGGCACAACTATCCTGAGTACCACCAACAGCTTTCTGATCAAATTTAAGGCCACTCCTGTAGAATTCTATAGTAGGATCACATCTGGTAATATAATCCAGGAGATCTCCAAAAGGCTTATAAAGAAGAGAGGCCAGATAATTTTCCTATTGTCACCTTTTCCATTTGGCATCAAATTAAAGATGTGCTCCTGAGCAACAATGTTAAAGTAAAAGGACAAATGACACAGATGAATAGAACTTTTGAGGAAGTACAGGATTTAGAATCTGTGAAGTCCATCAGGGAAAAAGAGGGATCTCAACTAGGAGATGATATTCCTACAGTAATTGATGAAGAGGATACTTTGGAAGCAGAAATTGAACAATTAAAACAAAGAATTGCTGAAGCTGATGGGCACAAACACCATCACCAAGGCACAACCCCTTTTCTTGTGATCCCTTTAGCAGGGCCTCTGTGCATCAAGGGATAGAGGAGGAGGTATTTTATAACCAAGATTTTATAATCAAGGTAGAAACATTAGGAAAGACAAGCTTTTCCTGTGGTTGAGACAGTGGATCTCCAGGATAACAGGGTTAGGGAGCACAATCCACTAAATTTCAAGGACATGAAACAGCTTAAGGAGGCTGTCACATGCTCCTTTCACTCATACAATTTTTTGAGTATTTCGAAGCTTTAATTGCACCCCTAGTGATTGGATGCAGCTCTGTAGAGCCACACTGAGCTGGGGCCAGGTGCTAGCCGTTACCTTTTTTCAGAAGGTTCTCAGATGCTCTCAGGTGTGGCTTTTTTCCTGACCACTAATTGTAGTTTGGGTAAAGCAGCTATAAATTTACACTTCAGTCCAAAGGATAAGAATTTCACCTTTATTTCATGCACTTGTGTTCTGGTTCCCTTCTTTTTTGTTGTAACTAATTCTACTAATTTTGGAGGAAGTCTCATTTGTTCTCAGCAGAGTTGTCAACTGGTTAGCTGCTGGACGTATGAAACAGCACCTGTCGTGGTCCTCATACCCGGAGTGGTACCTATGCCAGAAACCTCTTCTACGATGACCAACTTGTGCAGCATAGAGGAAAGGAGATTTCAGGTTCATGGCTGAGATGGTTATTACCATTGCTGCCTCTGCCACTGCAGCAACAGTTTCAAGGATAACCCTCCCTCAATGTGTAAATACTGCAAGCACGGTGGATAACTATCAGGTAAAGTGGCTGAAGCCTTAGCCACCCAAAACACACTCGATTATTTCATACAAATTGGCATTTTAAAACTAAATCTATAAAGTAGCCTCCTATAGGAACAATTGGATTTCTTGTGGGAGGTACATATGAAAGATCCCCTGTATCTTTGGACCCCTTTCTCCAAGAGACGAAACAGTGACCACTGGATGCACGTGCAAGAGGATATTTATTGCTCACACAGGTACCTGTGGGCGCTTCAATCTTTCGGGAGACTGAGCGCGTGCAGGCCAAAACTTCAGAGAATTATATATGGTTTGGGCAGCAAAAAGCGGGCTTAGAGAAGCAAATGCAATGCATGATTACAGGGATTTCATTGGTTCACTCAAATAAAGCGGTTGGGGTCAGTCTGAGGCAGAGTTGTTTGTTCAGATCGGGTACAAGGAATTCAGTTATGACTATTTTAGCACTCTGGTGTTACAATAAGACATTTCAAGGATTTTCTGTTCCCAGATAGCCCTGCTGCTTGTAGACATTTCAAGGAACCTTTGTTCCCTCTTGTACTTGTCCCCACCTTGACCCTTTGCAAAAGCAGCTCAAGCAGGAGAAATGCATAGTGGGTGTCTTTCATATACGGCTTCTTGTTATTTCTCTTTCACACGTGTTACACCTGCTAAAGTTGAGACTGCATTAGTTGTAGTTAGGCTTCTCCAGGGGTCCTGGAGTGATTAGTTTTTAAATTATATACATGCTTTAGCCATGCATATCATTAATATCAATGAAACCTGAATACCACCTACCAGTGCAGAAGACCTTTTGCAAGGACTTAAACTTTTGGACAGGTTAATTAGAAAATGGGCAAGCTCTCTATCACTGGGCTCATAGCCCTTACCCTTGGTGTTATCTGCCTGATCTGCCTATGCTGCCACAGCATTAGACAGGCCCAGGCAACTTTCAAACAGGACAGATTCTGCTGCCTTTAGCTCAAGAGAATGTCTCTGCCCAAATATGGCTGAACATATAGACGATCTCATCACCAGAGATGGGTAAGGCAGAAGGGGGCAAATATCCAACCTAAGCCAGGAAGGTTACAGGCCTGGATGATTTCTTTTATGATGAGTAAGGAATTATGCTGATGTTTCTGCTACCTAAGACAGGTGTTAGTTTATATTAAAAGAAAGGGGGACCTGTATGGATCCCTAAGGTACCTTGAGCAAGTCTGAAACTGTTGGCTGGAACATTTGCCCCCCAGTGTTGGCATTGTACTCTTCCTGTTTTCTTGCCCCCAAAGTAGTTACTGGTACTCTTCCTGTTTTGCTAATACACATCTGCTGGGGAGGAGCTAAGCCTGAAAACTTGCACTCTTGACCCTGGTTGTTTTCCACTGTGCTGTGAGTCAGTATATAAGCCTGCTCCAAGCCTACTCCTTCCCTTCATAAACACTTTCAACATTCCAGTTGAACAAATGACCAAGCTGTCTTGTCTCTTATTTCAATCTCTAGGCCTTCACCCAATTTGTGGAACAGATTGTACATGGGTGCTACACACTCCCACATGTTCTGGGCCACCATTGTCCCAAGACATCTTGAAGGCAAGACAGATTGTAGGTCGAAAGTTTTGTGGCTATGTTGATGTCACAGTCCTACCACTGGAAACTCTGCATGGTTACAGATGATGGGCAGTTCAACCTTTGCATCCTTCATTGCTAGGAGTCCTCACTAGAGTCACCCTCAGAATGAACAGAGCAATCCCCATTTAAGGATTCTCATCTTTTAAGAATACTGCTCTCCATGAAATTTCATGACTTTTTTCTATTATTGTAATCACTTTTTATAGTTATAATTTTGTTGATTTTGAGAGCCAGACACTTGAATTTTATCCTAGGGCAATTCACAGGCATTCATACAAATAACTTCAGTTAATGGGATTGTGACAAGGAACAGAATTCTGCTTTAGCTGTGATATCTGTGTCTTGTTTCTTTTTAGTCATGTTAAGGAACACAGTATAATCTGCTTTAAATACAGTCTGGTAGTCATGATCTTAATATTGTGAAGTCTTAATTTAGTTCCTGTAAAAGCAGTTTAAATTTTAACAGTGTAAGTTCTTACAGAAAGTTAAAGTTGAAAATAAAACTTTAGTTTAATAAAGCATTTTTTTCATGTATGTTAGCCTATATGTATGACTGTGCAATAGGTCCCAAGTATGTGCTTCATTTTTGTGGAAAAGAAAATTATGGTTCAGATGAGATATATTTCTGTGAATTATTCTAGAACTGTAGAAGTGTGTTTATTTTTTGTGGGGGGGGGACATTCTCTCCATTCCCACAACTCAGAAACTACTACAGCTGTGGTCTAAAATCCCAACCATTGCTCAAGTTGGCAGCAGAATGGGTCTTACCTGTGCTGCCATAGTTTTCAAATATAAAGAAAGGAAGTGCTCTAGTTCCTTTCCTGTTGCTGTTATAAAACACTCTGACCCTTAAGGAGGAGTGTCTCTCTTAGGGTACCACTTCTGCTTCCATGTCATTATCCAACACTGAGGACAGACAGAGAGGCCAGGAATTCAAGGCCAGAAAGATAGAGGAACTTGGTTTGCTGGCTCTCACTCTGTCTTGATCACCAAGCTTTCTTAGCACAGGACTAACCCTTCAGTGATGTGAGACCATAGTGTGCTAGATTCTCCTCAGATCCTGATCAATCAACCTAATCTCTCACAGACATGGTCACAGACTATCTTGCTCTTAACAGTCACTCAGTTGGGAAGCACTCATGACCCATTTAGGCTGTGCCAAGTTGACAGCCAAAGCTAACAAGGATAGCAAGAGTTATGGAGACATGAAGACTTGTACCAAGATTTTGAGAAAAGACAGGTAGTATGTAGTAGGTTTCCACACTGGGAGCTCCAGAGTAGGCTATGCATCAAGGTGAGGTTAAAGTTCCCATGAACTTGTTAGGATTCTGGAGATGCCAGGAATGTGGGATGTGTGTAAGGAAATGTGCAGTCAAAAAGTGGAGAAAACCTGGGAGAAGCCAGGTGGGCTGCAGAAGGCAGGGCTGAAGAGGGTCTCTTACACGCTTTGGCATTCATTTCATGAAATCATATTCCCCAGTTGCTGGACCTGGAGCTACATGATTTGTTGTTTTCCCATTAGGATTTGGTCTTGCTCTAGACAAGCTTTTCTTTCCTATTATTAAAACTTTCCTTTAGAACTCTGGTCTTTATTTTGTGACACTGTATAGTATACAGATAGAACATTCATTTTGAATTTGCAAAGGATCAAAGTCTTGACTCTCTGAAGAGATTTGCAACTTTGGACTTTTGCACAGTGTGGGAATTGTTAATCATATGGGAACACTCCAAGTTGGACTAAATGCAGTTTCCATTATGAGATATCCCTGCACCTTATGTAAGGAATGTTCTCATTTATTTGTGGAATGTCTTCCACAGGAGCACACAGTAACTGCTTTTTCCCCAACCGGTGGTGCCACACCCTATATGGTTGGTCACTAGAGCCACCTCTTTGACAATTATTCCCAATCCTTAGTTTCAGAACTTCACAGCTTACAGGTTTACTGTAATATGAACACCTGCCACATCACAGTCTGTCCTTCTTCTACAGATTTACACCACACCATGCCTTCCTTATTCAGATGGATTTAAACTCCCTAAAATGCTGTGTTCAAGCCATTCTTGGTCAAATGGTGTTTGTCATATGACTTAAATAATGCAGTATCAGAAAACAGAACAAATTTCATAGTAAATTTCCTCATCTCCTCTTATCCTTGCCATCAATGAGAAAGAAGCCTACTGTTCAAATATTGTTCAAAATAAATTATCATCAGGGCTTAATTGTGAGTCTTAAACAGTCTTAAAATCAAATATTGACATATCACATACATTTTTTCACTTACAGCAGTGGTTTTGAAACAAAATCACTGTGTATATATTTATACAAAATTGTAAATGATGATATAGAAACATGTTCTGATGCAGTGGTTTAACTAAGGCAGTGTTCATTTACATAATAAAGGCTGACAGAGACCCCCTGGACATGGGTCTCAGTTAGAAGGCCTGGGCAGTCTATGGACCTGGGCAGTCTAGGGACCTCAGACAGTGGAACTAAGATGTATCCCTGGTGCACAAAAGGATTTTGGGAGCATGTTCCCCATGGAGGGATACTCCCTTAGCCTAGAGGCAGGAGGGATGGCCTAGTCCTTACTTAAAATGACTTGACAGATTTAGATGACCCCTCCTGGAAGGCATGTACATGTGAACTGGGGGGAGGATGGTAGGGGAGGGTGGTCGGGGGGGCATGAGAGGGTGGGAGAGAGGGAGGGAGGGACTGGGGAGAGGGAACTGGGATCTATATGTAAAATAAGAAAAAAAAAAAAAGGTCTGACTGAACCACCCGTAATCCTCATCAAGTACTGTATGACTGCATTAGTAAATAGAAGAGCAAAAGGGAATTACAGAATTGAAGCAAACACAACAACTTTGAATGGATAACTTAAATATATTTATTCAATAACTTTAGACACTGAGAATGATGCCTTCTAAAAAAGTATATATTGTAAATCAAATAAACATATATACATAAACAATGTTCACATCAAGGGAAGGAAAATAAATATAAAATAATCACTGAAGATAACTAATAATATAACATAACAACAAAACATAAACATGTGGAAATAAACACTGAAGATAGTATAATAATAGTATAATTATATATTATAATATAATAAAACACAAACACATGGTTTTTCTTGAACCAATTAGTGGGGAGGGGACAGATTTCTTCTTCAGGTGTCCTGTTGTGGATGGTCAGAGAAACTGTCAGGCAATCGTGGCTGGTTTGTCCTAGTTCTAAGATGAGAATAATCCATTTAAAATTCACAGTGCTCTCTTTCGCTTTATAAAACAATATGCATTGTGGTTGAAAGAGCTACTTAGAGAATATATAAAATTCAGTTATAGATAAAATGCAGTGAGTGTAATAAAGATGCTTTTGTGAGGTCTATCTTGCATCCATCATGAACATTCTGTTTAACAATTATATATTTCCCATAATGCTCAGGACAGGCCTATATGCACCATGGCAATAGCTGTGAACCTTAATTCTAATGCCCAATTCTAACCCTAAATCTAATTTAACTATAGATTCTGAAGCCTAATCATAATGGTAAACCTAGCTTTAAAATCTAAACTAGATCCTAACTCTAGTACTTAACAACAGTGAGGAAAACATGGAGTTTAGGAATAACTTTTTCCTTATGGAAGTTTTGTACTAGAAACTCGTTTATATTCTCATTAAATTTACAACACCCTCCTATTCCTTTTCTGTAGAATCTATTCTCTTACCTTTCCAAATAAATGCTATCCCATTTTCTTCCTTATATTTCCTGTGTTTGAAACAGCTCATATTCTTTACCCCATGTCTTTCTCCTGCCTAGTTTCCTATATTACTGAACTGTTGAAATGTGATCCAAAACATACATCTATATATATATCTGTCCGTCCGTCCGTCCATCCATCCATCCATCTGTTAGTCTTGCTTTAGCCTGCTGTTTACTTGTGAGATAAATATTTACATTGATAGTTAACTCTCTTTATCCCTCATGGCATATTCAAATACTAATATTCCTGAGTTAAAGACTGAGTATACATTTTAGAAAGGCATTACTCCTAATGTCTTTTAAAATAAAATATAATTCTTACCTTCTTTTCTCTATGTTTTCTCTTCTATTTCATGTGACGGGGGGAAGAGCTATGCTTTTTTGTACAACATGCACAAAAACATGCTCTTATAGTATCAATCTGAAAGAGTTTGTGTAAAATAAGTTTATAAAATAAAAATTCAAACAATATTATGAAAGATTTGAACCGTTCCACCTCACTGAAAAGTAGGAGTTATTGTATATTTTAAGTATAATTTCAAATTTAGACTACATTACAATAATATTAGAATTAAGTATTTAAGGCTCTAGAGCCTGGCCTATTAAGACTCCTTCACCTAGGGATATTAGCTTCTAGGCCTAGGCCTGCTGCTCTTGTCCCAGAAACTCTAAGACCACATGAATGATCCTGATTTCTCCTTGTGGCCACATAGGTATCCTGTGAACCTTGTCTTGGGGCATGGCCCAAACATGGGGCTCAGGGATTTTCCTCCAGGATCCTAGGCAGCATGACCTCCTGCACAAAGTGAGGTACCGGTTTCTGGAGATTAGTGCCACCAATGACACTTGGCAACTTCCACTTGGTCAGTATAGACCTGTTTATACTGCTTGGGACCATTCCTCCAGGTGACTAGGTTTCATCTGCCAGGCACCTATACTGACATAGGAACTGTTCTAGGCTTAGACAGAGGCTGACTCTCAGAAGGACAGGGAGAGAGCTTGGGCCCTTAGGATCAGTGACAAAGAGGAAATATCACATCTCAGTTGTTAATGGTTTATTAAAGCCACTGGAGATCAAAATAACAAAGCAGTCATACTAGTAAGACAAACACATCAGGCATACACTTTTAATCCCAGTAGCCATAGACCTAGGAGCTGGTGGTAGACACCTTTAATCCCAGAACTCATGATTAAGAGGTAGACAGATCTCAGTTAGTTCAAGGCCACACTGAGGACACAAAATTGATCCAGTCCTAAAAGAAACAGCTCACACAAAGGTGATCTTAACACCTGGGATTATAGAACTTTAATTCCAGCACTTGGGAGGTGGAGACAGGAGTGATATGCCTGGGCAGAGAAAGGAATGTGAGCCGAAGGAGACAGAATCTGAGAGGTTTTTGACTTTGAGGATTCATGGGGATAGAATTGCCATTTCAGCTATGTAGAGGTAAGATCTACTGGCTTGGCTGCTTGCTCTCTGATCTTAGCTTGAACCTAGAACCCCAATATCTGTCTCTGGGTCTTTTATTTATCATGTTACAGGCTGGAGATATGGCTCAGCATTTGTGAGCTATGAATACTCTTTGAGTGGACTCAGGTTCAATTCCCATTATCTACATAACAGCTCACAACTGTCTGTAGCTCCATTTCCATGGAATCTGATGCTTTCTTCTGGCCTCTGAGTATACCAGGCATACATGTGGCACACAAAAATATATGCAGACAAAACATCCATATGCACAAAACTTAAAATAAAAAAAGATACTGGCAAAGTGAATTTAAGATCACATCAAAATAATTACTTGTGACCAAATCTACTTCCAGAATGCAGGGAGAGATCAATGTATGTAAATCAATAGATATTACCTATCATATAAATAGAATGAAAGAAATTACATGATTATCTTAATATGTGCAGGAAAGACCACTAATAAAATTTGAACATCTGGACCTTAATGATGAAAGTTGTGGAGAGGCTAGGTATGGATAGAGAATACATCAAAATTATACAAGCTATATAGAACAAGTCTACAACCTACATTTTGATAAATAAAGTGAAAAAGAATCAAAATATCTCCACTAAAATGAGAAATGAGATAAAGATTGTTCATTCTCTCCATATATATATATATTTAATAAAGAGCTGAAGTCCTAGCTAGGGCAATATAAGACAAACTGTAAAAGAACTCAAAAGTTCTCAACTTACAGATGGTAGGATTTTATCACCTGCAAAGGCTGTGAAGACTCTACACACAAAAATCTTACAAGTGATAAATATTTTAGCAGATTAGCAGCCTACAAACTAACACCAAAATCAATAATGAATATCTGAATAAAAAAGAAATCAAGGAAATAACCCAATTCACAAGTCTTAGGATATAAAATCAACCTAGAGATCCATCTGCAGATGAATGGATGAGAAAAATATGGTGTATACATGAAACAGAATATTACTCAGCTACAAAGAAAATGAAATAATAAAAATTCCAAGTAAATGAATGGAAAAAGTTTTACTCACTGAGGCCAGCCAGGATCAGAAAACCAAATTTTATATGTTGTCCTCATGTGTGCATCTAGACTTTTGTATGTTAAACTTGGATGATATGAAGAAGCCACATAATTAGGTATGGTCTATTGTGGATAGACCCATTGACAGGAAGATAACAAAATATAGGTAAAATCAAATCAGAGAAGATAAATACTGGGTGTTGATTTCAAATCATAGAGGGTTGGAGGGCAGAGGAGGGAGAAATGCTTAATAAAAATTAAGGGTTAAGAGAAAGCTATATAGAAACCTATGATCATGAAAATTAAGTAAAAATATGATTAGAGCAGGCAGTAGAACACAGGTGACAAGAAGAGCACTGGGAGGGTACACTGGGCTAAAGGTTTAAGTGGCAAGGTAAGAGAATTAGTGAGAGCAGGGAGCAAGGTATAACTGGACATAAACCAAGGCTGTATGAAGCCTTGTGGAAGCTACTAGTTTGCAAACTACTTTAAAATATGTACTAAAAAGAGTTTGTTTAGAGGCACCTCAGTTGTCATGGAGTTTTTGGTGAACCTCTAAGAACCAGGGAGAAAATACTTCCTTATGAATTATTGGTTAAGGAGGCCTCTGTGCCACCCAAAAGAACATAGGCTATTGCTACAGATTCTTGTTGTTTTTCATAAATAAATGGAAAGACCTCCTTGCTGGACACCATACAGTCTGGTTACAGAACATCCAGAAATCAGTCCCCAAGTGACAAGAAAACGCTGGCTATCATGGCAACAGACGGTGTGGTTCAGGCCATGGGTGGTGAACTATACCAATGGACTTATCTAGACCTGGACCTTTCATATGACAACAATGACTGGCTGGGCAAGCTGTCCACAATGGTTGCATGGTGGTTATGTGAGTAACTAGCCACATTGTAATTGGATGTGAGACCTGCTCCTCAGGGTGCTATAAACCTTGTCAAAAGCTTATGTGTGAGAAAGCCAGAGAAGAATCTACTGGTGGTATTATTTAGGTTTATAGCCATAGGTTCGTTCTGCTCTCAGTGTTAGTCAGAGGATTCTTTTTGCAAAGGGTCATAGTTAATGCAGAGACACCTAACTAACATGGTAAGAATAAATTACTCTGAGTGGATGGGTCATCTGTATTAACCTCCCAGTACTGAAAGCTCATGAAACAATGAGGAAGAATGGTCAGAAAAAAATATGAGTCCGAATCCGGAGACAAGTACATTGCAATACTCTTTTTTTGGGACAGAACATAACTGATGTACACATCAACTCAAAGCAGCTGTGTGTCCTAAACTAGACTTGCACAAGATTAAGACAGTCAAGATTCCAGCAAGAATAAAGAAGGCATCTCCCAAGGCCCCAGCAGGAGCTGAGAGCAGTTGGCAACTGATGGTTGTGAAAGGAGAAGACTAGTCTGTGGGCTTGTGACTGCTGGCAGGTTGCTTGAGTCCTAGTAGGTGTCTTCACACACATTCATAGATACTCAGTCCTAACTGGACTCAGTGGCTATTAATAATAATTTTTAAAAAGACATTAAGCCCAGAAGAAGAAGAAGAAGAAGAAGAAGAAGAAGAAGAAGAAGAAGAAGAAGAAGAAGAAGAAGAAGAAGAAGAAGAAGAAGAAGAAGAAGAAGGTTGATGGGTACCAGGATGATTTGGAGGGAGTCAGTGGTGTATGAAGGTTTCAAAGAATAAATACAAATATTATTTTAAAAGCACTTACTTTTGATGTAGTAATTCTAGAAGTTACATTAAATTTAACCTTATTTTGCCTATGGAACGTTATTGTGGAAACAGGACAAAATGTGTAGTTTAAGTTTAAATATTTACTTACAAGTGACCCCTTAATTTTTCTACCACTGTGCTGCTTCTGCTCTTCTGATGTCTGCCTTTGGTCTTCCATGACAGTTACTGTTGACAAGTACACATATTTCACTAAGTTAACTTCAATGAGTCTTTAGACAAAAGCTATTCATTATTATAATGAATAAATATTGGGGATGAGAAAACATTTATTCTGATTTTCTCAAGTAATATCTTGTAAGCTATACACTGTGTCACATACTATATGTCAGAATGTTCTGTATGTACCAGCATGTGAATGGTAAGTGTGTATTGTTTCCCCTGTGGTTGTTTTAGGATAGCACATGTAGAGAAAGGGCTTACTATGCAGTGTTGGGAAGGACTCAGGTTATGTAAGTGTAATTTCTACATACTTGAACCTTCATCTTTACAATTGCAGTGAAAGGGGATATTTCTCTGTGTGGTTGGAGCCTGAATGTGGCACAATGATTAAGTTAGGGGAATGGTTTACGGGAGAGGAAGAATAGAGCGTGAAGGTGTTTCTTGTCTGAATTACGGGACTTTTTTGAAATACTGAATATGTAAAATGATCACAGCCTAATATACAATATAGAATGTGAATAAAGGAATTAGTAGATGTATGAATCTCAAGCTGTGGTGAACTGGACTCTCATTTTCCTTTTCCTTTGATGTTGGATGTGAATGACCCATATACACTCTTTTATGTTGTTTGAGTTACATTGTCTTTTTTCTATTGCATGTTTTCCTATGGTGAAAGAGTTCATTAGGTACTTTGTGATGTGTCATGTAACAAAAAAAAATTCCCTAGACAAAAACACTATCAACACTAAGAAAGAGTAACAAAATTAAAACAAAAGTGTAAGCATTTACAAATAAAGAAATGCAAGTATTTAAGTGGGATGACTCTGAGAACTCTGTGTTTAGAGCCTGCAAGAGTTGCTTTAGAGGAGTTTAGGAAGAGGTCCTTAAAACATGTTAATTACACAAGGGCAAAACAAACAAACAAACAAAACAAATAAACAAACAAAAACCCCCAAAATGTATTAATGTTACATTGTAGCATTTATAGCTACAGACCTGAATCCATGACTACACAATAGCACTGAGCTGATCATTACAGCACACAGATTCAGACAAGCAACAGCCTGAAGGCTCTCATTTACAAAAACCACATGTTAATTTACTCTGATATCATTTTTGTGATAAAACAAAATATGCAATGCCCTGCCCTGCATTGTCTTCCATTTGGTAGCGTGGGTGAGGGAAAGTTGCCCTCCCCCATTACCACCATAGCAGGTGAGAGAGCTGGCTCTGAGGTTACAAAAGGGGACAGCTAGGCCTGACCCTCAGTGACTGCAGTGCATAAGAAAACAACCTTTGACCCTGCGGTTGGGGATACCAGTGAGCCAGCCCTGAGGGTGTGAGAGCAACCCTTTTGTCTCCTATGTGGTCATGGGTTAAGTGAAAGATGCTCTTTGCCCTCTCACCCCTTGTTATCTGTGGCAGGCAAGAGCTCGTTCTGGGGTTATAAGGCGTGAGAGAACTAACCATGCCCAATACCAGCTACAACACACAGAAATGCTGGTCCTGTATCCCACTGAGACAGCATACTAGAACTGACCCTCTTTTCAGGGTCTCAGGTGAGTTATCACTAAGTGCATGAGACCAGGAGAACTGATAGGCCCCCACCACTACCTCACATGCTCCCAACAGCAATCAGGAGAGAGGGCCTTGCATCTTGTCTGGGCAAAGCAGCAGAGTTGACTCTGGCGATATGAGTGGGACCTGGAGCTCTGGACCCCAGAGCAGGGGAATTGACCCTGCTTCTTGCTGTAGGCTGCATTGGGTGCGCTAGCCAAGGCAGTGCTAGAGAACTTATCTGGTTAGTACTGATGAGGAAAGCTGGGGCTGATCAACCCAGCTACCACCCAGGCCCAGAACCAGGACTATGAGTTGGCCAACTTCAACATCCATCCCATTTATGAACTGTTGGAACTTGTGATGCGGACATACCTACAGATTCAAAACAGCAGGATCTCCATGACACTGGAAGGCTCAACAGGATGTACCAGAGGGGAGAAAGCCCAGTGTAAGCCCATTAACACTGGTGTAGCAAGAAATCAGAGGCCTAAGCTAAGAATACTTACAAGTAAAGATGAAAGGACTAAAGTGTAAACTGTATGTCTCAATAGGCCACACTACAGCTTCCACAAGATTCTTTTCTTTGTTGGTTTTTGTTGTTGCTTGGCTTTTGGTTTTTGGTTTTTCTGTTACATTTTGCTTTGTTTAGGGGGAGGTTATAAGGGCAGAGGGCAGATGTGAGGGACAGGGAGATGAATGAGACCAGAATGCATGATGTGAAATCCACAAAGAATAAAAGTAAAAACAAAAACCAATCCTGACCTTAAAATATTCATATTTATTTAATATATTCCTGAAGATAATGCAAACTGTATATGGACACCTGAGAGGTGGGGGAGGGAGGATTTTTTCCTTGATTATTTAAATCGTACTGTTGCTCCAATTTGATAACACATGTGCATTATTACCATTCTATGTATCCTTTTCTTTACTATATTTTTAATTGGTAATGTTTTCTTTACTTATAACAGATAGGGTTCTGTTCTATACAACCATTCTATATAACAGATATCTTAAAAAGCATACGACTTACTTTTCTCTAGGTGCTGTATTCCTTTTTTTTCTGTATCATTGTTCATATTGGATGAATGGAAGGCTTCAATGTAAACTTTCTGCTGTCTGTTAGCATCAGACACACTCTGTCAAATAAGTATTGGTAACATGTTTTAGAAAGGTCTTATGTGATTTCTAAGAACATGCCTGAATTCCTAATTTTGCAAGAATTGTACTTTAAAGTCTATGAAGTATATATTGAAGAAATAGTTTAATGAAATATTTAATATATACACTGAAGTTTAAATCTCTCATTTCTCATAGCACCTCATTATGTAAGAGGAATACAGAAGAAAGGTAAAATGTTTATAGAGTAGGACCTTATGTGCAATATAAACAAAGGTAATTACTTTTATATTAAGAATGCTTAATACTAATTTTTATTCACAAATTAATTTGGAGGACTTTTTAAAAATAGTATTTTTTATTTTTTAATTTAAATTAGAACCAATAATATTTTATATATCAAACCCAATTCCCTTTCCCCTCCCATCCTTCCATTCCTCCCCCCCCCAGCCCCATCCCATCCCTCTTCTGTTCCCCAGGGAGGGTGAGGCCATCCATGAGGGGCCATCAAAGTCTGTCATCGGAGGACCTTTATAAAACAAATAAATGCCTACCCTATAATCAGGAAAATTTCTTTAAACAATATTGATTTCTATTTTTCTATTTGTCTCCCTCTAATTTTCTTCTCTTTGTTTATTGCTCCAGCTGGTACTTTGAACAGAACATTGAAAAGAAGTGAGCCCTGTTTCAGTCATGACTTCAGTGGGATTGCTTCAGTCTCCTCTATTTAGAATGATGTGGGTGGTGAATTTCTCATCTATAGTTTTTATTGTGTTGAGGTATGTTCCTTTTTGTCCTACTCTTTCTGGGACTGTTATCATGAAGATATGTTGGCAAAGGCCTTATCTGCATCTAGTGAGTAGATCCTGTGATTTTTGTCTTTAAGTCCATTTATGTGGTTTATGTGATTTATTGACTTGTGTATTTTGAACCATCTCTGTATCTCTGAGGTAAAAACAACTTGATCATGGTGGGTTATCATTTTGATGTGTGTCTGTTTTCAGTTTGCAAGTTATTTTACTGAGTGGTTTTGAATCTCTGTCCACAGGCTAACATGAAGGCTATTGGTTGCCCTCCATAACCTTGTGGTATACACTTGTTGCAGAAGACAACACTTACATTTTCTAAAATGAGTAGTTATACTGGTACCTAAGAAGAAGCTTCCCCCATCCTGCTTCCAAGTTCATGTAAGTGGATGGAACCAGAAAAGATCATATTGAATGAGATATCCAAGAGCCAGAAGGATAAATGTGTTCTCTCTCATGCAGTAACAATTAATGAAAAAAAGAGGCTGTGAATTTTAAGGAGAGCAGGCAGGAGTATGTGGGAGATTATGGATGAAGGAAAGAAAGGGAGAAATGTTCAAATTATAATCTCCATGACTTTATAATCTTAAAGTTTTAAAGGAAAGTTATGGAGAATGAAGCAGTTCTCATGTATGAAATAAGTTTCCAAAAATTAAATTTTTATTGAAAGTAAAATTATAAAATGTTTGCTTTCCATTGTTACCATTGTTACCATTGATACCTCTGTTCAGTGGTGGCACTTTACCTGACATTCACTGAATGAGAAAATGCTCAGGTCAGTATCTTTAAGCCTCACACTCAGAAAGATGACTGATCATAAAATATCATTCTCACTCCCACCCAGTGTGAGCTACAATCCTCCTTAAATTTCTCCATATTAACACCTTAAAGTTTCTTTACAAGGAAATGCATCATCCCACTTGAAACCTTTGCTTCTTCCTTGATTTATGTATCATCACTGTAACGATATGCTCTCACCTGTAATAATCAGGACTCTATCTCAGTATATAGTAGATATTCACTAAAGGAAATTTATATAGTCTCAAACATTTTAAAATGTCTTCTCAATGTCCTGAGACTGCAGTGAGTATATTACTATATGTTGTTTCTCTGAAGATTGTGTAAAATGGAAACATATCGTGTTTTGCATCTATGTGAACTCTTTTCATTACTTGATTCCTAAAAAACTGAATTCATTAAGGACAGTGGATAATGCTAGGCAATAATTCTCATGGAAATAAGCAAAAGATTATTTTGGGTATACATTAATGATAAATCCTCCACTCCAGAAGTGCACATTCTCTAAATAGCAATTAATTGGACTATATGATCCCATTTCTTTCCTCAAATTAAGACCTTGAAACAATTCTGTGACCTCAGTTAAAATATGAACTTTTAACCTTACTGTGACTGGCTGCAAATATGGAACTACATTTATTTTTTTTTCAGTGAGAATTACAACTTTTCTAATGAATCCAATTCACAGGTTAGCACTTTCACATCATTCATTAAAGAAACACAATCATTGACAAAAACTACATGATAATGTCATTAGATGCAGAAAGAACCTTTGACAATATCCATCACTGCTTCAGGATAAAAATCCTAGAGATTCTAAGAAGGAAAGGGAGCACATTTTCACCATAATTAAGGCAATAAATATGCAGCCAGCATTTCATTAACAAAGAAAACCCAAAACATTTCTACTAAAATCAGGAACAAGACAAGGACGACCATTCTTCCTCCTCCTGTTCAATATAGTACTTGAACTCTTAACTACAGGAGTAAGACAAGAGGAGAGAAAGAAGTTATCAAAATGGACCAAAGAATTGAAAATACTTTTATTTACAGGTGGCAATTCTGTAGAAGAAAGGCCCCCAACACTCTACCTGAAAACGCTGACAGCTGGTAAACACAGTTAGCAAAGTAACAGGATATAAAAATTAAGCACAAAAATCAGTATCCTACCTGTATACAAACAACAGATATATTTGGAAAGCAACCAAGAAAACAATGCCACTCAAAATAGCCCCAAAGTATAATAAATTGGAATTAATCTCACCAAAAAAGTAAAAGACATGTATAATAAAATCTGTAAGACAGTGAAAATAAGAAATTGAAGAAGTTACCAGATCATGTAAAGACCTCCTATGATTATGGATTCATAGGGATAATGTTGTGAAAATGGACATCCTAACAAAATTACTCTACAACTCAACACAAGCCTCATAAAAATTGCAATGATTCCACAAATTCTGTGTCGCCATTACCCCAGCACATCTTGAAGGCAGGACAAGTTGTTGGTCAAAGGTCTTAGGCTGGGTTGATGTTCCAGTCCTACCACTGGAAGCCTTGTATGGTTACAGAAGATGGCTGGTTCAGGCTCTGTATCCCCCATTACTATAAGTCCTCACTAGTATCATCCTTATAGATCCCAGGGAGTTTCCTCTGTACTAGATTTCTGTATCATTCCCCAAGTGCCCCCCAATTCTGGTTCTCTCTCCTAATACTTGGGGTATTGGAGTGGGGGACTGGGAAGAATGGAAGGAGGGAAAACTGCAATCAGGATGTAATACATGAGAGAAGAAGAAATAAAAATAAGAAAAAAATAAGGTGAACGATCTAAAATAAATTTCAATGCTTGGTCACAGAAAATGAAAAAGAAAATTTGAATTGCGCTGGAAACACAAAAGACCACATATAGTCAAAACAATATTGAACGATAAAAACAAAAAGAACAAAAAAGAAAAATGCTGGAGCCACCAGCATTCCAGGTTTCAAACTATACTGCACAGCTATAGTAATGAAAACAGCATGGGAGTGGCCCCCCAATTAACACGTTGATCTGTGGAAGAAAATTGAAGACCTACATGTAAGCCCACAGTCCTACAGCCACTTGATTTTTGTAAAGGAGGCCCACGATTCACACTGTAAAAAACAAATGGTGCTAGTTACATTGGATAGAAATAGGTAAATGAATGACACTAGATCCCTATCTCTCACCTTACATAAAATTCAACCTTAAATGGACCAGGTATCTATCTCAACATATGGCCGGATGCCTCAAATCTGATAAAGGAGAATGTCAGAATAATCTTTAACTCATTGGCACAGCAAAAGGCTTTCTGAATAGGACATTGGTAGCACAAACACTAAGACTAACATATAATAAATAGGATCATATAAAACTAAAAGTTTGTGCAGCAAAGGACACCATCATTTGATTGATGAGGCAGCTTTACAGATGGTAAAATGTCTTTGCCAGTTGTACACATAACAGAAGGTACCTAGAATATACAAAGAACCATTCATTATTTCAAATGATCAATCATGATACTCACATTTGACCTTATCTTTACCCGTGTGAGTGAATATATTAAAAATGAAGCACATATTTACTCATTATACATTACAGGAAAAATTTAGCTATGTAACAGGATTCTAAGGATATTCTGTGATTAATAACAGATTAAATATTTTCATTTTAATATTAAATTATTAATCTGTTGACTATATTAGGTAGTTTAAAATGTAGCATGTTGCTCTATGACAATATCATTAAAGCAAACAATATTAAATGAGAAGTTTAAATTAAAATTTTTACATACAAATTCTTGATTTTCTGCACGCTTATCAAAACTTCTCTCATTTTCCAATTTAGATTTGGATATTATGTCTTCTAGCTCTTCTGAAAAATATGTATTTTTTATGTAAAAAATATGAACAACAATTAGATAAAACAATGCTCTATAAAAAGAATAATTTAAAGTTAGATGTTATTTTAAAAACATTACTTCAATTAACCACATTGTATAGCTGTATATTGATATCCTTAGAAAAACTTGTATTGTAGAAAAATCAATACTTTTCATGTACAGATACTACATATTGTCCTGTTTTGAGACATGCACGCCTTTATGTGATTTGTTTGGAAATTCATAAAGGACATATATGCTTACAGTATCCATGTTTGAAAATGCTGCAGGAGAACACATTCATCCTGTGAGCTATTCTCTGCCTTGCCATAGTAACTTTTAAATAACTCACTGATTACTTCATCTAAATTATTATCAGTTTACCACATATATATCTTTGAGCAGGATAACATATATATGCTCTATACTAGTGGTTCTCAACCTTCCTAATGCTGTGACACTTTTGAATTCCTCACGTTTGGTGACCCTACCTCCACTATTAAATTATTTTTGTTGCTATTTCATAACTGTAATTTTGCTACTGTTATGAATCATAATGTAAATACCAGTATTTTCCAATGGTCTTTGGTTACCCCTATGAAAGAGTTACACTCCACAGGTTGAGAACCATTGTTCTTTACCGACAAATTACCCTTTTATTATTCATTCTAGCACATGGAGTCATTCTTGACTCTACATTTCTTTTAATAGATAAATGTGTGTTGCTTTCTTTGTGGTTACCTAGTCCATTATTTCTGTTGAAAATTTTCTTTCTCACTTCAGCTAAAATGCACTGTAATCCCAGTATATCTATTTTCCCCTTGACAGGAGAACTGTTATTTTGGATCACCCTTATATCAGCAGTTCCCATTTCTGTATTTTGCTTTAATTACTTTTTTCTTTCTAATAGGTTCTGAAATTGGAATTTGGAAGTAAATAAGCCATTTCAGGCCTGGATTCCCTACCGATAATGCCTGTTCTGACACAGATAGATTGAGTTTCAGACAATAGAGTACAGGGAATGAAAAACTATAAGGGCTAATGAGATGTGTATAAGTGAGTAATGATATTTTCAAATGACTGCTTGCATTATAGTGTAATTTATTATGTTAAAACAGATTATAGACATGCTTTATAAATACCATTCATTTTTCTTGTAAATAACTTACAATGCACTACATATGAAGTTCTAGAATAACATAAACATTGTTTTACTTTTTGAAGATGTGGTATATTGCTATTTGTCTAGGCTGGAATAGAACCTCTGGGCTCAAATATATCTTTGTCTTGACCTTTCAGGTAGCTTTGAATATAGGTGTACATTCCAACATCCAGGTATCCAGAAATCATGTTCAAACTTTGGGGAAGTCTCATTAGTCTCATAATTGTCTTCTGTAAGTCACTAGTAAACAGAAGGATTTCACACTGGAAAAGTTAAGGCAATGGAACCTGAGCACTAAACAGTGAAGCTGAGTTTTCATTTACAATTACTTCACATTTTCTTTGTGAATATTTTTGAAGCATGTATGTCACTAGTGCAACAGTATTGCTTATTTACAACCCTACCATCACTATCAACAAGAAATAATGGCCTCAAGAAGACTATGAACATTTGAAATGTATTAAAATGTTTTGATCAGAAGAAAGCGACTTAGAAAATTTACCTGGTTGAGATTGCTGTAGTTTAGACTCAGGTTTGGAGGTTGAATGAGGATCATCTCTCAGCTGAATGGATTTTAAAATGAGGTAATTAATCAATGTTTTTGACTTCCACTAATATGTAATTATTAATGTTTAATAATGTATAAATATTAATACATTAATATTTAATGTATAAATATTAAAATGAAATTACCTCTGGGTGTGAACATTTGTAGGCCCACACTGAAAGGGAAAGGATACATAACAATCAATCCCATGCACAATGACAGCTCCAAAACCACCTTTATGAAGGCTGTGGATAGCAATGAGTTCTTATTCCCTTCTTTCAAAATTAACACCTGTTATTTTTCTGTTTAGGAAAGCAGCTGACAGAAATATACTGAGATATACCAAAGCAGTGTACAGAGTCAATGTAATCCCCATCAAAATTCCAACATAATTTGTCATGGAAATTGAAACTTTCAGCTTCATATAGAAACACACACACACACACACAGAGACACACAAAACCCAGAATAGCTAACACAATGCTAAATGACAAAAAAGGCTGGAGGCACCACCATCCCAGATTTCTTGTTTTATTACAGAGCTTTAGGAATAAAAACAGCATAGTATTAGCATAAGAATAGACATGTTGATCAGTGAAACCAAATTGAAGATCCAAACGTTAAGACCACACACCTACTGACACTTGATTTTTAATAAAGAAGCCAAAATACACACTGGATAAAGGACAACACCTTCCATAAATGGTACGGACCAAACCTGATGGCTGCATGAAGAACACATATAGACCTGTATTCATTGCCCTGAAAAAACTAAATCCAAAGGGATCAAGAACCTAAACATAAGACCAGATACCCTGAATGTGACAAAAGAATGTGAGGAATAGGCTTGAACTTAATGGTACATGAAAAGACTTTCTGAAGAGGACACTGGTAGCACAGGCACTATGATCCCCATTTAGTAAATGGGGACCTCATGAAACTGAAAGCTCTGTATGGCAAAAAGCAGCAACAGTTGGGCAAAGAATCAGACTACAGAATGGAAAAGGAACTTTAGTATTGAAACAGCTAACATATAGTTAGTATCTAAAATATACTAAGAAGTTAAAAAAAAACTGGACTCCCAGAAAACAAATAACCTAACCTAACTGTTCAGAAATAAAGGGAGAATTTTCAAGAGATGAAACACAAATGGCCGAGAAACACTTAAAAATGTTCAATATTCTCATTCATTGGGGAAATGCAAATCAAAGCTAGCTTGAGATTTCATATTACCCCAGTCAGAATGGCTAAGATAAACAAAATGAATGACAGCTCTTGGTTGTGATGATGTGGTGAAAATGAAACACTTATTCATTACTGATGAGAACTCAAATGTGTACAGCCACTGTGGAAATCAATGTGGTGTCTTTGCAGGAATCTGGGAATTGATTTACCTCAAACTCAATCCATACATATCTCTGGCATATACCTAAAGGGCCCTATATCCTGTTACAGATATATCTGTCTATTCATGTTCATTGTTGCTCTGGTTACAATAGCCATACATTGGAAACAGACTAGGTGTTCTTTAATGAATAGATAATGAAAATGTGGTATATTTACATATTGGAGTATTTTGCTTCTGTTAAAAAAATTATGAAATTTACAGGTAAGTGTATGGAGCTAGAAGAAATCATCTTGAGTGAGGCAATCCAGACCCATAAGACATTATATGGCTTCCCTTATAGATGTATGTTAGCTTTTAAGCCTTCAACATGGATGCTAAAATCTATGTAACCACAGAGATTCTGAATTTAGTAAGGGACTGCTGGAGGGGATCATTCAAGTAAAGGGAAATAGAATATGTAGTTTTAGAGAGATAGTGAAAATATTAAATGGGAAGGGCAATGGAAGAGGGGGTTAGGATGGGAATATGGGGAGGGAAAATTCACTAAAGGCCATTTGAAAATCCTTATAGAAACCTACTAGTGTAGAAGCTTCCTAAAATATATATGCATATGAGATAAATACAAATGAAGTCTTCAAATAACAGGGAAGATATGCTCCAATTAGACATCTTTTGCCAGCATGCAAAACATTCAGTTACACCTAGTTGAGTGAATGGCCAAAGAGGCCGCAAGGAAACTCCTAAATACCTCAAATAGAAGAGAAGTCCCATTGATCCTTCTTTGACTATCTCAATTTTACTCATTATTCAAGTTTAGTAACATATAGATGGGTCTTATTAATGTTTTGGTTGTCTTTTATCTTACTATAAAATTATTCAATGATTTCTTTGGATAGTATAATACACCGGCATTTGTCTTACAAAAGATCACTTCATGATGACTCTTACCTTGATTTTTTTCTGTATCATTTCTTATATTGGATGAATGGGAAGCTTTTCTGGAAGTATCCTGCAGTGGATTAGGGTCAAAGACACTCTGTCAAGTGGTATTAGTAATATGTATCAGAAAACTTTTATTTTCTTTGTAGGAATATACCTTGATTTCTGACTTTAAGAAAATTGTACTTGAGAATATATGCAGTATATATTGAAGACCATGATATTTGAATGGGAAATCTTATATATACATTCAAGTTGAAGTTCTTAGTTCATATCTCATGGTAGCCATTATGTATAAGAAATGTAGAACAGAGGAAACACATTTATAGACTGAGTAATACCTGATGTGTATATATCAATAAAGGAAATTATTTCTATATTACAATACATCAAACTGATTTGTACTTTCCAGTAAAGTTGGAGGATGTTTATTAAATAAATGTTCACATTCTTAGTAGGGCCATTACTTTACTACGAGTTTAAACATGAAGTTCTGTAATGACGACACTGTGTGGTTAGGCATAATTGAAGATATGTATTATGTTAAATGTATTTATATTATGCCATGTTGAGTGTGAAGGGATCAAGGTAGATGCTGATCAATTTCAGTAAAAAATGAGCCAACAGAACTGACATTATTTTGTTAATTGTTATAGATAGAAAAAAAGCTGGAACAAAATGATAAAGACCAAAATGTCCTTCTATATTATCCTTAAATAATAATAATGGAATACCCAATAGGTGTATTAAGCAATGTTTCTCTGAAATCTTCCCCAAGTACATCATTTCAATGTTTTACTACATGTTAATAAGAATAATCAAATCTTGTTTTCTCATTATTTAAGTTAAGAGAAAATATTGTCCACTATTCTGTATGTTCAGTAATGCCATCCTAATTGACATTCACTACGTGAACACACATGTATTTTCTAAGTCATCTTGGCCTTTACTCTTAGATCCCAGATGACAAAATACCATTCTCACTCTTACCCTGTACTAACTACAATCTTTCCTAAATCACGCTCCCCAATACCATATTTTCTTTACACCAAAATGCACTTATCTGACCCAAAGCAGTTGCTTTTTACTTGTTTTGTGTCCTATCACTATAGCATAGGCTTCCATCTGGAAGTCAGTGCTTAATTTTTCATCATATAGTAGATATTCACTGTAAAGATTTATGTAAGTTCAAAATTAACATCCTCATACTGCAGTATGTTACTGTATGTTGCATCTCTGAAAAGATCATGGAAAAGGAAAATAAATCTGTAGTGTCTTGAATCTATGTGAATTCTCTATATTAACTCAATTCCTAATATAGATATTCATTAAAGACCCTGGACTAGAGTTGGAAAATAAGTGATTTTCTTCACTGAAATGAGCAAAATATTTTCAGTTGTTCTTTTACAATTAGATCTCCATTGTGGAAGCAAACATTCTTTTAAGGGGCAGTTGATTATATGACCATATCTCCTCAAACGAAGACTTTGAAATGACCATAAAGAAAAAAAATTGCTACTTGGTGTAACTGAGTGTAATCATTATATCACAAATTTAGTTTCTGTAGGAAGAATCACCTTTATGAAATGAATCCAACTCCGAAATCATTAACTTTATATCACCTACTATTCCAAATGGAGAGCCTCAAGCCTCTCCAGCTATGAAAAGAGGTTAACATAAAGCACAGATAATAACATAAAGCACAGATAATAATACAATTTACTGAACAATAAAAGAAAATTGGCTGTGTCGCTGGATTCTAAGAACACTGTGTGTTTTATAATAGGTAAAAGGATTCCATTTTAATGTTAAACTCTCATCTATTGACTACATACAGCCTGAAATGTAGTTTATTTTGGCCTGTGGTAATATTAAGTCAAACAGTATTACGTAAGAGATTTTAATTTGAATCGTTACATACCAATTTTTGATAGCCTTCATTCTTTTTATAAACATTTTCATTTTCCAGCTTTAAATTCGGTATTGATTTTAATTCTACTTCTTCGGACAAATCCACGTAGTTTATTAAAAAAATATAACAGTAGTTAGCTAAATAATATTCTATGACAATAGATTAAAATAAATTAGAATTTGAATTTAGAAAAAAATCTTATTCAAATATTTCAATTAAATATATTCTGTAGATGAATACTTAGATCCTTATATAAATGTCCTAATTATATAAATATCAGTACATCACTTGTGTAGACACTAAATGTTGTCAGGTTCAAGAAATATAACTATCTGACCAATTAATCTATAAATTAATAAACCTCATATAAATGACCAAGCTTTCTAAAATCCACAGTTTAAGGTGTCATAGAAGAGAACACACATATACACACACATACACACACTCACACACACACAGGACACTGGACAAAAATTTGGAAATGAGTTTCTTCATTGAAATGAGCAAAACATTTTTAGTTGTAAGAAGCTGTTGACAACTTCCACCCCCTGAACATGGGTCTCAGTTAGAAGGCCTGGGCAGTCTAAGGGACCCCTGACAGTGGAACCAGGATGTATCTCTGGTGTTCAAAAGGACTTTGGGAGCACTTCCTCATGGAGGGATATTTCCTTGACATAGAGGCAGGAGGGAGGACCTAGTCCCTACTCAAAATGACTTGACAGATTTTGTTGACCTCTCCTGGAAGGTATCACCCTCTCTGCGGAGTGGGTGACAGATTGGATAGAAGGGTAGTAGGGGGGCATGGGAGGAAGGGAGAAAGGAGAGGGAACTGAAATCGATATGTAGAAAAAAAACAAAAAACAAAAACAAAACAAAACAAAACAAACAAACAAACAAACAAACAAACAAAGAATCTGTTGCTTAAGATGCCACACCTTTCAGACACAGGATTTGTAGGAATTTAGCTGGAACTTCCTTGAAAACCTGCTCTCATAGTGTCATGCAAAGTGCTATAGATAAGCAATCAATAGTCTCACAAGCAGAAAAAGGTACCCAAGAGCTCCCCAATAGTGTGATAGTGGTACTTTTATTTTTGGAGTAACCAACAGCTGTATCATTGGCCTTAAGGTCCACTCAATGAGCAATTAGTGCCTGATACTGTAAATCTAGTCAACTACCCACAACTGGAGAAATCATTGATCTTAGGAGTAATCCACTACTATCATTTCCTTATATCAGTATAGTTACTCTTACCCTGTAGTAACTACAATCTTCCCTAAATCACACTCTCCAAAACCATGTTTTCTTTTTAAAGCCACAATTATATCCAAAAGTAAATGAAGCTCTTATTTCTCATCAAAGAAGTTGCTTTATGCAGCAGACAGAGGTATCACAAATATCTCTAATTAGTAAAACTGCAAAAAGTAACCATAAGGTGCCCAGCCCCCACTTACCAAACACTAAATCTAAGGCTCAGGGAAAATAGCAGAAATAGGTGCAGGTAGATTGTCAAATCACAAGTCCAGCACTTTTGCTGCTACATGGCATCTTCTATGCATGACGTGGATGTTGCTACCATGATCTTATGAGTTAACTGTGTGCATTACCTTCTTGTGCTTCTATACTTTTGTATTGTCTGGAAGCTATTGGTAAGTCATCTGCACCATTTTTCAGAGTATCCTCAGGAATGTCTTGCTAAAATTAATAAGAATAATGAGATATCATAATGAGAACATAGCTGACTTTCCTATTTCCACTAAATTTAAAAATAAGACAGTAATTAAAAATCACTATATTTTCAGTTGGGAGTGGTATCACATGCCTTTAATCCCTGCAGTGTCAAAGCAGAAGCAGGAAGAGCTTTGTGAGTTTGAGACTAGCCTGGTCTACATAGTGAATTCCTGGGCAGCTAGGACTGTTACACAGATAAAACCTATCTCAAATACTCCCACCCCCCAATTAGTATATTTTCATAGAAAATCTTTTGCATGTTCTTGAGATTAACTTATCTGTTCTCCTCATATGGTCATATATGCTAAAAAAAAAACAAAAAAAACAACCTTGAACGCAGAATTAGAAAAATTCTCACCTGCAGAATTCAACAAGAAACTCTCATGATATGAAACTTATATTCCTCAGCAAGACTGAAATAGTTTTAAAAAGTACATATTTACATGATAATTATTCATATTTGATTTTCTTAAAAGAATTCTATTGAGAAAATCAGTTTAGCATTAAAACAGGACGCTTGGCTTGGCAAGGGAGCATAGACTATGCCATGTGGAGAAAAATTAAAATATTTTAGAATCAGTTTTGTTTAGGTAAAGAAGGATGTGCAAAACATAAATGCTTTTGTAAAAATTTTAGAGATAGAAAAAATAGTCTCACATAGTTAAAAAGCAGTAAGTTAATCTTTTATGTTTACATAAAGTATGTAAAATTCATTAAGTATTAAGAACAGTGTGAAGAGGTTGTCATTAGAGCACAGTAAGCACCAGAACATTCATTCTGTGTCTGGAATGTTCCAGGTATTTACTTATACTTGGTAATACAGAAGAGGCTCTGATTACCTGAGTTTTAAATTTAGCTTTGGCCTCAATTCTCGAATACACAGAGATCAGCGACTCAGATTGGAAGTGATTTCTTTCGAGCAAAAACACAACACAACAGGTGAGTAGTGGTCCATAAAACATTCTGAAAATTTAGTTGAATAGTGAATGATGTTTCTTTACATTGTTATTAAACAATTGGTTTATACAATTCTTCCAGTTGTTCACTTTCTGCTCCCAGTTCTCCCAATCTCTGCACTTACTGTACTTGCTATTAAGGACTGACACATAGTTCCACATCAAGTAGTGTCAATCAACAAATTGGTGGAAGCTGAAAATCTTTTGTTTTGGAAATTGTCTTTCCTGGTGATTGCACTCAAATTACCCAAATCAGTTATTCACATAACCTTTTAATATAAATTTAAATAAAATGATAGACTCAGACAAGGCAGAAAGGTACAGTGTCTCTAATATAACTCTGTATTCATAAAACACCAAATGGTAGCCTTCATTCTTCAGAATGGAAAAAAAATGAAAGGAAACCATCACATCCATTTGTTCAAAAACAGCTAACAAAGTCATGAAAAAGCTTTAAAATGCTTGAATATTAAATTTATAAGTAAACTTATAGGAATGCTTTTCTTAGGGAGGTTTAGTCATTACAAAGTAAATAACTCAGTTATTCTTCCTAATTGGCTCAGGCTTATTCATCCACCATCATTCACTTAAAAACCTTCTTTCACATGTGCCCAGTTGATGTCAGAGACTTCTGGAAAAGCAGATCCCTTGTACTTTTGCCTCTGTTTCCCTCTACATTCTCTAGATGTCTTCCTTCTATAGGACACTACTCCTTGTTCCCTCTTCTGCAGTCTTCAGTCATGATATCCAGCCTTTACATATTCATCCCAGGATGTTGCAGATTCCTGAAAACACGGGCTCAAAGAAACTGAGTAGCAGCTAGTTCCCTGCTTCAGGCAAATAAGGTAAATGGAGAGTCAGCAATATCCACCCCAAGCCAATGCATGTTACTGTTTTCTATGAAAATGTTACACACTCGCATCTCAAAAGCACATGTTATATGACTTGGGAAATGATACACAGGAAATGAAGCAACTGCCCTGAGTCACAGACATAATTCATTCTGTTTCTTCTAGCCTACCCTCCATGATACATTTCTGTTTTCTATACAGACTTCATTGTGACTCAAGTAAATCTCAATAGAAACCTGGAATTCATCATTTCTTACAATAAAGCACAAAAGCCAACATGTTTGACAAATTACTTTCAGCCCTATTTTAACATCCAGTTATAGATGATTTTCAATATCCAGCGTACTTATAAATAACTTTGTTGTTTTGAATTGTAAGGCCAAACTCTTAGTCCAATTGGCCATCATGTTATTCCTTTTCAATATTGCCCTTCCCCTTTTAAAGCCATTCTAATCTGCCGTTGGGCTCACTTTTTAATGTCATTCCTGTTCTCTTCCATTTGCACTAACTCCCCTATTCTCCTATGGAAGCACCCAATGAAATACTGGTCAGTAAGGAAGATACCTGGTCTTCTAGTTAAGGAACATGTGCATCCAAATTGGGCCATTTACATTTCCACCTCCACAGAGTACTGCCTTTTAGCTTCAGGCACTCCATCAGAACAAGCATTTACCTAGGTTGTTGAATCTAGGTTGCTGTGCTCAGGATATTTTCATTAGTTTTCAAGGTTCCTTGAAAACTCTAAATTTTTAGAATCTGAGATTCTCTAGTAAAAACAAGCAGTAATACGAGGCTAACAAAATGTAAAGAAACTTGAAATAAAGTAAAATTTGCATAGCAATTTCATGAAGTCTGGTGTCATGGGGAATCAAAGACTTGATAAAAAGGAAAACCTTCCTTTACTTGGGAAATTTGAAGAGAGAACAAACTGAGAACAAATTAATAATGCTCTTCAAATAGATGCTGAATGTGATAAATATAACACATTGCAAGTACACATGCAGTACAATAATTCCAATAGAATAATTTCAAGACTTCTCTTATTCATTTCAAACCTATGACACTATGCTCACAGTTAAATGAGGTTTTCCCCTCCAGTTTTTGATGGTAGTACATGTACTGACTAGTAGCAACTTCCAAAAGGTTACGACAAGCTACTGAGCTATAGATAGTTTTCTCAGGAAAACTCTAACCTAGAGTAAGCACATAAGAAAAGGTGACTTTCTATATGGGATTATCTCAATGTAGTTAGAAGAGCAAGAAGATACACAGACTAACAATTCATGAGCTGGTAACTTGTACACTATGGGATCATGGAATTAACCAACTCTTTGGGTGAAAGTTACTAAAATAGTAAGGTACTTATTTACAATGCTATACATTCTTAAAACATGATATACTAAGACACAAAGTGCATTAAGTGAATCACATGGAATATAGTCAAGAATAGAGCATTCAATAATAATAGCTTCTTATCCCTGGTTCAAATTATAACTTAACATTCATTCTTAAACACTTCAAAATCCTACCCTAATGAAGAGATGTCTTCAAGCTGATTATCTGTGATTGAAGAAATAGTAAAACATTTTTCAGTAGACTATATTAGTGTATAAAATATACTTATATCTGAAGATGGTTCTAGGGTAAATAATACCTATATAATTGACAAATAATCAATGCATCTAGAAATCTTCACCTCCTTTGAATTTATTGAATAAAAAAATGGAAACAATCATCAGCATTGACACCTAGAATTAAGTGACCATGTACAGTGGTCATAATCCCAGTGAACTATCAGACTGATGGAACATACTGCTATTGCCAGAATCAGTACTGATCATAACAAACCAGCAAAGAGAGTAGTTTGTCTGGAATAATGGTCTAGGGTCAACTTGAAGACAAAATAAATATTTTCTTGTGACACAACCATGCTTCTCTAGGTACACAGGTGAATTTGTTCATGTAAGGATGAAAGAACCTATCAAAGAACATGAGGCAATGAGCACTGTACCTTTCAATCCCCCCTGAAATGATGGAAACTGTTCAGGTCAATGTTTCTCACAAAAACTTACAAGAAATTGGGAAAGATTGCTAGGGCAAATCAATGCTGCTCACCCTTCCTGATCTTTTCTGGGGTTAAGTGGCAGTTCTTTATCTGGCTTTAATTCTGATTCTAACCAACTATGCAATAAGTTAGAAATGCAGTTGCTATTGTTGCCACCCTCGGAAATAACCATGGGTAACCTCCTTCAGAACACACCCACTCTGAATTCTGTGCATATGCAAAAGTTTAAAAATATATACTGGGAGGGAAGACAAGGTCAGAGAAAGCTGCCATGGAAGGTAGATTGTTATGAAATTATAGGTGCATACCTAGGTATGTGCATATATATATATGTATATATATATATGTATCACTTAATAAATCACTAAAGTTCTTTGTATTAGGATAGAAAATTAGTTTTCCTTTTATTTAAAATACAAAAGACAGTACAGTGAGATTCTATTGGCATTACTCTTGAGAAAGTACTTTCACTCTGCTGGCAGGTTTTGTGTGTCAACTTGACATAAGCTGGAGTTATTAGAGAGAAAGGAGGCTCAGTTGAGGAAAAGCCTCCATGAGATCCAGCTGTAAGATATTTTCTAAGCTAGTGATCGATGGGGGAGGGCTCATCCCATTGTAGGTGTGGTCACTCTTAGACTGGTAGTCTGAGTTTTATAACAAAGCAGGCTGAGCAAGCCATGTGAAACAAGTCAGTAAGCAGCTTCCCTCCATGGCCTCTGTATCACCTCCTGCCTCCAGGTTCTAGCCCTGCTTGAGTTCCTGTCCTGACTTCCTCCAGTGTTGGACTATCATCTGAAAGTGTAAGCCAAAAAACCCTTTTTCTCCCCAACTTGCTTTTTGGTCATGGTGTTTCATTGCAGCAACAGAAATTGTGAAATAGTAACTGTTGTTGGGTAAGTCTCTTCTACTTCCCATACCATTAACCATTACTTCTATCTCCAAACCCGAATGACATGTTTTAGACCTGCAGGAGGCATAGCCTCCATGTTTCTTAGTTATCTTTGCAGGGGACATTACTTCTCAACTTTCTCTGCAAACCCACAAACTTATTCTAGAACTAGGGCTGTGAACCCACTGTTTGTGAGCCACCTTTACTGGGTAAATCACTTCTTTCCCCTTCCTATCTCCTCCACTTCCTATTGGGGCCATCTCCCCAATAAGAAAGCACAAAACCTACCTCAAGATCAATGGCTAAAATATAGATAAAAATTGAAAAAGTCAATGTTCAATTAGACAGCCCAGAAGAAAGCCTTACCAATATAAGGAATCAGACAAAAGATATCTTCATATCAGGATATGAAGATGAAATAGGAGATCTAGATGAACAAACAATATGAAAAATAAAAGGTGTATTAAAGAGCCATGTAGAAATTTTGTAACACTATCAAAGAGTCATGTCTTTGAATTATAGGAATAGATGAGGGAGAGTAATTCTAGGTCAATTGCACAGACCACATTTGTTTTACAAGGTCACTAAGGAAAACTTCATCCAAGTAAGGAAAGATATAAACATAAAGATACAAGAATCAATTAGAATCATGACTAGACAAGACCTGAAAAGAAACACCACAAAATACATGATATTCAAACCACAAGGAAAAATACTGAAAGCTTCAAGACAAAAAATTCACACAAGTCACTTAGAAATAAAAACCTATCAGAATAACAGCTTATTTCTCAAATGAAACGCTTAAAACCAGGAGAGGCTGAAGCAATGCACTTCACACACTAAAGACCATGTATGGCAATCAATGTTCCTGCACCCAGTGAAACTGCCATAGTTGAAGGAGAAAGAAAACCTTTATATGAAACAGCCTAACATCAAACAAAAAAACTAAGCAGAATACTGAGTGGAATATTTTTAACTGAAGTTAAATATAATTAGAAAGTTTTAGAAAGAAAGCAAAGTAAAGGCTACAACTTAATAAAATACAAAAGATAGCTAACAATGCAAAACGGCAAGAAAAAAAAAGACTGCAATCTACACATACCTTTCAATGATTATTCCAAATATTAATGGCCTTAACACTCCAAGCAAAAAACAAATGGATTAAAGAATAAAAAAAACTACCTTAGTTTTAATGTCAGGCACCATCTTACACTGAAAGGATGGAGAAGGCATTCTAAGCAAATAGTGTCTGGAAGCAAACAAGTATTGCCATCCTAAGACATGGAAAATAGACTTTAAAGTAAATAAGACAGAATAGACAAGGAAATGCACTTTATACTGACCAAAATATCAGTTAATCCAGAAAATATTACAATATTGGACATATATGCACTAAGTTCTGGTACATCCAACTTCATAGGAATCAACTTGATAGAATTAAAGGCACAAAAGAGCATGAACTCAATGACTGTAGGTGATTTCAAAGCCACAATTTTACCAATACTCATATCTGGCCAAAAAATAAAGAAACCTCAGAATTAAATGCCATCTTCATCCAATGGACCTAACAGATAATTAGTATAATATTCTACTTAAACACCAAAGAATATGCAGTCTATTCAGCAGCACGTATGCTGGGGCACAAAGAAAGCCCTGAGAAATACACAAAATTGAAATAATGCCATCTATTCTATCTGAGATTGTATAATAAAACTTATAACTGACAGCAAACAAAACTAGCATATTCCCTCAGAGATTATAGAACTCATTATCAAATGGGTCAAATACAAAATAGAGAAAACTAATCCTCAAATGAATGAAAATAGAAACACCACATAAATAATTAATGATGCGACTAAATAATTTGGAAAAAAAAGAACAAATCAAACCTCCAAAGAGTAGATAGAAAGAAATAATAAAAAGTAAAGCAGAAATGAACTAGAAACAGAGAAAATACTACAAAGAACCAACAAATACAGTGAACCTAAGAGCTGATTTTTTTAAGAAGACAAATGTCATCAACAGATCCCCAATCAAGTGTCTCTTTATAAAAAACAGTACCATCATCATAATCTACAAGTAGACAAAAAGCAGCAATCAACAGACTTTAAGGGCCCTAGTCCCAATTGTCTCACCTAGATTACAACTCCAGTATCTCTGACTCAGAGTACATCACAGAAGAGGTAGGTGGAAAGACTCTAAGAGTCTGGAAGTCTATTGTGGAACAAATTTTTATAGAAATGGCTGTATAAACAAGATCTGAACAAAGACAGTAACAAAAGACATACTAACAAAGAAGGAGTGAGGGAATCTCAGAGGGCCACGCTCCCGGATAAGGAACTATAGAAAACTAATGACTTCTGAGACAGTAAGAGTTAGCATCGATCAGGGACAAGTCCCCTAATTGATTGTTCAATGAAATTTTAGTCAGCATTGAAACCACATAAACACAAACAGTCAAACTGGACTCAGTAGGTTATAGTCATACATACATACATATACATGCATATGTGTGCATGCCTATTTTTAACAATAATTTTAGGGGAAGCAGAGACTATCAGTGTGAGACTTGGGTCACATGGAGGAAGTAGGAGTATGGGGGTGGCTTGAGAGAAGAAAGGAAAAAGGGAAAGTGATCTAATTATATTTAAAATGTATAAAAATTGAAAAAATAATTTAAATTACATACTTAGGAAAGAAAATCACAAAATGATTAAATATTGGGTTTTGTTTTACTAATACAAATTATGGTTTCAGTGACATATCTAATAATGTGATGATGGTCACATGCATTCATTATTAATGTGAAGTATAAATGCAGTTTTGAAAAGATGACTTAGAAACTAAGAGCACTTGTTGCCCTTTATAATCTAAGGAAGGACTACAGAGAATGAAATTGATGAAGACTTACCTAAGGAGATAGTGTGTTGACTTGAGAGTAGTGCATCCTCATATTCCAAGATTATACTCTCTCTTCCATGTACAGAAATGGTGGTAATAAAGGTATTATTTTAATACTGATAGGAAACATTTATCAATATATTAAATTCTTGAGTATTAAAGAGTATCAGAGATTTTTGTCAGAACATATTGTTATATCCTTCAAGTTTATAAGTTAGTAGAATTTAGATTCAGAGAATTGTACTCAGTGTCTTCCCCCTAGGACACAGTTGTAAAAGATCCTGAACTCTTGAGTCAAAAGTGTCTTGACAAATGTTTCTTGATATGGAAGAAGCACTTGGTAGACCAAATGACTTTCTGTCACCTTTCCTGAGAAAGGTGATAGAGATCTGTCATAACCATAGTCCATGTTACAGAGGATGTTAACAAAGAAAGCCTGGTGTTCATATCTCTACTATCAAAGAGGGAAAGCATCTCTGTCCTCTTTCTGCAAAGGTTTGGACTCATGTAATAATTCAGTGCATCCACAAATCCATTTCATGACAGACAAGAGAAACTTCTCCAAAGTTACTTACTGTGATGATCTTCTAGTATATGGGGATGCTTTGAATACTTGGTAAGATTCAGTTGCCTAGCAATGGGTATGGGGGAATCTGACTGACAGAGTACAGTACTATTTTAATGGGAGTAATTTTGAATTTAAAAACACATAAGCATGTGGACTACCTAACTTTCAAAGTTCTCTGAATATTGTAATAGACTCAGAGATCACAATCAGACCAATTGCCAAGGTTAATGAGCACTGGACTGAAGTCAGGCTTAATCACATCAAATCCCCATGGACAAATGATGATTAAATTCCTCATGTCTGCCACATCTGACATATATAAGAGTTTTGACTTCTTAGGACTTAGGGAACCTATTAGGTTGTTGGGAGTAGGAGGAACAAAATATTTCCCAGAGGAAAGTAGTAGAATTTTATGCTAAACTACAAACTTTGAGACTCAAAGAAATAATTCAAAATATAAAATTTTATGCCAAGCATGGATGTTACACTGGAATGAAATGGAGCATGCTGGTATCTTCAAAGGTAAAGAACGTTTCATAAAGAGAAGCTAGGGGTGTCACTCAGTGGTAAAACATGTGCCCAATATATTCAGGTCCTTGGGTGTAATTCCCAGCCTCACCATAACATAAATAATCAGCCCTGAGATAAAATCCCATGCACTCACTGCTACTTCTGAATAACTTATCCTTTTGCTTTCTGCTTGGGAGATGGAGTTGACTAAAATAACTCCATTCCAAAATTATTTAAATAATGAAATCTCACCTAGTACAAAACACAACATTTTCAAATGATTTATGCCTAAATTCAGCAATAATTAGTATTTTAATGTGTATACATACACTTTGCGTTTTCCTGCCATGGCATACTGCAGTGCGTTCCATCCAAATGCATCCTTTGAGGTATGATCAATACCTTTCTTCAGTAAATGCTCAACAATATCTTCAGAATCCCACTTAACTGCATACATGAGTGTTGTTCTAGAATGACACAGACAATTATATTACTTAAACAGAAAATTTAATATATATATTAACAATTCAATATATGGCCTTTTGTGTGTAGCAGTGACCATTTACTAACCATACTTACTTAAGCATCTTGAAAGCTCAGAGTTCAGGTTTTAAAGTATTATTAAAAGAAAGAAATTTAAAGCAGAGTCATCCAACCTATGGTTTTAACTTTTATACATACTAGAAGAAATTAAAATATTATGAAGTTATTTTCATGATGGGCTAATAGTGTTCAATTGGTGTTTTTAAAAGCACTAATATAAAATTTATTAGCTCATGTAGGGTTATTTAACAAAGTAAAATTCTAAATAAGCAAAACCTTTCATCATAAGGAATACAACCTGACTATATATTGTTCTTTGCTATATATAATCATTTCAAAAAAAGTTGTTTTTATAACTTATGTTTTGTTGATATATTTTGCATATTCCCATAATAGATTTGTTTTAGTGATTTTTATATTACTCTTGACCACAAGTAATGTTCTATAAACTCAAAGCATAGTACCTTTGATAATCATCCCGTATATAAATGTTTGCACCATGAGTTATTAAATGCTCTGCCATGAGGAGTTTCCTTTCTCGGAGTGCTAGCAACAACGGCGTAAATCCATCCTGCAATTACACAGGTGAATAATTCACGATACTGCATATTTCATAATTGAACTGAAAGCACATATGGCTAACCCCATGAACATGTTTACCATAGACTAGAGAGCAGTACAATTTTACTTCTTGGCCCACTGTGCATTCTCAAATTTCTCAACATTGCAATAATCCAACCCTGCTTAAAATTTGTCACAAGACTTTTAGTCTTCTCCGAAACTCATGTGAAACACTTTTGTCCCATGAAACATTGGTTCCTGTCACAGTATTTGTTGTGGTATTTTGGAGTCCCATCTAGTGAAAGTTTCCTGCAAGTATTTCAAGAGACACAAACCAAGAAGCAAAGGTTTACAACCCTTTGTTACATGGATGAGCTATATTTTCTTCATGAACAGAAGTTCTACATTTCAAAAGACATGTGGCAGATGCACCGTTTCCCAACAGAGACATTTGACTAAGAATTATGGCACCAACCCAGCCACAAAATCTTTGACTTACAATCTGTCCTGCCTGAAAGATGTGTTGGGGCAATGGTGGTCCAGAGTTTGTCAGAGTGGCCAACCAATGACAGGTAAAAGTTGAGACCTAGGCCATGAGAGGGAACCCATGCCTGATGTGGCCTAGATGACTAGAAACTAGAGACTGGATAGCCCAGAGACCTTGGGTAGAATCAAACACAACTGCCTCACCCATTTTCTTAAAAAAAAAAATCAGTGAAATGATTTCTAATTCTGCTATACTCGTAGAACAGTGAATAGCCCAGTCATCATCAGAGAGGCTGCTTTAGCAGCTAGTGAGAGCCAAACTTTTAGGCAGAGATCGAGAGAGAACACTGGTTGAAGGCCTCCATCGGGAAACTCCCCCTGGAGCTCAGGGTATCATGAAGAAGAGGAGGAATTGTGGGAGATAGAATGGTTGAAGACAACAGGGAGAGCAAGGCCTGAGCAGGAATCAACTAAGCAGGGTTCATATGGGGCTCACAGAGATTGAAGTGGTCATCATGGTGCATGCATGGGTCTGTGCAAGATCCACTGCATACACATTATGGTTATTGGCTTTGTGTTTAGGAGGGACTCCAGACAGTAGAATAAAGGGATGTTTCTGACTCTTTTGCCTGCTCTTGGAACCCTTTTGCTTATATTGGGTTGCCTTGCCCAGCCTTAGTATGAGGTTTTGTGCCTGGTCTTATTTTATATCGTTGTGCTGTGTTTGATTGATATCCCTGAGAGATCTGCTCTTTTTTGGAGGGCAGATGGAGGTGGGGGGATGAGGGTGGTGGTGATGGGGCTCAGGGTATGAATCTGGAGGAGAGAGAAAGGGGAGGGGACTGGGAGATGTAGAGTGAAAGTGAGAGAACAAGAAATAAAAAAATTAAGAACAAGAATTATGAAAAAATTTTGTAATCTTCCAGCATTTGAAAAATGCTTTCAAAAATACTGTTTTGCAAATCTTCTGTGGGGCAAATATTAGCCACAGCAGAATTTGTTTAAGATACAATTCTTAGCACTTTGTAATGACATGGAAGTTCTGTGTTGAGAAAGGACTCAGAGTACCAATGTCAGGCTCTTTCTCCAAAGAGGTCACTGAATAAGTGGGCTCAAAATGAGTGAGAACTCAGAGAAAATTTGATTGCTCACCTTAGGATTCTGCCCATTTATGAGATGAAAGCTAAGTGTTTTGAAAGCCTAATACGTGATTTCTAAAGCTGTCTATTTATTTGTTTTATAAATTCTTACATGAACACTATATTTACATGATTTCTACACCATTGCTTCCCCAATTCCTCCTGTTTCCTTCCTTGTTCTCAAATTCATGACCCCCACTTTTTTTTATTACTACCACACTCATATGTGCATATGTACACCTACTAATTTCATTTAATGTTAGTCATTTCTCTGTCTGTGTCTTTCTCTGTGTGTTTACATCTGGGCAGCTGTATTAGAAAACCTATCAGGAAGTTTATCCCTGAATAAAAATGAATTCTTCTTTTATTAACCATGCATAGTGGGCAACTTTTCATTTAAGGGTAGAGCTTTGAAAATTTTCCCCATAAGTGTCTATATGTCAACTGGTATTCTAATGGCACAGGTCTTGTTTAGGCAACCATATTTATTGAGATTCCATAGGTACAATATCCTTTTCACACCTAGAAGACACTACTTGCAACACGCATCCTGGTCTGTGAGCCTCACAGTATTTTAGGATGCCTATCTCCTTTCTCAATGTTCCCTGATCTTAGTCATTAGGTTGCAGATGGACTCATTGCAGCTAGGTTCCCATGGGCATTTACTCTCTGCATTTTGAGCAGTTGTGGATTTCTGTTATATTCTCTACATGCTGCATTCTATTAGCTTTGTATATAAGTCCAAGTTACTGAGTGACTGTAGTGTTATAAAGGTGGGGAATCCAGATCAGTAAAACTGAGTGTTTAGTGATAACAAGGCATTGCTTTATTTATGATTTATATTTTGCTTAGAAAAACAACTTAAGTAATCAAAATGGAGGAACAATTAAAATGTACTTAAGACAGTAGATGATTCAGATGTGATAGAACAATTGTAATCCCATCAAGGGAATGAAGAGTGTTGCAAGAGGATCATGACTTCTAGATTAGTCTGGGCTAAATAGTGAGACCCAACTTAAAAACCTAAATACTAAAAGTCTGTCATGGTTTTAGGATTATCATTATCAGTGGTATTAAAACCACTTATTGTGGTATACATATATGACGTAAGGAGTGAAAAAGTTTGCCCCAAGCCCATAACTAATGACATAGTCAGTGCCAGGCAAGGTAAATCTTCTCTGGAGTTATTGGGACTCTCAGAGATTTCTCAAACAATGTAAGCTATTGCCACTGCTCTTGGTTGCCTCCCATAACTTGAATGTTAGATCTTGTTGCTAAGTACACCACGTATTATAGACAAAGGACTGGAATGAATTGAGCTGGAACTAACCCACAAATTCACTCTGTCATAGAGTGAGAGAATGCTATGATAGCTGTTCAGGGAGTAAACTAATCTTCAGACATCCTAAAGTGATGTTAAAAGTACCAAGACAAAAGAGCAGTAAACTCAAATACTTGTTTAGATAAAGCATGTGTAATGAGGAGCTACTGCTGTGGTTTTTCAACAAATGGAACACACTAGGATGTTGGATTGTGGAAGTGTCCCCTTCAGGGGAACCATTCAATCAAGTGGGTTCACTGGAGATAGGATTTGAATTCTTAAGATCAGGATGAAGCTGGAGTTTTCAAAATTCTCCTAGAGACTGAGTATGCATTGGATTTGTGGAGGATGTATATGGATTGCACTGTCTCCCTAGCCCTTTAGTTTATTTATTAAAATTTTAACCTTTGCTGCATATGCACACATCCATTGGTATGTGTGCGAATCAAGTATTGGTAGTGCAATCTACCATACTGTAATATAACCCCAGTGTAGAAAAATCACTGTGGTGATTGTTTTTACCAACACCAACTAGTGTGACCTAGGAAGAGAGTTTTGGTTGAGGAATTGTTTACATCAGTTTGACAAATGGACCTGCCTGTGAGAAATTATCTTGATGGTTAATTGATGAGGTGGACCCACTCCATTGTGTTTAGAACCATAGCCCTGTTTGGAAACAGAGCTATGTGTAAGATTTCAGAGGAACTTACATTGCAAATGTATGAGCATTGGACAAGATGTAGATCTCGAAAGGGATTCTGTTTTGTTAGTTAACATCACATATTTGTAATTGTGAAATATGTACTCATAAATATAAGCAACTTGACATTGGCATTACCAATCCTTAAATTAGACAAATGTCTTATATGTGCAGGTAGCTAATAATTTATGCTGAATATTGAAGTGTGTGTGTGTAGAATTCCACATTAGAATTCCACAGTAGAATACGGTGAATAGTCTCATTTTCTGATTTAAAGCTACCTTTCTGTATACCTGAGTCTTATACATAAAACTTTTTATTAATGAAATAAAACATTTAAAACCGAAAACAAAATAAAAACAATAGCAAACAACAACAAAAAACACAAAGATTTCAGAGGGCTAGCTAAGTACTAAGCAAATAGGCAGTATGAATTCACATGAAGTGTGAACAACTATCTCAAGATCCTGCCTTTGTAATTCCCCCAGTATACAATAACCTGGAACTGTAAGTCAAAGAAACATTTTCACAAATATTTTCCACAGATGTATAAAAAGAAAGCTGTATTCTCTAATACTGTTTCAGTATGTCAACACTTATTTTCTTCCTTATTTAAAGTCATTTTTGGAGAGCTTCACACAATGACTTTGATCACATTCACCCCGTTTCCTCAACTACTTCCCAAATCCAACCCACTTCTCTACCAACCCATCTTTCTGTCCTCATTGACAGAACCCTCCTCTCAAGTCTCAGGGGTCACTGCAGAAGATCAGGGGAAAGGCTAAGAGCCGGGAAACTGGATGACCACAAAGAAACAGTGTCTTTCAGGCACAATAGAGCAGATGTACATATGACATCATAGTCACTGTGAAAACATTCACAAGAACTGTTCAAGCTCAAGTGACACAAAATTCAGTGTGGACACAGGAATTTAGCATGAAGTTCTGCTCTTAGTTGAGGACTTATTGACAATTGATATCTCCTGGGAGGGGCTCGTCGTTTTTATTTAAGGTGTGACCCCTGATAGGCTGATCATGGTCCAGTAGATGGTTATATACTCAAGAGTATATGGATTGCACAAATGGTGCTCAATGGGTTAGAAAACAAACGGTAACATAGTTATCAACATTTAAACTAATACCTGTGAAGTTATTTCAAAGTGTCATGCAAGGATACTTAACTTCTAAAGGTGGAAAATTGCCCCTACACATCACATAATTTTCAAGTACTTGCAAATTCAATTAGAAAAATCTTTACCTTTGTAGGTTCTTCAATATTTCCCCCATATTCAAGAAGGCAGGTAGCAATGTCTGGCCTGTTTACATACACCGCATGATGTAATGCTGTTTCTCCCTTGGCATCTTTAATGTTGGGATCTGCTTCATTATCAAGAAGGACAGAAACAATCTTTGTCTCCCAGCTTTGTACAGCCTATGGATATTTAACAAGGAAAACATTGTCAATTCAAAGAATTCAACATAAATGACCCCTAGCTTCCCCCCTCACTGTGACATGTATTTAAGTAACATTGATTTTATTTTTATGTTAAGTATTTATATAAAATTCATTTCTGAGATTGAAGTACCTTCATTAGTGGTGTGGACCTTTGATCATCAAGCGCATTTATGTTGCACTGATTTTGTAAAAAGAAATGAACTAGATTCAGATGACCATAAAAACAGGCAAAGTGGAGTGCGGTTCTGTGGAAATGAGAGTTATTTTTAGTGAAACTGTAGGGCATTATGTTATCATAGACAGTTAATCGTGTATTTGCAAGAATTATATACCATTTAAGTCCTCTGACCCACAAAACAATATTTATTTTTTCTAAAATTATAGTTGTTTGCTCTTATTATTTACTACATTAGAAAACTTCACTATATAGAACTTTTATGGTGGCATGAAGAAAACCCATAGTTCTTGCAGCTAGGTAGCCAAGAGCAGCCTATTTGAAAAGAAAGAACAGGACTATTGTGCTGAAACTCCTATCATGCTCTAGGTTCTGTTACAAACCAACTGCTTCTTAGCCTTTCTGTGTTGTGATTTCTTTGTTCATCATGTAGGTGTTAAGAGCAGTACTTCTCTCCTATCAAATAAGAATGCATCAATAAGAATCTTTGCAATGACTCAGAAAATATTCTTGAACAACAGCTAAACATCTGCTAGATATTTAAATTTTTAACTAACTCTGTAATATATTCTAAGTCAATGTTAATTTAATTATGTCTATTTTGCAAATGTATTAAGAAATTTATGTTTCACAGAGTCTAAGATAATCTCTTCAAAACTTGGAACATAGTCTGTGTTAAATTTATGCGCCTGATACAATAACCCCCAGGTAGCTGGGATTATAGATACGATATAGTACCCAGCTTAAGATTCTGTTTTTCTCAAATTTTAACTCATTTAAAACTGGAAAATAATTTACAATTCATAATGGACAACAATTATTGCCAACATTTAGAAGGCAATTCTTAACTATTATTATTTTTCTTATTTTACATATTGATCCCAGTTCCCTCTCCTTCCCTCCTTCCCTCCTTCTCTCCTTCCTTCCCTCCCTCCCTTTTATGTGCCCTATTGCCCTTCCATCCCCCTCCCACTCCACAGGGAGGGTGATGCCTTCTGGGGGAATCAACAAAATCTGTCAAGTAATTTGGAGTAGGAACTAGGCCCTCCCTCCTGCCTCTAGGTTAAGAGAGTATCCCTCTATGGGGAATGTGCTTCAAAAGTCCTTTTGTGCACCAGGTATACATCCTGGTTCCACTGTCAGAGGTCCCTTAGACTGCACAGGCCTTCTAACTGAGACCCAAGTTCAGGAGTTCTGAATGGGTCTAATGCTGGTTTCCCAGCTATCAGTCTGTGTGTGGGGGGGTAAAGAGCAATTCTTAATACACAAAGTATAATGTCATCATGCAATTCATGGTGTCTTAACACTAAGTGAGATGTGACAGATACTCATGATATTCCTAGTCTTTACACTGTGTTTTAAAAATGCTAGCTGTGAACGTACTATGGATAACAGAAAAATTTAAAAGCACAGTAAGCTTTGCTTGATTTTTAAGGAATTTAAACCAAAGAAAACTTGGGGTTCAAATAAGTAAGTGTGGCTCATTCTTGACAATAGTTAAAGTCATAGAGAGTATATAGACATCAGATATTTGCTATGCCTAATGGCAGTATCTAAGAGCAATTTCACACTGTGGGCCACCTCAACTTGGGCCCAATTGGAAAAGCAAGATGAGTTTGCTGCTTTGTAAGTTATGAAACTCCCAGCAAGCTTTATTCACCTCTACCAGGAATAACTAAAGATGTCATAAGTAACTTGCAGATAACCTAGAGCTTCTCAGCAAATGATGCTATGAAAACTATGGCTGATCAAGGCAGTGCTGAATTTAACCCTTCAGAATGATATGAAATAATGAGAAGCTTAAGAGAAATAACAAATCTGAGAAATCTATGAAGATACAAGAATGACATTGCTAGGACATTAGTGAGAAACAAAGAAAATGAAGGGTGATGAGCACACAGCTATCTTTCAAGTTCAGACTGTTTTTGTATTATTCTTCAGTAAGGATATAAATGTTAGTACACATTAATGTAAAATTCATGTTGAATTTTATTTGGGCAATTTTAGGTGAAAGAAGATGTAAGCATTCCAGCTGCTTTGAAGATGTATCCTGGCAATCAGGAGCCAAGAACATCACAAAATCACATCATAAAACAAACCTCACAAAAGAGATTAATTGGGAGGAGAAAAAATCCAGGAGGGTGGCAATCTCTGCTTTGGGCAAGGAACAACAGAGAACTGAGCAAAAGGAAGAATTTATAGAGAGTTTGTTGTGGAGGGAGGTGGAACTTTGCAGGGTGAAGCTTTCCGGCATAGAGATTGGTGGGATTTCAAGACCAGAAATTAGGCTTTTTACTCTGTAGAGTCAGGGCAGAGTCCAGCCATTAGGACAGTGTTCTGTGGGTGGAACCTGGAAGTTGGAGGTCTTTGAGGGATGTGCTTACAAGAGACATATTTAACATTACTTGAATTTATCACTTTTGCAATTTATAAACATTGTGTTTATTGTGTACATTGAAGTTAAATCCCATTTTAAAATATTTTGTTATGTTACTCTATTGCATGTTACTCAATATTTATGTTACTATTTATGTTACTCAATAAAATGCCCTCTAGGAGACATGTAGAAATGGTAAACCTGCAGGAGGGTTGGTCTTGGGCTTTTCCTGCTCCAGAAGACGATCTGGACACTGGACTGCTCTGTGATCACAGGTGCCACAGAAGCTTCAGCACAGCTTCTAGCCCTGTTGTACTCAATGGAGCTAGGAAAGGTAGGGTTCTCCTGTCACCCGATTTTCTCATGGCCCCTCATCTTTAGCTACCAAGCGTCCTCACCGTTTCCTTTCGTCCTTGAAATTTATGTGAAACCTCTTCTTAGAAAGGAAACGCAACACCACTTTGGTCCTTCCTTGACACACTGCTTCATGAAACGTATTCTCTGGGTCATAAGGGTGTTGGTACCTATCCTCCGTACTACAGTCACAACAGGACAAACTCCCCTTTCCACTGCTTGGACCATCACAAAACCCCAAAGGAGTTTTTGGCTCTTTCTTAAAGCAGAAGAGCTTACTGAAGGTAGAGAGCATTACTGTGACCACCTTTTGTCAGCTCAACACTAAGTATCTTTAAGAAATGTGAAATTGGTCGTCTAACTACCTAACTCTGTGAATCCCAGAAATTATGAGCTCTGGCTTGACCAACCTAACAGAAGTCGACAGTTATGAACAGCCGTTGCTACAGAACATTGGTAAACAAGTTTGTCTAGTCTTTCTCGAGGATAACTGACAGCTCATGAAGCACAGTACCCAGTGCGCATGTGCAGTGTAAGCGTGGCAGTCTTCTTTGGCTAGTATATGCTTATTCTGCAAGGTGTTTGTCTCTTCAAAGATGAAGGCTTGCTTTATTCCCTTCAGTAATCTTGCTTGGCAGTTGATTTTTTTTTGGGGGGGGGGGTAAAATCTTCATTCTAAAAATCTTTTCTTGTCTTTTTATTGTTTTTTGTTTTTTCCACTAAGAGGTCATGGATGAGCATACCTTTTGATGAAAATGAAACTTTTCTCTTGAAGATTCTGTCTGGTTGCTTTTGGTTCTGTTGGAATTTTCAATGCAATGAAAAGCTTTGAACTTATACTTTTTGTGAGTTCAGGAGTGAATGCACATGCTTTAACATGATTATCACACACTAATGAGATGTTATTTCCAGCCATGGCTTGTTGGAATTCTAAATGTCTTCTTTACAGCCTGGTCCATATATTTCCCTTGATGTAGGGACCTTCTGCTATTATCTCGTAGAACATGCTTTCTGTCCTCTGAGTATCTCCACAAAATCTTCAATTTCAGATCTTTATATTGAGTCACTGCAGTGCTTTTAGTGAGAATGTTCCACACAGGTTCAGACATTTGATCACTTAGTCCCAGGTGGCAGTGCAGTAATTTTGGGAGATAGAGCATTGATAAAGAACATCTTTCCTTTCAGGCAGGCTTTGACTGTTTATAGTTTCTGCCCACTGTTTGCTCTGTGACTCCTGCCTGTAGCTGAGGTGGGATCTCTAAGCTTCTTTTTCTTGCTACCATACCTGCCATTTGCAATTGACTATCCCTACCATGATAGACACTTATGCCTTTAGAACTGGAAGGCCAAATATATTCTTCCTTCTAGATGCTTCTAGTCATGGTGAAAATTAACAAAGTCCAGTCTCTTAATAGCCACATCCCAGAGATCTTGAAAGATGTGGTAATACCTTTTAATTTCTTAGTGTTTAACTGTAATTATACCCCAAACTTGACTCCCTACTGCTGATGCTCTTTACAGAGTGTCTGTGCTTAGTATATAGGGGTTTCCATGGAAACTAATGCAAGAATTTTCTCATTCTGTCTCCTGACTTTCACATCCAAATTGTATGTTTTTCTTATACTTTCAGCTGTTTATTAGTGTCCTCATTCAAGTAATAGCTGCTTTATTTCTAATTACTTTAAATTTTATTTTTATAAAATCTCTGTCTTTCACTTCTTGTGTGAGGTGTGTGTGTGTGTGTGTGTGTGTGTGTGTGTGTGTGTGTGTGTGTGTGTATTTCCATATGTTATGTGTGTCAGGTGCTTGAGGTGGCTTAAAAAGTAGTCAAGAGTCCCTGGAGCTGGAACAGCAGGCAGTTGTGACCACTTGATGTGGGTTCTAGGAACTGAGTTTTTAGTTTTAATGAAGAGCAGGAAATACATTAACTACTACACACTCTCCAGTTCAGAAGTTACAGATTTTTAAACTGCATGTTATATGCTGATTAAAATAACAAATTACATCACTCACCCTTTCTTTTCTTTACCTGGTCCCTCTAATGCCTCCAGTCACCTAATTATCACAGTCCTCCTCATCACCTTCAAACTGATAGGCTCTTTTTAAAATTATTATTGTCACACACACACAAATATATAAATGCAACCTGCTGAGTGATGTCATGTTGCTTATGTGTATATATGACACATTTTCATTATCTATTCATCAGTAGAAGGATGTTGAAGTTGTCTCCATTTCCTGGCTATTGGGAATAGAGTAGCAATGAAAGTGATTTAAAATGTATGAATGAGAAAAATTAATTAATTTTGTGTTGTTCAGCTACACATGGACATGGGACATTTCATTAGAGAAAACACATTTTCCCTTTCTGTTGGTTATAAATCATACATTTCTTCCTTGGGAGAGGTAAGACTCTGTATCAACTTGATCCCTCCTTGCTGGGGCCCCATGTAGGTTGAACCTTTGCAAGCTTAGTGTGTTTTGCCACAGCCTCTGAGTGCTTAGTGCATCAGTTCCACTGTGTCCCATTGTGCTGTGCTTAGAGGACACTTCCTACATTTTTCATTTCATGACAGAACTATTTGTATTTTAAATTTTGCCATAAACAAATATATTCTTTTATGTGCCAAGATTTCCATGGTAGGATATATCACATATGAATAAGAATCAAGATATAGGGAGATTTTTCACTTTGTGGATGAGTTGGTAATATATAGTTGAATGATGGATAAAGAAATGAAACACTGTTGTTTTTCATTACAGAAGGTTGTGCATGAAGTATTTTGCACCTATAATGAAGAAAATGTCTTTAAAAGCACACACTTTACATTCACATTTTAAAATCTTATTGTGTATGGACAAAAAGCATTTTAGAACACTTTTTAAAAGAGGCACATAAAAAGTTGGGAGGAACTCTCATCTGGTAATTAAAGTTTTGTTTATGAGGCATGATTCATACAGAATATGCAGATACTATTTTGTAAACACATATTCACTGCTGTTCAATATTAGCCTACTTGCAATGTTATACAAGGTGCGTATCAGAGCATTTCAATTGTGTAGCTGGGTGAGAGTGTGATCAATTTCCCCAATCCACAATGAAATTTTGTAGCATAAATATTTCTTCCAAAACAAACAAGTTTTCTTTTATAAGCCCACATTTCCTCTGGTTCAGTTTATGTATGCATGTGTTATGGCCAAGACCTTTGGTGCATTTCTGTAATTCATTATACATATGAAAGAAAGAACTGTTCATTCAATTTGAGAAAATTCTATTTGACGACCTTTTACCTAGAATTAAAAAATACTTTTGCTAAGCAAATACTCTCCATATATGATTATCAGCCAAACACCCTGTCACAAGAAGACATAGAGATGATTACCAAACAGAAGATGTAAAGATGTGGCATTCTTTCAGTCCAGGAGGTAGGGTTTACTTCAACAGGATTCTATTTCAGAAATAAGATATTTCCTGTTATCAGTCCATATGCATTTTATTATACATACCTTATTATAGAATTTGTAAAATATAGATACTACAGAAGCCAATAAGAATATGTGTCCTGTCCCCATTCCATTAAATAAGCTTTCATATGATGCATCAGTATTCTAGGAGAAACAGGTCCCTTTTATGAGTGTGCTTTCCCTACAGCTCATTTTGACCACTTTGGTTGGTGAGGAGAAGAATATGTTTCTGAAATACAGTAACAGAGATGAAGGACACTAGAGAAGAACTTTCCACTCACAGGAGAAATTTTATGATTAATCTTACACCTAGAAGGAGAAAAATTCATCTTAAAATACACATATAATTGATAATGCTTTATAGGTCTGTGTACACTTCGGTATAAGCAGCTAGTTAGAACATTCATAAAAATGCATCTATAAGTTTTTACATGTTTACAAAACCCAAGTTGCAACATCTACAACACACTTGCTACACCTATGGCTCAGGGAACATTGCTGGAAAAGAGATAGAAAGATGATAAGAGTTACAATTCTAGGAAGTCAGCTAAAAGACTGTGTCTTCAGCTGTGACTAAGAAGCCACACCCATGAAATCTCAACAATATGGCTGCTTAAACAGTACCTGAACAGTTGAAACATCAGCTGACATGCTAACATGGATGGAGAAAAATCTCATTTCTAGATAAGAGCTACAAAAATATTAATGACTACTGCCCCAACCTGTGGGGCAGTCTATGACGATCCGGAAAACACCTAGGAGAATAGAGGAACAAGGGACAAAAAGAACGACAACAAGTCCATATTCTGATCAAGTTGCCAAACTTTATTTTTTCAGGGGAGGCTTATATAGGACCATGGGCAGGATATGAGCAGGGTTTGCAAGTGGGCAGGATGAAAGGGTCAGTAGAAGGAATACCTTAAACTATTCTTTAACTGACTGTAAAGCTACAACAGGAAGAACATTCTGAGTTATTCTTTAACTGGTTGTAAAACCACAAGCCTGTATCTAGGAATGCTCTGCTGAACATTCTGCTTATTTCTTTTATTTATTAATAATATAATTTAAAATTTTTACATGTCGATCCCAGTTTCCCCTACCTCCCTCCCTCCCTCCCTCCCTCCCTCCCTCCCTCCCTCCCTCCTACCCACTTACCCTTTTTCCCCCCTCACATGCACCCTGACCACCCTCCCCTCTCATCCCCCACCCCCATTCCACATGTAGGGCTATGCTATACAGGTGGGGTCATGTAAATCTGTCAAGTCATTTGAAGTAGGGACTAGGACTTCTCTCCTGTCTCTAGGTTAAGGGAGTATCTCTCCATGGGGGATGTGCCCGCAAGGTCCTTTTGTGCACCAGGAATACATCCTGGTTCCACTGTCTGAGGTCCCTTAGACTGCTCAGTACTTCTAGCTGAGACCCATATTCAGGGGGTCTGAGTCAGTCCCATGCTGGAGATTCCCAGCTATCAGTTTGTTTAGGTCAGCTGTCTTTGTGTGTTTCTGCAACCTGGTCTTGTCCTCTCTCTCTGCATCTGGATTCTAGTTTGACTCAGTGTTTAGTTATGGGTGTTTGCTTCTGTTTCCAACAGGTACTAGATGAGGGCTCCATGATGGTGGATAATTTAGTTGATGATCTCACTACCAGGTAAGGGCATTTATGGTAGCCTTTCCACAGTTGCTCAAATTGTTAGTTGGAGTCAGTCTTGTAGGTCTTTAGACCTTTCTTTAGGTTCAGTTTTCTCTTCAAACCAATAATGGCTCCCTCTTTTATGTTCCCTCTCTCCCTCCCCCTTTTCTGTCTTCTATCTGCTTACTTCTTAAGAGGCAGTAATTTTCTATCTCAGAGGCCTGAGGTAGTGAGGATGGTGATGGTCTCCAACAGACTACCATACTGAGAGAGAAAAAATTAGTCTTTTCCAGATACAAGAACCCTGAGAGTTTAAACAATACCATGTTATTTAGTTCAAAAACATACAAATAAGCAGTTAAAAATGACCCAGCAAGTTGCATCTGTAGATTTATTATTATATATAGGGATGCTACTGGATGTGGCAGATCTCTAGCTCCATAGCTAGGGGCTGGAAATCCTGTAGCAGTAACTGAGAAGGGGAAAGGGACAAGTTCTCCTGAGTAAATTGGGAGTACAGGGGGAAGATAGAAGGGAGGGAGGGAATAGAAAAAGTAGGGGAGAAGGGGATGGAAGGAGAATATGAGGGACCAGGAAGGTCGAGTTGAGGGAAGAACAGAGAAGGAGAGCAAGAAAAGAAATACCATAATAAAGGGAGCTATTATGGGTTTAAAGAGAAATCTGGCACTAGAGGAATGTCCAGAAATCCACAACGATGACCCCAACTAAGAATCTAAGCAATAGTGGAGAGACTACCTTCAATATCCTTCCCCGATAATGGGATTGATCAATATCTTATATATCATCCTAGTGCCTTCAATCAGTAGCTGATGGAAGCAGAAGCAGAGATTCACAGCTAAGAACTGATCTGAACTCCTGGAATCCAGTTTTAGAGAGGGAGGAGTGATGAGCAAAGGGGTCAAGACAATGCTGGGGAAACCCACAAACCCTTCCTTTCTTCTTCTTCTTCTTCTTCTTCTTCTTCTTCTTCTTCTTCTTCTTCTTCTTCTTCTTCTTCTTCTTCTTCCTCTCTCTCTCCCTCTCTCTCTCTCTCAAGAAAGAAAGAAAATTTTATGTAGGCTGTCTGAAAATAAAGTGCATTTAAATTAAAAAAGAATTTATAACTCAGGTAAGAACAATACTAATCAATTAACTGTGGTGTTCTGACAACAGGCAAGAAATCACTGAGCTCAGAGCACTGCTATATCAAGGGTAGAATGGTCTTCTTACTTTGCACAAGTGTTTGTTACACGACCAACATACAGCAGGGAAAAAAGTGATTATAGGGTGACAGCACCTGATGTAAACACACACACACACACACACACACACACACACACACACACACACACACACACACACACTTTCTCTAGACCTGTACAAATATACATGAATAGTGTGCAATTGTTACTTTCATTCAACTGAGAAAATCTGCATGTTACTATATATGCAAGTTAGGCACAGGCTATGAATATAGTTTAGTGGTAGCAAGAGTGCTTATGATGGGTGAGATACTCCATTCAGTTCCCTGCACCTAAAAAAGGGGTTAGGGCGAGAGTAATGAAACAGCCTGCCTTCATTTTATGCTTGAAAGCCATCACATAATCATTGGAGGCTGCCTTTATGGGGCTGCAATCAGAACCAGTCAAGCTGCCCAAGTTTGTACCTGAGTAGGGGTGTGGATGAGGGAAAGAAGTTCATACCTGAGTGGGGGAGTGTGGATGAGGGAAAGGCTAGCCATAGACGATAAAGAAAAAGCAGAGACACAGAATAAAAGTCAGGAGGCCAGTAGCTCAGTCAATACTGAAATGCCATGAGTTTATTTTTCACCAAAAAGGGGAGCACAGTATCATGTATCTGGAACAAACAGATTTTTCTTCCTCACTTATTCTAAGGGTTCAGTAACCACACCTTAGCTTCAACTTCTTGTTCCCTAGCCTTGAGGATCAGGAGTGGTCACACCTCAGATTCAACTTCTCCTTCCCTAGCCTTGAGGATCAGGAGTAGCCACACCTGAGATTCAGGTCTGTTGTTATTTAGAATAAGACTGCCAAACATCCTTCTGTAGCCACATCTTTAACCTTTAAGTCTTACTACTGCTAAGGACAGTTTTGAACTCTGTCTTTGTGCCAAGATGGAGTGGGCACTGACACATAATAAAGACTAGGCTCAATCCTGTTTATGATTAAACCAGTTTCTCAAGGATTGGCTTATGTCCCACCTATAACCTTAACTACACATGGTTCCATACTGCCAGTTCCAGTAAACCACAATGTAGTTGTTGGTTCTTTTCACTCCTTATTCTTTAGTCTCTTTGCTCTTTGGGGCCCTGCCATGCAGCTCCCAAATAAATCACATGGAGGCCTATTCTTTCTTATTAATGCCTGGCTTTAGCTTGGCTTGCTTCTTGCCAGTTTTTCTTAAGTTAAATTTCCCATCTACCTTTTGCCTCTGGTCTTTTACATTTTCTTACTTCTGTATATCTTACTTTCACTCTTACTCCATGGTTGGCTGGGTAGCTGGCTGAATGGATGGGTAGCTGGCCCCTTCTCTTGCTCCTTGATATCCTTTCAGATTTCTCCCATTTATTCTCCATGCCTTCCAACATTCCTAGCCCTCTTCTGCCTAACTATTAGCAATTTAGCTCTTTATTAGACCAATCAAGTGTTTTAGACATGCAAGGTAACAGCTTCACAGAGTCAAACAAATACAACATAAAGGAATGCAACACACCTTTGCATCATTAAACAAATGTTCAACAGCATAAACAAATATAACACATGTTAAATTAATATTCTACAATGCCACAGCCATGTCTTTGTTTCAAAAAGTTAAAATAAGCATTTTAGACATTACCTTTGTTGCAAAACAAAAATGCTTGCTTTAATACATTAGTTGCTCCTGGCCATTTAGCCATGATAAATTGGGTCAGTGGTATTTTTCTTGGCAACCTTGGATTTACAGAAATTATACATATTTTGAAGCTTTACAAGGATTTTCTTAATCTACTATAAATTTGTCTCATCAAATACTTTCTTCTAATGTTATATTTATCTTTCAATCTGTCACAGAATCATTTTTAAATGGCTTACATGATGAAATTTCACAATTTGTAAAAAGGAAAGTGGGTAGTTTTGGATTTCAGGAGATAGTCTTTGATTAATTTATGAGCCATTATTTTCTAGTATTCTTTTACGAGGTTGGCCATGTTACACTTTTCAAAATGTCACCAAAAATGTGAAAGAAGTTAAGCATTTTTTGGAAACTTGGCTAACATTGCTTCTAAATTTGACCAAATTTAAATGGATTACAAATGCCCTATTTTGTTTACCACATTGATTAGTAGATATTCAACCATTATGTCACGCCTACACCTATACCCCTAGCAGTGGGACCAGGATCTTTCTCAGGTGCATGAGTTGGTGGTTTGGAATCTATCCCCTATGGTGGATGCCTCACTTAGCCTTGATGCAGAGGGGAGGAGCTTGATCCTGCCTTAACTTGCTGTTCCATGCTTTGTTGACTCCCATGGAAGGCCTTCCCCTTTCTGAGGAGTGGTTGGGGGTAGAAAGGAGGTGGGGGTGGGAACAGTAAGAGAGGAGGGAGAGGAACTATATGTAAATCAAGGTATGTAAAATAAATAAAGCCTTTAATAGAAAAAACACTTTTGTATTTCTGGTATATTTAACCTTTCTCTATGAAGTTCTTATTTCTTGTTTGTCTAATCAAGAAATGTTCAGTGTCACCAAAATAGGTGTAAAAACAAAACAAAAAACAGCTGTTTTTAGGAGAGACTTTGCATAGAAGACTTCCTCGTTATTCTGGCTGTTACATTCTTCATTCCCTCTTCTTCAAAGTTTTGTGAGTCGTAGACCCATGAGCTGTGATGTAGATGTACAAGCCAAAAGCTTCTTGGAGGCTTATCTCAAAGGACCAACCTCCAAACAAATGCCAAAGGATTTCAATATTTTGTTGAATAGGTGTGCTAAATTTTCCTCTCTATGTCAGAATTTCTACCTTTATTTCAAAAGATACTTATGTGCCAGATGTACCATATCCCAATAAGTGATGTGACAAAAAATGAGAAATTGTACTTTTTTAAAAAATAAATACATAACAACCCAAAATGTGCTTCTTTGGTAAATTCCTATTGACCAACTATGTGTGGAGCAGACACTAGCATCTGAACAACTTGTTTCAGGGGCCACATGATAGCAATGTGAGCCCCTTGCTCTAAATATGTCACCAAAGAAATAGACTCAAAACAGTCGAAGCCTCATATAAACTTGGATCAATTGACTGTTTCTATCATATTCTATGATGCAAGTTGTCTTAACCCTAGAAAGCCCAATACATGTTTTTTTTAAATTATTCAATTTGATATTTGTTAATTTCATACACAGGTGCTGTAGTTACATCATTTCAACCTATCCTCACTGTCTCTTCTCCTCCCCCTCTGTATCAACTCCTCTCATGCCCTCCCTGCTCCTTCTAATTTCGATGTCATATTCTTTAACCAGTATTGTTATACACACAAATTTATCAATGTCTGTGTGTATGTATACGTATAACGTACTGAATCCATTTAGTTTTGCTCATATTGTAAGTGTTAATGGCTAATGATCTAGCATTGCATAATCAGTCAGAGTTTGTCTCTAGAGTGTACAGATTCTTCTCTAATCACCTATTTTTTTCCCAGTGGTAGAAACTTTTAAGTTCACCATCAACGTTGGCATGTCACCCGGTATTGTCATCATGTGGGCCTTATTTAGGCAAAAAAAAAAAAAAAAAAAAAAAAAGAAAGACTGAGATTTCCCGACTTCAATATCCTTATTATATCCAGGGAGCATTATCTTGCAGCAGGCACAATAGTCCTTTGGTCTTTAGAGGCATTTGACCCCTTTTCAATGATGTTCCATGAGCCTTAGGGATGGGTTTGCACCAGTTGGGGCTGGCTAGTCAGCCATAGAATCTTATATTCACATTATTGGAGTCAACAAATGGCAATAATAATACCTTACAACATTTGGGGAATCTCTTGGACTCTACTCAACTTTAAATTCCAAGGGCAGTTTACCTTTCCTGTTTTGTTAAACAGTCTATTGCTTTGGGGTAGGGGGAGACCTTTTCTTCCTGTTCTTAATTCTACTTAAACTCCAATACATGTGTTTACTTTCCCTAATATGATAATTCCATGAGCAAGGTAGACCTCCAATAGTACTTTAAAAGCTTAGATCTCAGTATGTAGCCCAGTGTAAGCTAGAAGTCATCTTCATGAAACAGAACCCCCAATCCTCCTCCTGAGACTACAGGTGTGCCATCACATCTGGATCATCTTCTTCTTCAAATTCTTTTATATTATTTCTCTATTTTGATCAATGCTTAGGTCATTGTTCTAGGCAAGATATAAATCAGAAATAAAGCAATGCTTTATCTATCAGCGAAAACTGAATAATCCCTGTATGTACTTGTTTTGGTACACTGCAATCACTCAGTAGCTTGTACTTGGGTATCATGTGAGAGAAAAGCTAGATGTTGTCTATACTTTACACAATATGTCTGACTACGAAAAGGATCAACCTAATAAATCTGAAACATCTCCTAATCAGAATGTTGTTATTTATATTGAAGATATTTTTTGAGGTGCTAGATATGACTTCCACATAGTAGTCAATGCTCAGACACAAAGCTGATATTAAAAAATAATTTTAAAATGCCAATTAAATTCATGTATTGTAAAATGTCAATTAAATGCATAAGTTCATTAGACATCCTAAATCTATTATCAAAACACCATGAAACAAAAATAGCAGACTGAAATAATTATATAGGGAAAGCAGGTGATGTCTGGAAAGACTACTAAGGCTTATAAGCAAATGGAACATACTTGGATGTTGAGTATGATAATGTTCATTGTAGGGACTCATTCAATCAAATGTGTTCAGAGGAGAAAGGATTTGAATCTTTATGAACAACATGAAGTCCAGATTTCTGAATTGTCCTATAGAATGAGACTCTACTGGGTTCCTGTAGGAAACACTATGTGGGCAGTGCACTGACTCCACAACTTTGGTTCACATATTTTTTTAATCTTTGCTACATGTTTACCAATAGATTTGTAGCAAGTATTGGTTGTGTGTCCCATCTACCTTGGCCAGCAAGGAAACACGACCACGACTCTTCTTCAAGCAGTTTATTCAGGAAACTTGTACATCAGCTTTCACTTTCCCCAGCTCCAGGAAGCCCTTAAATGTGCTCTCACAGCCCAATCAGCTCATGCCACCTAGTGATCCTGGATAGGCCACAAAAGGAGGAAGCACACCACATCCATCAAGCACTTCCAAATAAAACTTGTTTACAGCTAAGATTGAACTACCTGGCATCCAGCCAGGCGCCATCTTGGGAATGTGGCTTCCCACAGTTCTCCCTTTTATGTTTCAAACGCAACAGGCAAGGGTAGAGGTCTGACCTCTGATGAACAAGGGACATTATAATAGCCCCACACCCTGTTATCAGTCAAGCTAGTGCCACACCCATCTGTATTTTTTCTCAGAGATGGGATTAGGATACCAACCCATATGAAATCAGACTTGCCCTCCATGAAGCTGCTAAAAGTTAGCTTCAAGTGCAGTACTACATCTTGCATCCTGAGCGTGATGACTGCTTAGCCCTTTTAAGCCTGAGGTAATTATTCTGCCTCCAAGGCTGCGAAAGCTTCTGCAATCATGGCATTACTTCTCCTCTGCATAACCCTCAACCTGCAGATACACCATAAGGCAATGAGACTGACTAGGATAATCACCCCCTCCAGGGCACCCATTCCCGTCCATTCTTTCAGATGATTCATGGCTTGGGTGATCCATGCAGACCATCCCTCAGCAACAGAGACATCCACCTTGGTGGAATTCACATTCATGTTAGAGCCTCAGGTTGTGCATCAACTTATCAAAGTCACCAAACCAATTATCTAAAAGATACTCTGAGAGCTGTTTAGACATATTGGCTGCTAAAGAATAATTCTGGTAGGATATTGTGGTCATGCACAAGCTGGCCATCTTCTATTCACAGCCCAGCTGTGCCAACTGCCACAGATCATCCACCTGTTCCTGAACAAGGACAATGCTTTGATTCAGTACCAATTGCTACTGAAAAACCTAGGAAAAACTTGAGCCGAGTGTCTAATCAGCATGGGCTTTGGGGACACTGACAGGATTTCCCACGGCTGGTCTGATTTCATCTAGTCGTCATCAGCATTACCATTATCATCATCAACATCAGGTGAATCAACCCGCAATGTGCTCTATTATGTTGAATGTAAAAGGGCTTTAAATGCCTCCAAATTAACTCTTGCAGCTGTATTGTATATGGCTGAGTAGGGATATTTACCTTTACCTTCCCCACCAACTCCAATTCTCTAACCAAATTAACAACAGCCTTGCAGCATTTTTGATACTCTAGGCAGCTGCGAACAAGTTTCCAAATAGGCCTTGTCCCTGACTTCAGTGTTTCCTGTGTCCAGACAAAATTTAGATCCTTCCCAAGTTTGTCCCAGCAGCTGGTCGTTAAATTGCCCAAGACGGCAAACCAGGGAGCTACTGTCTCAACTTCCCCAAGAAATCTTTCTAATGTGCTTTTCTTTAGTTTCTACCCTTTTGAATACAACCGCTCTTGAAGAGCAACAAAAATAGGTTGTGATGTTGTATTCCCCATACTTTCACTTTTGGCTTCCTCTACTTTGTCTGAACATGGAACTTTATTGCTCCTTACTGGACACCTTATCACCTCATTACCAAGGGCCTTAGCTTGGTCCCAATTTACCTGGGACTTCATTGCTCCTTACCTGAGACCTTATCACCTCTTTACCAGGGGCCTTAGCTTGGTCCCAACCTACTAGGGACTTACTAGTTGACTGCCCTGACTGCAGGAAGTTCTGAGCCATTCACCCACGGAGAGGTTCCCCATACAGGCCACCACTCGTATATGTCTTTACAGGCTAGCATGTAAACACGACCACAACTCTTCTTCAAGCAGTTTATTCAGGAGCCTTGTACATCAGCTTTTGCTTCCACCAGCCCCAGCAAGCCCTTAAATGTGCTCTCACAGCCCAATCAGCTCATGCCACCTGGCGATCCCTGATAGGCCACAGAAGGAGGAAGTGCACCAGATCCATCAAGCACTTCCAAATAAGGCTTGTTTACAGCTAAGCTTGAACTACCTGGCATCCAGCCAGGAAGAATCTTGGGGCTGTGGCTTCCCATAGTAGTACAATCAACCACATTTTCCTCAAAATAAATCAGTCCCAGATATAGTTTGAAAGAGAAATGTCACCCACAGGTTCCTGTGATTGACACTGTAGCCTAGCTGGTCACTATTTTGCAGGAAGCTTGTGGAAGCATTTGGTCATGGATCCTTGCTCTCTGAGCTATTGCCAGGTTAGCAACGTTGGGGATAGTCTCAATATTGTCCCAGTTTCTCCAGCGGCTTTTGCTTTCAAGGCCATGGAGATGGGAAGAAGGTGAAATGTAAGTTCTTGACAGGATGAACCAGAGGGACTCAACTTATGTGCTTTCTCAACCAAGACAAGACCATCCTCTGTGCCACAGCAACTCTTTTCTTTCTGCTGGTCTAAGCAGGAATGTTAAAACAATGAAAAAAGAAATATCAAGCACAAACTGTAATAAAGTCACTGTGATGGTTAGTTTCAACTGTCAAGGACACCAACTAGAATGACTTAGGAAGAGTGTTTCCATTGGGAAACTGTCTCAATTAGGCAGACCTGTGGAAATGTCTGTGGGTGATTATTGATTGGTAATGGATGAGACCGTCTCAGCATACTGCAGATGTTAGCACATCCTGATTGGGGTTCTGGGCTGTGTAACAGTACAGAGGGTAACTGACTACTAAAGAGACAGCATAGGCTCAGTCACATCTTTCTCCTCCTGTCTGAGGATGACGAGCTGTCTCAAGCTCCTTCCTATGTGACTTCTCCAGGAATGGTCAAGAACTGGGATTGTAAGTCAGATTAGCTTTCTCTCCTCTGTGTTGCTTTTAATCGGGACTCTATCACAGCAACAGAAACAAAACTCATATACCAGCCAGATGGTGGTGGTGCATGCCTTTAATTCTAGCACTTGGGAGGCAGGGGCAGGTGGATCTTTGTGAGTTCAAGGCCAGCCTTGTATACAAAGAGAGTTCCAGGACTGCCAGGGCTGTTACAGAAACCCTGTCTTGAAAAACAAAAACAAAACTGACATAATACTGACACAAAAAATTTCCTGAACTGGTTCTTTCGCACTCTATTTGTGTTAATAAAATGCACAATTAACTGGTCAAGACTGATCAAGCTAAGCTAGAGAATGGAATTTATATGTTTTCTTAGTTTGTTTTTATTTTTTTTAACTACTGTCAAACATAATGCCATGGCTTTATGATCTTAAAAGATTCAGTAAGATATTTTACTTAACAGGTGCCTTCAACTGACAATAGGGTTGTCATTAGCTCTTCCTCGGATAACAAAAAAAAGCAAAAATACACACCACAAAACAAAAACCCACTTGAAATTGACTTTTGGTTTTTTGAAGTGTGTGATGAACAGGAGATTTGGATATCCATAAAGATGCCTCCTTTGTTTCTTAAAAGACTGCACTAAAGTAATTTGTTAAAGCATTGTGAATTTGAGTGAATTATTTTTTCATTGTATTCATAGTTATCACTGAGAATAGACTCATACTTGTCAATCAGAAATGCTGAGAAAGAGGAGTGTTATGATAAAATCATTAGATAGGAGAGAACAGAAAGAAATTGCAGCTAACTGAGCTCAGTCTTATAATGATGGCATAATTTTTTTGCTATCAGGGCATTCAAGTGTCACACTCATCTATTCAGTGGGTATCAGTGTGGAACTGCATCAGGATCTCAAAAATATTTTAAGAATCCATTCTCAAGCCTTGTTAGATTAAACCCAAGTCCTCAGACTTTGACATGTTAAAGCGCTCCTCAATGTGAGACCCAAGTATAGCTACGAATTGAAGAACCAGACAGCTGTGCTTCAGTCTCGTCTCAGACCCATTCAACAAAGGTCCTTATTCATATGGAGATGTTGACATAGGAAGAAGAAGCCAGAGACAGCCACTAATGAGAGACTTCATTTAATTTCCCTGGGTATACGACAGTTAATAAACATAATGACTAGGCATCATCATCCAAACGTGATGAATCTCACCTCTGTGGAATGCATTGCACTAGAGAGAAGAATTTAGACACTCATCTGAACAGTTACATCAGCAGGAATAGGATTAGACACTAGGGTAACATCTGAACACCTCACTGATTTCAACATAAACATCCCATATCTTTTTACAATCAGGTATATCTCCATTCCAAGCATTTAAAGAAAACATCTTGCTGAAATCGATGGCTTCACCTACCTTCCCTAGAGGTGTTATTTGCTGGTTGTCAAAAAGAGTATCTGTCTCATATTGAACAGTGTGATGTCCTCAGATTCCTATTAAACTGACCTCTTGGTGAGATTCTAACTCAGGACTTTACTCATGAGATTCCTATTCCCCAAATTGAAAAGCACCATATCAACACAGGAAATGGAAAAAATTCCCTATTGATGACCTGTTGTCAATATTGCGATACACTTTCAGTATCCAAGTTGGCCTATATCTTGAAGCTTCTGATGTTTTTACCCTGTTATTGATGCTTCAATCTTACTTCGTTCACAAATAAGATGGACACAAACCTGTGCCAACACCAAGAGTTCAGTTTTCAAACGGTGTTTTATTTGTTTGAGTACCAAGATAAAGCTAATTCCAAGGCAAGGTTTGCTTTCTTTTATTTTTTATACTGGTTAGAAAAGTGGTGAAAATATTGATGAAGAAGAAATCTTATACATTTAATACTTTGTGTTTTCATGAAGATTTGCTTTCCTACAAACAAGAAAGCTGTGTTCTCTAATACTTCTTTCAATAAACCAACGTTATTTCTCCCATATTTAAAATCAGTTTTTTGAAAGTTCCACAAAGTTATTTTGATTACTTCTATCTTTCTCTCTCTACTCTTTCCCGGATCCACCCACTTTCTCTACCCACCCTACTTTCTGTGCTCATTAAAAACCCTCTCACCAAGTATAGGAATCATTGCAAAATTCTCTAAGAGACAGAGCAAGTGGACTGACCACAAGGAAACAGTGTCTTCTGGACACAACAGGGCAGATGTACATATGAACTCACAGTCTTTGTGACAGCACTCAGAAGGCTCACCCAGGCAAAATCAAGTCAGCCAAACTGTTTGGTGTGGAGACAGGAAGTTAGGACAAAGTCCAATCTCTACCTGGGTTGCTATAGCTGTGGGAGAGGGAACAATAGATTTGTTTAGAGGTGTGACTCCCTAGTAGGCTGACCAAACTGCAGTGGTTGGTCACACACCCACAAGCTTAAGGACTGTGCAAACTGCACGTATTTGTTGCACTGAAAGACCACAGCAACCATGTTGATGTTTAAATAAATACCAATCAAATGATTTGTAAATGTCAGTCAGGGAATACTTGAGGTCTGAACACAGAAAATTGGGGCCCTATACATGAACTTGTGAAAGTATTTCTAAATACTTGGGAATTGCATTTAGGTAATCTGAGAGCTCTTCCACATTGCTTCATGAGGCCAAAAGAGCAGCTAAGATCTCAAGCAAGTCATTGTGTATGTAGTGATGAAGAGCCGTTTGTCCATAGCTGCCTTCACCATCGGATCTGCTTGTTCTTGGGGATGAAGCAAGACTGTGTCTCTTTCAACACTTTGTACCACCTGTGGATGTTGTAAAAAGACAAACATTGAAAATTCAAATAATTCAAAACAGGCATTTCACAGCTTTCACTATGATTCATTTTTAAGTGAGATAGATACTTTCATTTTCAGTATGAGCATTTAAGTCAGATCATTGCTGAAATTGATATATTTGAAATACCTTGTAAAGAGGTGTCATCAACTAATCCTCCACGACATTTATGTCATAACCACTCATTTAAAGGAAATTAACTACAGGTGTACATCCATGAAAGGAGGCATAATGGAGAGCCATTCTGTGGAAGAAACAGGCATGTTTTTGTTAAAATTGTAGGCTATTATATCAGTGTGTACAATCACTCACATTTTGCAATCATTACAAGACATGTAAGTCCTCTGACTCCCCATAGACCAATGTTTAACTTTCTTCTAAACATTTTTATTTGCACTTATTATTCACTATATTAGAGCATCTCACTCACTCTACAGAACTTATGTGTCAATGGGGGAGAGAACCCATGTCTGTTGCACACTAGATCAGTCCTCTGTCACTCACTAACCTAGTACTATCTACAGCCAAGGCCGTGGCCCAGAGTGGCCTTCTTGAACAGAGAGCCTGACCTTTGGCGTGAACTCCTGCTCTAGGCTGCATCATCACCAGCTATCCCTTAGTCCATCAGTGCAGTGATTTCCTCATCCTTTACATGGGGGATCCAAACAACTCCTCTCCCAGTGTACTATGACACATCAGTGAGAATCTTTGCAACCACTCTGCATGGATTTCTGCAAATAGCTCCACATGGTAGATATTTAAATTATTAAAAGTACAGTGTAATGAACATTTCTAGTAAACGACAATCCATTATCTACTTTGCAAAGATGTTCAAGGTTATTTATACACTTACAAAAGCCCAAAATGTTGTTGACTTACTTAGATTTAACTTGATACAGGGTCTGCTTTGTTAAGAGAACTACATTAATTCATGCTCTTAATATGACATGGTGCCGAATTTAAAAATGTCTTTGTCTCACATTTTAACTCACAAAAAATTGGAATGTCATTGACAATTTATAATTGCCAAAAATAAATTCGATCACTTAAAAGCTATTCATTCTTAGCACCCAACATAGAATGTCATCATGCAAATCAAGGTGTCTTGGACTAGTTGATATGTGACATATATGCATGGCATTCCTAGACACTTAAGCTAGATTTTAATAAATGCTAGTTCTAAATGCGCTATAGGTAAGAGCTGTGAAACCTATCAACAGCAAAATGTAAATGCACAGGAACCTTGACTTAGTTTTTTTTACAAAATTTCAGCTAAATGCAACTTGGGATTCAAATAAGTTAGTTTGGCTCATTCTTGTCAATAGTTAAAGACATACATGATTCATTGGCAGCAGATATTTGCTATGCCTAATGGCAGTATCTAAGGCTAACTTCACAAGAGAGATTAAGGACACTGTGAGCCACATCAACTTGGGCCCAATTGGAAAAGCAAGATGAGTTTGCTGCTTTGTAAGTTATGAACCTCCTAGCAAGCTTATTCACCTCTACCAGGAATAACTAAAGATGTCAGAAGTAACTTGCAGGTAACCTAGATCTTCTCAGCAAAGGGTACAATGAAAATTGTGGTTGATCAAAGCAATGTTGAATTTAACCCTACAAAATGATATGAAGTAACAAGTAAGAAGCTTAAGCGAAATAACAAATCTGAGAAATCTGTAAAGATACAAGAATGACATCCCTTGGACACTAGTGAGAAACAAAGAAAATGAAGGGTGATGAGCACACAGCTATCTTTTAAGTTCAAATTCTTTGCATGATTCTTCTGTAAACTATATATATATATATATATATATATATATATATATATATATATTTTATGTGTGTGTATATATATACACACACAATAAATGTATATTTATACAAACATGGGTACATAATATAAAGATCAGTTGAACCATATTTGAATAATTTCAATCTGTGAAGTGGATTTAGTATAAGAAGCTGTACCAGCCATGGTGGGTCACACCTTTAATCCCTTCAGACAGGAAGCAGAGTCAGGCAGATCTCTCTGTGAGTTTGAGGCCAGCCTCGTCTCCAGAGAGAGTTCCAGCACAGGCTCCAAAGAACCGAAAAATCAAAAAATAGAAAACAAAGAAGCTATACTTGAACTCTGTACTTTCTACTTGTTTATTACTTGTTATTGCATACATTGAAATGCAATTCCATTTCTCTACTATTTTATAGTCAATAAAATGCCATACGAAGTGATAGGAAACCTGCTGGACCTTTGGTCTTGTGGTTATGCTCAAGAATATGACCTGGACATGGGACCCCTCTCAGATCTCAGATGCCGAAGAGCCTGCCAGCTAGAAAGCATACCTGGGCTCTTCCACTCCTGTTGTCCTCAACAGATCCAGGGAAGGTAGGTTTTCCCAATCTCCCATCATCCCATTTCTTCATGTCCAACTCCAATCCTGAGCTTCCAAGCCTTCTTACCATTGTTTGTCTTTATGATCTATCGAAAATGTCTTCTTTTCAATGAGTCTTAAAAGAACTCCGATTTTTCCTCTAGAGGCTGCCAGAGGAAGTTTATTTTATTGTTTAAGACTGCCTGTACATCTCCTCTTGAGTGGACCGCCAACAACATAAGTTGTTTTTAGCCACTGTCAGAGGACTTACAGAATTGTTTTGGCGCCTGCTGTATTTTAACGCACGAGAGAGCCCTTAAGGTGGACAGCATCTTCTATGTCCACCTTTCTCTCGGCTTAAATATTTAAGATTAAGTATAGTCCATTAACATAAACATATAAAAGTGGTCTAAAACCATCCTTGTGTCGATCAAAGCAACGACTCAAGTGTTGCCAGTTAAGCACAGATCCAACTGGTTTCTTAACAGTCGTTGCCAAGCAACACTGCTAAACTCAAGCAAGCACCTTCTTCCTCATAGGTCACAGCCCCGGAAGCAAATGGTGTCAGTGAACATGTGCAGTGTAGGCCTGGTGCCCTTGCTTGCCTTAGTTCATACTTTCCATGCAAGGTCATTATTCTTCAAATTTGAAGAATACCTTTAATCCCTATAGTAATCTTACTTTGCAGTTGCTTTGTTTGATAGTGTAAAATTCATCTGTCTAAAATTTTATCTTGGGCTTTTCACTAAAAGGTCATATTATTTATAAAATAAAGACATCCCCACTCTTTCCTCTCTCTCTCTTTCTCTCTGTCTCTCTCTCTGTCTCTGTCTCTCTCTGTCTCTTTCTCTCTCTCTCTCTCTCTCTCTCTCTGTCTTTCTCTCTCTGTATCTATCTCTATCTCTGCCTATTTCTCTCCCTTTTATCCCTCTCTCTGTCTATCCTCTCTCTCCCCCTCTCTCTGTCTATATCACTCTATCTTTTTACCTGGTTTATGAACATAAGAGTATTTGACTCTACAATACCTTCTGATTATGGGTTCATTCCTCCTACACCCCCTCCATCTTCTGCAACAATCCACCCACACAAATCAGTCCTATCTCCCAGTATTTTCTTCCTTCCCCTCCCCTCATTTGATCCCTCCTGTTTCCAACCCCAACTATCCACTACTTTACCAGGGTAGTTTATTCTATTTCCCCTTCCCAGGGAGATCATTGTGCCCCCACTTAAATCCTCCTTGCTACTTAGCCTTTCTGGGTCTGGGGACCTTATCAGGAATATATTTCTCCTTTAATATTTATTAAGTCATACACTAGGGAAACAAGACATATTTCCAACTATTTAAATATCATTCTTCTCATCCAAGCAAATCAGGAGAGTTAAATGGCTTTGTGTTTTTTGAATTTTATTTCTGGGACTAAAATATGCTTATGCCACTTCTCCATTCCCTATGCTCTAGATCTTCCTATATATCCCTCCTTGATCTCATTCATATTCATGGCCTCTACTTCCATTGATTGCTATTTCATGTATGTACTTATACACATAGAATTGCAGCAGTATAATATAATGTGCTTCTATGCAGTGTTACATCTGTGTATGTTTTCAGGGCTGGGCCTTTGGTGTTGGATAACCAATCGGTGTGTGCTTCCCTGGGGAAGATAATTTCTCACGTTCTAAGCATCACAGCTCAGGTTCCTACAGTTCTTTGGAGACACCTCTCAATGGGCATGGGATGCCCATGAAGTTCTAGGGAAATTCTGCTCACTACTCACTCTAAAAAGCAGGAGGCAATCGAAATTAGACTAGAAAATGACTATTTGTTCTCGACAACTGTTAGAACATGGAACTAATTCACCAGAAGTAAAGTCTCTGTCAGCCTTAATTTTCTGCTTGTTTGTTTCCTTTTGTATTCCTGAAAGAACATGACATAATAACATGTGAGCAAAATATGTTTCAAAATCAACAGTGCTTAAGAATAAATAGCCAACACACCAGAAATATAAATCTGCCTTAGTTAAGAGCACAAAGAGGGAACTTTCAAGACAAGCTTACATGGCCTAGAAAGCAGATAATATCACAAAAACAAATGGAAATTAATCAGTACAAACCATGAAGGTTATTGTAGAACAAATGCATTCACCTTAATATTTCCATGACACCTGCCACTGCCAAGCAGAAGTTGGCATCCCTTTCCATCAGTGGGATTAGATTTTCACTAACCCCACTTATGAAGGTGAAAGAAAAAGTAAATGTGGCTATATTAGTCTGGAGACAAAATTATTAAGAAAAAGGAGGAAGTGTGACTAAAAGAAAATATGTTTTCTGATTTGTGTATGTCTGTGACTACTCGGTAGGGTGACTTAAGTATTGACATAAATTTTTATTAAAAAGGCCACTGTTTTTCTTGGGAGTTATTAAAATGATAAGGAACCCATCATGGGAAAGCAGATACTGGAATATTTCTAACTGTTCTACTGGTAATTAACAGCTGTAAAGTCAACAAAGGCAAAAATAAAATTAAGTAGCTGAAACAATGTCCTGTGTCCAGTTGCACATGCTAACTGTTCTATTCCATATGTGTGTTTGCTTGAAGGTGCTGGGGTGTGTGCTGGGGTGTATCTGAAATGGATGGGAGATGGAAAATAAAGACAGTGAATGGGTCATGCTTTAAGGGCAACTTTAAATGTACATAAATATTGCTGCTCTGTTTATGTCTATATTTCCTTAGAAAAGAATTTATACTCTGAAGGATAAAAAATTAAATGAGGAAAAGGAACTGAGGAAGCAAGTCTTTTCTTCCCGTGCCATCTGTAAAGAACAGAGGCTGGGAATTGGGAGATGGCACAGGTGGTAAAGCACCTACTGTAAAAGCATCAAGATCGGTGTTTGAGTCCCCACAAGATGCCAGACACGTTTGGACAGGAAACGAAGGTGCCTCAGTTTCCTGACCAGCCAGTCTATCCCAGTCAGTGATTTCTAGGTGCAGTGAAAGATCCTGTCTCAAAAAGTAATGTGGAGAGTGGTCCAGTAGCTCCTCTGTAAACTACTGGCTCCTGAACTTTTTAAAGTCCTTTCAGTTCCATGATGAGCTACGCCTTCTGGGGACTCACCGTGTGTATTTGAGGCTTTCTTCAAGGAGTGGGGATTTTTAGTTGTTCCTCTATGGTTTACTTTGAGAAAATAAGACTGGACAATAATGGAGACAGGCATGTGATGAATGAGCAAGGTATTCAATTTGTACCTGAGGTGCTCAAGACTTCTGATCCATGAATGCTTTTCATAGGATGCCAGCCTTTATCCTAGGTGCCAAATTTTCCAAAATTCATGTGTGGAAGGAAATATGCAGAGCATTTGCCTTTGGGAAGAATCATCCTAGTGTTACCTGGCTATGAACTCCTGATCTCATCAACGCTTTAGTTTGAAGCTTTAATTTCTTGCATTGTTCATGCTCTCCTCATTGTCCCCTCTCAGTCTGGCTGGACAACAGGCTGAGTCCAGTCTCCATCACACGTGTTGTCACTTTAGTGGTTTAGGTCTCTGTGGAGCAGCTCTATGTTCTCATCTGCTTTCCATATCTCTGCAGAACCCTTCTCTATTGACATCTTTTTAATTTATGAGCTCATGACTTGCAATTCATTTACTGTCCCCATTAGAGCATCCAAGAAAGGGTAATAAATAAGAGTGTGGTAAGTCAAACTCCTTTCAGCAGAAGACCATAATTTGTTGGGGTGCTTATATACATATATGTATATATAAAAATTGATTTGACCATGTTTGCATTTCTGCTTAAACAAAAACCTGCAAATGATCTCTGGGTACAAATAGAATGAGATATTCATATACTCCACTCCTTAAACTATTTTCAGTCTTTCTACATGTTTCCTTCCTGTGCTCTGTGTATGTGTGTGCATGTGAGTGTATGTACATGTGTGTGCAGGCATACTCTTCCATACATGACTGTATGTGTGGAGACTACAGGTTAAAGTTGTAAATCTTCCTTACTAGCTTTTCTCCTTGTTTTGTGGAGATGGGTTTTCTCACAGAAGCTGGAGTCCATTGGTTCATCTAGGTAGGTTTGACAATGTACTCCAGGGATGCATCTGTTTCTGCAATCTGCACATATCTCCAAGCACTCACTGGCTATACACACCTGTCCTCATAACTGACTTTCCTTGGGTGTTGGGGATCTTCACACTTGTGCAGTACAGTAAGGGGCCCAAAGCTGTAGCAAAGAACAAACCTTAATGCATGGGTCATCTCTCCAGCAAGAATTGGAGATTCTATTTATAGAATTTAGTAGAAGAGAAAAGAATTTCCCCAAGAGGAAATATCAGGAAAGTTTAAACCACAAGCACAGCCTAGCCCTGTAGCTTGGAAGATTTCCCCAAGCTCCAGGGCCTTCTGGAATTCTGAAAGAAAGCATGAGCATGAATGTAGTGTTTCTATATAGAGGCAATGGCCAAGACACAAAAGAGTTATGTTCATGTCAGGAGGCTTTAGGCTAGAATCGATTTCTTCACGGAAAATGTTACAGCTTGCTTATAACCCTACTCACATCTTTCACCTTGATGATATTTCTTCCTTTTATTCTTCCCTTGCCCTTGTTTGGTTTCCATGACCCATCTAAAAGGGAACAAGGGAGTCTTGGTGGAAGGAGCTCATCAGACTGTCTTTCTTTGCCTGCTTTCTTCTTAAAGAAACATATGTCTAACTCACTCCTTGTGACAGAAAAATAACAGGCAAGCACACAAATGGACCCTCACTATCTATTCTCCCCTCAGTACTTTCCTTATGAGGGGGAGCTGAAAACCCAGAAGTGTGTAGCTGGACACAGGCTCAGAGATCTGGAAAGTATTTTCTGTGGGATCCCTACGTGGAAGCTCGGGGCTGCCAACGGCTCTGGCTCTGGGCTTCCCCACACCATCAATCCAGTGCCTGGCACTATCTGCTCCCCTCTTCACCTCTACTCATGCAGGGAGTACACAGAAAAAACTTTGAGTTTCAAGTTGCAGCAGCCAAGCCATGTGGGAAAGGGAAGGTAAGGGAAGGGGACAGAAGGGACCTATAGGTCCTGGGTAGCTATACCTTCCACAAGACCTGACAACTCATTTTTGTGTACAGGCATTTTCTAAGCATCTTTTGGTGGACATTCGGGTATAGGTGGTTCAAGGAGAAATTAGAGATTTTAGGGACTAGCAGAACAGCATGCTAATCATCTTTCAAGAACAATCAAGAACATCACCAAATAAGAAACACATACTAAATGCCCAGATGATAGGTGAAGGGCTAATTACAGAGAATCTGAATCTCATACTTGATACTATTTTAGGTAAGTTAAAAAAGTATTGTAACTGTAACTATCTAGTCTTCAACCCCATCAAAGAATTGAGAAGTTAAATAATATTACCTGGTTAAGCAAGAAGTGCAAGCAAGTTACTTCTAAAACATACAAGAATTGACAGAAACAACTGGCTATCTGGACAGTTCCCCAAAGTTGAGATGTCCATCTGAATGTTGTAATTGTGTGCTCCATTTATTGGGTGATGAATAAAGCTGTTATGAACACTGGCCAGGCAGAATATAGTTAGGCAGAAAAGTCAAACATATTTATGGAGACAAAGAAGGCAGAGTTTAGGGTACATCATGCGGTCTTCGTGGAAGCAAGATTCCAGAAGGTTACCAGTGAGCCACAGCCATGTGGCAATACACAGATTAGTAGAAATGGGTTAATATATAAGAGAGAGCTAGATGGTAGTAAACATGAACCATTGTTCAAGCAATTATATTTAATACTAGCATTGAGTGATTCTTTCATAAGCAGCAGTGATGACCAACAGGCAGGAGAAAATTCTGTGAATTGGGACCAGGAGAGACAGAGAACAGCTTCCATCTACATTATGCTTCTTGTAGAGTTAGAAAGAAAAGAGATAGTTCAGTACAGAAGAGCTATATATTTGTTCACATCCATTGTGCCATTCCCAAATTTTGTGGGGGTGAAGGGGTGGGGGTGGTTTGGGGGTTTAAAATAAAAACTCAACAATAGGGGAGCAATGATAACCAAATTTGGCTGCTTGTCAGGATTGCAAGAAGAGCTTGCACAGCTTACCCTGTCACATCCAAATTACTCTGAATCATAACAGTTAGGTGATATAGTCTAGAAGATGGAATTTAAATAAAACTGTTTAATGTTGGTATTTGTAATTTGCAGGTCTTGAGTTTCTAACTCTCAACTTGGCATCATGAGGGATCTTCACATTAGAGCTAGAAAGTGTATTCTGTATTTTTTCAACTGTAGGGAGTTCTTGTACTAATTAATGATATAATTTACATGCATCTTAAATAGCCAACTAATTGTCCTTTGGCAAAGGCTTCAGCTAATGTCTGGCATTAGAGAAGTTTCTAACTGGTATAAGTGACTGCATAGATTACTGGATGTACTGAATTTGGGTAATTTTAGCTACTTGTTGATTTAGATAAAATTATTTTCAGTGCTAAAATCTTCCAACTCTTGAAGTTAACTTAAAATGATTCAGTAGTAAACTTGGGTTCACTCATGTATATTTGAAAATCAATCACAAGTCAGTGCATTTATGATCACTTGAGGTACCAGCTATTATTTTACAACACTGATTTGCATGTATTTGTGAGACATTGTGATAACTCATCAGATGAAAGCACTTTGCTGTCTAAGTCCAATAGAGAGCTTGATCCTGGGGATCTATGGTAGAGAGAACCAAGTCCTGAAAGCTGTCTGTTCACCATTGCACTTCAGGTGTAGCATGTACCTGGACTAACTTATCACCATACACACACATACAGCACAAATAAACATTTAAAAATAGTATTAGTATTTAAAGTATACTTAGGACATGTGTGGTGAACAAGTTTACATAAGCCTAGATTTATTGTTTAATTTTTATTCTTAATTTTATGACATAACGGCCTGTTCTGAAAAGTTCTGGCCTTGTAGAACTAGATTGTTCTTACAGCTATAAAGGAAATATTTGAAAAATATGATACTTGGAATATTTCAGCTACTATGAGAAGGGTGTGCATAAAATATTTTGCATTTAATATTTGTGGTTCATAAGAATTGCATGTCTTTATCAGGACATAGAAAGGCTGTGCCTTTTTGTAAAAACCCTTACTTTTAAGTAATAGAGACTTCAATATTTCACTGTAATGCAAAAAGAAATCTTTTTATTTTGGTTTGGATTGATATTGGGAAGGTTAATTTTCTTTCTATGTAACCCTGGCTGTCCTGGAACTTGCTATGTAGTTTGGCTGGCCTTGAACTCAGACATACTCTCCTGCCTCAGCCTCCTCAGTGCTGGGAATACAGGCTTAAACCACCATTGTTTTAGGTCCTTTGAAACAAAGTGTCAATTTGTATCCTTTCTGGCCTGGAGGTTCCTGAGTAGAGTAGGCCAGTTTCAAACTCAGAAGCTCCTTGCCTGTTCCACAGCCCTAGGATTGAAGCATGTGCCACCACACCTGCCTGAGATCCTTTTTATATGACTATTAAATGCCCATTAGTGGTAGCTGTGCTGTGACTAAGTAAAATAACAGGTGTGTCTTGAAATTTGGGGTCAAACTTCCTTGAGACCTGTTGTTTTTGTTTTGTTTTGTTTTGGTTTGTTTTTATAGTTCAGGGTGACCTTGAATTCTGTATTCACCCGAGGATGGCCTTGTCATGATCGCTTTTTAAAATTAAATTCATTTATTTATTTTACACCCCTAAGTAGTTTCCTCTACCTCCTCTCTTCCAATTTCCTCCCTAAACTCCTTTTTCCATACTCCTTTTGTGACCCCCTTCCCCCCAGCACACTTGCCTTCCTTTCTGTTCAGAAAGGGGCAGGCATCCCATGGGTATCAACAAAACATGGCATATCAAGTTATACTTGAACTAAGCATATCCCCTTGTATTAAGGCTGGGTAAGGCAAACCAGTATAAGCAAGAGGTACCCAAAAGCCACTCAAACCTTAGAGACAGACAGCCCCTGATCCCACTGTTAGGAGTCCTGAGATAGACAAAGCTGCACAACTGTCAGACCCTGAAACTGAAACCTCACAAAGACTGGACAGTTGCCTTGATCTTCTTAACCCAGCACAAGCTTATTATAGAAACATGTGAAGTGTGAGAAAGTTACTATTGTGCTGATGTTGTATAGGTTTTGATTCAGGAGTTTAAGGATCATCTTTGTTTTCTCTCAGAACTAGGTGGTTTGTTTGCTTTTTGCCCTTTGTGGCCCATGTTTAATTGAATTAGTTCTAAATCATCACTATTACTTAATTTTCTATTAGTTTTATCTTTTACAATTATGTTTTTTTTTTTTTTTTTTTGCATGTCTTAAACTCCCCATTATTCTAGATACTTTTTGATCCTTTTTGTGTTGGGAGTGAAACTCAAGCAGGGTCTCATGCTAGGCATCAGCTCTACCACTGAGTTATTCCTTTCTTAGAAATATTTGTTTAATCTTTTCTTTGAAGATCCTTTTCTTTAGAATGATTTCAGTAAATAGATTAAACCTTTTGCTTAATAAACCTTTTGTATTAGTTTTTGCTTCATCTATGGGTTTTTTGCACAATAGGATAATTGGGCAATTTGATGACTTCACTTCTTAGTTTTAAAGCTGTTTGGTGATGCTGTTGTTTTATGTCCTCTAACTTAGGATAAAGTTTGTGTTTGCTTGAGGGACAGAAGTGTGGGAAACATGAACCTTGTCACTTTGGCAGAAAACAATGTTTGTGTTAGTGTGGAAAAAAGGGGTCAACCTAGTGTTTTTTGTTTTGTTTTGTTTTTACACCTATTTAAGTTACACTGAACATTTCTTGATTAGACAAACAAGAAATAAGAACTTCATAGAGAAAGGTTAAATATACCAGAAATATAAAAGTGTTTTTTCTATTAAAGGCTTTATTTATTTTACATACCTTGATTTACATACAGTTCCTCTACCTCCTCTCTTACTGTTCCCACCCCACCTCCTTTCTACCTTCAACCACTCCTCAGAAAGGGGAAGGCCTTCCATGGGAGTCAACAAAGCATGGCACAGCAAGTTAAGGCAGGACCAAGCTCCTCCCCTCTGCATCAAGGCTAAGACAGGCATCCACCATGGGGGATAGGTTCCAAAACACTGTTAGATTGGAAACATTTAGCCTAATTGAAGGTCACCTTCTTGAATGTTTAAAACAGCCTGTGAGTGAATGAACACAGGAAATGAGCCTTGTCGCCCCACCCAGAAGCCTGTGTGAAAGCACACTTCCTGGGCTTAGTGCTGGCTTGGATAGTTTAAATTAATTGGTCTGCATTGGATGCTACGAGGTGATTGGTTCATGATGTGCTGACTTTGTTGTAACCCTATAAAAGCTGTCTCAATCCTGTGCCAGGGGTCCTCAGCCCTCTATCCTGAGTGGCGTATGGCTGCTGGGCCTCAGTGCACTTGGTATATAAAGGACCTCATGCTTTTACATCAAGACTGCTTCTCGTGAGTGATTGGGGTGGGGGGCGACTTTCCTGAGTGGGAGCGCAAGGGACCATGCTATTGCGGGTATTACAACACCAACTCATACACATGAGAAAGATCCTGGTCCCACTGCTAGGGATATTGGTGGAGAAGGAGTGACAGATAATGGTTGAATATGTTCTAATTGGTGTGGTAAAATAAATAGGGCATTTGTAATCCATTTAAATTTGGTCAAATTTAGAAACAATGTTAGCCAAGTTTCAAAAAATGCTTAACTCCTTTTACATTTTTGGTGACATTTTGAAAAGTGTAACATAGCCAACCTTGTCAAAGAATACTAGAAAATAATGGCTCATAAATTAATCAATGAATATCTCTTGAAATTCCAAATACCCACTTACCTTTTTACAAACTGTGAAATTTCACCCTGTAAGCCATTTAAAATGACTCTGTGATAGACAAAAATATAAATAAGTAAACAAGATTGAAAGTTAAATATAACATTGAAGAAAGTATTTGATGAGACAAAGTTATTGTAGATTAAGAAAACCTTTGCAAAGTTTGAAAATATGCTTAACCTATGTTAATCCTAAAACACAAGAAGAAAGACCAATACCCTAAATCATAGCCAAATTGCCAGGAGCAAGTAACTTATTACAGTAAGCATTTGTGTTTATGCATATGGGCCGCTTGCCCCTCAGGTGTGACTCAAGTGGTCAACACTTTATGTGAGGAAGACAAAGTTTTTATAGCTCAGAAGGAGGTGCTTTGGGGGTTTGGGAAACATGATTACAACGCGGTCATAAAAAAGGTTGTCATAACAACAGGTGATCATAACAAGGTTGTTAGAACAACCTTTTGCAACAAACATAGTGTGCAAAATGCTTATTGAAACAAAGACATGGTTGTGGCATGGTAAAATATTAATTTAAGGTGCGTTATATTTGTTTATGCTGTGGAACATTTGTTCAATGATGCAAAGATGTGTTGCATTCCTTTATGTTGTATTTGTTTGACTCTGTGAAGCTGTTACCTTGCATGTCTAAAACATTCGATTGGTCTAATAAAGAGCTAAATGGCTAATAGTTAGGCAGAAGAGGGCTAGGAGTGTTGGAAGGCATGGGAAATAAATGGGAGAAATCTGGGAGGATATTAAGGAGCAAGAAGAAGGGGCCAGCTACCTATCCACCCAGGCAGCCAGACACCCAGCCACCCATGGAGTAAGACTGCAGTAAGATAGACAGAAGTAAGAAAAGGTAAAAGCCCAGAGGCAAACGGTAGATGGGAAATGTAACTTAAGAAAAACTGGCAAGAAACAAGCCAAGCTAAGGCCAGGCATTAAAAAGAAATAATAGGCCTCTGTGTGATTTATTTGGAAGCTGGATGGCAGGGCCCCAAAGAGCAAAGAGCCAAAAGAATAAGGAGTGAAAAGAACCAACAACTACATTGTGGTTTACTGGAACTGGCAGTGTGAAAACATGTGTAGTTAAAGTTATAGGTGGGACATAAGGCAATCCTTGAGAAACTGGTTTAATCATAAACAGGATTGAGCCTAGTCTTTCTTTATTATGTGTCAGTGCCCACTCCATCCTGGCACAAGGACAGACAGTTCAAAACTGTCTTCAGCAAGTCGTAAGACTTAAAGGTTAAAGATGTGGCTACAGAAGGATGTTTGGCAGTCTTATTCTAAATAACAACAGACCTGAACCTCAGGTGTGGCTACTCCTGATCCTCCAAGCTTGGGAAGGAGAAGTTGAAGCTAAGGTGTGGTTACTGAACCATTAGAATAAGTGAGGAAGAAAAGTCTGTTTGTTCCAGATACATGATACTGTGCTCCCCTTTTTGTATAAGGTATACGAGTGGTGAAAAATAAACATGTAGTATTTCAGTATTGACTGAGCTACTGTCCTCCTGACTTTTATTCTGTGTCTCTGTTTTTTCTTTATCATTTATAGCTAGCGTTTCCCTCAACTACACTTCCCCACTCAGGCACAAATTTCTATCCATCATGCACGCCCCACCAGCTCAGGTACAAATTTGGGACAGCTTGACTGGTTCTGATTGCAGCCCCATAAAGACAGCCTCCAATGATTATGTGATGGCTTTTAAGCATAAAATGAAGGCAGGCTGGTTCATTACTCTCGCTCCAACCCCTTTTTTTAGGTGCTGGGAAGTAAACGGAGTACCTCACACATCATAAGCACTCTTGCTACCACTAAACTATATTCATAGCCTGTGCCTAACTTGCATAAATAATAATATGCAGATTTTCTCAGCTGAATGAAAGTAACAGTTTATTACTATTCATGTATATTTGTACAGGTCTATAGAAAGTTGTGTGTGTGTGTGTGTGTGTATGTGTGTGTTTGTATATCAGGTGCTGTCACCCTATAATAATTTTTTTCCCTGCTGTATGTTGGTCATGTAACAAACACTTGTGCAAAGTAAGAAAACCATTCTACCCTTGATATAGCAGTGCTCTGAGTTCAGTGATTTCTTGCCTGTTTTCAGAATACCACAGTTAATTTATTAGTATTTTTATTACCTAAGTTTCAAATTCTTTTTTAATTTAATGCACTTTATTTTCTGTCATCCTACATGACATGTACTTTCTTGAAAGAAAAAAGAAAGGAAGGAAGGGAGGGAGGGAGGGAGGAAGTAAGGAAGTAAGGAAGGATGGAAGGAAGGAAGGAAGGGAGGAAGGAAGGATGGAAGGAAGGAAAGGACAAAACAAATAAATCATGGTCCAAATGATACCTCAAGATGACATCAGTCCATTTGTCCTAAGTCCTGGTGTTTTATGGATGGTAAGCATCAGCTGGTTATGGCGACAGTTGCTACATCTAATGTGTTAAGATTTTTCCTTTTATATGCCATCCTTAAAGAAAATAATGAATGGAGGCACACCATCCTCACTGTAGTCTAGGAGAACAACAATGCCATCTAGATTCATGTTTTCACCTATAAAAGAAAATGGTAGTTATAAATTCTTAATGTATGACAGAAGAGAGTTGTTTTGCAGAACAGAAAAGTGCAGAACAGAAATATATTTTGACCAGTTTTTTTCCTGGTTTTTGATGTTTTGAGTTTTTTTTGATGAACAGACTGAAACAGATTTCTTCTGAAGTTTAGATGTAGGTAAGTTCCTCCCCCTTCTGGCAAAAGTCAGAATTACAAGTCAACAATTTATTAGTAAAAGCATAAACGTTGGAATTGTTTTCTCTCTTAGGGACATAAATTAAACAGTGGAGCATGCTCTCTCTGTATTTCAGTGTATATTACAAAACAAAAGCAATGCTGATAAGCAGTCTAGTACAATCTAACACTCAGAAGAAACTTTTGTATTTTTTTGGAGCCACTCTCACTGTCACTCTGACTGGCCTGGAACTGGCTTTAAAAACCAGGCTGCCTTCAAACTCAGAGATCTACTTGACTCCTGGACTCTGGGCTTAAAAGTTCATGTGACCAACCTACACCCAAATTGGAATAGAGAAATCAACGCTTCAGAGATGTCACTTGCTCTAAGGAACCATAAATTGTAAATGGAACCAACTGATCTCTAACAGTTCTGTTCTACAAAACTGAATAAATTTATGCACCATAAATAACCTAACCATAAGCATGATCTCTACTGTTGAATAACACTATAGTCTGAACTTTGTTTCTTTATGGTGATAAATATTAGTGTCATTTTTTGCTGACTTTTATTTTCTGGTGTGAGGATAACGCTGAAGATTTTTTAAATTCTCTACATTTCAAAGATCTTGAATAGACACAGTAGCAAAAAAACTAAACTGGAAATTCCTGAGACTTCACCAGCTTTACACTGTCAAGGTGTCAATGTCTAAAGTGAAAGAAGATTATGCCACAGAATATAAGAACTGATTTCATATTTCATACAACAAATAAAATAATATTTGTTTCTTTCTAAATTAAAAGAAAAATGTCTTTAATGGACAGGAGCTAAAGAAAGTTACAAATATAATTTGTACACATAAAATTTAATGAATACAAATAAGTACAAGGTGTGGTAGACTTTTAAACCACAGGAGCTGACAAAAGAAATTGTTATCTTTTCAGTAAGGTTTCTGTTATTTGTCTATGAACCCAAACTAGCAAGGTAGAAAGTAAGTGATAGGAAGTCGCTGGGCTCAGGGTTTGGAAAATATCGGAGGACTTCTGAGCTGTGCATTCATTAGCATGTAAAGTAATTTTGAAATCCTTACATAGAAAGTTAATATTTCTAGATACTGTGAAAAAAATAGTGATATGTGTCTAACTTATAGTCATTCTCAGCTTCGCTGGGGCCAGGAAGGTTGCGCTATGAGGGCCTCAAATTTAACACAGATGTCTATGATCAGGTTAGTTATTACAGCAATTTTCATGCAGTGTTCTTGAATCTTCCACTTAGATTCTTGGCACAGACTTATTAATCATAATAATGTATATGATTTTAAAAGGGTGTACAGAAAAAGTGATGCTTTAGCAAATGGTCATAGTTTTGTAGATCAATGTTAATATTGTAAGAAGCAAGAGTTTGAATGTGTTCAGTTGCACTGAATATTCACATACATGGAAGGGACAGCCTTCCATATAAATGCATTCATCTTTTATTTGCAAATACTGGGAAATGGGGTATCCAATTATTTGTATTATTTAAAGGATCTGTCCAGAGATTTTAATGTTCATTCTAAAATCTTACAACCCAGTTACCAAAAACTTTACCCTAGTCTTCTCATCCATTGTATTTTAGCTCATTTTGGTCTTGACTGGCAAGAGTCCTACCTTGTATGTACCTATTAAGGCCATTGTCTGTTGGTTATTGCTAGACACATAGTCATTTTTTACTTTATTTGATGCAGCACATGAGTTAAGTTCTGTAGCTTTGATACATTCCTTTGTTCTGATGGAAACTCTTTGAATGTGTGCTTGCTATATAACCATATAGCAGTTATTTCCAAATCACACATGAAAATAAATGTAAGCAACTAGTATTTTACACGTTCCAGGTTCTCACTGATAAATAGAGATTTAAATTATCAACCTCAGTATATGATAGTCAAGTGTTTCTTTACTGAGGATCAATTACAGTTTGGGTTAAGTATGTAGAACATGAAAGATGCTACTGTGATGGTTCAGTTTCTGATGCTTGAGACATTTTTTTTTTTTTTTTTGCCTCATCTGTCTTTTATTTAGAATGTGCTTCAGAAGACAAATCAGTATCATGTTCTTGCACAACTCCTTTCATGTTTTCAACCTCTGGCCTGAACCCCACATGTGCATCTCCATCATCTGCTTCAATATATTTCTTTCTCCTGTATCGCAAACATGGAAGACAAAATGGAATACTTCCAAAACTTCAGGACCCAGATCTTATTAGACTGACCATTGCCTCCTGCTTTGCAAGCCATCCATCAACTTAATAATTCTCATATTGATATATCAGTAATAACAAAATGTCAATAGTCATACTAACTGCATTATGCAAAGACACTTATGTAAATCTTAATTAAGGAATGATTCTTGGTTTTCTTTTCAAACTGAATGTTGGAGTTTCCTGCTTTAGAATTGATAACTCCCACGCTCTTGGTGGTGTAATTGAATTAGCAGTGTTTATGTACATTGTCCAACTCTGACAATATGAAGGTTTTAGAAATTCTGAGAATACATGTAGATACTAGGTACATCTGCTGGTGTTTTTATTTGTTGTTTTGATTGTTTTGCCTGTTAAATCACATTCACTCGAATGTGATTTAGAAACACTGAGTTTTCCAGTTTTATTTTTTTAAGTATTTGTAATATCACCTCATAGAAATCAGAGGAAAAATAAATGTAGTCTTAATGAGACCATTTATATCTATGATAAATCATAAAAAATATAATTACTTTCTATTTGTGAATTTTCTTGTAATATTGATGTTAAGTGATTTTTGTTTTTTTTTATTAAGGAGAGATTTCTCAAACTGGTTTCTTTCTTTCTGGTCTCAAGGTATTTTATGTTTTTATATTATTCTGTCAGATGACTGTAATTCCTTAGTATTATGGGAAAGGTTTTAAGTAAACAGTCGATGAAATAACATGAAAAGGTCAATAAAAATCATTGTTAAGCATCAAAAGTATGTGAGGTTTCCTTTTTGTGATAATTTTTTTAATTTCAAAAACGCTCATTTTACATGTCAATCCAAGTCCCTATACCCTCCAGTCTTCCCTATTTCTCCCATCAACCCCCTTCCCATCTCCTTTCTGCTCCCCAGGGAGCAGACTTCCATGGGAAGTTTTTAAAGTCTGTCATATCATTTAGAACAGTGCCTAGCCCCTCTCCTATGTGTCTAGGCTGAGAGAGTATCCCTCTATGTGTCATGGGCTCCCAAAGTAGATTTGTATATGAGGGATAAATACTGGCCCATTATCAGAGGCCCCGTAGACTTTCCCATCACCCTAATGCCCACATTCAGGAAGTCTGGGTCAATCCTATCAGACTATCAGACTGAAGTCTCTGAGCTGTGGGTGTCTGCTTCTGCTCCCATCAGTTACTAGATGAAGGCTTTAGAATGGCATATAAGGTAGTCATCAATCTCATTATCTGGAATGGGCATTTAAGGTAGCCTCTGCCATATTGCTTAGATTGTTAGTTGGGGTAATCCTTATAGGTCTCTGGACATTTCCCTAGTGCTAGATTCTTCTTAAAACCTATAATAGCTCCCTCTATTATGGTATCTCTTTTCTTGCTCTCATCTGTTCTTTCCCTTACTCAAAATATATGAGATTCCTAAGTGCCAGATATATGCTATCCATTTTGAAAACTTGGTGATGGTTGGTGTACAGGTTTTGATGGGTTGGATTGTTCAAAAAAGTCATATAAAATAGTAAACATTTATTCAGATAGTTGCCAATAAAGTACTAAGAACTAACATGCATGGCACCTTGGCAGCTTAACTAGAGTAGAGGAGGTTATTGGTTTCTTTATATTGTGAGCCTGTTCTTCCTGCCGTCATTTCAAGTCTTCATGCCCACTATATTACTGTACATGCCAAGCTTTCATGTTGAATGTTCTAGGAAAACAGTTTGTCTTATTGCTATTTGTTGCCTAGGAGTTTCTGGTTGTTACTAATGCCTGATAAAGTTCTTCACTTTCATTCTATTTTGAACATTTTTGGTTCTTACTGCAGCTGTGACACAGGTTTCCTTCCAGTCTATCACCCACCAGTTTCTGACTGCTGAACAATCTGCTTTCAATGTCACTTCTCTGATTTCTCAAGCTGCTCGGCTCTCTATGAAAGGTATGCTTTCTTCCTCCTAATTTCTATGGATTAATTGAAACTAAAGGAACCTTTGTTTTTAGTTTCAGAGAATTTTAATTATGACAATTATCGGCATGCACTCTTGAATGTTTATTTTATTTTATTTTATTTTTGACATTCTATTTATCTGAGTATTTTAATGTATATTAACATATAATATATATTAGCCAGGTTATAAAGCATTGATAAGGCTTTTTATTCACAGCAAAAATGCTAACTATGATATAACCTCAGTTTTCCCTGGAGAAGCACACACATTTAGAACTTGGAGTTTGCCTTGCATTGTTGTTCAATGATTTTGGACTAGAGGATTCAGAAATCCCTTTTGCCTTTGTGATAGTCTCCTCTTTTATAATGTATGGAAAAAGTGAGATGCACCAGCAGAAGGGTCTCTTTCACAAAGTCTACAAACAAAGGAGACACCACATGTTTAATAGAAGTTTAATGGTAAAAATCCATTTGGCTAGCCCCATGAAGCATTAGACTATGGGTACTTCCTGAGCCTAAGTGGAAAATAAATATGAACCAAGGATGATGAGAATATGTTCAAGTTTAGCTATACACAGTGTCAGAAGGAAGGAAGTTTGAACTGCTCTCTCATCTGCTTTATTACTTCCAGTGAAGTCAACAGATTCTGACAGATACAAATATGTGGCTTTGCAGTGTCTATAATGATACAGCAAATCTCATTACACACATTTTAAAAAGTGTTTGGGTTTATTTGAAGTTAATTCCTTCAGTTTCTTACAGACCAGCCATCTAACCAGTATCCCAAATCACTAAGGTCTAATAGTCAACGCTCAAGAACCTGTGTGTCTCCAAGAATAAGGACACATTAAACTAACATTGTACCTATTAAACTTTGATTAGTACACCAATTAGTACCGTTTTATCACAGTCAAAGATATGTCATCTTTGACAGAATCATGGAAATGATTACATTTGCAAATGCTAACACTTCAAAACTACATGCCAGGAAACACCAATAGAAAATGATGAAGGGCTGAGCATCTAAATAATTGTGACAGAGGATTTTCCTGATACTCCTGCCCACATAATTGGGGACATGGACAATGATTCATACAACTAGAAATCACTGAGTACTGATGGGATATTAACATCGGTGAGAGGGTCCATTTAGAATTTGGCAATGTGAGTGGAAGTGAAAAATGTCAAGTGGACAGAATACTAGGCAGTGCGTAATTAAAATTTGGTGAAAGTTTTACTGGATTTTAGCATTTTAACTGAAAAATGCTAGATAACAGACATAGGCAGATGTATCAGAATTACACCTGACTTTTCCATGGAAACTATGAAAGCCATAAAGTGCTGGACAGATGTTCCACAAACACTAACAGAACACAATACCATCCCAGACTACTGTACTCAGAAAAACTCTCAGTCAATGTAGATGACAAAACCAGTTTTACACAATACACACCCGCAAATACAACCCTACAGAAAGTTCTAGAAGAAAAACTCCAATCCAAGGAAGTTAACTACACTCACAAAAACATAGGCAATAGATAATAATACTTTACCAGAAGCCAAAAGAAAAAGTGGGGTAAATCTACTACTCTCAACACCAATACCACCAACAAATCCAAAAGAAACAAGAATAATCATTGGTCCTTAATTTCCCTCAATACTAATGGTATCAATTTGCCTATAAAAAGACACAGGTAAACATAATGGATATAAAGACAGACTCCATCCTTCTGTTGCATACACGAAACACACCTAAACTGAAAGACACTACCTTAGAGTAAAAGGTTGGGAAAAAATATTTAATGAAATGGACCCAAGAAACAAGCACGTGTGTCTATCCTAATACCTAACAAATTGGATTTCAAACTAAAGTCAATCAAAAGAGATAAATTTATTTTATATTCATCACAGGAAAAATCCATCAAGACAAATTCTCAGTTCTGAACATTTATGACCAAAATACAAAGGCACCCAATTCATAAAAGAAACATTGCTAAAACTCAAATCTCACATAAAACCTCATACACTTATAGTGGAGGACTTCCATGCCACTTTCTCACTACTAGACAGGACAACCAGACAGAAACTTAACAAAGAAACAAAAAAAAAAAAAACCTAACAGAAGTTAGGACCCCGTTGAGTTTAACAAACATCTATAGAAGAATCCACGCAAACACAAAAGAATATTCTGTCTTCTTAGTTACATATAGAACCTTCTCTAAAATAAACCACATAGTTAGCAACATAACAAACCTCAAAAGAACAAAAACATTGGAAGAGCCCCCTGTATCTTATCAGACCACCATGCTTTAAAGTTAATATTCAACAACACAAACTGCAGAAACCCTACAAACTCATGGAATCTGAAAAGTCCACAATTGCACCATTCCTGCATCAAGGAAGAAATAAGGAAAGAAATTAAAGACTTCCTAGAAACCAATGAGAATAAAGACACAACATACTCAAACTTATGGTACACTTTGAAAGCAGTACTTACAGGAAAGATTAATGCACTAAGTGCCCACATGAAGAAACTAGAGAATAGTCACATTAGAGAATTAACATCACAACTCAAAACTCTAGAGCAAAAAGAAGTGAACTCATTCTGGAAGAGTAGACAGCAGGAAATATTCAAATTGAGATCTGAAATCAATAAAGTAGAAACAAGCAAACAAAAAAATACCAAGAATCAATGGAACATAGTGGGTTCTTCTAGAAAGTCAACAAGATAGACAAGCCTTTATCCAAATTAACCAAAAAGCAGAGAAAACATGCAATTTAGAAAGATAAGATATGAAAAGGGGCTATAACAAAGATACTGCGGAAATCCAGAGAATCTTCAGGTCACACTTTGAAAACCTGTACTCCACAATATTAGAAAATTTAATGGAAATGAACAAATTTCTAGATAAATATCATTTACCAAAATTGTATCAACAACAGATAAGCAATTTATATAGACCTATATCCCCTAATGAAATAGAAGGAGTCATCAAAAGTCTCCCAAGCAAAAACAAACAAACAAGCAAACAAACAAACAAAAAAACCCAAGGCCAGATGGCTTTAGTGCAAAATACTAACAGAAACACAAATACTCTAATTGCAAAATGTTTTTGGAATTGAATACTACTACCAATACTCCTCAAATTGTTCCACACAACAGAAGCATAAGGTTCATTGCCCTCAAGCCACACAAAGACACAACTAAGAAAGAGATCTACAGTCCAATACCCTTCATCAACATTGATGCAAAAATACCCAATAAATTACTGGCAAATCAAATCCAAGAGCACATTAGAGAAATCAACCACCATGACCAAGCAGACTTCATCCAGGGATGCAGGGATGGCTCAACATACGAAAACCTATCATTGTAATCCACCATATAAATAAACTGAAAAAGGACAACCATACTTTTCTTCCACTAAATGCCAAAAAAACCTTTGACAAAATATAACAACCCTTCATGATAAAAGTCTTGTAGAGATCAGTGACAAGAGGAACATACCTAAATATTAATAAAAGCAACATACAGTAAAACAACATCCAACATCAAAGTAAATGGGGGGGAAATCCAATGGTATTCCTCTAATATCAGGAATGAGACAAAACAAGGTTCTTCACTCCCTTCATATTCTTCAATATTGTACTTGAAATTTCAACTAGAGCTATAAAATAACAAAAAGAATTCAAAGGGATACAAATTGGAAAGAAGTCAAACTATTACTATTTGCAGATGATATGATAGTCTACATAAGTGATCCAAGGAACTCTTACAACAAACACTTTCAGCAAAGTGGCTGTATACAAGAGTAACTCAAAAAATAGTAACCCTACTATATACATATGATAAATGGGCTGAATAAGAAATCAGAGAAATATCACCCTTTACAATAGCCACAAAGAACATAAAATACTTTTAGGTAACTCTAACCAAACAAATGAAAGTCCTGCATAGCAAGAACTTTGAGTCTTTCAAGAAAGAAATTAAAGAAGATACCATAACATGGAAAGATCTCCCATGTTCTTTGATAGGTAGGATAAACGTAGTAAAAATGGCAATCTTGCCAAAAGTAATCTACAGATTCAATGGAATCCCCATCAAAATTCTTGTAGGTATAAACGAAATAGTCACAGATTTAGATACTTCAAATATTTCAGCTGCTATGAGGAGGATATGCATAAAATATTTTGCAATTGATATTGGTGATTTATAAGAAGAATTGTATTTCTTTATGAAGACATAGAAAGGCTATGCCTTTATGTAAGAATCCTTATCTTTAAGTAATAGGGACTTCTATATTTCACTGTAATGCACAAAAAATTCTTTATGTTTTGGTTTGGATTGATATTTGGAAAGGATCTCTATGTAGTCGCGTCTGTCCTGGAACTTGCTATGTACTTTGGCTGTCCTTGAACTCAAGGACAGATCCTCCTGCCTCTGCCTTCCAAGTACTGGGAATATAGGCTTAAACCCCCATTGTGGGCCTTGGTTTTAGGTCCTTTGAAACAAAGTTTCAATTTGTATCCTTTCAGGGCTGGAAGTTGCTGAATAGAGTAGGCTGGTTTCAAACTCAGAGAGCCTGATTCCAGATCCCTAGGATTAAAGCATGTGCCACCAAGCCTGCTTGAGATCCTTTTCATATGACTACTAAATGCTAATTAGTGTTAGCTATCTGTGGCAAAGTAAAATAACATATGTGGGCTAAAAAATAAGGGCTAGGCTTCCTTGAGGGCTGGTTTATTATTGACCAGGGTGGCCTTGAATTCCGTGTTCACCTGAGGATGGCCTTGGCCTTGTCCTCATGATTTTTTTTTTAAATTAAACTTATTTATTTATTTAGTTTATACCCTTACTGCAGTTTCCCCTCTTCCCTCTTCTCCAATCCCCCCTCCTATCTCTGCACCGCGCTCCCTCTTCTCCCAGAACACTTGTTTTCCTCTCTGTTCAAAAGGGGTAGTTCTCCCATTTCAACAAACCATGGTATATCATGTTGTTGCACTCGAAATAAGCACCTCCCCCCAGTATTAAGTCTGGGCAAGGCAAACAAGTATAAGAAAGAGATACTTAAAAGCCAGTCAAAATCTTAGAGACAGCCCTGATCCCACTGTTAGGAGACATGAGATAGACAAAGCCACACAACTGTCAACACCCTGAAACACAAGCCACACAAAGACTCTACAGTTGTCTAGATCTTCTTAACCCAGAATAAGCTTAATATCAAAATATGTTAAATGTGAAAGAGTTGTTCCTTTGTTCATATGATACAAGTTTTGTGATGGGAGATGTCATTCTGTAAATGTGTTTCTCGTAATGAATAATGAATAAAGCACTGTCGGCAAATAGGAAGGCAAGATGGGCTGCACTAGGAGACAAAGAGGAATCTGGGAGATGTAGGAGGAGAGTCAAGATGGAGAGACTTGAGAAGAAGGTCCAGATTCTCTCTCCAGTAAGATAAGACCAGGTAAAAACACTTAGATTAATAGAACAGGGTTAATATTTAAGACAGATATAACCAATAAGAAACACTAGAAACAGGTCAACAGCTTTATGTTTAATACAGAGTCTCTATGTATTATGTGGGGCTGACATGGACGTGGGAACAAGGTGGCATGAAAAACTGCTCCTAAGAGTATTGACTCATAGTTTAACGATCATCTTTTTTTCTTTCAGAACTAGAGGATTTGTTTGCTTTTTTGTCCTCTGTGGCTCAAGTCTAAATGAATTAGTTCTAAATCATAATGGCAGGAAACATGGTGGCAGGCAGGCAAGCTTTGCGTTGGAGGAGTTGAAAGTTCTGTATCTTGATCTGCAGGCAACAGCAAATGAATTGAGTGTCATGCTAGGTGAAGCTTTAGCAAGGACCTCAAGACCATTCTCCCCAGTAGTGTCACATTACCTGCAAATAATGGACCTTCAGATACCTTGCCTGTTATTTGTTTGCTTTCACAGTTAAATACTCAGGAGTTTCCCTCACGGGCATCTCACGCTGGACAAAAGGACAAGGATTTTTCCCCATGAATGAAAAGTGGTAGCAAATACAGAGACCCACAACTGGACAATATGAAGACACTGAGACATCCTGCTGAGACACCTGAGACACTCAATCCTAAATGGGATGTCTCCATCAAATCCTCCCACAGCAGAGGAGACAGTAAGAGCCAGTGGGGATGGGAGACATCAGGGAAACATAACCTTCTGGACACAACAGGACTGTCATGCAGACATACATATAATATCACAGAAACCATGGTAGCATACACAAGGAAACATAGATCTCAGCTAGATGGGATCGTGGTTCTAACATGGAAAGTAGACACAAGTCCACAAACAAATATATAGCTCTCTCCAGTTAGTGACCACTCACAAAGGAAGAAGTAGTTGCCTCCAGTGGAGTCAAACTCTACATACACACTGCAGTCAAGGGTGGGCCCTGTGGCCACCAGCAGATGATGCCCAACAGCAAACAAACTCAGTGAGATTATTTGTTTCACACTGCTTCTTCTATAAATAATGCTTTCCTTATATTTCTTTGCTTATATTTTCCAACTTTGTTTCTATGGGTTTACTGTGTATGCAAATTTGTATGTCTCAGCCTCTGTATGTCTTACTTGTGCTTTCCCATTGGCTACTTCATTTTTCCTCTTTGTTTATATTTATCTTTTTATTTTATTATATTGAAAAGAGAATCTGGTCTTTTACAAGACATGCTAAGTATCCTTTCCCCTCCCTCTGCCCCTTCCACTTCCTCTCCACCTCCCCTCCCTCTCAAGCCACTCCTTTCACTCTGTTATTAGAAAATACCAGGCTTCTAAGAGGTAATAACAAAACATGACACAATAAAATATATGTGAAGCCAAAATTATCATGCCAAAGTTGAACACAGCAATCCAACAAGAGAAAATGGGTCCCAAGGACAGGAACAAGATTCAGATACCCACTCTTTGTTACGGTCAGGAGTCTCATTAAAATACTAAGGTAAAGGCTACAATATGAATGCAGAGATCCTGGTTTAGACCAATGAAGGGCCTGTGCTTGCTGGTTCTGTCTCAGTGAGCCTTTATGCCTGTTCTTTAGTTCATTCAGAGAATTTTCTTACTCCTTTGTGTGTCCTCATGCCCTCTTATGCTTACACTATTTCCAAATCCTCTTTAGCAGGATTCCCTGAGCTCTGAGGGGAGGGATTTAGTAGAGATCTTTAATTTAGACTCTCTCTCTCTCTCTCTCTCTCTCTCTCTCTCTCTCTCTCTCTCTCTGCATAATGTTTGGATGTTTGGCTACAATCTCTGAAATTGTTGGCATTTGCTGCTGGAAGAAACAGCCTCTCTGATGAACTGGATAAGCTACTGTTCTATAAGTATGGCAGAGTATCATTGGAAGTCAGTTTATTGACCACTAATGTACCAGTTTACCCTAGGTCTCTGTGCTCCTTATTCTATGGTTTGTGGTTACCAAAGAAATGTTAGGGATGTGTTCTTTCTGGTGCAGTGGCCTTAAGTCAAGTCAGACATTGGTTGTCCTCTCCCAGAAATTTTGTTCCACCATTGCCATAGCACGGAGCTGGGATGTTGTCCTTCAGTATCTTATTTTAGTATTATTTTTAAAACGCTTCTTTGGATTCTAATGAGAGAAAGAAGAAAAAAATGTGGATATTTATGGCTTAAGCGGCAAATAGAATCTAGCAGAAATTGGAGATGGGAGAGGAATCCATCCTTCTGAGGAAAACGCTGGAAAGTAAGAAATAAACAGTGACAGCTTCCATCACAAAAAAGTTATATGCTAAGGGAAAAGATGGCTATTTTCAGTATGGTCAGAGGATTTCTTCCAAGTCTTCACTTAAGAAGAGGATATGGTCCCTATATTCAACTGAACAAAGGCCTATAATAGGATATATAACCAAAAAGTTTGGTTCCAGAATGAAGCCTCTGTTGAGACGATACAAAGATGCTCCAACTTTTCTATTTTGAAATAAGTATATAAAATTATGTCAAATGCTCCTCCTGGAATCCAGTTGCTAAGAGGAAGGAGGGATAAGAAAATGGAGCAAGACCTGGCTACAAAACCCACAGAGACAGCTGACCTGAATAAAGGGGAGCTAATGTACCCTCAGACATTTTGCTGGGAATTCAGCATTGGTCTGACTCAGACCTCCTGAACATGGGTCTCAGTTATAAGGTCTGGGCAGTCTAAGGAACACGTGAGAGTGGAACCAGTGCATGCAACCCTGGTGCAGGAAAGGACATTGGCAGTACATTCCAATAGACTGAAACTCCCTTAGTCTAGAGGCAGGTAGGTGGTCCTAGTCCCATCTCCAAATGACTGGACAGACTTTGTTGAATCCTCCTGGAAGACGTCACTGTCCCTGTTGAGAGTGGGTGGGATGGGATGGAAGAGGTGACAGGGGGGCATGGGAGGGATGGTTGGAGGGTGAGGGAAATGGAATAGTTTTGTAAAATAAAAATGAATAAAATGATATCAAATTCTACTCCATTGTCATTAAAAAAACTATGATATATAACGTAATTATCAAAACTGGTCATAGAGTCTGTATACTCTCTACCCAAAAATCTGTTCAAACATAGGAAACTATGTACTGTACCCTGAGGTGACTGAAGGTTTATCACTGCCTTTTTCTGTTTTTTTTTTTTTTTTTTTTTCTTTTTTTTGTTTGTGTATAGAGCCATATAGTGTCATGCCTTAATGTGGCATTGGCTTCTACCTTACACTTTCCTGCTGGTGAAGACTCTCTGGGTAAACAAGCCCTTAATTGGTTAAGTCTGTTAAGCCTGTCTTCTTCTGCATTAGAGTAGCCTATCTGCAGGGTCCACATGGCTCACTGGGGTTGGTTAGCTCAAGGGTATTTAAGCTTGTGCAGGGGTCTCCTCTCTCTCTTTCTCTCTCCCTGCGGGCCAGAAGCAACATGTTTAAAGGATCCTGATTAAAACTGCATGAAGAAGATCTACACGGAGTCGAGTCTTACTTGCTGGCAAGGGCAGGCACGTACAGATGGTGGCCCGTACCAGAATTTTTCAGATCAAAACTTCTTGCAGTCAGGGCATTGCTGGAAAGTTCCCAAGGTAAGTTGGGACCAAATTTAAGGCCCTTGATAAAGAGTCGATTTAAGGTCTCTGGTAAGGAGCAATAAAGTTCCGGGTTTGGACAAAATTAAGGCCTTCTGTGTAGAGGCAATGAGGTCTCTGGTTAGGAGCTATAAAGTCCCAGGTAAGTTGGGACCGAGTTAAAGTCTGCGGAAAAAGCGGCAATGAAGTTTCAGGCATTGAGCTAGTGGTTGTAACAAACCAAAAGTAAAATATTTGAGATGGGGACTTCCTAGTCCAATTTTTTCTGGCTCTTCAGGAGCTACTTTTTCAAAGAAACTTAAAGAAAAGCACACTAGAAAGATTCCTGAGTGAATGCAATGCCATTGCACCTTTGTTAGCAGTTTCAGGAGACATCAAGGTAGCATGCTGGGCTGAGGAAGAATTGCAAGCCCTCATAAAAGGAGTTCAGAAACAATTCCCTAAGGGGCAGAGAGAGAAGGGGAAGAGAAATGGCAATGTGGAGAGGGGAGGGACCCTCCTGGAACAATGCCTTCAGGGCCTACTCCTGATCAGAGTGAGGAAGGGCAGGGCTCAGGTACAGGGCATTCCTTTTGCCCTGAGGTCTGGAAAGCTGTACGAAATGACTTAAGTCTTGAACAAGTAAATCAGATTGCCATAAAAGCATGGAAGTCATTACCCAATAAGGGAGAGGTGAATGTACAGATACTACAAGGCCCCATAAAACAATTTTCAGATTTTGTGGCCTGTTTGGTAGAGGCTGCAGAGAGAGATTTTGGCATTACAGCAGCCATAGTTGCAGCTATCTCTTTTGCTATTGTGGGTTTAGTCACAGCAGCTGTGGCTATGAGCAAATCAGTGCAGACAGTCTCTAAGTTAAATGAGTTGTCCAAGAATATGGCTATGGCCTTGGATACTCAATCCACAATTGGTGTCAACTAAAAGGAGGTTTAATGATTGTAAACCAAAGAATTGATCTGATGCAGGAGCAAATAGATACCTTGTGGTAGCTGGCACAATTGGGAGGTGAAATGAAATATCCAGGCTTATGTGTTACCAGCATTCAGTATAAGAACTATACACATGCTGCTAATTTGTCACAACTGTTGTCTAGCTATCTTTTAGGAAAATGGTCTGCTGACTTTGATGACCTGATAGCACAGCTGCTAATGGCCATCGTTGCAGTGAATTGGACACGTGTGGATGCAGGATTGGCTGCCGGATTGTCATCGTGGTTCCCGTTGCCATGGATCATCTGAAAGAGTGGGCAGGAATGGGAGCCATGGCTATAATCTTATTGCTTATCTCCTTCGTGGGCCTATGGTGCCTTTGCAAGATGAGGTTTGCTCAGAAGCGGTATGCAGCTATGGTTGTCCAGGCATTTATAGCCATTGAGGCAGGACAGTCTCCCCAAGCATGGCTCACAGTCATGAACAAGTATTGATCCATCACGCTCAGGTTGTATGGCTTAGCACTGCACTCCGAGTTATCTCTGGAAGTGAGCAACTCCGAGAAGGGCAAGTCTGGTTACAAGTGGGTTGGTGTCCAAGGCCCCACCTCCAGGAAAAAGATGCTGGATGGGTGTGGCACTGACTTGGCTGACTACCAGGATTCAGGGTCATTACAATATCCACTGCTTTACTGGAGACCAAACCACTACCCTTGCCTCTTGCATTATTAAAACAAAAAGGGGGAACTGTAGAGAGCCGAGTAGTGCCACACCTTAAAGTGGCACTGGCTTCTACCTTCACCTTCCCGCTGGTGAAGACTCTCTGGGTAAACAAGCCCTTAATTGCTTAAGTCTCTTCGCCTGTCTGCTTCCGCATTAGAGTAGCCTATCTGCAGGGTCCACGTGGCTCACTGAAGTTGGTTAGCTCAAGGGTATTTAAGCCTGTGCAGGGGTCTCCTCTCTCTCTTTCTCTCTCCCTGCGGGACAGAAGCAACATGTTTAAAGGATCATGATTAAAACTGCATGAAGAATATCTACCGGGAGTTGCATCTTCCTTGCTGGCGAGGGCAGGTGCATACATGTTTGTTTGTTTTTGTTTCGAGACAGAGTTTCTTTGTATTGCATTGGAGCCTTTCCTGGAATTAGCTCAATAGAAGAGAATCTCCTGGAACTCACAGAGATTCTCCTGCCTCTGCCTCCCATGTGCTAGGGTTAATGTGTATGCCACTAAGCCTGGCTTGAGCCTATATAACTTTGTTGGCAAGGTTCTACTAGGCAGTGAGAAGTTTAGCACTGCATATTTCAAGTGACCTTGTCCATAGTCCTAGTCTTTTTTCACCCAAAAGACTGCAGTGCTGGTGTAGGACTCACCTGAGTCAGACTTGCTCAGAGTGTATGAGCTTGAAACAGAAAAGAGTGCTGGCATTTTCTGTGTAAATGGGAGTCAGGGTCAAGGCAAGGGCTAGGAGGGAGGCCAGGGAGGACATGTGTGGAGAAAAGGAAAAAGAAAGAGGATGATGCTTTTCTATCCATTAGGTTTTCAGGAGAGTCAGGGTGTGGGGAAACTTGGGGCTGAGGTCTGCTGTTGCCAGAACCTAGAAGATGCAGGAGAATGAGACTAAGATGCCCAGAGAGGATGAGAAAGGTGATGGGGAGTATGAAGAGGAACAATGAGAGAAGAGGAACTCTGTCACCAGGAGGAGGTAACTAGTGTTAGCAGGCTCAGGGGACATAATAGAAGAGCATAGGAGACTGTAATAGCCATAGGAGAATGTTCATCTGCTGCAATACTGTGTCTCCTATGTTTGACCCTTATCTAGCAAACCTGACAATATGGCTGCCTAAACTCTACTCTACTTCAATAGCTCCAGGTAAATTATGACTACTGAAAGAGGGAGGGTTAGCTTCTCTACTGAATAAGTCCTTATGTGTTCTCTTACCAAATCTTGTGCTCTGGGATCTTATATGTATGACCAAAACTAAATGGACTCTGTAGGCAGTATTAATATATTTATTTGTTTATATATGTGTGTGTAACAAAAATAAAATGAGAGGGCAAGGATTCTAAAGTGAGGAGAAAAGAAACGGAAAATGTTGGGGATGAGAAGAGGAGATATGTAAATGCTGTATTACATAGAGATTTGGAACTACAAATTCAATTAAAAATGAATGTAAGACTATATACCTGAGGTCTGCTGATTTGCTGCGTGTTCATCTTACCTATATAATGTGCACTGACTTCTCCAGTGGAGCTCAGCTGACTGTGAAATCACGGAGCATAAGCTGCTACTTCAACTGCTAAATTCTTGTGTAGTCTCTAGGGACCAGCCTCTGAGGAAGAGAAATGAATAGGTAAGAAGCATGGGACTGACTCAGACCCCTAGAATATGGGATTCCGCTAGAAGGACTGAGCAATCTGAGGGATCTCAGACAGTAGAACCAGTTGTATTCCTGTTGTTCAAAAGGACCTTGCAGACACATCTTCCATGGAGGGATACTCCCTTAACCTAGAGACAGGAGAGAAGTCCTAGTCCCTACTTCAAATGCCTTGACAGATTTACATGACCCCACCTGGATAGCATAGCCTTACATGTGGAATGGTGGTTGGGAGAATGGGAGGATAGAGTGATCAGGGTGGATATGAGCGGGGAAAGAGGTTAATTGGGAGGGAGGGAGAGGAAACTGAGATTGACATGAAAAAATTTTTAAGTATATTATTAATAAAAAAAAATAATTCCATTTACATGTCTGCCTTTTAGACAAAAGTGGTTCACATTCATCTTCTGTGGTCTTTTCCTTCAGTAAGCCCCCATATTTTATGTGTTTCTTTCTATATACCTTTAGTGATGTTCTCAGTACAATACTGATCTTGTCACCCGTACCAATTGCCCTAGAGATGAAAGCATACTTTCATTACAAAAAAGAGTATTCATTGTGTCTAATTAAATTAGACATGCTTTTGTATGATGTATCACCAACCTAGGAGAAACAGATTCCTCTTATGAGTGTGAGTTCATTGTTGACCACTTGGGTCCATGAGAAGAATATGATTCTGAAATGTAGTAACAATGATGAAGGAAATTAGAGAAGAACTTTCCATTTCATGGAAGACATTTTATAATTAATCTTTTACCTAGAAGGAGAAAATTCTATTTTACATACACACATAATTGATAGCACTTTAACTAAATTATCCACCATCATGGAGTCCACATCTAGTACCTGTTGGAAACAGAAGCAAACACCCTGAGTCGAACTAGAATCCGGATGCAGAAGGAGAGTACAAGACCAGGTTACAGAAACACACAAAGACAGCTGACCGGAACAAGGAGGAGCTAATGGGCTCCCCAGACTGATAGCTGGGAATCCAGCATGGGACTGACTCAGACCCCTAGAACATGGGTTTCTGCTAGAAGGACTGAGCAGTCTGAGGGATCTCAGACAGTAGAACCAGTTGTATTCCTGTTGCTCAAAAGGACCTTGCAGACACATCTTCCATGGAGGGATACTCCCTTAACCTAGAGACAGGAGAGAAGTCCTAGTCCCTACTTCAAATGCCTTGACAGATTTACATGACCCCACCTGGATAGCATAGCCTTACATGTGGAATGGGGGTTGGATACAGTTTATAGTTCTTTAACCACTATGGTTTAGGACGCTAGATAGAGCGTTTTATAAAATGCAGCTATAAGTATAACACCTTTAAAAAGCATCTACAATACAATTTCTACTCCAACAGCTCAGGTAACATCATCAGGAGAGGGGTGGAAAGTCTGTGAGAGCTAGAATATAAAGAAGTCAGATAAAAGATGGTCTTCTATGTGTGACAGCTAGAGGCTGCACCCATGAAATGTCAACTGTATGGATGCTTGAAGAAGACATGAACAATTAAACCATCAGTTGACATGCTAATGTGGATGGGGGAAGTCTCAGGCAGGGTGCCTTTCTAGAGAAGAAGCTATAGGAAATTTCGGGCTACAGAAATAATTAATCACTTCTAGAGATGAGTGTTTTGACAGTTATTCTAGTAGACTGAAATACATATACATACAAGTAACACAAAACAGACTCAGCCCTGTGTGTTTATATATTTTCCATATATACATAGCCATAAATCAAGGGAGGCCATGAATTTGAGAGAGTTTCATAAAGGGGGGTGAGTCAAGAAAGGGAAAGGAGGGAAAAAATGAAGTAAATACATTTAATTTTTAAGATGCATGGACTTGTCAATATGGGGGATTCTCTGAAAAGCCCTTTTAGTGTTCCATCTTTGATCCATCACATACAGATTGTATCTACTAACTAGCTCATTTATTACACACTATTGGTCTATATGCAGCCTTACAGCAAGCATGAGCCTCAATCCTAACCCTCAGGTCAAACTCTAAATGGACTCTAATTTCAACCATCTAACTATGGTCTTAATCATGACAGAAAACATAACTTTAAGTTCTAAACTGATACCACTTTGGTTCACAAGAGTGAGAAAACCATAAAGATTAACCACACAATCATCACCAGAGACTTAGAAAAAGCTTTGACAAAATCCAACACACCTTCATGATAAAGGGCCTGGAGAATGTAGGACTAGAAGGGACACAGTTAAATATAATATAGGTTATTTATAGCAAGCTGACACCCATCACCCAACTAAAGAAAAACTTCAAAGCATTTCCACTAAACTGGGGAATAAGACAGATGCCTATTCTCTACCAAGTTTACTGAATAACTTAAAATCTTAGCTAGAACAATATAGAAAATAAGAATATTCAAGGAAATAGAAAAAAGAAATGAAGAAGTCAAAGCACCTTGGTTTGTCAATATGATTTTATGTATTGTTACCATAAAACTCTACCAGGAAACCTTTACAGCTGATACTTTCAGGAGAGTAATAGGATACAAAATTAACACCTAAAAATCAGTAGCCTGCCTCTACAAAAAATAAAAAGTTAAACTGAGAAAGTAATCAGATAAAGAGTACTTTTCCAAATAGCCTGAAAAATTCCTTGGGGTAACTGATGTGAAGTGAAAGAAAGACCCATGGGATAAAATCCTTAAGTCAGTGTGTGTGTGTGTGTGTGGGGGGGGGAAATTAAAGACTATATGAGAAGATGGAAAAATCCATGTTCATGGATCAGTAGGATAAATATGTTAAAAGTGGGTACAGATTCAATGTAATCCTCATAAAAATCCCAACACAATTCTTCAGAAAAATTGAAAGAAAATTGTCACCTTCACATGAAAACGTCAAACATCCAGGATAGTTATAACATTACTGAATACTAAAAGAAGTATGGAAGACATCAGTATTTCTATTTCAAACTGTAGTGCAGAACTGTAGAATAAAACAACAACAAACAAAACTGTACAGTATTGACATAAAATCAGACATGTTGATTAATTGAATCTCATTGAAGGCCCAAACATTAGTCCAAAAACTTATGGGTACTTAATTTTTGATAAAGCAACCAGAAATACACACTGTAAAACATTTGCATCTTCAATAAATGGTGCTGGTCAAATGGAATGGTCTCATGTAAAAAAATACAAAAAGATCTAAATGTATAACCCTTTAAAAAACTCAACTCCAAATTGATTACGGACCTACACATAAGGCCACAACCCATGAATCTCATAGAAGACAAAGTGGTGAATATTCTCAAACTTATTGGTATAGGAAATGACTTTCTGGACAGGATACAAATAACATAGTTGCTAAGAACAACCAATTGATGAGATGTCACGAAGCTGCAAATCTTCTGTACATCAAAAGTAACCATCATTTAGACAAAGTGTCAGCTACATAATCAGAAAATATCTTTACCAATCAAACACCCAATAGAGGGCTAATAATAAAAAAATATTTTTAAAAAGTTTTTAAGCAATGAACATCAAGAAAACAAATAATTTAATTTGAAAATTGAAGTACAAAATGAAACAGAGTTTTCAAATTATGAAACACAAATATCTGAGAAACAACTGTTCTTCATTCTTAATCAACAGGTTAATCAAATTAAAACTGCTTTGAGATTTCAACTCACAGAATGAAAAAGAATGATTTGAGATTTCAACTTTCACCATTAAGAGGTGCCCAGAAACAATTGACAGATTATGCTGGTGAGTATGAAGAGCAAAGAGAAGACTCTTTCATTGCTGGTAGTCATGTAAACATTTACACACCATAGAAATTACTGTGGTAGTCCCACAGAAAACTGGGAATGGGTCTACAGACTATCCACCTATATCTCTCAAATGGCTCCAGATCCTACTAAAAGTATACTTCTTCATCCATGTTCATTGCTGCTGTATTCATAATGCCCAGAAACCAGAAATGGCCTATTTGTTTGTCAATGGATGAATGGACAAAGAAAATGTGATACATTTGCTCCAGGAACTATTACTCAGATGGTTAAAAACTGAAAAACAATATTTGCAGGTAGACTGATGGAGCTAGAAGAAAATTACCTTACTCTCTAAGTAAGGTAATTTAGACCCTAAAGGACAGATATATGTATTTTTATATATGGATGTTGGCTTTTAATCCTACCATAGGGATCCTACTATCAATATAACTGCACAGGTTAGGCGTAGAATAGGGTGGAGTGGGGAAGGAAGAAACTCCTAAAGTAGAGGAAATAGAATACATGATTATGGAGATGCAGACAGGAAAATTGGCATGATCCAAAGGAGAGGGAAAGGGAAGAAGTGTGTAATTTAAGGAATATTTGGTAGTACAGCTAACATAACTATGTGTCATATGGAAAGCTACAATAGTAGAAGCTTCTTAAAATACATATGCATGTAGGAAATTAAGTGGAGACACCAATTAGCTGTGGGTGCCCATATATATGGTTGCACTCCTCTTGGAACAAGGACAAAGAGTTTAAAGCTGTGAGCAAGTCTTAAGACCTAAAGATCAAAGGTGTGGCTACTACTGTCAAGGCTAAAAAGGAGAAGTTGAATCTGAGTTGTGGATACTCCTGACAAGAAGTTGGAGCTAAGGTGTGGTTACTGAACCCATAGAATACATGAGGAAGAAATGTCTGTTTGTTCCATATACTCAGTACTGTATGCTTCTAGTTAGGGCATATAAGAGCGGTGAAAAATAAATTAATGGCATTTCAGTATTGACCAATCTGTACTCCTGACCTTTACTCTGTCTTTCTGTCTTTGCCTTATCTACACTCCCCACTCAGGTACGGAATTGGGGCCACTCAGCTGGCTCCGATCGCAGCCCCACAAGACTGATCCCGACATTAACATGGTGAAAACTCTCCAACCAGACTTTTCTTACTACTAAGTGTAACCTGGTACTTAATTAGAGCATTCACCCCTACAATGAGATGGAACCAATGCCTCATAGCGCTGCACAGTTGGCTAACAGTCTCAGATTAGATAGGCTTTGGACCTAGAAGGAAAACCTTCTGCTGAAGGAATATAGTGACATTCTGCTATCCCCTAAGATGAATGACTCATTCTACCACCTCTCAGAGAAGCTCCCGCACTTAGTAGAAGGGGGCAAATACAAAGTCCCCCAACAGAACAATGTGTATAGTGTGAGAGAACTTGGAACCCTCAAACTTCAGAACATCATCATCCTATCCCTTCTTTCAGTGTTCACAAAGGTATGCCGAAGAGGAAGCAGAAGGATAGTACCTAGTAGGGATGGATGACAGCCAGGAAACAGTCTCCCTGTGACACGTTAAATCTGGTGCACACACTAATTCATAGAGATGGGGGATAGCATGCTCAGAGCCTGCATTGGGGGTCCCAGTGCTGAAAGGGGAACTGAATAGAACCCTCCACCACTGACTCCAAAACTATTCGAAATCAACAACTTCTGGCAAGGAAGAAAAAAAAATCAGTTGCCTACAATGGAGCCTCATAGGGTATACAAACCACACTAAAGTGCAGGCATTATGCCCAGCAGTAGATGGCCTAAACAATAATGAACCAAATTTTATTTTTTTAGATGTTTTGTTTTGTAATGTTTCCTTAGGCGTTTTTTCATTACAAGTTATTTCCTTAAATATTACAGTTTCAAATTCTATATTTTTGTGAGTTTGGTGTATATGTATCTCTATGTATGTATGTTTACTAATGAATTTTCTTTGTTCAGTTTTTAAATTCTAGTTTTATTGTCTCCACTCCCTCCATCTGCCATGTTTTTTAAAGAGAAATAAAGCATAATGTTGGGTGTGTAAGGGGATGGGAAGGTCTGGGTAGAAGTCAGGGAGGAAAAACAATGATCAGAATATATCATATAATTTGTATGTTAAAAATGGTATGAAGGGAAAAAAAGATAATAGCAAACTGAATTTAAAATCACATTAAAAAGACCACATCATGTCATGACCATGTCACATTGATCTCAGAGAAACTGGGAGAAATCAACATATGTAAATATATGAATGTTACCCTCACAAAATAGAATAAAAGAAACCACATGTTCATTTCAATATTTGCATGAAGGAGTTGAGAGATGTGAAATTGAAGGAGAAATTCTTAACATGAAAAAAAGCCAAATAGAAATGTATGACCTTGCCACTCAAGATCAATATAATTAGAAGGGTAGCAAAAGAAAGGTGACAAGAAATAACCCTGGAAGTACAGTCTCTGTTAAAGTTATATAGCAATGAAGGTGGGAGGGTAAGTGAGAACATGAGGGAAATGGTGTGGGGTAACCCAAACTAAGGATGTGAGAATATGCCTATGGAATTTATGTTTGTAAACTAGATAAAATATGCACTGGAAAATATTATGGAAAAATGAGGATTAGGGAAAACAGATAGGCTGAAGAGATGTTTATTCAGGGAGAAATAACTCACAACATAGGCAGATGAACACCAGCAGGTTCTAGTTTCAAGGATGCCTCCAGATGTTCTTCATGCAGGCAGCAAGACAGAGCTCTGGGGTTCCTGATCCCAGATCTAGTTCCTCCACATCACACCCGACGCTGTCTCCAACCCTAATGGGCATGGTCATTGCAACTTTTGCAGGAAGGTTGATATCTCACTACAATTCCCCTTTTAGTCTAAATAAAAGACTTAGGCTTGATATAAAACTATATACAAAGACAGTGAATATCAAGTATGCTCTAAGGAAAGGAAAATCAAGAACATACATACTTAACACCTACATATCTAGTCCTAGAGTGAAGGCATAACAATGATTTACAATAGCGTTGTCCTAAGCTGGAAAGCTTAAGTCTAGTACTAATATTTCTGTCCAGGAAGAGCAAATAATAATTGTGATAGTCTAATCTTCAACCTCATCAAAGACCAGAGAAGGAAGACAACAATACTAGAGTAGGTAGGAATTGCAGAAGGGCAGCTTCCAAATGGTACAACGAGGACAGAAAAAGCAGGCTAACTGGACAGTCATCCAAAGTCTCACAGCAACATTGCTGCAAGCAATTTTGACTAAGGCCTAGAGTATCTGACAGACCACTGCAGAAGCAGAGAGGTAGAAAGGCTGTCTTATCCTGACTTGCAAGGTTCAGCAGTCTTCTATGTTTATCACCTGCAAGCACAGTAGGTCAGCACGTCCAAGTCAGTGGTCAAGGTGGGGGCAGTTCTTTGCCCAAGAGATTATTAGCCAAGGAGAGGATGGATTCCAGAAGGAGCGACATCAATGCCCAACATATTTTGGGGAAAGCATGGTGCTATCAGGAGCTATAGTGTCTCATGACAACAGAGCACTAATATTAAAACATTTAAATGCCATGTTCTACAGGTCTATGAAGTATTTGAAGATTAAGCATCTATGTCTGACTAATCTCATAGGTCTTAGAAACATGGGTAATCTGTAACACTCAGGAGCATAGCTATAAAAATGGTTGAAACTTCCCTGAGTAAGCAGGGACAATTAATATATATAGAATAGAAATGTATTGACCAGAGGTAGAACTGTATAGTGCAGAATGATAAAATATTCTAAAATTTATCGATATAAAAAATGTCTCGAATATAAGGAAAGATTGCAACATATACGAATCTATATCAATGTAAGTTGTATATAACCAATAATTTCTATGACATTTCACAAGTGTTGTCTCTACCGGGTTTCCTCAACCTCTAAGGAAGTGATTTCTGACTGCAAAAACAAAAGCTTTTATTGCTAAGTTCCAGCTGGGAACTCACTCTATCATCTATCAAAAGAGTAAGTTGCACTCTTACAATTTTGAATCACTTTTAAAGGGAAAGGGAGGTTTGAGACTGCTCATCTCAGCCCATAAGTTTTCTAATGTTACAGAGATTTCATAGAATACAAAGTTTTTACAAGGCAGGATTATTTAGTGCACATGCAAGGTTAGGGGGTTTTCTTTCTCTAACGACCTGCGGGCTCAGTGGCCTTGTCCTTAAGATGACTGGAGAGTATAGCCATTCAGGGAGTTTTCTATATCTATTGGCAGAAGCACTTGTTCTTTCTAGTTTTCCCTTCTTGCCACAAGTCCTGTATCTTTTAGTTATTAATTTCCTCTCACAATATGAAAGTAAGTTAATTTACCGACATACCCTATACCTGTCCAAAAGAGCCTGAGCATAACTTTCCATGCCCAACCCTAAGTAACTAACTAAAACTAACCCTATTATCCCTTTTAGGGATAATATCCCTAAAAGCCAACTGGAGCAAAAGGGGGTGTCATTATCTTAAGATTACTTTCTGCTGCAATGGGATGATTATTAATGCATGGGATCCTGTAGGAAGAAATTTTTGTAACAAAATTTCTCTACAGAGAGTAGCTGTAACATTTGTAGCTAGTCTCTGTGTGGCAGGAAATGCTTGACTGATGTTCTATCTGAAACTCCACCATTTCAGCAAGCTAATCAGGAGCTGTCTTGAGCTTAACAGTCACATTCTGGTTTTAGGATGATGTTTGTAGTCCAGATGCATCAGGTTGAGTCAAGTGGAAATGATGAAGTGGAGCCCCATCTTCTTTCCAGAGATATCAAAGATTGCTATCAAGAATTTTACAATTCCTTGTGGAAAACTTAAACATCAATATCAACATCAAAATTTCAACCTTTAAGGTATGCATATTGGAAAAGGCAACCAACAATAAGCATGAAAATGTGTATAAGGAAAATTAGGATTTCAGAGGGAAAATCGAGTATAAGCAAATGACAGTCCCCAGATTTTGTTTTCTTCTGCCTTACACCAATTGGCTTCTTGATATAAGGCAGAGACTGTGAGTTTAATCTTATCAACATGCTTGATTTTAGAGAAGGAAAGCAAAAACTAACTCCAAAGCCAGAATTGGTTTACATGCACTGGAACTAATAGAGTACTAGGAAGTAGAGAGAAATAGATTCCTGTATAAAAATATTTCACTAGAATTAAGTATTTTTATCATATATCAGATTCCTCTTCATTAGATGTCTCATTCTGGAGAGCTATCTTCTCTTCTGTAGGTACTTATATGTTCAGTGTCCTTTGGCTGTTTGAAGATGGGTGTTTTCTATATTCTTGTAAAGACAAGAACAGAACACTTCCCCTAATTTTGAGAGTTCTCTACACAAATCAAGGGGACTACTTTGTTGGATGACTTGTCAATTCTCTTCATTAAGATGTTTCTCTTGTTCAACCCACATCTTGATTAACTTAGATGGTATCCACAGCTTTTGTTCCCTGTAGATACAAAAGCAAAACTCCTACCCCAACGTAGCATTTATCCTGGTTTCCATATTGAGGTTGATACCTCCTTGAAGGACACCTGTTGGTTCAGTTCAGAATTTTTTTCTATTGTCCAATGTCTTTCTGCAGCTATTTTTCTTTCTCATTAGTATTAAGAAAATTTGATGTTAAGAAAGCATTATGTAATCTGTGTTTGGATGACTTGGTTCCCTCTGCTTGTTTATAGTGCATTTCTTCTAAAGTACAATTATATCTCTCGACTACTTGTTATCCTGTAGGATTTTGTGGTATACCGGTTATGTGATTTAGGTTATAATACTCAAAAACCTGTTTCAATTTGCTGAAGACTTATGCGGGTGCATTATCAGTTTTTATTTGTGCAGATATGCCCATAATGGTCATTACCTCTAATAGTTATATGATAACAGAATCAGCCTTTTGAGAGCTCAGAGAGGTGGCCCATTGAAACCCTGAAAATGTGTCTATAATGTGATGTACATATTTTTATTTTTCAAATTTTGCAAAATGAGACAAAGCCATTTGCCATATTTCATTCCTATTTATACCTTTAGAGTTACTCCCTGCTGGCAGAGGAGTTTGGTTATAGTATGAGCAAGTAGATCATTTCCTTACTATTTCCTTGGCTTGTTGCCAAGTAATAGAAAAATTCTTTTTTAAACCTTTGCTCATAACATTGATCCGAGGTCTCTAGCACACTTTGTATTAATAACAGATTAATTTCAACATTGTCTTGTGCTAGAGGACCTAGCAGACTCGTATGACATCTGAAGTGATTATATATATACATATATATATATATATATACATATGTGTGTGTGTGTTTATATAGATTTGTGTGTGTGTATATATGTATATATGTACATATACATATATATGATGAGTCTTATTCCTGATAGCATCTTGTAATTGTATAAACAATGAAGTTAATTCTGTATCATCAGGTAGTCTCAATTCTGTATCATCGGCAGTCTCAATGTGGAAGACAAATTTCTGCATATTGAGAGTTAGTAACTATATTGCGAGATTCTGCAAAATCAGTAAGTACCATGAGAATGGCGTACAATTCTGCCCTTTGTACAAAATTATAAGGGCTTTGAACTACTAATATTTCCTTATTCATATGCTGTTTTTTTCTGATTTATTTGCATCAGTGTAGAAAATAGGAACTCCAGAGATTGGTGTCTTTCTTACAATGTGCGCAAGTGTCCAAATAATTTTCATTATAAATTTTACTCTCTCACTTTTGGGATAACTGTTGCTAATCTCTCCCAAAAAGTTACTACAAGCTCTGTGCCAATATTCATTATCTTTCCATAAGGAGAAAATTTCCTTATTATTTAAAGGTACTATAATTTCTGCTGGGTCCCTTCCTGTCAGTTGACGAAGTCTAAATTTACTATTAAAATCAAATTAGAGATATTTTCTATGTATATTTTGAGTTTTGTATTCTGTTTCTATTTATATTATCCATTCTAATATGGTATCTTCCCTCTGCATCAAAATCCCTGAAGCATGTTCTCTAGATGGTAATATAAGCAATATATAGTATAGTTTTGGATCTACATGGTCCACATATGCCTCTAGAATCCTCTTTTCTACCCACTCTAATTTCTTTTCAGCTTCAGCTGATAATATTCATGGACTATTCAAGTCCTTGTCCCCTTTTAGGGCCATTTTCAAGTTTTTTAAACTTCTACTTCAATTATGGTTTGCAGTTGAGATATATCTCATGATCTGTACTTTTTGTGGTCTAATTCTTTTGTAGACCTCTTTTATATCCTAAGTACTTGATTTTCTAAGGTGCAATTTGTAATCCCCAGCAAGGTCAAACTTCCTTTACTTCCTCAACCATTTTTTTTTCAAATATTTCTACTTTAAATCATCCAACAATATATCATCCTTGTAATTGTAAATTATGGATTGTGGAAACTGTTTAGGAATTATTTCCAAAGATTTTTCACAAAATATTGGCACGGGGTAGGGCTATTTAGCATTCCCTGTGGCAAAACCTTCCATTCATATCTCTTGACTGGCAAAGAATTATTGTATTAGGTACCATGAATGCAAAGTTTTCTTTATCTTGTCCTTGTAAAGGTATAGTGAAGAAGTCTTTTAAATCAATAACTACTGTAGGCCATTCTTTAGGTATCAAAGAAGTCAACTGCATTCCAGGCTGTAAAGGGCACATTGGCTAGATAACTTTATTAATAGCTCTCAGCATTTATCTGTCTCTTACAACAGATGTTGTAAGATATTGTAAGAGACAAATGAGTACCAGCAGGTTCTAATCTCAAGGATGCTTCCAGAGGCTCCAGGGTTCTCGATTGCAGAACTAATTCCTCCACATCACCTCTGCCTCTGTTTCCACCCAGTTGGCACGATCAGTACAATAGGTATGCAGTGTGCAGCTGGATATCTGGATATCTCACCACAGGAAGAGTTTGCTCAGAGGTACATGGAAAATAATTACAGCTTGACAACTCTGCTTCTAGAAGATTTTCTTTTTGTCTGTTTGTTTTTTGGTATGTGTGAAATTGTAAGAAATAGGGATGGGAAAATTTCTTATAGGTTATTTGTCAGGGAGGCCTCCAGAGGCTTCAAAAACAACACAGACTAATTCAATAGCTCCTGAATGCCAGTACATATAAATAAAAAAAAAAAAACCTACTGCTGTGTTTACCACATACTTTGGCATTGGTTTTCAATGTCAGTAACCAAACTGACCATGAAACTCTCCATGTTGGCTGGCCTTCAGTGTTAGGTGTTATATCGACCACTGATAGCATAAAACCATCAGCGATTTCCTTCAGTCCTGGACCTCTGATGCTACAACATGAATTTCTAGGCAATTTAGGCCAACTAGTGCAATAGTGTCATGATAGTTGTGTGGATAACTACGCACATTCATATTGGATGTGACACATGTGCCACCGGAAGGATTCAATGCCTGGTACTACAAACACTGCCAATAGCTTATTTCTGTGGGAGTCATAGGCCAGAGGGGTGGAATCTATTGGTGTTTTATTATTAATGGTTTATTGTGGGAGACAAAGGTTTTTTTCATCTTGCATATAGTCCACCACCCAGGATTTCAGGGCACAAATTCAGAGGGTAAACTAAGGGTTGAAACTATTGTTGCTTATAGTAATCTGTGCTGGCCTTTGTGGTCTCTCAATGTCTATAGCACACGTGTTCGGGTCTTTCTGGCCTTAATGTTTCCATTATCAGGTTTACTGTTTTGATTATTATGCAGGAAAGGGACTTCTTTTCCTATCTATTCTTATGCCTGCATAGGTATGTACTTCTTTTGGTTAGTATTTTTTCCATTGTTTGTATTTCTTCTACTTTCTCTAATCCTATTATTCATGTATTTGGTCTTTTCATAGTGTCCAAAATTTCCTAGATGTTTTATGCCAGTGTCCAATTTTTTTTTTTTACTAAACATTAGATTTGAGTGTGATATCCATTTCTTCTTTTATGCCTCCAGTGCATGAGATTCTCTCTTCTATCTCTTGTGTTATTTTCATGTGGCTTGCCTCTCAGATTCATGTTCATATTCCTAAATTTATTGTTCTCAGATTTTTTTTTTCTGTTTTGATTTTCTTTATTGATTCTGTTTCCACTTTCAGGTCTTGAAGTGTTTTACTTATATCCTTCCATTCCTTGTGTTTTCATAGTTTTCTATAAGGGATTCTCTCATTTCCTCTTTAAAGAGGATTGGCATTCATAAAGGCTATTTTAACATCATTTTCTTGTGTTTCATCTATGGTGGAGTACTCAGGGTCTGTTATGTTAGGGTTGCTGGGCTTTACTAGAGTCATATTGTCTTGGCTGTTACTGAGTATGTATTTACACTGTTGTCTAGACATCTAGGATTGCAACAATTGTAATTCTAGATGGGAATATCTGGTCTTGACTGTTCCTTGGGTGTTTTATGCTGTGGTTTTGGTTGCCCACAGCCTCTAGTTCTCAGGGGAGAGTAATGACTATGTTCTGTGGAAGGAGATTCTTCTGGAGTTCTGATAGGTGTGGCCACTGGGGATTCCAGGCAAAATGTGTTTCTGGGTATGGAAGCTCACACTGAAAAATGTGTCTGGAGGGGTGGGGAAATCATAGGAGGGAGTGAAGCAGGGTGTTCCACCAGGATTGTATTAGTCTCTTGGAAATGGGGTAAAGAGCAATGAGAGACCATAGTAGAATGTCTACTAGAGATCAGGTGATGACTGAGGCTGTGAACTTGGAGGAGCTGAGGAAGTGGTAATGAGCTGCAGTTAGCTTCCTTGCTTCCCTGGTTAGAGTGTCCTATGAATTCCCAGGGAGTGCTTTCTGGAGTTAGAGCAAGGAACAACACAATGAGCATAGGGTAAGGACAGGAGGGGAAGATCTGTGTGATCCACTGGAAACTTGATCATCAGGGAAGGATACTCTTTTGTAATCTAGGTATGAGACTGGAGGATTGGATTTATAGGAGCAGGGGAAGAGGTGAATATCTGCATGAACCCTACCTACAACCCTGGCCAGAGTGGCATGTGTGTTCTTGGAGTTGTATACTGGGCTAAAACAAGTAGGGTGAGGAAATATTGGAGGTGAGAATCTTTGTAATTCACTGGAGATGAGAACAGGGGAGGGAGGTATCTATTGCTGGTGCTATGATGCAGATCATGGGATGAGACTGGAAGATTGGATTTGGAGTAGCTCTGTAGCCACCCTACCTGTTTTTCTGGACTGGGTGTTTTTATTTACATTTATACCCATAAGAATGGCTGCTATTTACCTTGGTCACAGAAATTTCTTTTGCCCTATGTGCTTGTTAAGGTAGAGACTCCTAACTTCTTAAAATTATCAGAATAATTTACTGTGATGCTCCTCTGAAGATGAGTCATTTGTATCAACCTCCCACTACTGAAAGTTCAGGAAATACTGAGGAACAATCAATGGTCAGGAAAAACAAAAGAGTGTCAATGTGTGAAATGCTCCGTTCCAGACAGAACAAAGCTGATGCACATATCAATTCACACAGCAGCTGTGTGTCATACACTTTACTTGCACAATGTCAAGCCAGTCAAAATTCCAGCATGAATAAGGAACAATTGGCAGCTGATTTTTCTGAAATGAGGGGATGAATTTGACTTGGATTTGTGACAACTGATATGTTGCTTATGTTCCAGTAGATCTTTTCACAAATATTCACACAGGCTCAGCAGTACTTGAATTAAGTGATCTATTAAGGATTATTTTTTTAAAGGATATCATTCCATAGGATTCAGTTTGATAAATACCAGGGCATGTGGGAGGTCACCAGTACAATGTACATAAAATATATTTTTAAAGTGAATCATTATATGCATGCATGAATGTGTCAAAAATAAAATGTAGTGTTGTTGTATTAATGTTAAAGATAATGTTAAATTTAACCTTTTCTGGAGTTATAAAATTTTATTAAGAGTCAGAAAAAAGCTTGTAACTAAAATTCAAATATTTACTTATCAATATATACTTAATTTTTTTTTTAGCATTGTGCTCTTCTGCTCTTATTCTGAGGTGTGCTTTTGGTCTTCCATGAAACATTCAATGATGCAAATCATACCTGAAATATTTACTTATAAGTACTTGCAAATCACAAACTACATGTCAGAAAGTAAAGATACATGGGTGTTAATTTCCCTCTGGTTAGCTTAGAGTTTACTGATTTCTAAGATCAACACACACACACACACACACACACACACACACACACACACAATCTTCTCTCATATAGGACAGCCTGACCTTCCATTTCTCAATGTCCCTTCCATCTCACCTCTCCCTCAGATCTACCACTCCTCCATTTCCCCTCAGAAAAGAGTAGGCCTCCTTCATTTTCACCCAATGAATGCTGTGGTTTCTTATCTTGGTGGTAACCAACAGCTGTCTCATCATTAACTCCCATTTAATAGGAGAAAAATCATGCCAAGCACAGTAAACCCAGTCAATATCCATCGCTGGAGAGATACTAGATGCTGAAGCAATCTTACTACTATAAGTTTTCTAACTGTATTCTAAGTAGTTATCCTGAGGCACACATTTATCAGCTCAGATAATTCCACACTAAAGAATGTTAGCCAACATACAGAAGGAGCATGAGAAGTCTTGGACTTTATTTCTCCTGACAATTGTATGAAAATTACAGTTGATCTATCATTTTTTAATCATAAATTTAAACAAAAGCAATAGCCTCCCAAAAGTAGAAGATACAGTGTCCCACTCTATTGCATATTCATGGAGAACACCAAGTTATCATTTATGAATGGCAGCCCTCAATCTTCATCATGCAAAACAAGTAAGGAAACCTTACAGCACTTCACACAAAATGTGGATGAAGATTTAGGAAACCTTTTCAATCCTTGAAAACTAAATTTACAAATCAGGATACAAATTCCTATATTGTGTCAGGAATGTCCTTCTTCCAAAAGAGAAAATCTCAGCAAGTTTTCTTTCTTTCTTTTTTTTTTTTTCTTTTCTTTTTTTTTTTTTTTTTTTCTGCTCAGTCTCCCTAAGGGATGACTCAGCAAGGTTCTTCTCTTCTGCACAGGAAAATGAAGACCTTCACCCAAGACTCCCTCTGCCAGAGTGAGGGAGGACTGCTGCCACAACTAAACTGTCAGGGGGACTTAGATAGGGCTAATTAGGGGGTATAGTTTTCCCAGGAAGATTTTCACCTCAGGGATTGTTTGGTTTCATTGGTCAATTGGTCAGGGGTAGAGATGACTCTGATTTTGGGACCAAACTGTGTTTCCTACACAGATCCTTTTAAGGGCCAGGGCATGTTTCATCCACTGGTTCTGATTCCAGGGATGAAGTGTATTTCTTTGGCACTGGTTTCAGGGTCAGGGCATACTTCTTAGGTTCTGGGTTCAGTAATAAAAGTGTTTCTTTCACTGGCTTAGTTCTCAGACCCAGGATGCATTTGCTATCCCTGGTTTCAAGATCAGGGTGGATGTTGTTGTCTTGCTCCTTTTCCCTACAATGTTCCTATATTATGTACAAAATTGTTGACAGATAATGCTAGTATTTACAAATTGTGAAGAAAATATTTATAATCAATACACTAAAATCGGAAGGTATTTCAAACAGCATTGAAGATATTTTTTAGTACATTTTGCCATCACCTTCATATGTTTAAGAGCTCATAATTTTATTATAATGGGATAAATTTTGGATTTATAAACACATCGGCATGTGGATTACCTAGCTCTCAAGGTTCCATGAGTATTATGATGAAGACTCAATGTAGCCTGGTAATCAAGGTTAATCAGCACCCGACTGAAGGTCAGGCTAACCCCTTACTTATTGTTGATGGAGACCATACAGATACATTTAAGAAAGGAAGAAAGGAAGTGTCTTTATTTGCTGATAATTTGAGTATATGCAGAAATAACCCTAAACATTTCTACATCAAGTGACCACTGATGAACACTTCCAGGAAACTAGCAGCATAGAAAATTAGCACACTAAAAACAGCAATCTTCCAAACACAAAAGACAAATTTACTAAGGGAGAAATCAGAAACGATACTTTTTTCTTCCTGAGGAAGCCAAACAGCTTGAAAACACAATGACTAGTTTCTCTTCAAGTCTGCCACAGCTATCTAATATGTGTAAGTGTTTTCACTTCCTAGGATTTAGGGAAGCATTTGGGTTGTTGTAAATCAAGGATTAGGATGGATAAAAGAGCCCTCAGAGAAAAACAATAGGATTTTTTATGATAATGTGCAATGGAGGCTAAAGCATCAGGAAAAGAGGCCAGTCATCTCTCTCAGTGATAGAACACATGCACAGGGCATTCCGGTCCCTGGGTGTGAATCCCACCATCACCATAACCTAAATCAGGCCTGAGACAAAATGTCCTGCACCCATTGCTACTTCTAACTAAACTTTCCTTTTGCTTGCTCTTTGGCAGGTAGAGTTGTCTAACATACTTAACATTACTTCAGCTGAATAATGTACTCTCACCTCATGTAAAATGCAAGAGTTGTAATTATTTTTCACGTAAATTTAGTGTTAATTAGTATTCTAATATGTACATTTATACTTTGCATTTTCTGCGTTAAGAATCATGGATTGCACTCCAATCACATTCCTTAAGATGAGACCAATGTCTTCTTTCAATAGGAACTCCAAAATTTCTTCTGAATTCCACTTAATTCCTTAAATGAAGTTTGTTCTACAGTTACAGAGAGACGATAAAAGATTTCAACTGTTAGGTGAATACATTTTATGAATTAAATGTATACCCATGTGTGTAAAATTGTTTATTAACCACCCTAAGTATCGTGAGAGCTCCCGTGTTCAGCTTTGTCTCCTAGGCTAAGAAAACTAGCAGAAAGCTAGTGTGTGTGTGTGTGTGTGTGTGTGTGTGTGTGTGTGTGTGTGTGTGTGTGTGGTGTGTGTGTGTGTGTGTGTGAGGTGTGTGTGTGTGTGTGAGGTGTGTGTGTGTGTGTGTGTGTGTGCAAGTGCACTGAGACTATACAATCATGGAACCCTGGGCTCCATGAACTCAGGATACTGCCTGAGTGCACTCTGCCAGGTGACAGGAACAGGCCAGCATAATGCCTGAGTCCTTACCCCCCAGGAATCGTTTATCTCATGTAAGTACTTCCACTACTGATACATCTGCACCTCATTGTGTCTCTTGTCCTGACTCTTCAGACTCCTGTGACTTTACCCCTCTTCCTACCATCCTCTCAGTTTGACTGTCCTACCTAATCTCTTCCTGACTAGCTATTGGCCAGTCAGTGCTTTTAATAAAGCAATCAGTAGGTACCTCATCAAAGACACATCTTCATAGTGTACACAAGATTATTCCATAACACTTCAATTAAGGAGGAAAGCCTCTCTCTCTCTCTCTCTCTCTCTCTCTCTCTCTCTCTCTCTCTCTCTCTCTCTCTCTGTGTTTGCATGTTTTTGAAAACAGAACAGAGCATGCTTTTGATAGTAATCTAGGGTTCAGTGAATATAAATATAACCTAGTTTGTTCTTGACCATGTTTTCAATCTTTGATGTTATCCTGAGTTAATGACTTGAAATAGATGTATCTGTCATGTCTATTTGTATAAATTATGAGATTTTGAAGCTTAATAAAATACTAAAATGCCCCACCAACCTGAACTTCTTGTAAGGACATCAATAAACTTTGAGAAAAACATCAGAATAAAATCTATCTGACTGCCTATGATTTTAATTTTACTCGTTCTTACTGTATTATACTAAAACATAAAACATTATAAAGTTAATATTTCACAATAAATTAATAATTGAACTAAAAATTTATAATTTATAAAAACTGATATGAAGCCTGTTGACTCTATAATATATGATAGTCATAATGTATGTAAATATTTGCCCCATGCATTATTAGGAAAGCAACAGTAGAAAGATTCCTTTTCCAGAGTGAGAACCAGGCGGTAAACCCATTCTGTAATGATATTAATCAATATTTACTAAAGAGGCATTGTCAGGGTATTCTGTGTATCATGTGTCAGTTGAAGAAAGAAGGTACTTCAAGATGAAATTTTAAGGCCTATGTGGCAGCAGGAAAGTCCACCCACTCTGATAGCATGTTTGTTGATAGTTACACAAAGTTGTTGCTATTTGGGTAAAGTATTTCCTCCTGCCTAGGTCCCTAATCTACTTTACATGTCTCACTAAAGGAAAACAAAATGTGCTCTCAGACTTAGTCCTTTATTATGTGTAATTTGCAATACACAGAATTCCAAGTGCTCCAAGTGTCCCAGAGTTGTCTTGTGACCAAAGTCATGGGATAGCTACAAAGATACCTTCAGCAAAACAATTCTACCAATCATGAAAAACAATCATTGTTTTGCACAAGGAAACTTTTCTGTTCACCACAATGATTCTTCAAGGTGTAAGTTCTTCTAAAAAAAAAAAAAACAGCTGTTCATTCTAATATCTACCCCAGATACAGTGAATCCACAATATTTCAAAATAAATAATTGAACTAAAAAATTGATGATTTACAGAAAACAATATGAAGCCTATTAACTCATATGAGATCATATAACTATCAAAATGAGATTCTAAATGAGAAAAACGAATTGTAATTTTAAAAAAAAAGTAAATTCTATTAACTTATTGCTTTCTACTTTAGAGGGTTGAAGTGATGGGAACAACTGCTTCCAGCTCCTACCTCTGACTTTCCCAATAGTGGAAAGAAACTGAAATATAAGTCAACTAGAAATTTTAAAATATTATGTGTCTTGACAAATATTTGCCATGCTGAATATCTCAAAGTTATTCTATTTAATTCCCTGCACACCATACTTTGATTTTGAAGCAAAGTGTTTTCAAATACTTGGGATTCAATTTGGAAAATTGTTACTTTTGCAGTTCCCTCTCTGCCCCCCCCCCCCACTAATGTCAGAAGACTGGAAGCAATACCAGGCAAATCAATGTACACAGCACCACATACTGGTGTTTCTCCATTTAAGTCTTTAATATTGGTGTCTGATCCATGCTCACAAAGGACAGAAATAATCTTTGTTTCCTAGTTTTGTACAGCCTGTTGATGTTGCAACAAGGAAATAATTTTCAATTCAAAGAATTCTGCATAAGCTTTCCACAATTTTGCTATGATTTACATTTAAGTGAGCCCTTTGAAAGACCTTCATTACTGGTATGGACTTCTTACCATCAAATGCATTTATCTGGAAGTCACTAAACATGTAGGAATTAACCAGGTCTGGTTGTCCATGAAAACATTCAGAAGGGAGTGCAGTTCTCTGTGAATGAGAACCATCTTCTAATGAAATGATAGGGTACTATGTCAAGACGTGTGGTCGCGCAAGTATTTGCAAACATTACGTAATATTTAAACTTCTGTGCCCCATAAACTAGTATTTAAGATTCTTAAAAAAAAATGATACTTACTTGTTCTTATTATTTACTATGTTGGAAAATTTCTTTATACAAAACTTTCATGGCATTGTAATGCAACACTTGTCTGTTGTGGGCTAGAGTAGTGATCACACATTAAGCTAGGTCCCTAGCACAGTGCCTTTATCTGAACACAAAGAGCATGACATTTTTCTTGAACTTATAGCAACTTCTGTCCTTCTCTAAATTCCATTATTCACTCACTGATTCTCAGTGTTCATGTAAGAACTTAGAAAACAAATAGCTTAAGTGTAACACAGTTTCAGAAATCATGGTTTGTGCTTTTGAAACACTTAGACAGCTTTCATCATATAAATGGGCAGAATCCATTTTAAGGTAAGCATTCAAAGTTTCTCTGAGTTCTCACTCATTTTGAGTGACCTCTTTGGATAAAGGGCCTGGTATTGTTACTCCAAGTCCTTTCTCAACACAGAATCAAGCAGAGCTTCCTTGGTATCCTCAGTAAACCTCCATGTCATTACTGGGCTCTAGGAATGGTGCCTCTTTATTAACTTCTGCTGTTGTTAATTCATGCCCCAAGAAGATTTGTTTAAGAGTATTTTTGAAACTACTTCAAAGTCCAGGTACTGGTGGCACATATCTTTAATCCCAGCACACAGGAGACTGTGTTTGAGGCAAGCCTGGTCTACAGAGCAATTTCCAGGACATTCCATGATTTTGTCATAATTCTTATTAGCATTGTTTGCCTGGTAAATGATGCATTGACCACATAAATGTCTTAGAAATGCACAAGTTCTGACAGAAAGAAGAAAATGTAGCTTATTCATGTAACAAAGGATTGGAACCTTTCTACTCTATTGGTTTGGGCCTCTTGAGATGAGCTCTATAGACACTTTCATTAGAAGCAAACAGGATTCCAAAATGCATGAGAATGCTGTGACAGGAAATAAGAGTTTATGAGATCAAAGTTATTCACACAGGGTTTGCAGAGGACTAGAATTCTTGTGACAACTGTATGTAGGGTCGGAGCATTGCAATGTTGAGAAACATGATAGTGCACAATGGGATTATAGTAGAGAAGGCCCTAGTTGCACAGGACAGATTTAGGTAAATTTTTCAAGTTTTCATTCATGCAATATTGTAAACACTCTTTAATGTCCAAATATGTTTTTGTTTTGTTTTGTTTTTGTTTGTTTGTTTTGTGAAGGATGTAGAGAAAGAAACACTGTTTAATAGTCATCGTAAACTTACTTATGTGGCATGTAGTTCAACGTCTATTAGCATCAGTAATTGAAAGCACTATGAATCTTTCTCCACAAACATTATTTTATAACGTGAGTACTAATGTTGTATACAAATGGCAATTACTAATTTGACAGTGAATTATATCACATTAGAATGGCAAGGCAATGTTATCCTTTACATAAATCTTTCTATACTTCTGGTAAATATCTCTACAGTTATTCACCATAAACAAGTAAAAATAGGAATTCTAGTACAGAAAGTACTATATTGGGCCAAATTTTATTTTGCTTTTAACCTTGGAGATAATTTACAAATGTGAACTCTGTGCTTTCAAGATACCTAAGTCTGTTAATATGTTCAATTCCACACACATGGTGTAGATATTTAATATGTAAAATGTGTTTTGTTAACAGTTGAAATATTTTAATCATTTCTCTGCATTGTAGAGCAACTCTCACATAAGGGATTAAGTGGAATTGTAAAGACATTTTACAGTTTCTACTGAAAAATGGAATCGATCTTTACTTAAGTGACACATTTAGATGGAGTGCAGTCCAGTATGCTGAGAGTGGAAAGTTCAAAGTGTAAGCATACATATTTGAGTGCTAGTTAACATTAAATTTAGGTACAAAATAATTACAACTTTTGTATTTTACATGCTTGTTAGTTCATTGCTCAGTTGCAATGGTTTTGAAATGGAAGTATTTGAGTCAACTCCACCTGCCAAGGAACAAGCAAAAAGAGTTATTAGTAAGAAGTAGCAACAGATGAGGAAATTGTATCTCAGAGTGAAGATATTTATGATGCTGTTGGGCCTTAGTGTGTCTGGCAGACTCCTCAGCTAAGCAAGAAGCTTTAAACTGTCCACCTGTATTGGCAGTTTGTCAGTCACTTTTCTCTGTGTCCTGCACAATGTCTGGCAGACTCTTCCATGAAGAAGGAACGCTGTAGCACTGTCAATTTTGTTTGTTCAATCACTTTCCTGTGGGTCCTGTATGTCCAGTTTATGCAGTATAAAGTCAAACAGTGCAGACAAGAGCAGTTTCTTGCCCAAATGGCTAGCCTTGCCATATTGGAGTTTCTTCAATGTCCATCTTCCATTGTGACAAAGATGATGTTGCAAGGAGCAGTTAAGTCTTACTGCCAAGGACAATACCATAAATCATTTAAAGTGCCATATTCTGTAGGTCTTTGAAAGTTTTGAATAATGCCTATCCATTTGAAATATCTCTCTATATATATCTATAAAATCTTAACTATAAATTTGCATATTATAGGTAACTATAATTTGTATTTAATTATACATTACATTTTTTAAATTAGCTATATAAAGACAATACTTAAAAGAGGAAGCACACACATCACAAAATTGACCTTAATTTTGTATCAATAAATGAAAATGCATTACAAAATAAAGTATTCAACTGTATACCAGGATCCCTTTTTTACCTTTAAAAAGAGATTGGTTATGATCATTAAAATTTATACCAACCCCATTTAAATAAAAACAGACATTTATAGACAATATTTCATACATTTCAAACGTTTTCCTACTGTTTATGATTGCTGTAATACCATGGGAATCCTAAGAAGATGAAGAAATCCTGAATGTAGTGGTCTACAAGGCTGCCTTGTGCCAACTGTTTGAATGTTGGATTACTTGGGACCCTGTTTCTGGGGGTTGAGCTTGATCAAACCATGTTAGTCTGTAAGGAATCCACAGCTTTTCATTTTGTGTGGAAACTAAAATAGAAATTCCTTTCCCTAGTAAACTGTCCTTAGATTTAAATTTTGAGGTCAAAGCATATTTTTAAATGTATATGTTGGATTAATTTTACAGCATTGATAACCTAATGTATTTTAGCCGCTTGGCTCTATCCTTGGCAAACAATCAATTTAAAAACTGCATTATATTATACAATATCCAAACTCTATGTATGTTCTATTTTTACATGGCTTGTTTTTATCACACTATTTCTTTTCCTTTTAATTTTTCATTTTCTGAGACAGGGTTTCTCTGTGAACTTTTGTCTCTCCTGAAATTGTACAACAGGTTCAATCTGAAATCACAGAGATTTTCTTGCATCTGCCTCCTGAGTGCTGGAATCTGATATGTGCCACCACTTCCCTTGTCAGTTTTTCTTTTTTAACCAAATATCCTTTTTATTTTCTCTCGCAAGCTTATGTATATTTTTAAAAACACTGTAAAACCTTTTAGGTTTTACTTCATCTGAATCAGTCATTACTGTATGTCTCTACCTTTTTTCTAGCCACAAGTTTTGTATCTGCTAAACAGCATTGCTAAAGTTAAGGCAGCACCTGTTCTAGCCACTTGTTTTCCAAGATGGCAGGGGAACATGACAGCCAGCACTGAGAGCTGTGCTCATCACCTTGGTCTATGCTGCTGCCTTGGAGATGTGGTTACTGCTACTGCTACTGCCAGCTGTCCTACACACCATTCAATTGCAAGCAGGGCCTCTGAAAGTGCACTTCTTTTTTGTTTGTTTATGCCTAGTCAGGATACCTTCCTTAAAGGAGCCACATGAGTCTTTGCTTGTCTCTAGCAAAACAAGCCTGCCCAAGAAAAATGCTGCTACCAAGAAGATTTGCTTGTCTCTGTTCTTTTGTTTCTAAGATCCCTTTTTAAGCTTTTGTCAAGTTTTAAGTGAAAGTTACTAGTACACATGTTACTGGCAGCATTTTGCTATAAGCACTTTCCCAACAGCCTGATCCCAGGGCTGCTTCAGCCCCAAATAACACAAAGAGCTAAAGCTGTTGGCCTGTTACTCACATTTCTTCTTGGCTAGCTCTGTCTTAAATAATAACCCATTTCTAGCAAAGTGTTTCCACGCGCTCTCATCTTACCTGAGAAAAGGTCTGGACAACTTACTTCTCTCATGTCCTATGTAAACTGGCATATAAAAAATATTTATAATTAGCATGTTGGGATAGCAAGCCTTCTGCTTATGTTCAGACCCCAGAACATTTATTGTAGTGCATATGTTTCACTTCCTAAAGAATTTAACATGGTGTATATTTCTGTAATAGTCACACTAAAATTCATAGGAATATTTACTCATTTATTTATTTATTTATTTATGTGTGAGTATTTTGCCTGCATGTATGCATGTACACCTTGTGCATGGCTGGTGCCTGTGGGAGTCAGAAAATGGTGCTATATCTCGTGGAACTGTAGCTATGGATGGTTGTAAAACCCCGCATAGGTTCTGCAGAGTGAACTCAGGACACTTCCAAGAACAACAAGTGCTCTTAACTTCTAAGTTGTCTTTTCAGCTACAAACACACATTATACATCTATAAAAAAGCATTTCACATTAACAACCAATACATTGCAATAAGTGACCATAATTACTTTGTCATAAATGTCACTGAAATCATGATCTGTGTCAGTAAAACAAGATACAATATTCAATCATTGTATGATTTCCCTTTCTGTATTGCTGAAAGATTTCTTTCTGTCCCATCATAGGCTCTAGTTTAGAGGAGCTTCTCTGTGCTTCTGAGTAGAATGTATGTTCTTTGGTGTTTGGACAGAATAAGATTTTTAATTATCTATTAGATCCATTTGATGATGATGTCATTTTATTCTGAGCTTAATTTGATTATTTTTTGGCCACATGATTTACCTACTTGAAAAATTGAGGTTTTGAAATCCTTTACTATTTTGAGGTTTGTTTTCATCTGTGACTTAATTCTACCAAAAAGATGCTTGCAAAGTTGGCACCAGATTTTGGTGCATGTATGTTAAGGATTGCTATATTTTCTTGATTAACTGATACTTTGGTCATTATGATTTGCCTTTTCTTGCCTCTTCTGGTTCATTTCGTTGGAAGTCTATTTCTCATGGATTAGGATGGAAATAACTCTTTGATTCCTGACATTATTTGTTTAGAATATCTTCTTTGTCCTTTCATTTTAAGATGGTGCTTGGCATTAAAACAAAAGTATTTTGACAACACAGAGTTAGATTTAGTGTCTTAACCCATTTAGGTGGTTTTTGTCTTTTGATTGGAGTGTTGAGGCCATTAATACTTGAAACAATCACTAGGTGTGTGTGGATTTAAGCCTTTTTTTTTTTAAAGCTACTTTCATCTTGTTAGCTGTGTTTTGTATTTCATCAAAATATAGCTTTGTTTGTTTTCTTCTAAAATACTCCTCTTCACTTAAAGTATTCCAGTCAGTATTCTGTTCAGAGTTGTTGTTTCATATGACTATTAGAGAATGTTTGTATCATGGAAAGGTATGAATTCTCCTTCAAAAACAGCAGACACTATTGCAGTGCATAAGGGTATCAGTTGTACGCATGTTCTTTAGTACTTGAAGTGCGGTGCTTCACACTCTTCTGACTTTCAGAGTTCACTTGAGAAATCAACTATTACCTGACAGGTTTTCCTGTCTAATTTATCTGTGTGAATTTTTTCTCTTGCAGCTTTCATTATTTTTCATTGTCCTGCATATTAGGTGATTTAACTATCACGTGCTTTGTGATGTTTCTTTTCAAAGTCTTGTCTAGTCATGTTTCTGATTGCTTCTTGTGTCTTTATGTGTATATCCTTCCTTAAATGGGTCAAGTTTTCCTCAGTGATCTTGTTGCAAATCTGGTCTGTGCTATTGACCTAGGAATTATTCTCTTGTATCTCCAATAATTTGAAGAAATGATAAGTCTGATTTCCTAATCTGTCCTTTACTTTTGCCTATTATTTTTCATATTGTCTGTTAATTTCTCTATATCTTCTACTTTGTCACCATATCCTGATATTGTCTTTTATTTGCTTCATTATCACGGGTAAAACTTTACTGTAAGCTTTCTAACTGGATATTAAAGTTTTCTGAATTTTCAACTTTGTTTCAGCCGAAACTGCTCTTAAGCTGGCCTTTAGGACAGAGATGCATGCCACTGGGAAATTGTTGGGAATAAGGTAAGAATTTACATACTCAGAAATAATATAGCTCAAAAACAGGGTTCACAACCTTGGTTCAAGCATAGGCTTGTGGTTTTGCCAGAGAAAGTGAATAATAAATTTTCTCAGAAAAGTCAACTAAAAACATGGAGCCCATGCCTCCTCTGAAGTCTATCAAAGCAAAGCCTGTGGACTTAGTGATATAAGTAAGAAGGAATGGGGTGGGAAATAGAAGAAGAGACTTACTCAACAAAGGTGACTCACAAAACAAAGGGTTGAAGACTTAGATTTGTATATGTGGGTTCCCAGATGGCCTTTTGTTTAGAGGAATGGGAAAAAAGAGACACTTAGAAAAAGTGACTCACAAACCAAAAATAGCTGTATTTTGTATTCAAACTCTCCATTTAGGAGAATACACTCATATAGTGTTTACTGAGATGTTTTCTTACAAGGCAATTACATCTTGTTCTCCAGCATGGCAGTGATGGAGTTCCCTAAAAGGATAATTAGAAATTATTATCTTTATCTGTGAGATAATGAACCCAAGATTTCATGATTCAAAGAAAGGTGCTCTGTGCCATCTGCTACTCATCTGTTATTTTTTTTTTTTATATCGCAAAAGATAAGGCAAATATTCTCCTTTTTATAATTTTTTAATATTTTTATATCCATATTTAGATATCTGATTCAGTGAGAAGGATGGAAAAATGGTAATGTTTTTACAACACAGGATTGTAATTGGAGTTTCTGGTGTTGCCAACAGACTCTTGAGCACCAAAAGTATTCTCTGAAGTCATACTTTTGCAAACTGTCATCAACCCCTGTCACATGACTTTTGCCATGTGGAATAACTCCTAGAATGATAATATTACAGCCGAAGGAACTAATAACCTTATTCTTTGAGGAAACATGTGAAAACGGTCTAGCCATGCCTGGTTTACATTCTGTACTTGCTGTGAGATTGATAGCTGTTATGCTACATGTTATACATTAAGTTACCCATACACCAAGAGACAACCTATGCAGAAAGCCATTTTTCTTATGTGTCAGCCCCTGGCTTTGAGTTTTC